>CM047813.1:83679157-84375570 GCA_026214975.1 Gentiana macrophylla | reverse complement strand
CTTCTTTGGGAATATCGACATTTCTTTCGGATTATCGTGATTTTCTTGAATGAAAAGAGTTACAATTCCACCTTTTGACGTTGTTTATTCTTCGACGACGGAAATTTTTATACCCAAGCTCTTTTGCTTCATTGCTTTGATACGACGTAGTAGAGCTGCCACGATTAAATGAATTTATTTTTATTTTCAGACGCTTCTAACGCTCTTTTCCTGATAGCGACTAAATCATCCTGAACGCACAGCTAATATATTCTTTTATGAAATTACTAGTGATATCATTTGAGCTTATGATGTTTCGGGATTTTGAGCAATAATCATATAGCTTGATGAGACATGATTGTGACATGGATCTACATTCTCGTTCGAAGTAATAGAAAGTGTCCGTTAATTTGCAGAAATTGTGGACAAGTTCTTGAATTGACCTAAATATTCCTCCCAAAGAACGGACAGGGGAGTTCTTGGGTGTAAAAAATTGAAAATTCGTCATAATTCAACAATGGCAAACCCGGTGTTGGCAAATAGATTTCGGATTCAGATTCAGTTTCAAAAGGTACGTACCAAAGCATACTGAAAATGGTAATAGGCATAAAACTAGCATACGATTGAACCCCAAAACTGGGATTTGAATTTTCAAGGCTCAACATCAGCAACCCATGGAAAAAAGGATTGAGGATCAACATTAAACATGAGATACTGAATCTTGGTGTTTCTTTATCAAGATGATTCATGTACAAACTAACATGAAAAGATTTTGACCCATGGTCACTTAGTTGTTCTTTCCACTAAATAAGGTGGTTTATGATATTAAAAGACAAATGGAAATGAAGGCCATTCATGAGTCTTACTTGATTTCCGAATTTACCCTTAAAGTATTGAAGATGGACTTGTACCGATAAAAATAAAAGTTGTTGGACTCTTTTGATACTTAAAACTTCGCAGACTATAATGGGAAAACTACAATAGTTGATTGACTTTTAAGCTTATTTACCCATATTAATTATATAGAAAGTTAACAAACAGTATATATCAAATAAAAAGATAACACCAGAAAACATCCACAATATCATAAATACGATCAACATTCCTTTACATTTTCAATTTGCAGAAAATCAATCAAAAGCCAAACTTTAATTTCAAACAACTATCGCGATTCCTTCGATTCCTGCAACAAACACAACAACTTACGATTAATCTAAAGTGATCTATTCAAGCCTCAATTGCTAGAAAACTCAAGAACCCTAGATTCCAAAAAGAGGGTTTTTCTATTTTCCTTTTCATTTACGACGTGATTCTTATATCAAAACGCAATTGTCGCGCGATCGCCACAGATGTAACTATCTGGAAAACGATAACTTCTGGTTTAGGCCCCCTGGATAAAGATTCTGTCAACCCTCTTTTTTCCCTTCTTCTCCCAAGCGTTTGTTCTTTTTTTTTTATCGGCTAACTAAAGATATTGGGGAAACTGATAAACGTATAATGAGGGGTGGGGGTTATGGTAGGAGTTTTATATAGGTTATATAAATCCCATTAATTTAATTAGGTAATAGGTTTATTTAAAAATAAATAGATTATCCAATAACCTTTTTTCCTTGATTAATTTCATGGATATTATATTTTTAGTTGAGGGTACATAATAATTAATAATACACAATATCAATCTAACTGCTCATATTATTTCAATCTCGATCCAACGATAAACCGAATCATTCAGCTTTTATCATAATGAATTGATCGTAGATTTCGTTAAATTATCATCTATCTCTTTCTTTTTCTTTTAAATTATCATTTATCTCAAAACTGATGATAAGTATATAATAATATTTAATATAGGCCAATTATTTAAAAGGCCCGATTTTCAACTTATTACAGTGAATTCCTGACACTCCAAATCTTATTTAGCTATAGTTAACATTCTAATTTTAGTAATAAACTTATTTAGCTTAGGCGACATTCTAATTCTGAGCTGACAGTTATGGTTAGTAAAAATAAGGAGAAAAAATGCTTCAAAGTAAAATAAAATAAAAACTTATTGAACGTGAGGGTGTTTTTTTATATATATTTTGTTTAATTCACCATATTTCTAAAAGCCATATATTTTGATCTAAAACTCGAATCATCATAATTTTTCACTAAAATTCATATTTTTCGCTCTTCTTTATTCAAAAATCAAATTTGATATTTTTCCTCAATAAATTTCATAAAATCAATTTTTTTCTTCATAAAATCGACGTGACGTATTGATCACCGCTATGCATTGACCACTTACCCGGATGCATTGGCCACCGTGATCCATTAACCACCCCGACGCATTGACCGCCGCGATTCATTGGCTACCATGATGTATTGACCGCCGCGATCCATTGACAACCTTGATCGCGACATCTCATCAGAATGATTTATGAACGACGCCTCATCAGTAGCGATTTATTAGTTGACTTCTTATCAGAATGATCACGCAATGACGTCTTATTGCATCGAATTACGCAAATGACGTGTTATCAGAACGATTTATGCAAATGACGCTGTTATCAGAATAATTTGTGCGATACCTTTGGTTGTAAAAATATGCATTTAAACCAAAAAAAAAGAAAAATACGCTTATTTTACAAAGCTTATCGAAAATTTAAACCAACACTAATCAAATAAACCAACATCAATCAAATATTTAAAGATAACAAAGAAATAAAGTTACTTTTTACAAAGTTATCAAACGTGTGTATCAAGTTGTATATGCGTGACATCAATATCATCATCAGATCGCTTATCTAATTGTAAATACAAATTATCAATAATCGCCATCAGATAAGTCATCAATGTCCTCGTGATCGACATCAATGTCATCTGCATAAGTCGCCAATGTCACTTCATAAGTCGCCAATGTCCTCTGATCATTAACACGATCTTGAATCATTTGACGATCTTGTTTAGCTTAATGTCTCGCAGATCATTCATCATCGTCAATCACCGATCGACATCAATGTCCCTACATCACCATCAATGCCCCCAGATCAAACATCAACGCCATCGCGATAAGTCATCAATGCCCTGCATCGGACATCAATGTCATCGTGATCACCATCAAAACTGCATCCTTTAGAATTTTGACGATCCGAGTTTTAAATCAAAATATATAACCTTAAATAATAAGTGAATTTAAATTTTAAAAACAAAACAAACAAACATCAGCGCTTTTTTTTTCCTCATCCAAAACGCTTTCCTTTTTTTTTTTTTTTTTTCCTTCCTTCCTTTTTTTTTTCTTCTTCTTCTTTATCCACTGAAATTAGAATGTCCTTATAACTAAATAAGTTTACTTCTTAAAATTAGAATGTCCTTATAACTAAATAAGATTTCGGAGTATTCTAAATGATCATTAATTTCTAACGATTACCTTATAACTAATATCCACTATTTAATATAGCACAATCTCTCACGTGTGAGGCTATAATAAGACAATATACAATTTTATAAGACAAAACCACATTTTTATCCACTCAAAAACTACTTTTTTTTCAAACTTTAATCATTTTTGACATTTAGATTTAGATATTATTAAATTGAATCGTGAATCAAATTATTCACTTCATATAATAACTTAGGTTTTCAGTCTTAAGTTTAAGAGGCAAAGGTCCAAAATGATACATATTATACTTAATTAGGCAAATAAGACACAAAAGAATCTTATTTGATTATTAGAACACATAATTAGTACATGGACCAAACAACCCTAATTTTGCTTTGCTTTTTTTGAATGTTTTTTTTTCTGGTTTTTTTTTTTGTTTTTTTGATGGGCGTATTTTTTTTTATTATCGCAGATTATTTCGGGCGGTTTTTTTTTTCTAGTTTTTTTTTAATAGCATCTTTTTCCGGGCGGTTTTGTTCTTCCCGATGACCACGCCGATGCATTGATGCCGTGATGCAGAGACGCCGATGAAGTGACACCGCGATGCATTGACCACCCCAAATCCATTGACCACATCGATGCAAATGACCACCCGATGCAGTAGACACCGTGATGCGAGCGACCACCCCGATGCAGAGACACCGTGATGCGTTGACCACCCCGACGCAGAGACGCCGCATTGCGCAGACACCTGATGAAGCGACACAACGACGCACTGACCACCCGTGATGCGTAGACGCCCAATGAAGTGACACCGCGATGCATTGACCACCTCGATCCAGCTGACCACCTCCGATACGCTGACCACCCTAGATGCGAGAGACATCGTGGACGCAGCTGACCACCCCCGATGCAAAGCACACCACGACGGTTGACACCGCGATGTTATAACATTCAACGATGCAGAGACATCGCGATTAAGAGACACCGCTGATGCAGAGACACCACCGGCGAAGTGACACCGCAATGTGTAGACGCCAGACGCGCAGAGACATCGCGATGTTATAACATTTGACAATGCAGAGACACCGCGATGCAGAGACATCACGATTAAGAGACACCGCGATGCAGAGACACCGCGATGAAGTGACACCGCATTGCAGAGACACCACGATGAAGTGACACCGCAATGCAGACACCGCGATGCAGAGACACCGCGACGTAGACACCGCGACGGTGAAATCGCATTGCAGAGACACCGCGATGCAGAGACACCGTGATGAAGTGACACCGCGATTGTGTAGACACCGCGACAGTAGACACCGCGACGCAGAGATACCGCGATGCAATGACACCCCGGCGCAGAGATACCGTGATGAAAAGACATCGTGAATGTCTCTTAGCGCTTAAAAAAATCACGCGAGAAAAAAAAAAAATGCGCGCTAGGAAAACAAACGCCAGGAAAAAACGCACCCAAAAAGGGAAAAAACGTGTCTAGAAAAATTTAAAAAAATATTCACGCCCGTAAAATAATAATAATAATAATTAAAAAATATTTTTGTATCTTATAAACAAATAAGATTTTTAATATTCTAAATGTCTATTAAATACTCAAATTAGTTCTTATAGACAAATATCCAATTACAATACATTAAGCAATGTGAAAACTACTTGCAATCAAAACTTTGGAAAGTTAGAAATATTAAATGATAATAATTCTGCATTAATGATAATTCTGATAATTGGGCTGATTCTAACTCAATGGGCACCTTCAGAAAGTTTAGTTTGGGCCGAACAGTTATTTTAATGACCATAGCCCAACCTTGATCCAAAGGCTATTGCATTTTTTTTTGGTCAAGTTGATTGATTTCATCAATAATTGTGCAAAAGCACATCTTTGAAGAAACTGTTTACCATTGTCTACTTGGTTTTCAGATTGTGGACCAATTTGTCCGATTAATTTCAAGTCGACTTTGACATTTACACATACGTAATCCTGGCTTTTATTCAGACTAAAGACCCAACTAAGAGCATTTTGACATAAGGCCTCAAAATAGAATGAAGAACGGACATTTCTATATATTTTGAGTCGTTAACTACTTGAGTCCGACCGCTAGATTTATTTTGGTTAATGTAAAATCTTTTATGTGTTTAAAACTTTAGGCTATTAAACACAATGAGGTTTGTGTCTTAATATTATTGACTCCTACAACCAGTTATAGTCTAGCTGTGTGACAATCAATTGCTAGCCCAAGGCCCATTTTATTTTGCAAGGTATTGAAAATCTTGTTAATGCTCATTAGCATACAATTGAAGCTTCAGGAGTTCAAGTTTGATTTGTTTCCTTTGATGTTCGAGTTCAGTTTGAGTTTGAGTTGAATAAATTTTCAAATGAGCGACGCAATGACACCAACAACACCAATGGTAATTTATCGAACTCGAACTTTTTTGGCCTCGTGGCCTCACTTTGATCACTAGTGGGCCTTAACGCAAACTAGACAACACTTTAAAAATGTTTTTATTTCAACTGCATTAGAGAATTTATTATTGACCGTAACTAAGAAAATAGATCACCACGCCATCATTTAGAAACAATGTGCTTGATGGTTTCTTTTATTCATTTGGGCTCTCCGCGAACTTATCCAATCATATGATTTAACACAACAAGAAGATTCGATCCGGTGATCATCCCTAAATGTATAACTACATCATTGTCTTAACAATATAAATTATATACCTTTTTTACTCTCATTATTATCTTTTATGATTTTGTATTCTAATACCTCGATCAATCGCTGTCGTGGTCGGGTTTCAACATACATGTATACACATGTCTTTGTTGTGTCCTTACATTTTAACGTTAGTTGTGTCATCGTGTTCGTTTTGTATCGTATTACGTGTCAGTGTCCGTGTTTATAAATTTCTACAAATAAACTCCCTATGTTTTCTAAACTATATTCTTGTATATCATGCCTTTGTACTATAATAGGGTCAACAACCTTCTAAACATTTGAGACAATTTAGTGTACTAGTAGTAGTAGATTAAATTGAATATAAAATATATATTAAAAAAAGGATAATAAAAAGGGGACAAAAGTGAGATGTGGGTCTATTTTAGCACTTTTTATTTTAATTAATTAATTAATGTTTGCACTATCCAAGTCGCATTCCCATTGCATTTCAGCCTACAACATAGATTTTAATAAAGCTGCTTTTAACCACTGAAAGTGTTGGACCATATCTCTCGTTAATAAACTTGTGTTTCCATAAAATATATTATGAAATCATTGCAAAGAGATGTGTTCCTATAAAATTAAATTGTGGGGTTCTAATAAAAAACAATTAGCCATGTTATATTGTGCAGATTCCTTAATAAGAAGTTTAATTTATATTCGATCAAAACAAAACATATAGCCAAGTTAGTGACGACGCTGAAACTCACAAATATATGATCCTGGTTTAAATACTTTAATCCACTTACCAAGAATCGATAATAATAGAGATGGAAATTGGGATGATTAGATCGAAATGAGAGCTGGCTTTCTCAAGTCGCCACGTGATCCAAATGAACGAATTGGAATCAAATCTCCGTAGCCTCTGTGTTAGTTTATATATGGAGGCGCCACCCTCTTTTCTTGTTTGACAAGTATACGACTTCTAAACCCTAAGGATTTTTTTGGGTAATCATTTATTAAACATAATTGTGATTATGTTTAAATTAGCAGATCGTGTAATCACGGGATTCACCTTCTTTACCTAATTAAATAGGCACGTGCTTAAATTCCTCTTGTAGGAAGAGTCCCGGCGCCCCCAGATCGGGCACCTCAGTCGCCTCGACTGTGCTCTCCCGACTTCCATGACCGAGCCACCATGCAGGTGGTCGATCAGTGAGAGAGAGGAAAACCTCCTCACGGGTCGTGCCAATCCGAGATGGAGCTCCCTGGCCCGGGCCTTTCTATACACTTTCTATAACACCATTCTCTCGAATAACACGTGATGTGCTCTATCCTGACCATCATCAATTAGCAAAACAGACTTGGAGAGTGATAACTATGCCTCAATGCACCATGGCACAATGATCAGAATTTTCTAGTTGTCCAATCTAACCGGCAGTGTACCGGGTCAATTGTAGTCTAGTAAGTGGTCAAGGTCGTATCCACGAGGATTGAGAGGTTGAACACCGAAAAGCTATCATTATCTTGATCTAAGTCACAAATTAACAAGAAGGTAATGTATCTATGATTCTACTGCTACAAAGGTGATAAGATAAAAAGCCTAGCCAATCCGAGATGGAGCTCCTTGGCCCGGGGCCTTTCTATACACTTTCTATAACACCATTCTTTGAATGACACTTGGTGTGCTCTATCCTCGACCATCATCATAAGCCCACCAGTCCGGCCGACTCATGGAGGTCGGGTAGACCTTACTAGTGAAGCAGGATCGGATCGCTCTGCAGAGTAGACTTGACATGTGGCCCTGCTATCGCTATCACACAAGTGATGATGGACACGGAAACGAAGCGCCTTATATACGGGTAATAATGAAACGGTTTTCCTAGGTTACTTTTAGACTTATAACCACTCCATCTTGTCACGCCTCTTCAGACGTTACACAAGTCATTTATAACCAAGATTGAAGTTGCCGGTTGCCATCCCGCCATTAACTCCTTCATACAAGTAAGCTCCTTTTGTTATTTCTCGCCTTTACTTTTTATAGTTAATGAGCGAGCCTATGATTCTCACCGATAGTTCCATTGAAGCTCTGTTTCAAATCGAGCCGTAATGTAAGACTAAAACTCCCATTTTAGGCTACCTCGCGCTTCTTATTTTCTACCCCAGTAAAACTCGCTCACTCCTTTGATTAATCGTAGAGGATTCAAACCCTTGTACTAGCCCCCCAATTCGATCCGTCCTACACAGTGTCCTCCACGCCTCCTCTAGGACTTCTAGATTCTGCCTTGACACTAAAAGCTCACATGGCCCTAAAGTCCCAAGTCGCTCATCACAAGATTGATACCAAATTGACCTGTAATGATGTAACTTCTCTTGCAAGCAATACAAACCTGAGAATCTGTTGTTCAAACTCGTTGTTCCAGCTCCGGGTATCTATGCTCACGGGCCCGGGCAAAGCATCATGCCGTGATACAAGCGAGCAACTCCATACTGCTCGTATACAATGAGCAACTCCTCCGTGGCTTCGAGGTTTCTCTGTGGCTCTATTGGCTCTCTTCGAGCATTATGGGTTGGGTCCGCCCAAATAGTTTCAAATGGCATAAGAGCGATAGTAGGATTCGCTTATCCGTGTCGATGTGCTCGCATCCCTTTCACAACCAAAGCGCTTTTGCTTTTTTATCAATGCAAGGTGTCTCGGGCAGCCGGATATTATCGCTTTCTCGCGAGGCGATTTTATGTCCGACGCTCACTTTAACGAATCGGGAAACTTCCCGCGGTTGGAAGTCTCGTTTTTTTTATTTGTCCGGAGGTGGAGGTCAACTTGGGTAGGTGGAATTTCACCGACTGGCAATGATCCTCGCCTACGGACGTGGACTAAACGATCGACGACATCCGGAAGAGCGGTGTTTATCTTAGTGAAGAAATTTTCTTCAAAGTTGATCGAATCGGCTCAATCGCCGATCGCTAAGCCTCGATCCTTATAGGGAATTAAGCAGGGTAGAGTATAGAAATTGTAGGATCTTTGTTTTGACTATGTTCTCTATTGTTGAATTTATGGAATACTTGTGCTAATCTTCTTCTCGCTTTATTGACAAAGGGAAAATTTTATGGAACTACTTGTCGACGTGGACGAGGAAGAAGAAGTTCCTACCAAGGTCCTTCTAAGCAAGATTCGAGAGAGGATCGAGAGTACCGACCTTAGAGCCACTCGGTCTCGCCAGAACGCTCGATCCCAAGCATCCAGATTCTATCCGGACTTCCCAAGATACTCCTCGCTTCTTCTTCCCGAATCCCGCTGATCGGGGTGGATGATATTGATGAAGGTGATCGAGGTAGAGGAGTTCACTCCAAAAGAGGAAGCAAATAACGGTTGTCGACACCCCTCGACGGGTAAGTCCAAGAAAAAGAAGACAACTCACCATCCGGTTGAGGAGGTTGAAGAGATTGGTTCCGGAGGATGAACTAGCAATGGGTCGGAGGAGTTCAGCCAAGATGTCCGACCAGATCTAGCCGTTGTGGTAAGTTTTCCTTTGTACCTTGACTTTACATTATATGTACCTTTTCCTTGTCTCGCGATTAACTTTCCAGGAGCTCAAATTGGCCAAGAGTTTTCGCACATACTGGCCGAGTCGCCGGCAACGAAAGAGGCTCAAAGGAAGTGTATCGAGGAGCTACACGTGAGTCGGGAGAGGCACAAAAGAGTTGAAGAAGCGCTTTGAGGAGGTTAAAAGTTAGTGTACCGCAGAATCGCAAGTCGCAGATGACAAGTATACCGCCGAGAACTCGAACTGGGCAGCTCGTTAAAGCTCGAGATGAGAGTGATGCCATGGAAGCTTATATCCTCGCCGGATTGACCAGATGCGGCACGAATATAATTCTTCCGACCACCTGCTCGAGCTCAAGGCTTTCTTCAACTCGCCATGCAGCATGGGTATACTGGTTGAAGAGGCGAAGGATCAAGATGCAGTGGCTAGTCCTTCCCAACTTCCGCAATACAAGACTATGTATAAAGCGCGGTGCAGCGATTATGATAACCGCTGAGAGAGTTTAAAGGAGGGGAGGACGTTAGACGAAGTATGCAAAATGCCGCCCCGCGCCTGTAAGCATTGAGCTGGTTATTTTCTTCTGGCAGAGCGTAATCCTCGATGGCCAGGGTTGATCGCTCTCCTTTGTTAAGATGCATTTTTCTTTTGAAAAAAATTGTTTATATTTTTGATGTTAGTGGTGCTCGCTTCAATGTATATTTATTTTGAAGTACTTTGTTTATGTTTTGAAATTTATTTTGGTTTGAATACTTACCGGCATCTTTTTTTCCCAATATGGCATGCATTACTTCAAGTAATGGATGGAAAATCGTGTTATTTGAATTGATCTCTATCGCTTCTTTCTTAGCCTACCCGCAGCACTGGAAGTTAGTGGATCTAACTTTCTGAGTATGCACTGTAGTACTCAGTTAAAAGTTAGCCTGCCATGTAGACTCGGGAAGTTAATGAATTCTAACTTTCTGAGTATGCACCGCAAGATTTCACTTAAAACTTAGCCTCGCCTCGCACTCGGGAAGTTAGTGGAATTTAACTTTTCGAGTATGCACCGCAGATTTCATTAAAATTTTATTATCCCTTATAAGGGGGTAATTTAACAACATAATATTCGTAAAAATAGAAGAAATTTATTAAAATCAGTAGTGATGCTTGATTACATCATTTATTGAGAATAGAAAACGAGAAATAAAAGTAAAGAACGTAATTCGCACCTGCCCTGATATAGAATTTCGATATTATTGGCATTCCAATCATGAGGTATAGTCCTACCTTCTTGCATCGGCTAATCCGGTATGACCCGCTTCGTGAACTTTCACTACCCGGTAAGTGGCCTTCCTGGGGCCTGGGGTCGAGCTTACCTCGAGGAACTCGCTCGCCGACTCATTTCTCCTCAAGACCAAATCTCCTTCTTTGAAGTAGAGTGCTTGACTTTGTAGTTATAGTAATCGAGATATCTCTCCGCTTGTACTTAGCCATTCGGATGTAGGACACTTCCCTGGCTTCTTCCAAGTCATCCTTGGCCTGCATGAGCTGCTTTTCTTGGTCCGACCTGGTCATGGAGTTCGGTCCCGGAGAGGGGAGTCCACTGGATGGGATGACCGCCTCACATCCATAAGCCAAGGAAAAGGTGTTTCACCAGCTTATCGAATTTGGCGTAGTCCTCAGACGCCCAAAGTATGTGGGTAAGTGTTCAACCCAATTCTCTCCTTCTTCTTCCAAATTCTTCTTTAAACTGACTTTGACATGTCTGCTTGTCTTTCGACTTGGCCATTAGCCTGCGGGTGTCCGAATGTATAAAATTTTGAGCAATGCCCACTGGAGCACCATGTTCGACTATCCTGCCTTCAAATCGCTCCGCCTGTCCGAGATCAAGATCTTAGGTATTCCGTGATCTACAAATAATAATTTTCCATAGAACCTCTCGAATGGCCCCGCTTGTGATAGTAGTTAGAGCCTTAACCTCCACCCATTTGGTAAAATAGTCGATCACACACGCACAAGGAACCTCAAGTTCCCGGAGCTCGATGGGGAAGGTGTCCGACTGTGTCTACCCCCATTGATAGAAGTGGCCAATGAGATACTATGGGAACCATTTTTTGAAGGTGATGGGTTAGGTTGTCATGCACTGGCACGACTTGCACTTCGTCACTAGTTCAATCAGATCGTCTTGCATGGTGGGGCAAGAGAATCGAATAGCCGACACTTTCTCGCCAGAGTCCGAGCACCCGTGATGATTTGCACAGATACCAAGGTGAATTTCTACGAGATAGTTTCCTTCTTCCTCCGAGGCTCATCTGAGCCAAGGTGATGTAAAAGACCGTCTGTATAGAATTTCATCGAAAAGGAATACCCGCTGCCGGAAGTTTCAACTTTCTAGCAAGGAAATTGTTGCTCGGTAGTATTCCATGCTTGAGATAAGACACTATAGGGTCCATCCATGTAGCTCATTGACCGACCGTTGCACCGGTTCAAGGTGTAGCTACGCTCGCTAGTTGTTCCACCAAAGACTTTTTATTTGAGAAGAAGTTAGAGGCCACTTGGAGAGGGCGTCGCCTTTTTATTCTCGTGCCCGAGAGACTCGCCGATCCGAATTGACTGGAAGTTCTTGAGTAGGCTTGGGCCACCGCCAAATACTTCTTTATTGGTTCTTTCTTTGCTCCATACTCCCCTTTGACATGATTGACCACCGATTGTGAGTCACTGAATACTTGTAAGTTGACGGCACCAAGTTTGTTGGCACCGGAGAGCCCGTGATCGAGCTTCACATTCGCCTCATTATTGGTAGCATTGAATTGGAAACGAACGAGTGCGATGGAAACTCTTCTCCTTTTTGACTTATGAAAGCAGGAGGCATGCCCCCGCCCCATTTCTTCCAGCTGCACCATCCACATATAGGGTCCAAAAATTGTCTCGCGAGTGAGTGATATTTCTCAATGTCCATTGACATTCCTTCAACTAAGAAGTCGGCCAAAGCTTGAGCCTTGATAGCAGCTCGGGGTTGGAAGTCCAAGTCATATTCAGCCAGTTCTACGACCCATTTGGACAGTCTACCAGAGGTGTCAGGCCGTGTCAGTATTTGTCGTAGGGGCTGGTCGGTCACAACTGTTATTGGATGTGCTTGAAAGTATGGCCTAAGCTTTCTTGAAGCGTGAACCAAAGCTAGAGCTAGTTTTTATGTGTTGGTATATCTAACTACTGGTCCATGCAAACCCCTGCTTACATAAAACACCGGTTTCTGTACTCCATTTTCTTCTCTGATCCGGACCGCGCTAATTGCCTCTTCAACAACTGCTAAGTAGATGAACAAAGTTTCTCTTTCTTGAGGAGACGCCAGTGTAGGCAACTCGGCTAAGTAAGCCTTAAGATCCTCGAATGCCCTCTGGTTGTCCTCGTTCCACTGGAAAGGACTTGTTTTTCTGAGGACCTTGAAGAATGGTAGGGCACGCTGTGCCAGTCTGAACATAAACCTATTCGGGCTGCCATGCGCCTCTGCCAATCTTTGCACTTCTTTGATATTTTCGGGAGGTGGCATTAACCTTAATGCCACAATCTTGTCGGGATTCGCCTTGATGCCTTCCTTGAGATCATGAGCCCAGAACTTACCCGACCGACCCCAAATGTATATTTCTTGGGGTTTAACTTCATCATCGAGTCCTGTCTGAGTGTGTTGAATACTTCTCGACATCTACCATGTACTCATCAAGGACCACTCATGATTAAGAGGTCATCTACATAGACTCCATACATCTTCCTATCTGCTTTTCAAATATCTTATTCATCGCTCTCTCGATAAGTGGGCCTCGCGTTTCTTGAGCCCGGGCGGCATAGTGACATAATGTAACATACCCCGCCGTAATAAATGCGCTTTTTTTCCGCCCTCTGGATCCATGGCTATCTGATGGTACCCTTATACGCATCCAAAATGCAAAGATTTCAAAACCTACGGTTGAATCAACTAACTCACAATCTTAGGAAGTGGGTAGCAATCTTTAGGACAGGCTTTATTCAAGTCAGTAAAGTCCACGTACATTTGCCAGCTCCCGTCTGACTTATTCACTAATACTGGGTTGGCTAGCCAGCTCGGATATACTTCTTCCCGTACGATTCCTGCCTGGAGCAGCTTCTCTACCTCTTTTTGAATGGCATCCATTCTGTCTTTAGCAAACTGTCTCTTATTCTCGCATCGATTGGTTTTCGCCGGGTCAACATTGAGCCTATGGAGAGCCAGCTCGGGTGATAGACCCGGCATGTCATCTGTTTTCCAAGCGAACACATCTCTGAATTCTTTCAGTACGTCGATGTGTTCCTCCTTTTGCTGTTCTGGGATCCACGATCCCACGTTCACAGTTAAATCTTTCTGTCCTTCCCACATGCCAACTGCTTCAATTTTGTCTTCTGAAGACCAACTTTCTTCCTCTTTTGGGAATAATTCTTCAATAGACACATGATGTACCATTAGTTTTCTATTAACGGTGGCCGGTAACAGCCTCTCCTAGTCGCTCTCCAAGTCAACCTTGACTTCAACCGACCTCTGCGAGTTGGGAACTTCATACTTATATGGGCCGGAGAGATTACCGCCTCGAGATCTATAAGCGCAGTCGCCCCATAATAACGCGTTGTAGCCGAGGTGTGCTTAACAACAACATAATCTACCATAAGGATCTTGCCCCTGGTTCCCGCCCAAAAGTGGTTGGTAGTCGAATCATGCCCAAAGGATGGACAGTGAGGTCCCGCAAACCCAAATAACGGAGCCGAGACCGTGCGGCCCCAGATCTCCGCATCTTCATGGATTGAAAAACATTGTAGTACAAAGATACATTGACCGCACTACCAGTATTGACACAAATACGCTTCACCGTGAACTTGTTAATTATCACTGGATAACTAACCTTCGTTATTAATGACTAAGGGCAAGGGTCTCGAGGACCGTGATATTACTCTCTCCGGTCAATCTTTGTCTTTGTTAGATTCGGAGGAGTAGTCAACTCGCGCATCGCCCTTCTCACCGGTCGAGAGGAGGTGCTCGGGACACCAAAAATGGTGTTAATTGTGTTGATGGGATGATTCGATCCGTCCGCGGGGCCCGGGATTGATCCTTCTACGCCGGTAGTCGCCACGCCGCCCCCGGCCCCGACTAAAATTCCTCTTTTAAAATCCCTTCTCCTCGGGCTCAGATTCGTGAACGGCCCATGACCACGCCCAACTTCCTTCCATTACCGCGGCATCAATGTCCTCTCGCAAGTCCCTACAATGCTTTGAATCGTGTCTAATATCTTCATGGTATTTGCAGAATTTGGTCTCGATCCTTTCACCCGAGGTCCTCGTAGGGAGAAAGGACTCGGACAATGCCTTCCTTTGCATTATAGCGAGAACTCGCCGTGATCGGTTTAACGGGATGAAATCCCATTTCTGAAGTGCTCCCTCCTTCCCGGGTCGCTCAGATATGGGCGCAAATGACTCGGTCCCATACTCGGCTTATGCTTTCTATCGATCTATCATCAGGTTTATCCTTCTTGACCCCTCTACTTCTCTTTAGGTCGTTACCCTCTTCATCCTGGCAAAATATGTGGCGTGGTCTATGCATTCTTTTATAGATCGTGGAGTTTACTATTGAGCTTGGCATATAGCCGATTCTCTCGTAGACCTACTACGAAGGATGTAATTAACAGATGTTCCTCGGCATTCTTGACCTGCCTTGACTCTTCATTGAACCTTCTCAGATATTGTAATGCCGACTGTTCTTCCTCTGCCGGATAGTAAGAAGGTTGGTGGCGTTCCTCTGAAAATGTTTGGCGGTGACTAACGCCGCAGTAAACTTTTAGCCGAGTTTCAAAGTTAGAATTGAGTGAGGTGGTAGTTTTCGGAACCACTCACGGGCTCGGCCGGTGAGCAAGGTCGGAAGGATTTGCACTTCATCTCCTCGACAACACAATCCAGTTCATATGTGTTGTATTGAAACAAATGATCTTGGGGTATTTTGTGCCATCATATGGCTCCAACTTGGGGATATTAAACCTCTCCGGATGCGGGTAATTTAAGATCTGCTTTTGAGAACGGTGATTCGAACGACAAATCGTCCGATTTACGCCCTAACAATCCATTAAGCTCGGCTCGGGCAGCCTCCCGGCATCTCTTCCCAGCCGTTAGACGTGGAAGATAGTGTATCCGCCTTTATCGCCTCTCGCGTGTGGGTGGTCTTAGGAGCATTGTTATCCGGAACCTCTTCCTCGTCCTTACAAGGCTAGACCCGCACTCTTTGAACGCCGCCATGTCGAGATTTCGTAAAGCCTCTAGCAAGGCTTGTTGGGCAGGATCTGCTAGGACTTCTTCTTGATGAGTCTGGTCTTGGCTGGTGGCTTCATTTGGATCAACCTCGCCGGTACTAGTTTGTCCAAATTAGCTTGTGGTGGGGCCGACTTTGGGTTTGGGTCTTTTTCCAGTTGTTCTGGGGTGCCATTGCTTTGTTCTTGATGAGATCGTTGATAGAACGACCCTCCTTCTAGCGCCAATTGACGATGTTGGAACTCGTCAAGTATATGATCCGGGTTTAAATACTCTAGAACGGCTTACCAAGAACTGATAACAATGGAGATGGAAATTGGGATGTGATTTAGACTAAGCTTGAGAGTTACTTCCTCTCAAGTTGCCTACGATCCAATGAATGTAATTGGAATCAAGTCTCAGTAGTTCCTCAGGGTAGTTTATACATGGAGGCGTCTCACCCTCTTTTCTTGTTTGACAAGTATACGACTTCTAAACCCAAAGGATCATTTTGTGTAAATCATTTATTAAACATAATTGTGATTATGTTTAAATTAGCAGATCCTATAATCACGGTATTCACCTTCTTTACCTAGTTAAATAGGCACGTGCTTAAATTCCCTCAGAGGGAAGAGTCCCGACGCCCCCAGATCGGGCACCTCAGTCATCTCTACAAAGCTCTCCCGACTTCCATGACCGAGCCACCTGCAGGTGGTCGATCGTGAGAGAGAGGAAAACCTCCCTCATGGGTCGTGCCAATCCGAGATAGAGCTCCCGGCCCCGGGCCTTTCTATACACTTTCTATAACACCATTCTCTCGAATGACACGCAATGTGCCTCTATCCTCGACCATCATTAGTTAGCAAACAGAGACTTGAGAGTGACAACTATGCCTCAATGCTCCATGGCACGTTGATCGTAATTTTCTAGATATCCAATCTAACCGGCATGTACCGGGTCAATTGTAGTCTAGTAAGTGGTCAAGGTCGTATCCACGAGGATTGTGAGGTTGAACACCGAAAAGCTATTATTATCTTGATCTAAGTCACAAATTAACAAGAAGGTAATGTGTCTATGATTCTACTGCTACAAACGTGATAAGCTAAAAAGCCTAGCCAAGATAATGCAATGATCAAGTATATCTCTACTAGTATCATGGGAATGAACTACCTACCAACCTTCCAATAGTGTTCAAGTGTGTGTTACCGGTGCATTCCTAAGCAAGTGGTTGCCCCTCATACGAGTGTATGGAACCACTCTATGCCTCCTCCTTGGCCTAGGTATCCTAAACCTAATGAATTGGCATGATACGAACTTGAATGCAATGACAATATCAATACTCCCCGGATAAGAAATCGAATGCCTCAAGAGGTCGATTTTACCTTCCGGTTCTCATATTCCTTCTCCCACGCCAAGCATCTCATTTCGGTCTCAACTAAGTGTGTGAGTGTGTGTGTGTGTGTGTGTGTGTGTGTGTGTGTGTGTGTGTGTGTGTGTGCTAGTTCTAAGGGATCAATCCAACACCAACAAGCAATACAGTGCAAATAGGAAAAGATAACAACAACACATGAAACTATGAAATATAAACTAACATTCCCAATCAACTAATAGAGATTAATAGCTATCACAACAACATTATCTTGGCTAGAATAAACTAGCCACTTATAACTACAAACATTAACACAACAAGGCTGACATTCATAACCATAAGAACACTTGAATAGAAATAAAGATTAAAGATTACAAATTACAAGCAAGAGCCAGAGTTGGTGTTCTTCCTTCAACTCCAAAAGCTTTAATGGAATCAACACTAGTATAGTTTAAACTCCAATCAAAGTAGTAGAAGTCTAGCTAAGAATCCTTAATTATTACAATCAAATTCAAGAGTTAATTTTGCTAAAATTCGGCTAAGAGAGCCCCTTGGGGCGGTTAGGTGCCACCAAGAGTGGAGAAGAAGGTTTTGGGTAAGAAGATGAAGTTTGGGGGTGTTAAATTGATAAATTCGATACCCTTCAAAAAAAATTGATAAATTCGATCCAAAATTAGGTTTTAAAGGCTGAAAACTGCTCCTGTGACGTTTTGGCGCGCGTCACTAAAGGTTTGGCGTGTGTCACTTAAAAGGTCTCAAACTCGTGAATAGCTACAAGTGACGTCGCGCCACAATAAGTTGGCGTGCGCCAATTTCACAGCAGCTAACCAAAATCGTCATAACTTGAGTTGTAGAGCTTTGATTGATGTGATTCAAATTGTGTTGGAAAGCTCGTTTCTTCATCTACAACTCTCATTCAGACGTCTTCTTCAGAAAATGCCTCTAAGATGGGTCAATTGTCCGTTGAAGATAGGCTCCGGTAGAAATACTAAGGACAATTGATCCGTTTGACTCGTTAGCTTCCGGCACACTCTCCTAGCCCTCAAAAGACGTGTTTAGCTCAACACGTGGTGTAACTCGGGGTCTTGGTTAACATATAATCCTACAATACAACACAAAAATACCAAGCGTAAACCCGACACGACGCTCCGGTTACTATAACCGGTACAAAACTAATCAAAACACGATATTTTATATAATAATTACTATATACACATTTGGGTGAAACTAAGCAACTAATGACTCAAATTGATACAAGAACATCAATAGATGCATGAGAAATGGGGATAAAACATCGTGAAATACATCAACTAGTTGACTCACATCACAACCCCCCAATTAGCTTTTGCTCGCCCTCGAGCAAATAAAGCGATAAAACAACTCAAGTCAAGAGATAGGTCATACAACATCGTTAAGTAAGAGCTCAACTAGATGATGCAACCAATCGTATATATAACCATATATTAACCGGAATGTAAGAAAGTAGTGGAGTGTGTGTGTGAATACTCCTCAAATTGTTACCAAGCAATCAAATATGAAATCATGCATGCAAGACTTATTAGGTGCAATCCATATGCTAAAGAATGATACCAATCTCCACTAATCGAGGCTTTCGGAGTCAAGAAGATAGGTCGGGTAGGACTTGAAAGCTTGTAACGTAAGGCCCGGGTAGTTGGCTAAGCGAAAGGTAAAAAAGATATATCAAAGAGAACAAGCAAGATAGCAAGCCTCTACACCTTCACTTCCAAATAGGGGTGTAATCGAGCCGAGTCGAGTCGATACTCTCTAGGGCTCGAGCTCGACTCGACTAAAAAAGTTCGGGCTCGAAACTCGGCTCGAGCTCGATCGAGCCATAAAAAATCAAGATCGAACTCGACTCGCTAAGTACTCGATAAAGCTCGACTCGACTCGCGAGCTCGATTATTATCCTAGAATTCATTTAATTTTTAACGAAATATGGTAATTTCAAGCTCGGCTCGTCTAATACTCGACTCGAATAATATTTTTTTAATAATAAAAAATAATATTTATAATAAATTTAATAAATTAAATTAATTAAATAATTATTTAATCAAGCTCGATTAAGCTCGCGAGCTACTCGATTACTATATTTTAAAACTTGAGCTCGGCTCGGTTAATTATTCGAGTAGCTCGATTCGAGCTCGAACTCGAAAAAAACCGAATCGAGTCGATCTCTCATGTGAGTCGAAAAGTAGTAACTCACGAGTAGAAATAAACCATTTACACTCTACTTCAAAAATGTCGAATTGGTGTATCTTCTTCTTTGCAAAAATCATCGAGGTGGCTACTTCAACAAAGAACAAAAGAGATAAGAACACCGCTTCAAATCAACGAAACTTCCCAAAGCTTGAGTTACTTGACTTTGATAAACTTGTCTTCGAAATGCACTTTTCTTGACTCGCCATTTATTGAAATTTATTAACCTTTTTTGGATTTTTGATTTTTTTTTTTGAATTTCCAAAGGACTTCAAACTTCAAAGGGTACCATCTCAACTTTGCGCCGAAACAATGTCATCCAACTCTTGCCCAACTTCAAATGTCGTCACCAAACAATACATAGAAACTTGCTAAACTTGCGGGACATCAAGGGAATATAGACCAAAATTAGGCTAAGGGTCGGATATAATAAGGTTAATCACGAATGGCTAGTTTCGAGTGGGGTCTCACCACTCTACAAAGGCTGAGGTGGGGACAGGTGGAAAATATGTTTGGGAAGGCCATTTGTCTATGGTTGAGTCAAAGAAATGCCATAACCGTCATCCCTAACTACGACTCCAAACACCTTCCTATTTCGCCTCGAAAGGTTATCAAGCCTAAGTTCTAGTTGCAATGGAAGCATGCTTACATGATTGCATAAAAATTTGCATGTTAACAAAAGATCGGAATATACGTACTCAAAGAATTCACACTACAAACAAAGATTCCCGATTAAAATGCACTTACATGTCACCAAGGTTACTCGCTTCATTGAGGTACTTACTCTATCAATTGCAAAATCATATCTTTTCACAAAAGGTGGTTTGTTCAACTTTAAATTGCTCAAAAATTATCAAGGCTAAGTGCTTCTCAAACATTTAATGACATTACCTTTTGTTGGACTAACTACGTTTCCACTCCCCACTTACGAACTTGCATTGTACCCAATGTAAAATGAGTGGTAAGAAAGTAGTTAGGGAAACAAAAGGGAATCAAAACTAGTCAAAACAAGTACCGGGATGCTATAAAAAGGTGGGTCGGTGGGCATGAACATGAAAGACAACCAATGAAATGACAAGCAATCCCAATGCTAGCAAAGTATCGACCAAAATGTACACACAAAAGGATCATTGGCCACACCGGGCCTCACAAAAGAGCAAAATTATTATACCAAACTTTTACGGGCTGTCTCCCAGTAGCGCTTTTGTTTAACGTCGTTTCCTCGACGGGATTATACTGTAGAAGTGATGGAAATTATACAGATTATCATGCATGGATACCACTAACAATTACTCACATAAGCATGCAATTTCAAGCACAAAAGCCAACCAAAAGATAATGCTTAAGAAGTAAAAAAGAAATATAGTACCCAAAGGTTGCTAAATTTATAGTCTATAGCTAGACTTTGCCTTACTTAGTCTTTAATGCACCGGTGATGGGTCATCCTCACGCACTGCATCCGTCTTTTTAATCAATACCGGTCTCCAACATAATGTAGACGAATGCACCAATCCAAACGATTCTTGACCCGTTCCTTTGATTTTTGAGCTTTCGGTTTGTGAGCCTTCGCTTTATTGCTCACGTATTCTTCAAATACCTATGAGTTAGTACAATCCACAACAAGGGGACACAAAGTGTCCACAAAAGAACAAGATTCTAGTGTCGTGCGTGGATATTTCAATGAAGTGTAGATGTTGAAGACTACACGCTCATCATTAACTCCCAAACTAAACTCCCCCTTACAAACATCGATCACGGCCTCCCCCGTTGCTAAAAATGGTCTATCAAGGATAAGAGGTGTAGTGTACCCTTCCTCTATATCCATGACAACAAAATCTACGGGGAAGTAAAATTTATCAATTTTCACTAGTACATCCTCAATGACTCCCTTTGGATGTTTTATGGATCTATCCGCAAATTGGAGAGTCATCTCCGTACGCTTGAGCTTGCCTATGCCAAGTTTCATAAAATCATTGTAGGACATGAGGTTTATGCTCGCGCCGAGATCACATAGCACCTTCTTAAACAAAGATCCCCCAATCTCACATGGGATCGTAAAACTCCTGGGGTCTTTAAGTTGAGGAGGGAGCTTGTGTTGCAAAACGGCGGAACACTCCTCACTTAGACAAACCGTCTCATACTCTTCCAACCGTTTCTTTTTGGAGAGTATGTCCTTAAGAAACTTACCATATGCCGGCATATTCGTGAGTGCTTCGATGAAAGGGATATTAATGGTTAAGTGCCGAAATGTGTCAAGAAAACATGCATATTTCTTATCCAACTTCATTTTTTTAATTTCCTCTCGAAAGGGATATGGTAATGACTCAAGATCAAAATCTTTAGGGATAAAAGCCATACCTCTCTTACCTATGTCGCTTGATGAAGTGGTAGAAGCTCTTCTCAAAATTTGGGCTGCTAGGGGACACCATTCATCATTGGCTTGCGCCATTTTGCTTGCCAAAGTCTTTGTTTGCTTCTCTTTGTAGATGGCCTGAGTCGGTTGATCATTGGTCTGAGCCATTTTCTTTGAAAGATGTCCAGAAACTTTTGAATCATTCCCGGTGTAAGCTGAGCCATTTCCATTGACGGTTTCCTCTCTAACATGCTCGTTGAATAAGGTCCTTAAGTCACTAGCTCTTGGGTTTTTCAATAGCCTTGGAACCTTTATCCATTCTTCTTCTTTTTCTACTTCAACATACCCATCATTTTTCAAGAAACAATCAACAATTTCTTCTTCTTCTTCACTCCATTCTTCCTCTTTCTTGTCATTCAAATCTTCTTCAACCTCATTGCTTCCCTCATTATGCCCATATGACCTTCCACTTCGAGTAATAATAGCATTGACTTCCCTCAGGTTTCTCTCGGTGTTGCTTGGTAATCCACCCGGTGGTCTACTGCTATGTCTCTCACCTTCCCTAGTCAAAAGGTCTTCAATAACTCTTATTGATGCCTCCATCGTTCTCATTCTCATTTCGTGCCCACTCATAGATGTTTTCAAAGTACCAACCTCTTGAGACATCATACCAATAGAAGTCATCATTGTTTGCATATTGGTGGCTAGAGTAGACACAACTCCTATCAAGTTTTCCAACAAAATTTTCAAATGAGAGACATCCTCCATTGATTGAGAACTTTGTTGAACATGGGCTTGTTGAGTAGGAACTTGGTAAAAAGGATGTGGTTCAAAAACATTGGTGTGAGTGTTGTTCAAATCCCGATGTTGTCTCATTAAACTCATTTCTTCTTGTGTAGGTACATCGGAGTTTGGTAATTCTTCGATATGAAAAACACCCAATGGCACATCATCACATTTTCTACGCTTCAACTCTCTCTTCCCCACTTGTAATTCACCCATCTTCTTATTTATCACCGCCATTTCTCTCAAAATGTCTTCCTCATTCGAAATCTTCTCATCCCCAATGGTAACTTCCGTTTCACTTGGACCGGGATCCCACAATTTCTCATTTCTTGTCACTCTTTCAATAGCCTTATAAACATCTTGGGCCGTGCTCATCATAAGTGATCCATGGCATGCCGTATCAATTTTTTTCCTTGACAATTTATGCAAGCCCCTACAAAATAATTGTACTTGCATGTCCAAAGTATAATCGTGGTTTGGACACGCCCTCAAAAGCTTTTTAAAACGGTCCCAAGCATTGTCCAAAGATTCAATTAAATCTTGCTTGAAATTAGCAACTCTTACCTTCAACTCCAAATATCTACCCGGTGGAAAGTATTGCTTCAAAAACTCAGTTTGTATATCATCCCATCATTGCAAGTGATGGTGGGGAAGTGACATTCCTTTGCTTGACCCTTCAATGAAAAAGGAAATAATGCATGACGGGTAAATTCTTGACAAGCACTATTTTGGAATCCCGTATTGCATATTTCTTCAAGGTTATAAAGATGTGAATGCGGGTCATCATGCGCATTTCCATGGAATTGAGCTCTACTCTCCACTATACCGAACATATGAGACTTGATTGAAAAGTTTTTTGTATCAATGTGAGGTAGCCGAATAGGATTATGAACTTGATTTTTTCTTTGAATGGCTTGCTCACAAAGAGGTCTATTTTGGTATGGTGGATTTGGAGGTGGATAATATGGATATGGTTCTTGTGTTGGTGGTGGTGGAGGAGAGTTATTTGGATTTAAGGGATTTTGTTCAAAAAGGGCATTTTCGTGGTTATGCCATCCTTGTACCTCATTCATTTCCTCTTCTTGGTGTAATGACTCTTGTGAAGATACTTCACCAAGATCCAATTCACTACGAGCTTGGCCAACCTTTCTCTCAAATAAACGATCCCTAATTTAAGTGTTGATATCCGGGATGTAATGAGTATCGGGGGCCTTACCACGTCGAGAGTGGTTCATCAACTACAAGATAGAAAACAACAAGAACACAATTAATAGCACTTGGTGACTTACCAAAGAGGTAAGCACCAAAAAGTAAAAAAGAAAAGATTAGAAAAAGTTTTGACTTATTCTCAAGACTTTTTAGCTAGTATAAGTATCAACCGTTACACAATCCCCGGCAACGGCGCCAAAAAGCTTGATCAGACTTTTCTAGATGTCCAATCTAACCGGCAGTGTACCGGGTCAACTGCAGTCTAGTTTGTGGTCAAGGTCGTATCCACGAGGATTGTGAGGTTGAACACCGAAAAGCTATTATTATCTTGATCTAAGTCACAAATTAACAAGAAGGTAATGTATCTATGATTCTACTGCTACAAAGGTGATAAGATAAAAAGCTTAGCCAAGATAATGCAATGATCAAGTATATCTCTACTAGTATCATGGGAATGAACTACCTACCAACCTTCCAATGGTGTTCAAGTGTGTGTTACCGGTGCATTCCTAAGCAAGTGGTTCACCCTCATACGAGTGTATGGAACCACTCTATGCCTCCTCCTTGGCCTAGGTATCCTAAACCTAATGAATTGGCATGATACGAACTTGAATGCAATGACAATGTCAATACTCCCCGGATAAGAAATCGAATGCCTCAATAGGTCAATTTTACCTTCCGGTTCTCATATTCCTTCTCCCACACCAAGCATCTCATTTCGGTCTCAACTAAGTGTGTGTGTGCTAGTGCTAAGGGATCAATCCAACACCAACAAGCAATACAGTGCAAATAGGAAAAGATAACAACAACACATGAAACTATGAAATATCAACTAACATTCCCAATCAACTAATAGAGATTAATAGCTATCACAACAACATTATCTTGGCTAGAATAAACTAGCCACTTATAACTACAAACATTAACACAACAAGGCTAACATTCATAACCATAAGAACACTTGAATAGAAATAAAGATTAAAGATTACCAATTACAGGCAAGAGCTCGGAGTTGGTGTTCTTCGTTCAACTCCAAAAGCTTTAATGGAATCAACACTAGTGTATTTTAAACTCCAATCAAAGTAGTAGAAGTCTAGCTAAGAATCCTTAATTATTACAATCAAATTCAAAAGTTAATTTTGCTAAAATTCGGCTAAGAGAGCCCCTTGGGGCGGTTAGGTGCCACCAAGAGTGGAGAAGAAGGTTTTGGGGAAGAAGATGAAGTTGGGGGGTGTTGAAATTGATAAATTCGATCCAAAATTAGGTTTTAAAGGCTGAAAACTGCTCTTGTGACGTTTTGGCACGCGTCACTAAAGGTTAGGCGTGCGTCACGAAAAGGTCAGAAACTCTCTGAATAGCTACAGTGACGTTTGGCGCGCCACAATAAGTTGGCGTCGCGCCAACTTCACAAATAGATTCACCAAAATCGCCATAACTTGAGTTGTAGAGCTTCGATTGATGTGATTCAAATTGTGTTGGAAATCGCGTTTCTTCACCTACAACTCTCATCCAGACGTCTTCTTCTAGAAAATGCTTCTAAGATGGGTCAATTGTCCGTTGAAGATAGGCTCCGGTAGAAATACTATGGACAATTGATCCGTTTGACTCGTTAGCTTCCGCACACTCTCCTAGCCCTCAAAAGACGTGTTTAGCTCAACACGTGGCGTCACTCGGGGTCTTGTTTAACCTATAATCCTGCAATACAACACAAAAATACCAAGTGTAAACCCTACACGACGCTCCGGTTACTATAACCGGTACAAAACTAATCAAAACACTATATTTTATATAATAATTACTATATACACATTTGGGTGAAACTAAGCAACTAATGACTCAAATTGATACAAGAACATCAATAAATGCATGAGAAATGGGGATAAAACATCGTGAAATACATCAACTAGTTGACTCACATCACACAGCTGCTAAAAGCCAAATACTTCAATCGGTCATCTTTTCTAGACGCGTATCCAAGCTCCAACGCCTTCTTTGTGTAGC
The DNA here is from genome assembly GCA_026214975.1 of Gentiana macrophylla. Lineage (NCBI taxonomy): Eukaryota > Viridiplantae > Streptophyta > Magnoliopsida > Gentianales > Gentianaceae > Gentiana > Gentiana macrophylla. The sequence continues at coordinate 84,349,820 of CM047813.1, read as the reverse complement.
GTAACATACAAACCGCTAAGGATCTCCTTTTGCAAGATATTTGTTGGAATATTAGAAATTGAAATGGTGTTAGAATTTTTATAGATTCTTGGATTCCTTGTGAGTAGTACAACAATATCAGGCCTTTATTTAGGGGGCAACTTCCAATGAATCTAGAGTTGTTGACCTATTTGTGTTAGGTACCCGCAAATGGAACGCCGACTTGATCCTCAACAGCTTTTTACCGCATGAAGCAAGAGCCGTTCTAGAAATTACTTTGTGTTGGGACAGATTGCCTACACTCTTAATGTATAAAGAAATAAAGTTGCGCCTTTACTAAAACCAATTGGTTTTAGTACAACGGTAAGCGCTTGATCCTAACATGGTATCGGAGCCAGAGGTCATGTGATCGAACCCTGGTTGGAACAATATTTATAAGAAAATAATTGTGCAAGTGTTGGGATAGATTGCCCACACTTGCTGGGGTGTTGGGACGATTGCCCACACCCTTGAATGAATGAAAATTTGTGCAAGTGTTGGATAAATTGCCAACACTTGAAGGGGTGTGTTGGGACAGATTGCCCACACTCTTAAAATGCCTAAAAAATATAAAGAGCTTCTTATCGGCACACAATGGTTTTAGTACAACGGTAAGCGATTGCTCTTAACATTGTATCGAGCGTGAGGTCATGAGATCGAACCCTGGTTGAAACATTATTATAAATAAAAAAGTGTAAATGTTGGGACAGATTTCCCACACTCTTGAATGAAAATTTGTGAAGTGCTGGGACAGATTGCCCACACTTGAGGGGGTGTTGGAGAGAATGCCCACACTCTTGAATGTATAATAAATATAGTAGCGTCTTTACTACCACCAAATGGTTTTAGTACAACGGTAAGCGCTTGATCTTAACATGGTATCGGAGCCAGAGGTCATGGGATCGAACCCTGGTTGGAACATTATGAGATTTCCCACACTCTTGAATGAAAAATTGTGCAAATGTTGGCCAGATTGCCAACACTTGAGGGGGGTTGCTGGGACAGATTGTCCACACTCTTAATGTATAAAGAAATAAATTTACGTCTTTACTAAAACCAATTGGTTTTAGTACAATGGTAACGCTTGATCCTAACACCTTGGCCCCCACGCCCACCGAAGACAAAATCTATTGGCCGCACACCCCAAAGGCAGTTATACTGTTAAGTCTGGGTACCAACGCAAAAGTTACCACGATAGCTTCCGAAAGCAAGGTACTTTATATGCTTCTAGCTCACAATTAAATCCCTTATGGAGTAGAATTTGGTCCCTTCGACTTCCTCCCCGTGTGATTCTTTTATTATGGAGATGTGCTCAAAATTGTTTGTCCACGGCTGATAATCTCGTAGCCGTAAGGTTTGTAGTAACCTTTGCGTCCTATGTGGCAAGGCGAAAAAGATTGTTACTCACTTTTTGCTTGATTGCTCTATTGCAAAAGAAGTCCGGAAAAGAGTGGCCAATGGAAAATGTTGGCGTAGATTGGGGTTGCATTCGATCCAGGATATCTTCGACTATCTCTTAAATTTAAAAGACGAGGATGCTGCTCTTGAAATTTTTTGTTTATTCAGGGGGATATGGAAGGCGCGATGTAGTTTCATTTTTTAACACAGAAATGTGAATATTGGACTGTTGATCATATTGGCACAAACATTAGCGGCGGTCTATAAAATGGCAATTGGCGGCACTCAAACAGGTCCTCGACAACACCAGCTTCCAGATTCTTGGCTCCCCCCCTCCAGAGATTTTTTACAAAGTAAACGTAGATCCTTCCATTAAAGAAATGTTCCTCACCGTTGCCTGCATCTTCCGATCTTCCTGCGGAACTGTACAACATGCATTTTCCTTGGCTTTGGGAGTGGTCAAGTATTGAAGCGGGAGAAGCCCATGCCTTCTATCAGGGGCTCTCGCTTGCTCTTGCTCATGGATACCAAAACCTTATTATTGAAGGAGACTGCGTCTCTATTGTCCAGCGGTTGCACTCAACAGATGAAGACCGATCCGACATCGGGAACATTATTCAAGGATGCAAAGACCTTGTTCTTCTTATTAGTACTGTTTCGTTTTCTCTTATCAAACGGGATTATAACATCCCCGCTCACTTACTTGCTTCTCTAGGGTCTCCTCAAACCCCCCTAGTAGAATAAGATTTTTCCCCCTTTGTCCGTGTTAAACGTTTATGTTGCCGATTTATCTAAATAAATAAATTTCTCTTTCTCTTAAAATAAATAAATAAAAACATGTAGCATGCTTAACAACCACCACATTTACCTGGTTTAGGTAATTTACATGATCTATAGAGATTTTAGCATACAATCGTTGTAATATGTGCCTATAATTTTTCTCCTAAACCTCAAGTAGAGATTTATAAACAATATCGATCCTAAAATATAAGTCATCATGTATTTTTTTATTTATCTCATAATATAAGTTATTCTACATCATCAATACAATTTGTATTGCTGTTTTTCTTTATCTTACCCATAATTAATTATGAATCTAACTATTTTTCATTTCCTAAAGTCAAGGGGTATTTGAACATTTAACCTTTAAATTTATAATATTCAATCATTTTCTTAATCTGTTTAAAAACTTTTAAGATAACTTATATTTTAAAACAAGAGTAATAATACTTTAGTAAACAAACTTTAACAAATTACTAGGTTAAAAGCAATTTGGAGCTCCAACAAGTAAGAAAAAAATTGCACAAATGCACAATGTCCAAGTATATGAAGCTCAAACCACAAATTAATAAACTTCTCTCCCCCAAAAATAGATAGTTTTGGTCGACCACTTTGGCCCCTATCTGTTGGATCTTAACTTAACTGCAAACTAAAAAGAATAAATTCCCTTAATATTCCAATTTATAAAGACAACCACTTTTTAACAACTTTGGATAAAAATTGATATATACTACCAAATTTATAAAATATTATTATCAGATATGATCACCACCATATCTCATATATATTCTGAAGTTGCCTTTCAATAATTATTGACACTTTATTAGCTGTAAATAAAATTGAAAAAATAAAAATAAAAGAATAGGCTCCATTGCTCCAAGCAGCTAGTTGGAAATTGATGCAACCCTTCAAAAAAAAAAAAAAAATTTGATGCAAAAATGACTAATAATTAGGTTCTGTTTGTTTGATTCTATAGTATTTGTGAGTTGTGACCACTTGTTGTACTATTTATTTTATTTTTCTGGCAATGATCATAACTTCACAGTGCCCACTTTAAAAGAAGTTCTGACAATCTCACCTGCCCACCTTCTCCCTCTTGCATCCTTTTAATAACTGGACATGACTCCTCTCTAAAAGTAAAATATAAAAAAAAACAATATTGAAATAAAAATATAAGAAAAAGGTAATCATTGTAGCAAAATGTATATATAACACATATAAAACTTTGAAAAGGATCAGAACTTTGAGAATGTATATATAACACATGTGTCTACTCCACAAATGGAGTGACTAGAGAAGAATTTTCCAACTTTGAGATATATCTACATCGATCATTCAGATATATGATAGATTGTAGCATTTCATGTATGTTGATAAGGGGAAATTATTGCATAGAGAGAGTAATAAGGATGAAGCGACGGATGAAACGATCAGAACCACAGAGTTTGTATCCAGTAGTAAAACTGGTGGTAGGGATCAACCGATCAAGCCACATGAGCTATCCGCATGTAAGTATGTACCATGCAATAATTTCCCGTTGATAAGGTAGAAGAAACATCGACGAGATCTAAAGTTCATACATTATAAACATGATAATTTGAGCTAACCATATTTGATCGAACAAAGACGATGAATTTAACTAAGTACCAGATTCGTTAGGACTCAATTAACGACGCTAGACTTGAGTCCGAGGTGCTATAGATGGTATAATAGTAGTCTACCAGAAAGAATTAAGTGTCGGACTATAAAAAAGGAAAAACATTTGGGGTCGCTTAAAATCTTTTGGGGTACTATAATAATAATCTACCCTGTCTTTGGACACCATGAAGACCTCCAAAACCTAAATCATATCTAATATTTCCTATCCATCGTAACACAACGAATATCATAACTTGAAGTGACAAAACCACATCATATAATAGTCATTGAATTATGAAATGATTTTACCATCGTATCAAGTTTTAATATTTGTTGTATCAAAATAATCGTGACCGTATCATTACTTTTTTTTTTTTCAACCAAAATATTCCTTAGTCACACTCACATGTACAACATTAATCTTTGAGCTGTCCAACCGCAAAATAATAAACAAATGCCTACTGTACCATCAACTTGGCCCACCTTGAAAACTTCAACTCAGACAAAAAACTCTGCCACCCCCCATTTTTAACCTATGTACGATTTGGTCCCCATATTCACATTTTCGATACATAAAGTCCTTGTATATTTATTTTTTCATTTTAGTAAAAATTCCAACTTGACAATTCCAAGAAAATATTAGCTGTCCTCCATCAGAGATAGAGTCCATGTGGGAAACAGAGCCGATTCTTAGCTGGCAATTTAAAGGGTATCCCATACCACGTGTCGAGTACTCATTCGGTAAAAAGCCTATTACGGCGGTGGGACCTGTCTAGCTTGTCCGATAAGGCATTTACGACATGCCACGTGGCGTCACCGATGACCATTGGATCGTTATACAGTAGAGACAACCGTACTTTAGGGTCCCATAGATTCCTTTGGATGACGGATATGTTGGTGGCGGCTACGTGTTCGAGTATGGGTCCAAGCTTTGCCACGTCGTTCTCCGCCACCGTGAGTGATATCTCCGACCATGGCACGGCAGCGGCGAAAGGTAATCGGATTCCGTCAGCTATAATCACCGGTATACAGCCTAAAGCCACTGACTCCACGAGGCGTGGACTCCATGGAGCCCATCCGAGTGGGCATAAACAAAACTTTGACCGTATAATCTCCGACTGGTAACCAGAAAATCTGTGTCGTTTCAAGTAAAAACGCCGGTCACGGCCGTATTTCTCCAATATTACCGTTCTGACACGCCTGAAAAAGAAAATAAAGTATGCATGGGAAAGGTTAAAAACGTCCTTTCACTGAATAGATTCTACTATAATTACTGTTATATTATAGAAATAACATATTTTGAAAAAAAATTTGAGGGGTTTTAAACTAATAAAAATGATATAACTCTTCTCATAAGTCGTAAACATTGTAGCCAACAGAATCACTTTTCTTTAAGTTTAAGATAATCACTTAATTACACTCAAAAAAAAAAAAAAAAAAAAAAAAAAAGATAATCACTTCATTAATGATAAATAGCCATATTCAAAATTTATAACAAGATTAATTTGTACTATAGATAGATAACGAAGGGTGTAAATTTTGAATTTTTATCCAAAAAGAGAATAAGTTTAACATAATATTAAGTTAAAAATAAATAAGGATAAGATTAATTACTTGCTGTAAAATCGACCGCTGACATTTTTGGGGTGGACTTCCATTTTACCCCGGAAAAACGCAAAGATGTCACGGTGGCCATTGATCGGCGACACGGCCAACGTCGACCGTACACTTTCCGGCGACACAAAGGGCGGAATAACGACGTTTTCAACGTTTTGACATGGATGGTCGTAGTTTACACCAAAAGTCTGCAATATTATTGACTTCTTCATAAACTCTGGTATTCCCTCAGCCTTCGCTCTATCCTCCTACATACAAAACAAACAAACAAAAAAATCCAGAAAAACAAATTAGCAATTTAATCTAATGAACTCGATAAATAAACCCGAAAAACGAAACGAGAATGCTACGGCCATAACAGTTGTATGGGTAAAACATCGAAAGCATTGTTCGTCACATGTTATGGCACGACCATTGGTACCAATGGTCGTGGTATAACCGTGACAAACACGCTTTTACATCATCTATAATCCCGACGTAAACTTATTGATCGTGCAAAAATATGTTTTGTCACCAGATAATAGCATCATCCAAACGAGAGCTAACCGCTCTTTTTGACATACGAATAACACAACACGCTTTTGCATCATCATCATCCGAACGAGGGCTACTATCGTATTGGTTTTGACATACGAATGATACAACACATTTACACCCTTTGTTATTTTATGAAAACTATATACGAACAATCAAATATGCAAAAGGATGTTGCGAGACTCGTTTTGACAGTAGCATCATCAAAAAAATACTAAAAGGGGATATAATTTTTTTTCAAGAAATTGAACAAACCATGGCGTGAAAACAAGCACCATAATCATGGGAAGCAACGAAAACATGATCAGAACCAAGACTCCGATTCCAGAAGCTAAATTCTTTCGAAACAACTTCAATAGCTGAAGAAATCAAGCTTCTTGCATGTCCAATAGCTGGGAATCCATTAACGGTGCTGAAATTGCAGGAAACATAAACAGGAACAAAGAAAAAATCTGCTTCAAATGGGTCCATTGTCCGAATATCACTACTCAATAAAGCCTTATGAATCGCCACCTCTGATGCAAATAAATGGTTGCTGCATCTTGGATTTGATAACCAATCTGTATTGTATTTCGATGGCAAATCATATACATATATCTTCATCCCTTTCAAATATCCTGAATGAAACAAATCAAGAATTAATTAATTATTTTGCCAGATTAAAATTGAAACAGAAATTATGGGATTTAATAGAAATATTACCTGAATTAATGGAGGAGATGTAATGTACAGAAGAGGAGTTATAGGATTCAAACAGAGCACGAGAATGAGGGAAAATTGTTCTTTTAGAAATAGAAATTGGATTTTTACGGGTAAAAAGAAAAGAGGAAAAGAAATAAAGAGAAAGGGATAACCAAAGAACCCATTTGAAATATCTGTAACAGAAGCTTTTTTGAAAAGAAGAATATGAAGATGATCTTGTTCCTGCTCCATGTCTGGAATTAACCGAGTTATTGCTGTTTGAAAATCTCATTTTTACATAGAATCCTTTGTTTCTGGTGGGTCTTTTATTAGACTCCATCATTTTTATTTGGTTAAAAAAAAAAAAAATTAAGGTGGGTGTTGAAATTTGGTGGAAGAGGGCTTTCGGATTTTGGTGCAGGTTTTTTTTTTTTTTTTTTCTTCCTTTTTTTTGAATTGGTGATGAAGCAAAAATAATGGGATTTGATTAGTTGAAGAATCGTTTTAGCTTCAAGAATAAAGAACTGCCTGTTTGTTTCTTTTTTTTTTTTTCTTCTGGTTTTTTGATATGAAGAAAAAACAGAGAGAGATGTTTAGAATGATAATTTGCAGAAAGAAAGAGGCGAGGGAACATGGGAGGCAAAGAAAAAAAAAAGGGGGAGAAAAAGCAGGCTAGAAAGTACTACTAGTAATATTGTAATAAAAGATAAATATAAAAATGAAATAAAGATGGAGAGAAAAAAAAAACTCTTTATTTGTACAGATTTATGTTAACGAATAACCATGCAGAGCCGTCTCCGGAGACATGCCAACAAGGCTTTCTAGCAAGCGCTCTGTTTTTAAACTTTGTAATTTTAGGATCCACGTTTCATATAACAGAAGTGTATTTTTAGTTATTTTTTATTTTTTATTCAATTTTAAAAACTTGTAAAACCTAAATTTATAGCCAAATTTAGTGAAATAAAGTCTAATTAAATTCCGTTACATTTTTTGTAACGCTATCAACATAGTATACCTCAAAATAATTGTAACGCTATCAACATAGTATACCTCAAAATAATTGTGATATATTACACAGGGACGGCCCTGAACCATGTCATACTTGTTTAATCCATCATACAAAAACGGTTGAGCTTCACTCCGAAGAGTTCACACTGTCTTGTTTTCTAAGTCTTACGAAAAATGTAAATCGAAGATAATGTATCAGTAGTTTAGTTTGAAAAAAGTTGCATATACAATTAGTCATACATTTTAATCAGTGATATGAAATTTACGATGGTAGATGTGTCATGTGTGGCTAAATCTATAGGACATATATCAATTGTTTTTCAATAGACAAAATATGAAATACATTGTAGCTTCAATAAATGAATATTCAAAAAATGAATAACCTCGCGTAAATTAATAATTTTCGCTGGTACCGACTTCGGCAAAGGGGCTAAATAAATGTTCGATAAATGTATAATTCGCCAAATGAATAATTTTCTCCGGTCCTGAGGGTATTCATTTATCGAAGTTATACTATAAGTGAAAATGCATTTTTACGGGATAAAAAATTGAACTTCCAGGACAGTTGTGTCACAACTGAGTACGAAACATACATTTACACCAATGACCAGTGGCGGAACCACGTTATATCTAACGGGGTTGACTGACCCTGCTAAAACAAGAAGAAATTGTTAAGTTTTATCAAATACAAAACCTTTTTTTTTACTCTGTTGAACAAATTTTCTAGATTTCTCAGAACCAATGACCATAAAGTAGAATCTTGAACCTGTTCTTGTGTGGTAACTCTATAGTTGTGAAGTTATGTACCAGCGAATTTCAATCTAGAATAAAATTGTTTGATTTATATTTAACTGCATATGTAACTCCATAAATATAAAGTTACCACCTAAAAATTATGTGAACCCATTTGTTATGGTGTAAGACAACAACATTCAAAGGAATAAAAGTGTGTTGTTTCAATCGTTATATCACAACCGTTATAGTAATGGAATTGAACCTCTTAATACTTATGAGTCCACCATTTTATCGTAGATTATATTTGTCATGTAGCACAAATTAATATTTGTTCCAGTATCATTTAAAAATTTGTATTTCAAATTTTCAACCACTGTAATTTTTATCGATACATCACATTACTTATGTACTATATCGAAACAATATTCGAATATCATTTCCTTGGGTCAAGGATGAACTTTTTGAAGATTAACTTTAAGTATCAACAATTTTAAGACAGACTATTAATCAAAAATTGACTTTTCTGAATATCGATTCACTGTGGTGCGCGTGTATCGAAGAGTTGTTTGTGATAAAATTAATCATAGAATAAAAATAAAGAAAAAAGCTTTTTAGTTTGCTTTTAGGTGTCGATCGGATGGCATTAGGTTCATATGTTTAATTAGTCAATGAGGCACTTTTAAATAAAGTTACTTATTCCCGTAATAACCAAGCAATTATAATTTGGGAAAATTAGAAGGAATATGTATCTAATCTAAACTCTAAAGTAAAGCTAGACATAAAATAAAATATGCTTCATTTTACCAAGTTTTCTAAAGCTTGTTGAAAAACGTTTCTCGACCCATACCTACATACTTGCCTTTAAAGTAATTACTTAGACGCCAATTAATTCTTTTACATTTATATTTAATAATAAATTATAGGTGCTTGAGGGGTAGGGGAGGGTCCTTCTATGGTAGGGACTCCCAACGTAGGGAGTTGCCTACGTGCATTATCTGGACCATATAGTTTTTGTTTGGTTTTCGGTTATTTTGTTCATCCCTAGCTACCAAACATATTAGGATCAATCAAAAATTTTGAACTCTAATTGATACCATCATCTGGACCACACAGTTTTGGTTTGGTTTTCGGTTATTTTGTTCATCCCTAGATACCAAACATATTAGGATCAATCAAAAATTTTGAACTCTAATTGATACCAAAATGTAAAATAACGTTTTCTATTGGACCAAATTCAATCCCTATTAAGTTTTAGTATTATGATATTATGTTTACGGAAAACCTATAAGGAATCGACTTTATGACCTCATGTCATTAGGTATCAACTCTAACCAGTTATGCTAGATCACATTATTTTTTTAGTAAACCATAATAATGCATTATAAATTAAGTAAATTTAATTAGTTTGTTTACAAATAAATCAATAAATATCATAATGCATAAATGCGCCACAATGAATTCACCATTTTCTCCCTTATGTGTACTATGGAAAATAACCCTCTCATACCCACACGACATGATCTAGTGGTTAAGGGTCTGGATTCTTTAAAAAGACCGTTAGACCTTACGCAATATTTAAACCTGAATTATTAGTGGAAAACAAATTATAACGCAGAGCACTGTTATAATCATATCTTTGCTCTTTCTGACCATATTTATAAGTCAAAAGCTAAAGAAATTAATATTTTTAAGATAAAGGCAAAGAAATTATTTTTTTGAGAAAAAAGGTAAATAAATTATACCTGAATGAAAGGTGAAAAAGAAGTTTTTTTTTTTCTTTTTCTAAAAGCACTTTTCTATATATATATATATATATATATATATATATATATATAAGATAGTAAAATGATGTGTATAAACGCATTTGCTTACCGAGTTATTGAGACAAATCATTTAATTTACATTATTCACAAAGTTATAGAGAAGGACCAATGAAAACTTTGTGTTTCTTTTATGTTAGGGCTATGAAAACTTTGTAAGTTGCTCCTCCGTCCCAAAGGTAAGTCCGTTTGATTTTTTTCACACAGATTAAAAAGTTCGGTTAAATTAATTATGTGTCAATAATTTTGATGGAAAAAAACTAAAATGACCTTTGACCTTATAATAAAAGTGGGACGGAGTTACTAAGTAATTAAGACTCAACATTTGTGACGATGCTAAATAATGCACCACCTGTAAATCAGCGCCACGATAATCGGGGTGAAATTGTAAATGGATCGAATGGCTAGGAATGAGTAAAAGATGGTGTTTTTTGGTGTTTCTATTATTGAGTCCAAGAATGTATCTTGGATTGCCTACGTATCCTGTGTAATGTCCAGGAATCAAGCCTTACGTAGTTTCTGGAGCTATGTATTTATAGGCTCATGTCCTCCTTCTGCCCTAATCTCAGGGCGGTTTGGTCTATTGACACAAATACCCTTTAATGGGCCTTGACCCCTTGTCCAAGTAACCAATTGGGCGGTGGGCCAGGGAACTTGGACTGGAGGCCTTGGTCTCGACTCGATGCATACCGTCATGGGTGATCGAGGTGGGACACTTTGTAGAATCTGCCGATAATCGCGGTCTCTTTGAGTGCGATCGTATCGATCCGACGATCTCAGATTTTAATGAGACTTTTCCACATGCCACCTGGACCACTCAAATAATTCCACGTGGAGGAGTAAGCCCCCGTATCGTCATAAGCCCCCCAGATCGGAGGGAAGCTCATCTTGAGATGCTGATGTCGGATCTGAAAATTTGAATAACCCTTCCGACACGTGGTCTTCTCTGGGCGGGAAAACAGCTGTAACACTAGCCGATGTAAGCGTTGTCAGGCTGACGTCATACTATGTCAGAATTTAATGGGCGCAGGAAACGAAACGTTTTCATTGGTTTATGTATGATCTTTTCCCTTAATGAACGCGATTTTTCCCTTATAACTGCCCAAAGTCTGTCCCTTCAAATCATTTAGAGGATTTGCAAGAATATAAGAGCCCACGCCGGTGAAGACTCATTACCCCCACTCTTCTTGTCTAAAACGAAAACCACAAGTAAGCTTTGAACTTCTTCAGTTTTTGTTTCTTTTATTTCTGTATTCCCTTGGCTTTTTCTGTTCTCATGTCTGTGAGTGAGAGCGATTCCCAAAATCCAGAAGACATCGCGGAAGTGGAAGACGAATCGCAAGAAAGGACGGTTTCTGAACAATTTGATACATCCGTCCAGATCCTTGCCGGAGAAGAAGAGGAGGAGGAAAAAGGGGAGGAAGGATCAACTTCTCGCCGCGCAACAAAACGCCAGACCAGGATGAAAGGTCAGGGACCTTACGGGTGTATGTCTGCCCTTACTGAGGAGAAAATCAAGGCTTTATGCCAAAGATTCGAGATCCCATACTCCTCCAACAATATGCAAGTCCCTCAGGGCCAATATCAATTTGCTTGCGACCCTCCCCCCGATTTCTGCGCCATATACGAGGCGCAGTTAAAGGAAGGGTTAAGATATCCCTTCGATCCGTGTCTTATCGAGGTGCTCCGGCACTATCGAATATGTGTCACATAATTGGCTCCAAACGGCATTAGAGAGCCTCGTGGGTTTTGTCTCGCGTGTCGAGTAGCAAAAGTCGAGTTTACTGTCCGCCTATTTCGGCAATATTACGCGATTCAAGGGTTGCAGGACGTGGGGTGGTATACCTTTCAGAAGCGTCCACTGGTCTCTGATTTTGTACGGAAGTCCATATCGTCTCATGGGGATTGGAAATCCAATTTTTTCTTTATCCGACACGGTCTCGGTGACCTCGATATACACACCTGGCATAAAAGACCTAAGAAATGGCACGACAGGCTTGATTCCGATCCTCCTGCAACGTGCGGAAAGCTCGAGCAAGTGCATCCCGATATTGCAACTCGGAACTTGCACCCTCTATATTCTTATGCCGATCTCGAGACGGCAGGCCCGGGTGCTTGTATCGAACTTGATGAAGAAGTCCGGGTTCTGTGTAGGATTTTCATTGATTTTATCGAATTGCTACACTTCTTTCTGTTTCATTTATTTACATCTCGATTATGTATTGACATTGACCTTCATCATTGCAGTGGAATATTTTTCAGAAATGGAATCATCTACCAAGATGCCGGACCCAAAAAAGATGGATCCTAAAAAGATCCAAGAATTGGTGGGGGTAAAGTCGAAAAAGCCTGTATCCGGCTCGATAGTTTCCAGGGGTCAAAGGACTCCCGCTCGACCTCCTACTCCCGTGTCGACATCCGACGCTCTAAGAAGTTTACCTGACGATGCCTTGGTGGGAGAGCCACGAGGGGAAGGTAACGCCCGAAAGCGTCTCAAGATCACTGAGCCGAGACATGGTACTGGAAAGGAGGCTCGAAACCTTGCTCCCCCGAAGCCACACACTGTCGACATGATCCCTGAGACTTCCCTCGCCGATTTGGAGGCCATGGCCTCTAGCGAATTGAACAAATATTTTTCCAAGTCTATCCAAGCTGTAAGTCTTCTTTCTCAACACTCAGAAATTATATTTGGCTGTGACTCAAATTAATGGACATCTCTTTTTGCAGGCTCGACTTGCCGCCGAGGTGGCAATAAATAGAATGGAGTCCCCGTCTGCATTGTCTTGGCGGAAAAGAAGAGATCGAAAAAGGCTGCATCGCTAAAATCGAGAAGTTTCTGAGGCCACCGTGAGAAAGCTAGATGGTCGGGCGCTGACTCTCGAAGCCGATCTCGAAGGCCGCTCGATTCAATGTGTCAAAAGGCGAGAAGCGATTATCCGAGAGAGATGCGGAGTTGGCTAAGATAAAGTCGAGCTCGACTCGACCAAGACCGAATTGATCGCGACTATCGATTTGCGGGATGACCTTCAGATTGAGGTCGGCGCTTTACATCTCGTGTGAAAAGCAGAAAGAAAGATTATCGGCTTCTCAAGAGTTCAAGAATGAGATGATGTTATTGATGACTCAGGCAATGAAGGGGGGTTTCACAAATGCTCTGAATGAAGTGAAGGCTGTCTTTCCAGAATTCGAAGTATCCAGCATCGGAAAGGCGCATCTATATGACGTGGAGGCTATCCCTCGATATGGCCGCTATTTCGACGACCTTCGATCTGGTGTCTCTTTGTATGAGAAACGTGGTTCCTGCTTTGAACCAGGAAGGTGAGGAGGATGTTGATGCCGATCCCAATGCCTCCGATTCGATCCCCCCCGACGCCTGAGTGTTCTTGTTGAATAATTTTAAACAAAATCCGTTTGATTTGGTTGTAACAACTTTTATGATATTATTTGTCTGAACTTTCATTTTGTCCATTCGATCTTGTAAACTTTGACATTTTAATTTTGCATTTTGATCTTCAGATTTGAATCTTATGCTTTTAATTGAATGTCTTTTTTTTTCATCGATCGTTTGTTCGAGTGTAGTCCTTTTGAACTTACTTCCTCGAAAATGTTGCCTTATGGGGTGTAGTCCTTCGGACTTAATTCCCCTGCTGGCCCCTCGAAGTGTAGTACGAGTATACAACTCGTGGTACACTTGGGTATGAGTCGACCTAGCATTGTACTGCCTTATTGGCTTGACTTGGCTTTGGGGTCGGAGCTCGATTCGACTCTCCTACCTTGTCAGGCTTATACGGATATCGAATTAAGAAGTCCCTACTCAACTGTCGCACATCGTGGTGCTTATGATCTGGTCGAGTTGGGTATCCATCATGGGATTTTCCGACTGCTTAACATCGTGGCTTACTGGCATGTCGGAAGTGATATAAGCACTGTCAGTGACTTGGCTTTATTCACTTTTCCGATTTAATTCCCTCGTGTCGAGGTTTCCTTCGTGTCGAGGTTTCTTGTTGGTCTTTTTCTTCCAGCCCCCATTTCTTTTTTACATGAGCATCTTAAGCGTAATATAGAAAAGAAAATTGCTTGAATAAAAGGTATTATTGTAAGCAAATGTCACATCGACATATTACATTACAAGTAATCGAAAATTGAAGTTGCGAATGTCGTAAATTGAACAATCTTAAACGTAGTATTTACGGAGATTGGTGGCGTGCCAGTCCGAGGTAATGTGGTCGCCATCCGATCTCCCCAACCGATATGACCTTTAGGATGCACCTTTAAGACTTTATACGGACCTTCCCGATTCGGCTCTAGCTTGCCTATCGGGTCCCGCTTTGTCGGCAACCGTTTTCCTCAACACGAGGTCTCCTACTTGGAAGTATTTGTATTTCACCCTTGCGTTGTAATATCGTGAAATCTTCCTTTTTATAATCGCCATTCGATATGCCGCCATCTCTCTTCTCCTCGACGTTATCTTTTCTTCCATTAGACCAAAGAGCATTGGTTTCGACATTGTAAGCTAAAACCGAGGTGACGCTAGTCCGATCTCCGCAGGTATCATCGCTTCGCATCCATAGGCCATGGAAAAAGGAGTCTCTGGGTAGCCGAATTGGGTGCGTTCGATATGCCCACGATATCTTGGGCAACCGAGCCGCCCAATCTCGACCTTCGCGTCTTCCAACCGCTTTAACCCAAACTTGATTTGTCTGCTTGTCCGCTTTCGACCGCCCATTGGGTCGAGGTCGGGCCACCGATGTCGTTCGTGTTCGATCTTGAATTCTTTCAACCACCGCACTCTATCATCAAGAAACCGAGTCCCGTTGTCCGAGATCGAGATACTTTGGAATCCCAAACCCGCATAAAATATTCTCCCATAGAAATTTTTGATGGGTGAGCTCGATGTCGAGAAGAGCTTTGGCCTCGACCCACTTAGTAAAATAATCAACCGCAACGACCACATATTTGAAATTCCCAGAGCTCGAGGTAAAGGCCCGACTATGTCGAATTTCACTCATCAAACGGCCATACCGACTCGATGGCATTCATCTCTCGCGCTTGTTGATGAGTCACCACGTCATGCACTTGGCAAGCCCCGCAACTCATAACTAAACGATTGGCATCTTTTGCATGGACGGCGTAAATAGCTCCGCCGCTTTGCATTTTCTTGCCAACATCCGAGCTCCGCAATGATTGCCACAAATTCCTCGATGTATTTCTTCGAGTAGATACGCCCCTTCATCTTCCGACGCACATCGAAACCAAGGTGTTACAAACGATTTTCGATAAAGCACATAGTCGAATAGGGCGTACCTCGAGGCTTGCAGTCTAATTTTTCTGGCCTGAGACTTATCAGATGGGAGAACTCCATTTTTTAAGAATAACGCTATCGGATCCATCCATGTCGATCCTTGAACCACTGGCTGCACGTCGACCTCGTTATAGCTTCGTTCTGCTAGCATCTCAACCAGAACTTTCCTCTTAGATTTAAAATTTGATGCGAGCTTAGACAAAGCATCGGCTCGTTTGTTTTCGCTCCGAGGCACCTGCTCAATGCGAACTGTCTTGAATTTCGACATTAATCCCTGCACAACTTTTAGATAACTTTTCATTGATTCCTCTTTAGCTTCATACTCTCCTCGTATATGATTTACCACGAGTTGAGAGTCACTGTACACCAAAAGATCCTCGACTCCCAACTTCGATGCTAGTTTCAAGCCCGTGATCATGGCCTCGTACTCGGCCTCATTATTCTTAGCTTTGAACTCGAATCAGAGTGCATATGGGAACTCTTCCCCTTTCGGACTAACCAGTAATAATCCAGCCCCTGCTCCTTCTTTACTTGAGGCACCATCGACGTGGATGGTCCATTGTTCTTCTGACGACTGCTTTTCTTGCTCCAATTGAATTGACAGACCTTCAGCTAGGAAGTCTGCCAGGGCCTGACCCTTGATGGCAGTACGGGGTAAGAACTCGATATCATATTCTGCTAGCTCGACAACCCACTTGGCTAACCGACCCGATGTCTCGGTTTTGCGTAACTTGCTTTAAAGGTCGATCATCACCACAGCGATGGGATGCGCCTGAAAATATGGCTTCAGCTTCCTTGACGCATGAACCAGACCCAATGCCAATTTCTCAGCAGGTGTATATCCGATCTCGGCCCCATGCAATGCCTTACTTACAAAATAAATAGGGATTTGCCCCTGGTCCCCTTCTCGAACTAACACCGCGCTCACAGCCTCTTCGCATATTGCCAGATAAACTAAGAGCTTCTCTCCTTCTCGAGGTGAGGACAGCGTCGGCAAATCAGATAAATACCTTTTCAGATCGTCGAACGCTTTTTGACACTTCTCATCCCACTGGAATGGACTCGCCTTTTTCAGTATCTTAAAGAAGGGCAGGGCCCTCTGGGCTGATATCGACAAGAATCGATTGAGGGCGGCCATCCGACCCGTCAATCGTTGTACCTCCTTTACGTTACGAGGTGCGGGCATGTTTTTCAGAGCTTCGATCTTATCTGGATTGGCACGAATCCCGTCCCTTGATATCATATAGCCCAAGAATTTTCCAGATCGAACACCAAAAGTACACTTCTTCGGGTTAAGCTTCATTTTTACTGCCCGCAACACTTCGAAGACTTCCCTGAGATCGACAAGAAATTGTCCCATGGACTTGCTCTTGATCAATAAATCATCAACATAAACCTCCATATTCCGACCTATCTGTCTCTCAAAAATCTTATTGACGGCCCTCTGATAAGTGGCCCCTGCATTCTTCAAACCAAACGGCATTGTTACAAAGCAAAAAGTACCAAATTCAGTGATAAACGCGGTTTTCTCCGAGTCCTGAGGGTCCATAAAGATTTGATAGTATCCCCTGTACGCATCGAGAAAACCGAAAACCTCGAAGCCCAATGTCGAATCGACCAACTGATCAATTTTTGGAAGAGGATATGAATCTTTGGGGCATGCTTTATTGAGATTTGTAAAATCGACGACATCCGCCCGACTTTGATCAAAGCTTCACGACCAACACGGGATTGGCTAACCAACGGGTATAATACCTCCTTCACGATCCCAAAGAATCAACAACTTGTCAACTTCTTTCTTCACTGCCTCTTTTCTTTCAGGCGCAAGATTTCTCTTCTTTTGCCGTATCGGCTTCTTTTTTGGGTCGACGTTAAGGCGATGCACTGCGACGTTTGCCGATAAACCCGGCATGTCATCTGCCTTCCAAGCAAAAACGTCTCGATATTCCGCTAGGAGGTCGACCAGGGCTTGCCTATCGGGGTGTGGCATCCACTTCCCGATCTGGACCCCTTGGTCCTCATCTTCCTTCCAGACACAAACCTCTTCCGTCGGAGCGACGGATATCCAGCTTCGATCCTCTTCCTCTTCTGGTATCAATTCCTCAATCAAAACTTGTCCAACTCCTTTCCCCTTTGTCGTGACCAAACTACAATTTCTGGCCACCTCGATGTCTCCTTTTACTTCATGGGTTCCATACCAGGTGGGAAACTTCATGCTGTTGTGGAACGTCGAGATGATGGCCCTGAGATCGTATAAGGCAGGCCGACCTAGTATCGCGTTATATCCTGACGGGGCCTTGACCACGACATAGGTCATCTCCATAGTTCGGCCCTTTTCTCCGTCTCCGACTGTTGTCAACAAATTAATCGATCCGACAGGGTGGATGGCCTGCCCCGTGAATCCAAACAAAGGAGTAGACAACGGTATAATGTCTTCATCTTTCAACTTCATAGCTTTGAAAGCCGAATAGTAGAGTATATTTACGGCGCTTCCACTGTCGACACAAACTCTTTTGATCCGACCTCGACTTATTACTGCTTCGATCACCAACCCTTCGCTATGACTATGGGAACTCGGAATATCATCTTTTGGCCCGTAGCCCACTTCCGTAGTAAATCTCAAATTTTCTTCGATTCTCTAGATTTATCCAAGAATGTGTCATTTGGATCGAGGTCTATCTCGATTCATGCTGCAACAATCGTGTTTACGTCATACCCGGCGCGATTATCACGGTGGGGTCTCGATTCGATCTTCTCGATGGTCATCACGGCGATTATCTCGGTATGCCGGCTCGGTGACTGTCTCGACGATTTCGATTGTCACGACGCGAGGATCGATCCTTCTTTCCATTATAAGTCTTCCTCTTGTACTCTCGACGGCCTTTTGGCTCGCCCTTTTTCGACTTTGTCAATCAATCCACCTCATCCAATCGACCCTCCCGAATGCGGCGCCGATATCCTCTTCGATCGAAACATTCCTCCGTGTCGTGCCCCACGTCTCGTGATAGTCGCAATACTTATGAGTGTTCTTCCTTTTCTCCGGTCCTTGGACATCGGGCAGGTGTTCGGGCAATATTTTTCTTGATCATAATTGCCAACACCTCTCCCGAGACCGATTGAGGGTATAAAATCTCGATCTTCAGATTCCCTTTCTTTCCAAGTCGATCCGATCATCGGAGTCGGTCGATCAAACACGTTAGTCTTGCTTTCTTCGTTCCGACCCACAGGTGACCGCTTGGTCCGGCTTCGAGTCGTTCGAATTGAGGCCAAGTGAAATGGTGTGCAAACGCATCGCCTCTTCACCTTGGCAAAACTTATGGACTATGTTCACACATTCGTCCATGTCATTCGGCATCTTCTTAGACAACTTGTCATACAATTTCATATTCCGCAAACCTCCGATTTAAAGCATTAACTTGCAATGCATCACCGGCATTATGCACTTTCATGGCCTCGAGATTAAAACGCCTCATAAAATCGATAGTGGTTTCCTTTCTCCTCGCTTGATGTTCATAAGGTGGGTAGCACTAAGGTGGAACTTCTTGTTCCCGATAAAAGCGTCTCTAAACTTCGTCCCAATCGTAAAAAAGCTTGAAATCGACCGGGCCGTAGCTTATGAAACCACTCCCGGGCTCGACCTGTGAGCAACGTGTCGAAAGCCCGACACTTCATGGCGTCATTGGCGCTTCTCAATCTCATCAAAGATATGTATCGATATAGATGATCCTCTGGGTCTGTTATACCGTCATAAGGTTCCATCTTGGGTGGTTTGAATGACTCGGGCATCGTGTATATCTCGATCTTGGGACTAAATGGCGATTCGAGCCATTCCGTGACCTGCTCCTTTCCAACGATGCGATTGAACTCGTTTCAAATGCTGTCTTCGACCTGCTGCTGATGCTTTTCTTGTCCAGGATGCTTGTGGGCGTTAGTCACGCTGATTTCAATCGCACCTTCCTCACATTCCTCCTGTGGATCGACAGGCCTCTTCCCCCTAGCATTATCGATTTCTTTACGACCGGTGGGTCTAACAAGTGTTCTCGGGGGATTACTGATTCCTTACCAATAAATGCCGACGCCACCACTTTTTAGTGGCTTCTTCGCCTAAAGACGCCAAGTGATCGGCCATGTCTCGTAGTTGTGGGGAAGCCGAGTGCAGGTGGATCTGCAAGCCGCCGATCCCAGATCCGTGGGGACTTCTTGAATCGAGATGGAGCTCTGCCGGATCTACATCCGCTTGCTCTCGATCTGCATGTTCTTCTGCGTTCGTTGCTTTCTTCTTTGTTGGTGGTGCCATTGCGATTTCTTTACCCACTCACCGGTGAAGGCCCTCCTTCTAGCGCCAAATGACGATGCTAAATAATGCACCACCAGTAAATCCAGGCCACGTGTAATCTGGGGTGGAATTTGTAAATGGATCGAATGGCTATGAATGAGTAAAAGATGGTGTTTTTGGTGTTCATGGTGAGTCCAAAATGTATTTTGGATTGCCTACGTATCCGTGTAATGTCCAGAATCAAGCCCTTACGTAGTTTCTGGAGCTATGTATTTATAGGCTCATGTCCTCCTTCGCCTCTAATCTCGGGGCGGTTTGGTCTATTGACACAAATACCCTTTAATGGGCCTTGACCCTTGTCCAAGTAACCAATTGGGCGGTGGGCAGGGGAACTTGATTTGGAGGCCTTGGTCTCGACTCGATGCATACCGACATGGGTGATCGAGGTGGGACACTTTGTAGAATCTGCCGGTAACTGCGGTCTCTGCTGGTGCGTATCGTATCGATCCGACATCACTGCATTTCTTATGCATTTTTCCACACGCCAAATTTGGACCACTCAAATAATTCCGCGTGGAGGAGTAAGCCCCGTATCGTCAATTTGGTTTTTCTTTTACTTTATTTGTTTCAAATTATTTGGTTTTTTAAGTCAATTGTGCATTATATTTCAGTTATTATTATTAAAGTTGTTGGATAACAGGGAGGATGTGAATGAAGTTGGGGCATCTCTTTAATTAATTGCCTCTCTAATTGTGTTTAGTTTAGTCAATACTTGACTGTTACTGCATTAATTACTGTGAGTAGGATATTTGGAAATAATCAAACTTGAAAATTTTGGTAAATTTGGAATAATATTATTCTATCATATGTAGGCAGTGTAGTGCCAGTGGTGCACAATAAATAAAAGCGCAATTACCACATCTCTTTTTTAATTGGGGCCTGGGGGGGTGGTGGTGGGGGGGTGGTGCGGGGAAGAGAGTAGGGAGGGGTTTGCAAAAATTTATAAAAAAACAAAGTGTATAAATGTTTTTTTTTATGAAGAAGATACACACCTCTCTCCTACTTTATGGTCTCATTTGAAAATCAGGAAAAAAATATATATGGAGTCCGGCCGTGTAAGATGTTGCTGTTTTTTTTAATATAATTTCACCCTTGTTTTAAGAATAACAAGCGTGACATGGTAGTTCAGGACTACCATAAAATTGCCGAATAAAAACGTAGTTAATGATAGGTAGTTTTTCAAGTAATTGTTAAAGCTTCCATCTGATTTATGATTAGTTTTATTTAAAAGAGAGGTTGTGTGGTTTGTGTCGTGATATTTTATCAAGGGATAACCGATCATTTTATTCAGGTTTTCGGATCGAAACATTTTTTTTATATTGACATTATTATAAGACATGTTTTTCTATATAAAGGTGAATTACTTTTGACATGTTTGTTACGCAGAAATGTAATAAGGTAATAGGAATAGAATGAAATAAATTCATTCCATTACTGCGTTTGAGATGTGAAAGAATAAGAATAAAATGTAGGATATGGTGGAAGTGGTGAGGTGGGGTTTGGTAGCCGTGCACACCCACACCCGGTGCACCTTACCTCTTTACCCACCCTACCTACCCTACCACCACCCACCCCACCCTACCTACTCCACCATCACCCTATCTTACACTACGCATCCTACATATCTTACCATACCACCTACTCTACTCTACTATCACCCACCCATACCCTACCATACCTTAAATACGACCTTACATTACCTTACCTACCACCCTACCCTACCCCTACTTTACCTCACCCTACCCACCACCCTACCCCTACCTACCTTACCCACCATCTATGCCACATACCCCTACCCTACCCTACCCACCTTACCCTAACCACCTTAACCTACCCATCACACCCTCCCTACCCTACCCACCACCCAACCCTATGTTAGGAAATCACTAGTTTAACGCAGCGGAATTTAAAATTTGATTTCCTTTTCTAGATCGTTCGCGTTTAATGCAATAAACACGTTAAGTAGTTTGACGGTTATACTTAGATGATCTACAAGATCGTCGCTTTGACCGCCAACGGAGAGTAGTTCAATCGCGCAAGCCGTCCACGCGTCCGGCCTCTATCGCTAATCCACACACGAACCCCTCGCCGGAATCCTCCTGGATTCTTTATCGAGAAAAACTCCAATTTCTTGCAGATCGGACCTTTTCTTCCTCACAAACTCATTTATGGAGAGCTCTACATTTTACACAAGAATTATGAACTCTTTGCTGATTGTGTTGTCTGAAAAGAATTTGACACCCACCTCCCTTTTATAATGGATGTGGCCCCAAGAGTGTGGAGGAGAAGAAAAGCTTTTCCCAATAAAATAAGGAAAATATAATTGATTGATTTATCTCATTTATTCTGATATCTCATATTAAATAAATACAGGATATTGTCAATATCTCATATTGAATATTTCAAGATATTGTCAATATCTTATATTGACAATATTTATCTTTTATTATATTACCATAAATCAATTTACACATGTGTATATATCACACATACATAACACACATAAATCTATTAATATATATATTATACAAATATGCGCTGCATAGTACCAACTTGCACTTTTGCACACACGCACTCATGAGTATTATTTATATATATATATATATTAATATCTAATATTAATATTTTAGTATGCAATTAATTAAATTCTTGACAATCCAAAGTGTATCTTATACACAAATAAGTTGTGCCACCTTTGACCAACAAATTGGCTTCCGGAATATTCTTTAATTAATATAATATTACTAATATATTGTATTTAATTTATTCATAATAAATAAATACCACCATATTAATTCTACCACTATAACCTTTATAGTCTCGGAGATAAACTTTCCTTATTTGGTTATCATCTATAACCACATTTTAATCCGCTAGATGTTCTTATGTGTGTGACCCGATAGGCTTCGAATATGTTGGCCGTAGTCACAAAGTGCAAATTACTTAAAATGCCCTTCATGCCTAACGATCACGGGATAGCGTCAAAGAACACACCGTGACCCCAATCATCGGAAGAGTCAAATGCAATGACTACTACCTTTCATGTGAAAGCGATTTACCGTGTAACTTACAATCTATCATTTGTAATAATATCCATACGGTCGTTAGTCGAGTGTCAAAACATCAACGACCGTATCTTATAATCTGGATATCATGCTCTCTCGAAGTAACTCGTTTACTCCCACTTTGCAAAGATTCACGAGAGTAAGACATTCCTTATAAGAAGGCCATTTCGGATATTCGATCCCAATCATAGGATACGCGATTCCCGGACGACCAATCATGTATACTCCGCGTGCTTGATATCATACCCAATCACTACCGCATGATCGCCCGTGGCTAGGAAACCTCAATAGTGTCAAAGCATGACAATCCACACCGTAATGCCATGAAGACTCGGTCTTAAGGATAATTACACAACCGTCACATAGTGTGACACTTATCGTGTAAGTGGGTCGATCTAACGACGATTCTCTAATACACGTCCACGTCACGGTCCAAGTGTCTACACTTCGATAGAGCGAGATCTATCACCTTGCCTAAAAGGCGAAGACATCTAATACGTGCTAGTCTGTTTTATACTATCAATGCCCTGTTTAATAGTACATCACCTAGAGACATTTAAGTATCAAACTTATTAAAGTGATTAGAGATCTCATCAACCATAATCGCCTATCATGGTTTCTCTCATCACGATTTAATACTAAGGGACGTTATCATATAACAATTCATAATTGGTTCTTTAAAAAAACAGATATATGACAACATAAAAGCCATTTTATATATGTATAAACATAAAGAAATAGTAGAAATGATCCGACCGGTCGGATCCGGTCCAACCCGATTGGGTTTGGACTTATTCCAACAATCTCCCACTTGGCCTAAAACCAATCACTAGCACACACAAGACCAAGTTGAAACACAAGAATCTCATGCAATACTCGCAACTAGCCCCAGCCATGAGCGGATCGCTATCCATGGGGACTCGGACTATCTTCATATCACGTTCCAAATGACCAAGTCAAAGGAATGCCCTCAACACACACGAATCTCTCGGCGAGACCCTGGTCCTTGCTTCAAGCAATAAATCCACTTACTATATCATTTATCTGTAAAAGGTGGAAGAACCGTATAAGGTTCATGAATGAACCTTCAGATCCATATCTTTGCTCCCATTTAGCCTCTAAGGCACTTCTTGTGTTTTGGCTAAGTTGTAGAGTTTCTGGTGACCCATAGGCTAGAACATTTCCACTCATTTGTATCACTTAATCGAAGTGACTGCAAACCCAGACTGTAGCTCCCACTCGCCTTCATAAGACTCAGGATATACGTCTGTATATCTACGTTTATTTAATTCCAAGTTTCAATAAACTAGGAAACTTTCCTTAACTTGTTTAAGGATATTCTCGACATTTACCAGATTTACTTTCATACTTGCTCATGACTATTCATGGACTATGAACATCCGGCATTACCTATAAGATGGTTCCTATCGCAGTAGCGAAGGAAACCTTCCATAAGCATCATCTTTCACCTTATCTTTAGGACGAACGTCCTAACATAGATAGATCTTGAGAACA
The DNA here is from genome assembly GCA_026214975.1 of Gentiana macrophylla. Taxonomy (NCBI): domain Eukaryota; kingdom Viridiplantae; phylum Streptophyta; class Magnoliopsida; order Gentianales; family Gentianaceae; genus Gentiana; species Gentiana macrophylla. The sequence goes on along the minus strand of CM047813.1, from coordinate 84,325,373 downwards.
CCGGCTAGCAGTATCCCCGTTGCGATCTATGCTAAACTCTTTTAGCATCACATCTATATAGGTAAACTATAATTTAACAGCAGTTAAATCTATCACTATAGATTCTTATTTCTAAAATAAGAACTGCTAATCCAAGTGCTTTCGTAAAGATCTTGAATTACCAAACATTAATTGGATTGTGACATGGGAGATGATTCATGAGAGAGATATCCAATACCTTACTCAAAAATCATAACACACTCCCACTATCCTTCTTGCACATTGGGCATATCCTTCTTTTGACTAAATCAAACGCCTTTGATTATCAAACAAAGAAATTATCTAGAGAAACTTGTTTGAGTCCATAAATGGATCTCACGATCTTACATATCATGTTTACGTCTATGAACATCGAGCTATATGCCCAACGGCTTCAACACTATCATATAGTCGCGATACGAAGTTACAACAAGCATAGTCTCGAATAGAACCAGACACGGCCGCCAAAGATAAAGACAATTACAAGGTTTACACCTCATGCCCTTCAGCCTTGGTCCTCACTATAGCCTTATGGTAATCATATTACTATCCATGTCGACCTTTGGTACACTCCCCTTAGGTAAGGCAGACTAGGTTCACAACCTGGTTGTCATCGATGGAATCTAATTCGGATATTATGGCTCTAGCCATATCTCTCAATATTGCCTCTCAAACATTCTTTCATAAGTCGTGAGATATTCATTCTTCAAGATGAACATACCAAAGCGACCTTTCCGAGGCTTAAGGTCATCCACGAGACTTACAGAACTTTTGTGTGCAGCTGAGCAATGATCTACACCTCATCGCATATGTGGCGTCCGCTCGCGTTCTATGGTTGAATATATCTTTGTGGATCTCAAAGCTGTTTTGAGATCTCGATTCACTCCCATTTGTTTCTTTTGGAAGAAACACTTCCTCTAGAAGACTGACATGTTTGGAGACAAACACCTTTTGCTCCATGGACCATTAAATAATATCTAGCGTACTTGCCGAGATATTCCACAAAGTTGCATATGTCGTACTAGGCTCCAAGCCTTTCGACTTTGCTTATGACAACTTCAAATCATCGGTTAAGACAGATTTGACATTATATCCTTTCCATATCTAATATGGAATTTATTCAACCTTTATTCTTTGAAACTCGGTTAAGTATAAGGCACTATCCCGAAAGCGGGTAAGGATACGCCGCATGGCTGCGTCACACCTTTATCATATAAAGTGTTGTTTCCATTTTGGGAACACAATCCAATTCGTATCCCAAATATGGTATCCTTGAAGGAGAATCTTATTCCACCCAGACGACTTACTAAAACACCCTTCAGGTATTAATTACTTCAATCAATTGAAGATTAATTCTAAGTAGCTCATCAATCTCATATTCGTACTAGCTCGAACTTTTCGGGATTTCTGAATTATGCACTTCACTAAGTACACTTGACTATTTCTAAAAATAGTCATAGAGATTAACAAACAATTATTTGTGGCATTAATTGTCATAAGCCAACAAACATCGGTATGTTTAGGTTTTAGACAATTTTTCTAGAATTTACAACCTTTTCATAAAAGGGTATTTTAGTCCTCTTTGGATAAGATCGTTTAACCCACATGATTCATAATCATATAGTTCAACATCATCGAATGACGTTTAATTACACGCTTTCTTCCAGAGAGAGACCGTGTCAGAACAACCACAAATATCAAGGATAATGACCATACAAATATTTAGTTGAGATCTCATCACATATATCAACTATTTAGTGACAACAATCTAGTATGTTAGATTCGGTGACCATCCAATTTTATCGAATAACATTTATTCTTTACAATTGAATATATCGCTAAATCCTAACAAATAACTGAACTTGTGTCCTTCATAAGAACCGGAACATAATAACATTTATTTAGTTCCCTTATCAGTTTACTAGATCCAGAATATGGTAAGTGTTACAACGTTTGCTTCACCTTCCATATCTGTATTTAATCTTTCTAATTTAATCACACTCGCAAGATATCATATATCTAAGAGTCGACCTGAACTTAGATAGATTTATCTCAACTCACTTGCCTATAATAGAAACTTCAATAAGTTCTCTATTTAAGCACATGCCTTAAATTTCCTTTTTAATCCTTCAAGCACTTGTAAATATTTCTTGGTGTAGTCTTCATAAGGCTTAAGAAAGATCACAAGAGCTATGTCTTTGATTTCCTTTCATAAAGAAAATTTAAAGTTAAATAGTTCATTTAACCTTTTAAATCGTATTTAAAACATTAACTATTTAATTAACCTTTAAGCAATGGTAGAATTAAGTCGATACTTAAATCTTACAATTTGAAAACATCATTTCCAAAATTCGGTCTAGTCATTCTTATCCAACGTTTGAATAACTCGTCATCGTATGACCGAATGATTATATTGGATCGTATCCACTATCACGAGCTTCCGTTTTTTCTTTAATAATTAAAGTCTTGGATTACTGCATCAGATATGTAGTCTCCTTGTCTCTAACTACTATAACGGGATTGCTCATGTCATTGCTTATTTTAAAAGGATTAATATTACTTAACCATATTTGAGAACGTTTCTCAAAAGGTATGATCATAATTTGGTTTTACTAATCGAGAATAAAACATAAATATAAAGTTTGCTAAAACTACAACATAAAAATGAAAATAAAAGAGTGTTGTTGTTTTATACACGCAAAATCAAAAATGGTCTTTTGGTTTATGATTTTGCTCCCACTAGTCAACTACTTCCAATTGACTTTCAAGAATTTTTCAAAATTCTTTAGTAATTTGAGATCCCATCTAGTTACCTCGATTCCGGCGGTGGTCGATCAACCAAGATAATTTCGATAGGTAGGTAACTCTTTTACCATTCACATCTCTATGTGATTCTCGGTGGTTGACTAGTCAACTCTTTGGCGATACACATCACTATGTGTTAGTCAACCCCTTGTCTCTAAAGTCAGACGGTACGGCGGTGGCCAATCACCGAAAGACTCTAGTCAAGTCATAACCCAATATTCACGAGATCTCAAACGATCATATCTCAATAACGACGATATATACCCGTAGTAGTCAACTCCGGTGGTGGTCGATCGGTTGGATCCGAACAGAGCTCTTCACCGTCGTTATAATATTGGGAGACAATATTTCGACTTGATTTTTGTTGTGGAAGTATTTTTTAGTAAATTAATTCACTTAATTAATTTTAATTTCGGTCTCATCATAAATATGTCTATCTCTATAAACATACATCCTACACATTTATCTAGATCGTGCCTAGTCATGCATCTATCGTATCATATAAAATAAATACAAGCACAAAATAAATAAATGCGTAAAATAACCGGTATGATCATGGACTTTTTTCTAAAGTGCGGTTCGAATACAAACCGAGCGAAACCGCGGTCACAATCTAAGCAGTATTTGCAACCGCAAATAGGATCTTTATTCTTTTGTAGACGCCAATGGGTTCTTTATCTCTCCTTGGTCTTGAACTTCTTGCTCCATTCTTGTTACATAATAAATAATTACACCCGCCTCACACGGGGAGCTAAGGAATGTGATAAATAAAAAAAGTAAACTAGGTCGCGTTCTTTCATAACGCAGGACAATTTTTCAAAACCAACATAAAGAAAAACATTCCCATCTATCCTATTGGTGCGTGTCAGCGATCGATCGGGTCAAATATAATCACATTATATCTACACATCTAATCCATACAATTCTATCTTATGAAAAAGATTAAATTCTAATTTTAACTACTACTACTCATGCGTCTTTATTTTATCACGTCAAATAATTAAATAACTTTTAATTAATTATATGACTTAATCGAAAATTAAAAATTAACATTTAATTTTAAATCGATTTCAATTTTAATTAAATTTGAACTATTCAAAATAAAATTAAAATTATAAAGTCTTCTATTTGTTTCTTTCCAAAACTAAATTTAGCTTGCAGCGCAGCACTTTCCAAAATCAAAATTTTGGAAGTGGCGCAAGCTAAGCTCATTCTAAATCAAATATTTGGAAAGGGGCAAGCTATTCCAAATCAAATATTTTGGAAGGCCAAATTATTTTAGTCTGAGCACAGCCACTTTCCAAAATCAAAATTTTGGAAGTGGCGCAAAGCTAAGCCATTCCAATCAAATATTTGGAAAGAGGCTCAGTTTTATTCCAAATCAAATATTTGGAAAGGCAAATAGTTTTAGTTTAAGCTCAGCCACTTTCCAAAATCAAAATTTTGGAAGTGGCTGAGCTAAGCTCATTCCAAATCAAACATTTTGAAAAGGCTGAGCCATTCCAAATCAAAATTTGGAAAGGCCAACATGCCATATGGTTTCCGATGGTCCAAACTATTTGAACCATTGGTTGCCATATGACACAACTAAACAAACGAGATATCATGCACAATAAAATATCACAAAGCGAAAGCGGTCGATCTCCCCATTGGAAGAGGAGAGCCGACGGACGGCAACCCTAGGGTTACCGCCGCCGCCGCCCTATGAGAGGAGGCGCGCGCAATCGGTCGGCCCCCAAGAACCCTAATTTTTTCTTTTCGTTTTAACGTTCGTGATTTAAATCTTGCATCTATCGATTAAATACTACGCATTTAAATTATGCTTATTGCTTAAGCTCGAAGTCTCTCTCGATACCTTTGTTAGAAATCACTAGTTTAACGCAATGAATTTAAAATTTGATTTCCTTTTCAGATCGTTCTTCGTTTAATGCAATAAACACGTTAAGTAGTTTGTGGTTATACCTTAGATGATCTACAAGATCGTCGCTTTGACCGCCAACGGAGAGTAGTTCAATCGCGCAAGCCGCCCACGCGTCCGGCCTCTATCGCTAATCCACACGACCCCTCGCCGAATCCTCCTTGGATTCTTTATCGAAAAACTCCCGTTTTGCTGGGCCGGACCTTTTCTTCCTCACAAACTCAACATGGAGAGCTCTCTATTTTACACAAGAATTATGAACTCTTGCAATTGTGTTGTCACAAAGAGATTTCGACACCCACCTCCCTTTTATAATGGATGTGGCGCCCCGAAGGTGTGGAGGAGAAAAAGCTTTTCCCAATAAAATAAGGAAAATATAATTGATTGATTTATCTCATTTATTCTGATATCTCATATTAAATAAATCAGGATATTGTCGATATCTCATATTGAATATTTCAAGATATTGTCAATATCTTATATTGACAATATTTATCTTTTATTATATTACAATAAATCGATTTCTGGTGTGTGTATATATCACACATACATAACACACATAAATCTATTAATATATATATTATACAAATATGCGCTGCATAGTACCAACTTGCACTTTTGCACACACGCACTCATGAGTATTATTTATATATATATATATATTAATATCTAATATTAATATTTAGTAATAGCAATTAATTAAATTCTTGTAATCCAAGTGTATCTTATACACAAATAAGTTGCGCCACCTTTGACCAACAAATTGGCTTCCGGAATATTCTTTAATTAATATAATATTACTAATATCTTGTATTTAATTTATTCATAATAAATAAATACCACCATATTAATAATTACCACTATAACCTTTATAATCCGAGATAAACTTTCCTTATTTGGTTATCATCTATAACCACATTTTAATCCGGCTAGATGTTCTTATGTGTGTGACCCGATAGGCTTCGAATATGTTGGCCGTAGTCACAAAGTGCAAATTCACGAAAATGCCCTTCATGCCTAACGATCACGGGATAGCGTCAAAGAACACACCGTGACCCCAATCATCGGAAGAGTCAAATGCAATGACTACTACCTTTCATGTGAAAGCGATTACCGTGTAACTTACAATCCTATCATTTGTAATAATATCCATACGGTCGTTAGTCAGTGTCAAAACATCAACGATCGTATCTTATAATCCTGGATATCATGCTCTCCGAAGTAACTCGTTTACTCCCACTTTGCAAAGATTCACGAGAGTAAGACATTCCTTATAAGAAGGCCATTTCGGATATTCGATCCCAATCATAGGATACGCGATTCCCGGACGACCAATCATGTATACTCCGCGTGCTTCAATATCATACCCAATCACTACCGCATGATCGCCCGTGGCTGTGGAAACCTCAATAGTGTCAAAGCATGACAATCCACACCGTAATGCCATGAAGACTCGGTCTTAAGGATAATTACACAACCGTCACATAGTGTGACACTTATATCGTGTAAGTGGGTCGATCTAACGTCGCATTCTCTAATACACGCCCACGTCACGGTCCAAGTGTCTCTACACTTCGATAGACGAGATCTATCCACGCCCTAAAGCAGAAGACATCTAATACGTGCTAGTCTGTTTATACTATCAATGCCTGTTTAATAAGACATCGCCGACAGAGACATTTAAGTATCAAACTTATTAAAGTGATTAGAGATCTCATCAACCATAATCGCCTATCATGGTTTTTCTATCACGATTTAATACTAAGGGCGTTATCATATAACAATTCATAATTGGTTCTTTAAAAAATGTATATATGACAACATAAAAGCCATTTTATATATGTATAAACATAAAGAAATAGTAGAAATGATCCGACCCGGTCGGATCCGGTCCAACCCGATTGGGTTTAGGACACTATTCCAACACCCTACCCACCACTGCCCTACTTATCTACCACCCTACCTTACTTACCACCACCTCACCCAACCCACCCCTACATTTACTCACCATCCCATCCTACTCTACCTTACCCATCTCTACCCTACCCAAACCATATATCTTACCACCACCCCATCATATCCTACCATATCCTACGTACCTTACGTATCTTACTTACTTTACCCCGCCACCTACTCTACCATATCCCTACCTTATCCTACTTCATCACCTACCCTACCCCCCAACCACTCTTACCCCATCACCCACGTGTTTTGTCGATTTTTATTTTATTCCATAGCATTCCATCCATTTTTTTAAGGAATGAAAATGGGTATTTTTCATTCCATTATATTTTTCTCATAATCATACATAAATATTTGAATGGTCCATTTCATTCTGTCATAACAAACGTACCATTAAAGTATATCTCAACTTGAATCCTCTCCTCTTTACACCCCAAGTATATTCTCTTTTGATTTATTTTGTCTTTTTTCTATGGATTGTCAATTTGTCATCCTCATTCTTTCATTATCATTCAAATGGATTTTTTTAATTTTATTTTATTAAATTGGGTAAGTTGTAGCTCTTAGTTTCGATCTATCTTTGTGACATTACGTGTGTGAAAAAATATACTACCAACTGCATGCATTAGTAATTTTTATCTATTGAATAATTAAATTTATTTTCCTGAAAAAGAAACCCAAAAAATCCATGAAATAGTGTAATGGAGAATTGTTGTATGGAGCACATAACGATGATTTCCAAATGAGTAATATTATAGAGTTTGGTTGAATTAAATTACTTCAAGTGATGGTGTATCTTTATATTTTAATTTAAATACCTTAAGATAAGATAACATTTTATGTTTAATTTTTATTTATTTTTAACTTTCTATGTAATTTTTTATATCATATATCTCCTAGGTATAAAAATTTATCGTATAAGTAAGATAGATTGGTTCGGGGTACCGGAGCCTTTAAGGGGAAAAAAAAAAAATTATCGTATCATTTCTTTCGTTCTTTTCTTAGCTATGCCCCTGGAGCAATTAAATTTGATCAAATATTTATACCTATCATATTCATAGGTGTGTAATGGAAATGGAAAAAGAAAAGGAATTTTTTTTTTTTGAAACTTGGAATATTATCCAAAAAATCCTTTCAAAGTTTGAATTTTATTATGGTAGAAGACGTCAAACATATGAGGATGCCCTGATGATCTAAGCAGAGATGCCGTACAACTTAAGGAACCGCTACTATTTCCTCCGTTCTAAAATAACCGAAGCATCTGTCAAAAAGTTTTGTTTCAAAATAACTAAAGTAAGACATTTTTCAAAGCAGCATTTATTGTTAATTTCCAATTTTACCCTTATTTAATACTATGGTAGAAGTTAAAAATAAAACTGCATTAATTATATCATAGGGATTTTTTAGTCATTGCATACCAAAAGTCATAACATTAAATCATTTTCTTTGTGTAGCGTGTTTTTGATATTGCGCCAAATATTTTGAAATTATATTATATTAATTAATGTTACCATCATTATCTTATATTATAATTTATTTGTTAGTTAGATATTTGATAGTGATGTATGATAATAATATTAGATATAGATAATAATGTGGAATATCTAATCAGAGTCCAAAGTGAAATTACGTTATCAATTTTGACAATGCTTGTTTCTTACTCTTCAATCTTTATCGATAATAATAGATAATTCACTAGTACATCCAATCATAAATTTCAGGCTCCGTTATTGGTATAAACCAGTCCAACAATAAATACAATCAATTATCTTAAATATAAGCACTGTATCATTATCATCGATAGTTCACTAAGACATCAAATGATAAATTTACGTTTCAAGTGATTTGTATAATTCGACCCAAATCTGATTAGTTATCCTAATATAGCCCACTAGTCCAAACATACATAGCCCACTAGCAAATCCAAGGATACATTCGAAGCCCACTGTCCATTAGAGTTTGAACTCGAGACATCTTACTTGAACAATCGGTTGCTGCATTTTTTTCTCTTTTACTTTTCGTAGTTAAAGTTTCTTTATAATTGATATGTCAACTCGATTTTCTCTACGTGATATATACGTAAGATAATCCGAACCATATATTTTAAAGATGAGTCTAGAGACTTGATATGTATAAGATCGTTAGATAAGTATTACTATGTATGGGGTATAGATGACAAAACATTTAATGACACGTTGTAATAAGAATGAGCCATCACATGACTTCCTATATATGACATATTCCTACAGCTTTGTTTGAGCTTGACTGCTTGAGTGCTACAACTTCTATCCTGTAATAAAAGCAGTAGTTTTTATTTTTCTTCCATCTTTTTTTTCTATAGATTTTTGTTTAGAAGGACAAAATTATCAAAAAATTGAAATAGAAGGAAATTGTAATTTAATCGAGAAAAATAATAAGAATAATGATTGTGAACACAAAGAACATTAACACGCGTGAAATAACAATTTTAAAGAACAATTGTGATTTTTATCCTTTATAATCGTGAAAATGTTCTTTTGTCTTCCGCACTCCATTTTTAAATTTTTTTTGTCATGTGCGCAAGTCATCCTTTTTTTCTATAATATAAATTTATTTTAAATGCCAAGACAGTGTATTGCATTTTTCTTCATCTTATATTTAAAATGTTAGCATCCAAGTCAAATTTCATTAATTTATAATGTTATTTTAATGATTGTTAAGAAGCATTTACATTTTAGATTACTTAGTTTAAAATTTATGATATTTTTTTTTTAAGAAATAAAATTTATGATATTAATCTACATTCTTATTCTATTTAAAAGCTTTGAAAAATACTAGTAATATTTTAGGTTTGCGAAGTATTTAACTAATTAGAGTTTTAGGGCACTCACAGCAGAAGCCATATATGGTGCCCTATCCCTAAAATGAAGATAAAAAATAGTTTCACTTCAAATAAATTTTCTTTGTGAGTCTCTATCACTATTTATTTTTAGGGATATGAGCAATCACCTCACTTTGCACAAGTGAGGATGCACTATTCACGCCCTAAACATATTTAATTATTAAAAATTATAGGGATAGGGATGCTGCTGGAGTGAAATAATAAATATTTAATGTGTATAAATACGGTTGTGAGGTAGAATATTTATTATTTAATATTATTTGAAATGTTATAGGGATAGAGGTTTTTGAATTGAGATGTTGTAAAATAAGGATATATATTATTTTATACTATTTTAGGGATAAAATTTAGGGATTCTGCTGGGAGTGCCCTTACAGCTTCTGGCAAAAGTTATTAACATTAAAGGGACGTTTAGTTTGTTGTAATGCAATGTAATGATTTTTTATTCTATTTGAGTAATATGGTAATATAATAAACATAATAGTTCATTATAAAATGTAACAAATGTTAATTTTCATTAGATACAAAATTGGATAGAATAGACGTAAATAAAATGGACGCCCCCGTATGCCCCAACACCATCACTCTCACCCTAGCTTACACCACCCTATTGAAGGATGCAGGTTCTTAGATCTACGCGCAGTGGATGGATCACGATTTATATATTACAATACATAATTAAAGGATTTAACGACTACAAGGGGGTTAAGTTTATCTTACCAATAGTAGGAAGAAAAGCTTTAATCTTAGGATGAGAAGCCTTGATCTTCCAATGTGTTCTCCAAACGGCGGTTGGTGGACACCCTTCTTGATACACGAGCCTCCTTGATATGCAACACCAAGAAAAAAACTCCAATTTTTTCTTCAACCGGATGGAGCTAAGGATCGAACTCCTTAGCCTTTTTTTCTTATGAATTTCGTGGCTTTCACTACCCGCAGGGCAGGAAAAACTCTTTTATAAGCAAAATCCAAGTTAAGAGAAAAGCATATCAAACGGTTTAACAAAATAAAAGAGATAATTCTAAATATTATTATCCAATAAAAATAAGAGATAATTATAATCTTATACTAAGAAAATATAATTATCCTTATAGTTAAGAGATAAATAATAAATAAATTATTTTCTTTTATTTATCCAATTAATTATTTAACAAATAAATAACTAATTACACAATATGTCATTATCCAAGAAAACTAATTTCTTGGAAAATCCAAGACATATTGGAGCCACACTAAGCTCATGTAGCACGAAAATGTCTTTTGTGTATTATATATTTAAATTGCAATTAAATAATATCATGCATATCAATTAATTAATTTGTAGTAATTAATTATCAATTTGAGCCCAAATAACAAGAATATCATACCGAATTATAGAAGCACATCGGGGACCATGGACCTATAACAGGTGAGGCTCCAATAATTAATTATTCATCGAGCAGAATAAGTACATTAATTATTAATTCCGGGATTACGCCACCATAAACCCGAGCCCGAACTCTACCGATTATAGATGTATACTTATACTCAACCCATAGAGTGAATAAGCGTCCATTGATATAATCACTACATACGGATTAACCCTCCATAGATCATGTCCATTACGTGGGAAGTCTCCGTGAACCCGACTCGAATATCTTATCCTTATTTACCATTAACCCCTAGTGATCAATTAGTTCACATATCGACTAGTAGCTAATTAGTCTAACATGAACTGGGCCCATCGATCATTCTCTTGGGGCTAACAAATAAAGGGTTTGTCTCTCTACTTCCCATGAGGAAGGAATGGATTCCATGTCTGTGAAAATCGAACTACTCACTTATCTCGGAGATAGTGCCAATGAGAAGTGGCTTGGAACACATATTTAAGTGAACCGTAACTAACACATCAAACACTACCCGGGACAAGCAAAGACTGCGTGATCACCTCAGGATTAAGGTTGATCCATATATGATCATCTAATGATTTAATAAGATTCCTCGATTACGAAATTATACCGAGAAATCTGATTAAATCGGTCCGATCTATATGAATGCCATCATATATAAATGCCCCGCGTAGGTACCTCTACCGGCAGTCCGGATAAGACTATCACACCCTAAGGTGTTTTGGGCGCATTATTGGTATTTTAATCAAGAGACCCTAAACTCGATTAAGTTCACCACGGACTAATGATTTAAGCATATCTCCACTAACTCAATCCTCACGTGTAATCCATACACCTTTGAGTTAAGTGGTTACATCTGAGATATACTTAGGGTTTGCGGCAGATGTATTACTTTACAAGCACAAAGCAAGTAACTAAGGTGAGATAAATTCTGTCATCCATTATTAAAAACAATTACACAAATTGTCTTTCGGGCACTACACCTAACACCTACCTCGCCCTTCACCCCTTGCCTCACTACCTACACCTTGTCCAACTTACCTTACCTTTGACCCCATCTCACCAACTTTTCATATTATCCATCCTCTCGTTTACCATCACCTCACCTACTTTTACCTTTACTCATCTCATCATTTACCTCACATCGTATCCTAACCAGTTCCATTTTACCTCCCCTTTTATTACCCTATATCTCATCATTCTCTACCACTCGGCCGTTATCCTCGCCTCATTTTACCACTACCTTACCCCTGTCAGTCACCCCACTCACCCCACCTGTATCATAAATCAAACCTCTACGCCTACCCACATCTTACCCTTCACCCCATTTACCTATGCATTTACCTATATCCCATGCCTCGTCTACCACCCTCACCCTAGTATACCTCCCACATATCCACACTTTACCCTATCACCCCACCCTCAGCAACCACTTAGCCAACCCTCACCGCCATTTACTCATCACCCATCGTTTCAGGTGTCACTTCATATGTACTCATGTCTATATTATTACATTGGAAGGATACCAATGCCGTTGATATGCCAAAATCGGCAAGGCCGACTTCAAATCAAGAAAAGATATATAAGCCCAGTGACGGGTAAGGTCCTCGGCCTAGCTCTGTCTAACGCTATCACGATCCTCATCACTAGCCAAGGTAACGGCAATGAAGCACAAACAGTAAGCTTGATATAAAGCACTGGGGGGCCGACTCACTCACCATCCTTCAACATAATTAGGCAACAAAGTTCATATACGACGCTCTCCAGCTCGGCACTCTAAGTCCGACCCGGCTCAAGACTCCTTACTTACGGCTCGTCCAACAATCTTTCTCGGTGCCCAAAAGCCTTCAACGAGTCCGCCTAGGCTCTCAGCAGGCCTGCTGAGTTCTCAGCCCGCCGTCTTGCTAGCTGCTTTCTCTCGCCAGCTGGCCTGCTCAAGACCTCTATAAATATCACCTTCACCTCTAATACAAAGGGACCGTCTCATTCTTCTAAGAACTAAGCATTTTGGCTTGATCCCTTAAAAAAGGTACGTAGGCAGCCTCTTCAGGCTCAGCTCATAATCAAACACACTACCCTCCTCCTCTTGTTCCACGACAAACCTGGTGCAAGGATCATTGGTCTTACGGATCGTTACTCCTTTATCCGTCAAAAGCATCTCAATGTTGAAGAACATCTTCAGCGGCGTCTCCATAGCTCGTACACGTGCTCCTCGCTATTTCCAGGTCAGTATACACATCTAACCAGCTCAGCTCTTTACACATTAAGAAGGTTGTGTTTGTTGCAACAAATTGGGAGTTGCACCACATGCGTTTCCGTCGGATTCTGGGTTAGGAACTTGCTCCGTCCGGCACTGCCCACTCTACGTAGCCGTTAAGCAACCCATTCAGCTTACCCATTAAGTCGTCTACTCGGTCAGACATGGCAGACGGTAAAAACTCGACACCAGCTACACCGCCCAAAGGAGGCAATCGGGGTATAGCACATGGCGACAATCCGCAAGCGGCGAAAGGACACCATGGTGAGGCAAGCAGGATGGCGCTATCCACTGGGGACAACATCGGACACGATATGCGGGCCGTTTTGAACGAAAAGGTCAGGTTTCGGGAGTTATAGGAAGCGGCTATAAGGCAAAGCCGTGGGAAACATGCCGGTGAGACCTCCCACCAAAACTTTGAGCAGAGAGCAACTCTGAGCATAGAGGAGTGCCCACGCCCTAGTACTCATACAATAGCACTAAGAGCTCATATGGAGTACGTGGAAGACATGCGGCAATGATAAGTGAGAAGATTTCGCAATCCGGCTCGATCAAATACAATTTATAAAACTCAAAACCTTAGGCAAAACTCACTTTCTACTCGGCAATGAACCGGGTCGATCGTAGGTAGTGCGTTCAGAGTCCGAGGTCGATCCCACGAGGAGATTGAATCGAATACAAAACTTGTGTTAAAATCAGAGGGCAAAGAGTATACGAACAAGACAAAAGATCGAAGCTTTTATTATTACACGGCATAAACAAGGATCTAAATCAAGACTTTTATCCCGAGTAAATTTCATCAAACTAATGATCTACACAATCAAAACCATATTGAGAGAAAACAAATCGAAATCAGAAAACTCACAATAATGAAGATCTAAAGATTGCAGATCAAGACTTTTGAATCCTAAATCAGCAAAAGATATCAACCTTTAATTCATACAATGATCCCAGGCACGAACTCCACCAAGCTATCGATCGAATATCGTATTCTACTCTATTTTAAAAATCTTAACTAAGAAATTGAAATACGGAGCCTAGTCCACAGCTCTAATCCAGCTATTTAGATGTCAACCTGTCATAACAACCGCCGAAGCGGCTGGGTTGAGCACCTAAGCCGGCCTCGAACTCAGTCTAGGCCAATAAAATTCAGAAGATATGTTTCTTAGGTTTAGCTGCTCTTAAATGGGAAGAAAATCGCGACCTTGACCTAGATGGGCCGACCAACTTGGTCCATTTAACTCATCTTCAGTAAATCGGTGATAACTTGCTGGTTAGAGCTCCGATTTGAACGATTCAAGATGCGTTGGAAAGCTCGTTCAATTATCTACAACTTTCATGAAGAACATTTGACCAGAAAATGTTGGAATAGTGTCCTAAACCCAATCAGGTTGGACCGGATTCGACCGGGTCGGATCATTTCTACTATTTCTTTATATTTATACATATATTAAATGACTTTTATGTTGTCATATATTTGTTCTTTTAAAGAACCAATTGTGAATTGTTATATGATAACGTCCTTAGTATTAAACTGTGGTAGAGAAACCATGATAGGCGATTATGGTTGATGAGATCTCTAATCATTTTAATAAGTTTGATACTTAAATGTCTCTAGGCTGATGTACTATTAAACAGGACATTAATAGTATAAACAGACTAGCACGTATTAGATGTCTTCTGTCTTTAAGGCCAGAGATAGATCTCGTCTATCGAAGTGTAGTGACGCTTGGGTATGCGTGGGCGTGTATTAGAGAATGCGTGCGATCGACCCACTTACACGCATAAGTGTCACACTATGTGGCGGTTGTGTAATTATCCTTAAGACCGAGTCTTCATGGCATCACGGTGTGGATTGTCATGCTTTGACACTATTGAGGTTTCCCACAGCCACGGGCGATCATGCGATAGTGATTGGGTGTGATCTTGAAGCACGCGGAGTATACATGATTGGTCGTCCGGGAATCGCGTATCTATGATTGGGATCGAATATCCGAAATGGCCTTCTTATAAGGAATGTCTTACTCTCGTGAATCTTTGCAAAGTGGGAGTAAATGAGTTACTTGAGAGAGCATGATATCCAGATTATAAGATACGGTCGTTGATGTTTTGACACTCGACTAACGACCGTATGAATATTATTACGATGGGATTGTAAGTTACACGGTAAGCGTTTCACATGAAAGGTAGTAGTCATTGCATTTGACTCTTCCGATGATCGGGAAGTCGCGGTGTGTTGCTAGACGCTATCCCGTGATCGTTAGGAATGAAGGGCATTTTCGTAATTTGCACTTTGTGTCTACGGCCAACATATTCGAAGCCTATCGGGTCACACACATATGAACATCTAGCCGGATTAAAATGTGGTTATGGATGATGACCAAATAAGGAAATTTTATCTCGAGACTATAAAAGTTATAGTGGTAAATTAATATGGTGGTATTTATTTATTATGAATAAATTAAATACAAGATATTAATAATATTATATTAATTAAAGAATATTCGGATGCCAATTTATAGGCTAAGGGTGGCGTAATGTATGTGTGTATAAGATACAACTTGGATTACAGAATTTAATTAATAGTATTACTAAATATTAATATTAGATATTATATATATATATATATATATATATATATATATATATATATATATATATATATATATATAAGGAATGCATGTGGCGCATCAATGTAAATTGGAGATTTGCATGCGCACCAAAATGTGTGGATATATATATAATATATAGATTTATTTGTGTAATATATATATATATATATATATATATATATATATATATATATATATATATATATAAGGAATGCATGTGGCGCATCAATGTAAATTGGAGATTTGCATGCGCACCAAATGTGTGTGGATATATATATAATATATAGATTTATTTGTGTAATATATATGTGATATATACACATGTGTGTAAATTGATTTTAGTAATATAATAAAAGATAAATATTATCAATATAAGATATTGACAATATCTTTAAATATTCAATATAAGATATTGACAATATCCTAGATTTATTTGATATAAGATATTATAATAAATGAGATAAATCAATCAATTATATATTTTCCTTATTTTGTGGAAAATATTTTCTTCTCCTCCACACTACATAGGGAGCCCCAACCACTATAAAAAAGAGGTGGGTGTCAAGCTTCTTTTGTACAAAATAATTCAAAGAACTAATAGTTCTTTGTGTGTAAAATAAAGTATCTTTTAGAGAGTTGGAGAGAGGGAAAAAGGCGGTCTGAAGCAACCGGAGTTTTCCAATAGCAATCCATGATGAGATTCCGGTGGTTTGTTCGTGTGGATGGCGCGGTAGAGGCCGAACACTGGGCGGCTGCATGCGAGAACTACTCTCCTTAGACGGTCAAAGCGTCGATCTTTTAGATCAACCAAGGTAACCACCGTCTACTATCTATTTGTTTATTGCTTAAACGAAGTCGATCTTGGGTAAAAGGAAATCAAAATTTTAAATTCCGCTGCGTTCCCGCGTAGATTTCCTAACAGAAAATGCCTCCAAGATAGGTCAAAATAAAGATTAATGAACAGGCATGGTGAAATACTGCTGTCGGCGCCAAACGCCCGTCTGAGTCCTTCCAAACGCTCGTTCGCCTGGAGAATATGATCATATTATGGTTTTGTCTTCAGTGGACATGCGTTTACCTTTCTCTGAACGCCCGTCTGGTGAATCCTGGACGCTCGTTCGTTTTATATGAGCTTCTTGAATCGAGCTGAACCTACCCAAACGCCCGTTTGGGGGTCATTTGGACGCCCGTCCAGCTAAAAAACCCAACTTTCTGAATGAAGTATTAACTCTGTGGACGCTCGTTTGAACTGCCCAAACGCCCGTTTGAGGCAGGCTTACTGCAGACGCCCGTTTGGGGTATGGCAAACGCCAGTTTGCCTTGACTTCACTCCAAACTTGGCTTTTCTTCCACTTTCATTCAATTCTCGTGCCACGCACATGTCTCTTAGTCCAAAACATTGCCTTCCGGGTCCTCGAGTCACCTAAGTCCTGCAATAACATAGACGAACAAACACCACGCGTAATTCCGCAAGACAAAAGTGCTCGGAAAAGAGTGAAATATCATCAAAAAGGCGGAGTTTACTATCGATATGACAGTTTAACTCTCCGTGCGCATAACTCTCGATATTACTCTGAAACAGGTCTAAATCTACCCGAAACATGCCGATAAAGTGATAAACGGGGGCTAGATCACATACAAAAGTGCAGTGAAGTTGACTCCCATCAGGCAGCATAATTTACAGCTTATAACAGTGGGGCTACCTCTCCTACCGGTTAGTAAGTTTGTCTCACCCGTACAAGCTTCCTTCGGGGTACGACCTCATTTGAATCTGCCAAGGGCTGCACGATCGTGTTGTGAAGAAAATCGGCCCTAACTCGCCTTGGGCACATGGATAACGTCCTCGGTGCAGCCTTCGAGCAAGGAAACTTCAAAAAACCGGACAATACCAGACAAGGCCGGGTCCGTAGAGAGAGGCGGGGAGAGCCGCAGCCCGAGCAAAGTACTTCGCGACACCTTGTAGCCCCGGAGGTCGTAAATGAGTTGGGTATTATGAGACAACAGATAGAAGAGCTGCAGAGACGGTCAAAGAGATCGGACCCACTTGGGGTACGAGCGTCCTACATCCTAACATCTTACGAATGGCTCTAAGAAAATGTACGACTTACCCGAGCTTCACCGACTATTACGGTACCACAGACCCCCTGGACTGGCTATGTTCCTTTCAAAGTAAGACCAGTTTGTGCATGCCGAGCGAGGATGCGTGGTGCATAGCACTCGTAGGCTCGATGCAAGACAGAGTGGCATTGTGGATCCACATCCTCCCACCAAGTTCGATCCTATCTTAGGATGATCTGGTAAACAAATTCACAGCGGAGTTCAGGTCCGTGGACGGACCCAAGAAGACACGCATTGACCTTCACAAGGCCCGACAAGGTGAGAACCGCATCTACTATGAGCGCTTCTACAAAGTGTATGAGTTAACCATAGGACTTGCAGACACTGTGGTAATGACTAGCTTCGAAGCGGGGCTACGTCCGGGCTATCTGAAATCCTATAATGCCCTAAACTCGCCAAAGAATCTTCAAGAGATGTTGGGTTCGGCAAGAAAATATGTTGCAGCAGTGAAAGTGGAGGGATCGTCACCCTAACGGAGCAGACAAAGGGTTAGGCACAGTCCGCCCAGAGATCCCCACGGAAGTTGAATGTAAAACCTTACAAGTTGGGGATGAGCCAGACTTTATCGCAAACAAAGAGTATGGGTTGACATCAATAAGGCATTCCCGGACCAAAGAATCAAGATTTGGACTACCTCAGAAAGGGAAGTTTCCAAGAACCAACTTAAAGCAAACACAGATGCCTTCGCCTGGGTCTATATCAAGGCCGCGCTACACCACCTCGACGCCTATTTTCACGCCGATCTGTTGATTTGAGCCCAACAAGTGTACGCTCGGCTGCGAATGAGGAAGGTTATGAAGACGGGTTCGAACCAAGTCATCATTGGCATGCGGACAATCTCAAAAGGTAATTCATGTAGTAATCGGCTTGGGTTATGGTGCCATCTTACCGTTTACGACGTGAATAGGATCGCCTTCTTTTAGGGTTATGGCTATCCTCACTTTACGACGTTAGTGGTTAAGTTTTCTTGTAACTTTCAGCTTAATATAAGCCCGATTCTACATTTTATCATTTTTTTGCATAAATTGCATGATTTACGAGTTTCATTCTTTCCTCAAACGTTTACGCGTCAAGTGAACATCTATGTTGTTACAAAGGGGGCCGCACCCCGCAGAATTTAAGTGCTTGTGCAAATGGATTATTTTCGATAAGCCCGCAAGCTTGCGATCTCAGGCCTCATCCAAAACAAGGGGGACATCCCCAACATCGGGCTCGAAAGATACAATATTTTCGAGTAAAATAGTATACGGAGCAGCATAGCGAAGAGAAATGAGATCAACTCTTAGTAAGAATCAACGAAAACATCCGTTCAAAAGGCCAAACAACGGCCACAAAGTCAATATCAATCAAACATTAAGCTATTAAGGACGGCAATTGTCACGGATTTTATCTATGCAAAACAACAAGTAATAATAATTTATAAATCCGGTATTCCCCAAGTGCAGGGATCGTAGTATAGCGATTAATACCGGAGTCGATCTCAGGGAATCGAGGTTGTTTAATCTAGTTTTATTGATTCTTCCTAAGAACGTCACAACACAAAACAAAACTAAAAACGAAAACAAACAAATAAACTGGACAGAGGATCAACAATCCAAAGCCAGGAAAGATCGTTGCGAACCAGACTAACTAAACTAATTGTAATCTATAAACTAAGGAAACAACTCAATTAATTTAACGAAGAACAAGCAATGATCCACCTATCTCACAACTCTCAACTTCTACCCTAGATCGTTTGGTGAAGATTAAATAAAGGTTGTGGTTCACCTATCAAAGGTATGAACTTCTACTCTCGTAGATAATTCGTTTTGCAATCTTTTATCTCTCGATCTTAAAGATTAACGCTCTCAAACCAAAGGTGTAAGATTTATTCAATCTAGCAACCTAGATTTCTAACCTAACAACTCTCGTTATATATAGGTTAAAGACCCAAACTTTATCATGGTGATCTAGGTTTACATCGATTTTCATCATATAGTAAACATCAACATGCAACATATCTCTCGATTTAAATTGCAACATAACAAATAAACATCGAAAAGAAACAACTTTAATTTAAATACTCACAAACATCCAAAGATTGAAATTGAAAACGTTGCGGAGATTGGCTTCACATGCTTGTTCAAGGAAGCCTTAGCTTCTAATCATCATCGAAATCGATCAACAAAATAAAAGGAATAAAAAGATGTTTTGGTGAAAAAGCGACAAAAGTCGCCCAAAGGGCTTAGGGCGCCTAGGGTGAAATATGGTGATTAGGGTTGGAGAAATCGCGCTATTTATAGGTTTTTAGGTCGGTTTCATTTGAGTCGGTGCCATGGACGCCCGTCCACTAGCTTGGACGCTCGTCCAGCCTCTATGAACGGAGAATGAACGCTCGTTCAGAACGCGTCTGAACTCTCTGAATGTAAATTACGATTACGGACGCGATTCACTTTTATGGACGCCCGCCCACTACTCGACTCGATATTTTGCTCATAACTTCACTTCTAGGGCTCGAATGAGGTGATTCAAGATGCGTTGGAAAGCTATTTAAATCCTCTACAACTTACATCAAGACAACTTTCCTGAAAGTGGCTACAAAAGTGGACAAAATTCCCATGAAGTGCCTGGTTCGGTTTCTTCAATAATTCTTCACTTAAACATCTTTCAACTCTTCCATCTTCATGTGATCATCGTTTAAGCTCCTTACTCATCATGAAAACGTATCTAACAACATGATAGAAACATGAAAAATGTAACATCATACGAATAAACATAAAACCAGCAATTAAACACATAATTTAATCACTTTTGCAATTAGACCCTTAAAAACATCACTCGCTTAATATTTCAATATAAAGGCCAATTCCTATGCAAATAATATAAATACGGGGAAAATCATCGTAAAATATATCGTTATAAAACGTACAAAATCACCCTTAACAGCAATCTCAAAAGTAAATGTTTCGAGTTACAACACGATCGATCGAGCTCGGCATCCATGCGATCAACCTATGCGACAACAGTGTTCGCTTGTGAAATCGAAGACAAGTAACTCAAACAAACATCTGATGAAATGAAAGCGCAAATATAGAGAGTATGGTGAACAACTTACCAGGGCAGTCAACGGTCCCATCAGGCCCGCACTGTCTCCATGCCTTTTCTGAAGGCTAGTCTTCGGGTCGGTTTGTCCGTCTACAGATGACCAATAAGGCGATCCCATAGACAGTTCATTTTCTTGTGTCTGCTAGTTGGCTGTTCTCCCAATCTCACCGGCTTGTCCATGCTGGGTCAGTTATTTGCGCACGCGGCTAAGTGCTCACCACATCTGCAAAGCGGACGCATCAGTACAAAAACAAGAAAATAAGACAAATATTCGAATGACACTAATGCAGTTGTGCCCGCCGAGCTCAACCTTCCAGCCTAATCTTTATTTTTTCGACAACAGGGGTAGCGGACTCCTTTCCTTAAAGAGAGGCATCGGGCCTCAGTTGATCAATTGTCACCCTAGACTTTATGAGAGCGCGGGAATCTTCTCGCCATTCCTGCCGCCGTCATCTTGGTAAGCGGGATAGTCCCCTTGAATCACCAGGCCTCACCTACCTCTTCAGCGCCAACTTTATCACTAGGCCGCTTCTCAGCTACCACAGTTTTTGTCAGAACAGTCTGCTTGGCCTGCTTACTTAAAGTCGTCTGGATGTTGACCTTGGGAGGATCAAATTTATCAATCTTCTCAAGCTGCCCGCTCCTCCTCATACAGCAAGACGGCTTACGGCCTTCACCTTGCGAAGAGGCTTACGGCCTTCATCCCGCAAGACGGCTTACAGCCTTCACCTTGCGAAGCGGCTTACGGCCTAAAAAGCCTGTCCACTTCATAGCGTGGCACCTAAGCCCGTCCGCTTCATAGCACGGTATCCGGGTCCGTCCGCTTCATAACGCAGCCCCCGTAGCGAGTCGCTTTACGCCATAAAAGCTGCCTAAGACCGTAAGCTTCATAGTGCGACATCCGGGTCCGTTCGCTTCATAGCGATGCCCCTGCTGCGAGTCACTTTATTCCATAAAAGTTGCCTAAGCCCATCCGCTTCACAGCGCGGCACTTTAAGCCCGTACGATTCAAAGCGCACGTCACAGCAAGTTGTGTCTACGCCATAAAATAATGTTAAGCCCGACTCCAGCTCGGCATTGTATTTGAAACTCGCCCTCGAGCAAACCTTCTATAAGCCCGACTCTAGATCGATCGGCATCATACTTGGAGCTCTCACTCGAGCGAATCTTTTGCCGCCCTGCAAAAGTCATCAGCGACTTTACTCCATGACTCACACTTGTATAGTGAAGAGCTCAAGAAGTATGGGGCCATTGATATGCCAAAATCGGCAAGGCCCCGCTTCGAATCCAGAAAAGAGATATAAGCCCAGTGATAGGTAAGGTCCTCGGCCTAGCTCCGCCTCATGCTATCACGATCCTCATCACTAGCCAAGGTAACGGGAATGAAGCAGCAAACAATAAGCTTGATATAAAGCATTGGGGGGACGACCCACTCGCCCCTCTAGCTCGCCATCCTTCAACACAACTAGGCAACAAAGTTCGTATACGACGATCTCCAGCTCGGCACTCTAAGTCCGACCCCAGCTCGGCACCTCTCTTACCAGCTCGTCCAACAGTCTTTCTCGGCACCACAAAGCCTTCAACGATTCCTTTGGGCTCTAGCGAGGCTCTGCTTGAGTTCTCGACCCGCCCGTCTTGTGTTGCCCGCCTCTCTCTCTAGCTGGCCTGCTCATGACCTCTATAAATATCACATTCACCTCCAATACAAAGGGGCAGTCTCATTCTTCTAAGAACTACGCATTTTTGCTTGATCCTTTAAAAAGGGTACGTAGGCCGTCTCTTCAGGCTCAACTCATAATCAAACACACCACCCTCCTCCTCTTGCTCCACAAAAGCTCCATCTTCTTTCTTGAGCTCCGCCGCACCTCACCGGAGAAATCACCCATAATCATCTAGATATCCACCTCAAAATCCATATACCGCAAACCTGATATTTCTGACAATATCATCCGCTATGTAATATTCTCATTTCTTTGCATTCAATTGCATTTCATTATATTCTAGTCATTCTACTAATTTTTCAACATTGAAAATGGACTCTAAGTCATTAGGATAAAGAATATTCCTCGAACAAATACGAAGAGAATTGTTTTTTGGGTATAAAAAATATTACAATAACAACAATCGTACAATAACAATTGCACACAACACATTTTAATATATTCGTTCATGATATCAGACTAATTTTTCAATATGGGTCTAAATATAATCAAATGTGCAAACATGTGTTATTTCAATTGGTAAGATAACATCTCTACTACTCCTAAGGGAATAGTTCAGTTATATAAGAACATATATGTTTTAGTAACATTTTTGTCTTTGAATTGAGATGTGGCGAACTCAATCTTATGGATCGACTTTTCTCAACATTTTAATGTGTACAGATGCAAACAAAACCAGCATAAGTCCCGATTTTTATTTTTCACAAAACTCTATAAACGGGACAGGAGGGCCCTTTAAGTTGAGACCAACATTTTTTTTTAATGAAGATAACATATCTACCTAAAAAATAAGGACAGACATAAATAGTGGAATCAAAGGTAAGAATAGGGGAATGACCATCATTTAAGGCACCTGGTATCAGAAAATTCTATCATAGGGACTATCTATTAGGGAACTGTCTATGTGGGAGCATCTGGACCACACAATTTCCACACACGGGGCACTGTGTATTCCACCTCAGGAAACTGTGTGGTCCAGATCTGTCGTCGTGGCGATTCCTACTAGGAGTCCCTACAGATGAAACGACCCTCTGGTATCGCCAGGGCAAAATACTTCTTCCTAGGGCAACACATTAATAATATAATCGATTTGACAAAAAGTGTACGCACGCGCGACGAGCCTATTTTCACGCCGATCTGTTGATTGAGCCCAACAAGTGTACGCTCACGGCGAATGAGGAAGGTTATGAAGACAGGTTCGAACCAAGTCATCCTTGGCATGCGGACAATCTCAAAAGGTAATTCATGTAGTAATCGGCTTGGGTTATGGCGCCATCTTACCGTTTACGACGTGAATGGGCTCGCCTTCTTTTAGGTCCAGATTCGTGTGGTCGAGATCATCACGTGGCGGTTCCTCCACAGGAGTCCTACTATGAGAAACGACCTCTGGTATCGCCAGGGCAAAATACTTCTTCCTAGGGCAACACATTAATAATATAATTGATTTGACAAAAAGTAATAAATTATAAATCTGGTATACCCCAAGTGCAGGGATCGTAGTATAGCAACTAATACCGGGTCGATCTCACAGGGAATCGGGGTTGTTTATTCTAGTTTTTATTTAATTAACCTAAATATGTCACGACTACTACTACTAAAAGATTTTAACAAAATAAAACAATTAACAAGTAACCAAGCTAAAAAGGATAATAACGAAAGTAAACTGGACAGAAGATCGAGATCTAAAGCCAGGAAGATATGATTACGAACAATATAACTAAACTACTTCTATTCTAAACTTAATATGCAATAAAAACTATAGCTTTACTAGGCAATTCTAGCACAAGTGATTTTAGTCAATAATTTAACAAACGAACAAGCTATTGATCCACCAATCCTACAACAATCAATTTCTATCTAGATTATCTCGTGACTTTTAACCAAGTTGTGATTCACCCAACAAAGGTATGAACTCCTAAAATCTTAGAAAAGTTCGCCTATCAATCTTTTATCTTTCGATCCTAAAGATTAATGCTTTCAAATCAAAGGTGTAAGATTTCTCAATCTAGCAACCTAGAAATTCAACATAATCAACTCTCGTTATTTTTAGGTTAAAGATCTAACCTTTATCATGGTGATCTAAGGTTTAACATGACTCTCATCAAAATTAAACAATCAAACATGCAACGATCTCTCGATATAATTGCATAAAAACGAACAAAACGATAATAAAGGTACAACTTTGATAAGAAAAACTCACAAGATAATCAAGAAACGAAACTTAATTGTTGATAGGATGGCTTCACAATGCTTGTTCCAAAAGCCTTTAGCCTCTAAACATCACTTGGAAGCTTGAATGTGCCTGAATAAAGTACATAAATTGAAAGATCTAATCTAGAGATTGCAAAGCATAAAATTTGATCTAAAATAAGATGAAAAACTAAGCTAAGCCGCCCCTTAGGGTTGTTATGGCCGCCTAGACGAATTAGGGTCTGAATGTATGTCTCTAGGGTTGAAATCCGCACACATATTTATAGGTTTCAGAGTCGGTTCTGCTAAGTCGGCGCTCGGACGCCCGTCCAGGGTCTTGAACGCCCGTCCAGTCTTCATAAAAATCTTCGAGTCGGGCCGAGTCATGTCAGACGCCCGTTCTATGTAAATCTGGACGCTCGTCCAGCAAATTTGGGAAAACTCTGAATCTAATTATCTCTTCTGGACGCCCGTCCACTTCTTCA
Source organism: Gentiana macrophylla (assembly GCA_026214975.1). NCBI lineage: Eukaryota > Viridiplantae > Streptophyta > Magnoliopsida > Gentianales > Gentianaceae > Gentiana > Gentiana macrophylla. Next base: position 84,299,934 of record CM047813.1, on the reverse strand, counting down.
GACGCACGTCCACTGGACGCTAGTTCGAACGCTCGTTCAGTATGACTTCAAATCCGATTTTCATCTCTATCGTCAACCGACTTCATCTTTATCTCTTTTTCTTCATATAAATCCGATCCTTAACATCTTTTAATCCTCTTTTGAACCAATTTCGTGTATCTACAAGATAATAAAAACATTGCAAAGTGTAATATCATTCAAATCAATAGAAAATCAACAATAAAACACATAGTTCAACCAACTTTGCAATTAAACCACTTCAAACCTCACTTGCTCAATAATTCAATTAAACACTTAACTTCTATACAAATTATATAAATATGGAAGAAATTATAACGAAATATAACATTATAAATCACATAAAAATCACCCTAAACAGTATTTTTGTCAGCTTACAATTACTAAACACTTGTCGCCCTGTTGATAATTAAATTGACTTGGCCATACCGTTTGCCATCATTTAAGAAAGGGGAAGTTATTGTGTGGTGTTTTCGCACAGTGTGGAGACATCGTGTGACATTTTTCAGACAACTCAGTTTTATTCTGTATTTAAACTGTGTAGTTCTAATCGTTTTATTCGTTATTTCATCTCAAATTTTACCACTCTGTGATAACTTTCCGTTTAAGAATGGATAGAGTACTCACATTAATAGTACACATTTCACATCATGAACGAAATATCATGGTACCAATTATAATAAAGGTTGGAACATGGGACCTTAGCTTAAAAGTTTTATATGGGTTACATTTGGAAATGGAAATAGGCTTGTGGATTCACATATCATAAGATACTACTACAAGTTAGTATTAATAACAATGATAGTATAATATTAAAATTCAAGACTACTGTGGATCCACATGCAATAATAACGAGCACTATACATTCATTTAATTGAGACTGAGAATAAAGTCAGAAGTTGAAAAAGCATGTGATGATCAATTATTTAGTTGCAGATGTTCAACTTTCCTACAGGGAATGAAAACGATTGCAAATTGGGTTGAGACTATGAGAGTCGCGAGCAAGTATCATCTCAAGTAAGAGTGTCACTTAATCTTTCAAAGTAAAAATGCTTTTAGATATTACTAGCAAAATACACGTGCGTTGCACGTGTTATATATTGTTGAATACGTGTTTAATTATTATAATAATATAGTGTACCATAATAACTTACAACATAATTAAATAGAGCTGGATCATAAAAATGGATATTGAAAAAATCTCTAGACCGGACAAATCTCTAAACATGTATGAAGGTTGGATTTAAAGGCAATGGGAGACCTACCACCAATTGTTCTTTGTAAACGGTCATAAAACTTTTAGGGGTTTTATTGGCTTTCTCATCAGATGACGGTAGGCGAGTTCTGAAAATTTTCAGGTCGATATAATAAGTCCAGCAAATCTCCAACATGGCAGCGTCGACGGTAAGGGAGGATCGAATATCCTTCACACCACGAAGTACTACCACAATCTTAGATGAGTTTATACCTTTCTTTTGTGCGGGTTGAGGACTTTCAGATGGACCCAGAACTTCTGGAATTGGAGGTACCTTAATCTTCAATAGAATCCATTGAGATTTCGGGGAGGATTTCGGTTTTAGAAGAAGAAGTGAATGACTTTGTTGATAATGCGCATACTCTAAAAAACAAAGGACTTTGACTATAATGGAAAAGTGAAAGAAAGATTCAGATCAAGGAGTTTTAGTTTATAATGGTGAAGTCAGAGAGACGTCTTGATTGCATGATATAATGATAAGTACTTATGCCAAAGGTGCATGTGAATTAGGATCTCAAAATTTGATAATGAAGATTTGAATTTCAAAAGACAGCCGGAAAACGCATTCATGTCACAGAGCTTTGGGTTCCCGCCTCTTAAGAAGTGCCACATCAACTCCAATCTGGCCTAACCTATGACCTCCGTTCTAGCTCTGGTCAGTGGGGCTTTTGACGTGGGTATGGCCCGACTTCATACACGTGGCATCTAATGAGATTTATGAAATTCTCTTACCATATGAGCCACATAATTTTAGCCCAATTTAGGTCCTCATACTTTAGATAACTTTGATGAATATGTCTCAGTCTGATATGAAGTGTCTCAGCACGGGGAAGATTATCATCAATGACTTCATGTTTCTGAGATGACCGGTCAAGTAATTTAGTAGACTATAACTGCCACAATAATGCCACCATGATTCTCACTCCATTATGGCACGAACTGTGAACCGTCCTATGGTTTCAGTCATGTCTCCAATCATGTGCTCAAAGGCATCTTCTCCGTAAAGAGGTTGATATAAAAAGGATTCACTCCTCACGAATTCAAATCTCTATTAATAGCTTGATCTCAAATCCTCTAAGTACGTAGGCAATCAAGCATATTGGCTCAGCTATAATTCATCACAAAATCCACCAGTCAAGTAATTGGATTATCCTTATGAAGCCTAATTACTCGCATAATGATCAAATTTCATCATTGACGATTTCAGACATCGTTAGATACTATTGTGGATTTCAAGATAAACATAAAAGTGTAAGAAGTTGAATATATATAAAATAAAACAATAGAAATTTATAAAAATAGAAATTTTCACTTTGGAACTCAATGCTTAATGATGCAATTGTCGATACTGTGATCTTTCATTCTCCATGTGTCATCCACTTCCATAGCACAAATTGGGTTATTAATAAGTGTAAAAACTTTGTGTTCTTTCATTCTTCATGAAGAAGGGTCATCCTTTTTTTATAAGAACTCATAAGAGTAAGTATGAATTATTTAATGAAAATACCAGACTGTAGAACTTGTTTGTATATTATATTTTTTGTACATTTGTGGGTGTTATTTAGTTGATATTGAATTTTCCTTTTGAAAGTGCAACATATAGTTATCCATGAAAGAACATTGAGTCGAGGCAATTAAACTCTTACAAATGGTTTTGTTTGTCCTTGTGTTTTATTGATCGTCATTGCAAACCAAAGGCACATAGGATATTGCTTTCTAGTAAAATGAAACGGGTATCCTTCTTTACTGCCGGTGAGAATGGAATATGTGGGATTAAAACCTGCTTTCCATAATGTTGCCAAACTGTGATTTCAGCATGAATCATGAACAACATTACCGGTGAATACTTCCGCTAATCCTTCCGTTAATCTAAGTTCGTGAACAACATTACCGGTGAATACTTTTCAACACTAATTTGTGAGAAGGCAATTCATTTGGTGTGAGCGTGTATGAAATTCTTCTTGATAATAATCATTAGTATCATCAATAGTCTTATCAAAACCGTTGAAACAATATCCATCCCCTGAAAAGGTTGATATCAATTTTTCTTTCAACTTATCAACATGTTCATTAGTCGTGGCCAGTATTGCTCTGCTTGTAATGTATTATGCTGAGAATGCATTCTCATGTATAGATGGAAATATATAACTCATTAAATGATTTTCGAAAACCTTATCATCGTTTTCATTATATTCAATGATCATTTCTTTTGGTAACTCTATGTCTCATTTAGTGTTTGTTGGTTCATCTCCACAACTCACCCTTAATAATTATTGACTGAAATGTAGATCTTCTCTTGTTTTCATATTTTTAGAATGATATAATTTTTTCATCACTGGGCACAAATATAACTTCACCCAATTTTCCTCTATTGTTTGTAGTATCGTTCATTAAGAACATGAAGCACTTGTCTAAAATCACCCATAAATACCACCATCTTTCTTCCAAATGCGTTAAAATTTCTCAAGATGTCCTTTAAGCTTATGTCAAATGTCTCAGTTGCCCGTTTCTTTGCCATTGGTGCTTCATCCATATGATTAGACTTGCTTTTCGTAGTAATTCATTTCCACTATGCATTGGAATATTGCACATATATGTTTCACGCGCACTAATTAGAATTTTAAAATGTGAATGAGCAGTTCCGCCTCTGAGCATAATTTTAGCTGCAACTCCTGATGTGGATGTTGCTATAGCTATCTATTGTCTCATGATTTGCTAGCGAGCCTTATATGATTCTCTGTGCCACCACGCCATCAATTAAAAACTTAGCATTGGCCATTATAAACCTTATAATTTTTTTTTGGAATATACTTTGTTGTTCATGATTAAACGTTTATTCTAAAACGTAATCTTCTTGATGAAACTCTATAAACAGTTCATCACGAATCACTCTTAGTATATTTTCTACAATGTTGTAGCAGTCTTCTTGTATACTTGTCAAGTCATAAGTGGTAAATTTTTACTCATGCTTTCCACAAAATAATTTATGGATTCCATAATTTTAGACAAAAATTGATTTGACTGACTTTGTATAATCTCGCATGAAATCTTCCGATATTGGAATTGCAAACAATCTTCTTAAAGCATTAGATATTGGTTCCCAATATGTATCCCATAGTTGTCGAATGTTTGTTGGTTGACAGTAGAAAAATAGAATTGCAAGCAATCTTCTTAATGCATTAGATATTTGAATGACAATATCTTCATTTGGTGTCAACGTGTTAAGAAATTCTTCTTGATAATAATCATTTGTATCATCAATAGTCTCATCAAAGCTGTTGAAACAATATCCAACCCCTGAAAATGTTGATGTCAATTTTTCTTTCAACTTATCAAGATGTTCATTAGTCGTGGCCAGTATTGCTTTGATTGTAATGTATTCTAGTGAGAATGCATTCTCATGTATAGATAGAAAGATATAACTGATTAAATGATTTTCGAATACTTCATCATCGTTTTCATCATATTCAATGATCATTTCTTTTGGTAACTATATGTTTCATTTATTGTTTGTTGGTTCTTCTCCATAACCCACTCTTAATAATTATTGACTGAAGTGTAGATCTTCTATTGTTTTCATATTTTTAGAAAGATATAATTTTTGCTCGTTTCAATTGCCCGTTTCAATTATTGGTCGATATAATTTTTTTGTCAAGTGTTTCAATTGCCCGTTTCTTTGCCATTAGTGCTTCATCTGTATGATTCGACTTGCTTTTAGTAGTAATTCATTTCCTCCAAGCAAATATTGCACATATATATTTCATGTGCACTATTAGAATTTTAAAATGTGAATGAGCAGTTGAACCTCTAAGCATACTTTTAGCTGCAACTCCTGATGTGGAAGTTGCTATAGCTATCTATTGTCTCATGATTTGCTAGCAGAGCCTTATATGATTCTTTGTGCCTAATGGCCATCAATAAAAAACTTAGCATTGTGGCCATTATAAACCTTATAGAAATTTTGGAATATACTTTGTTGTTCATGATTAAATATTTCTTCTAAAAGCGTAATCTTCTTGCGGAATCTCTATAGACAATTCGTCACGAATCACTCTTAATATATTTCCTACAATGTTATTGCAGTCTTCTTGTATACTTGGAAAGTCTTAAGATGCCAAATTTATACTCATGTTTTCCACAAAATAATTTATGGATTCCAAATTTTTAGCCATAATTGATTTGACTGAATTTGTATAATCTCGCATGAAATCTTCCGATATTGGTTCCCAATATGTATCCCATAGTTGTCGAATATTTGTTGGTTGATAAAAGACTAATAGAATTGCAAACAATCTTCTTAATGCATTAGATATTTGAATGGCAATAGCTTCATTTAAGCATTCCGAGATGCTTTGGTCGGATTCTAATAAACGTCTTTTCTCTACAGCTTCTTTGAAACTGATGAAATAGCATAATAGACTTGACTCACATGAATGTTTATGCAATTGATGTTGATAAAGGCGATGAGGTTATTGCATTTGACATGTTTGTTTTATTATTATATTTTTTGTTTTTCTTATTATTCTTGTTGTTTCTTTCTTTTGCTCAAGTCTTTGACTGGTGTGTAATGACACCGTCAATCATTTGTTGCGTCGATCTTCCATTTAAATGGGGTGATGAGGATGTTACATATATGTTCTACTTTGTGTTACATGTATGTATTTTTATATAAAAACTTAAAAGATTTAGTCATATTTTGAAGAAATCTTCACATACCATTGTGATTTAGAGCATGTATCAATTCAACTTTTCTTTTTCTTCTAGTTTCCACGACATTTTAATTTTATTGCAGCATTCATCGTTTGTAAGTTGACATTTTTACTTTTAACTTCTAGTCTGTTGATCGGCTAAAACTGGGTGTCCAATCTTACCGGCAGTGTACCGGGTCTAATTGTAGTGTAGTCTGGTGAATCAAGTGTCGAATCCTCAGGGAAAAGAAAATGTAATTTAAAATGTGGTTAAACACCAACTAGCTATTATTATCTTGATCTAAGTCGCAATTCTTTTTAATTTAAAGCTATTCAAATGATAATTAGATATTTAAATAGATATAGATATAGATATAATAGTTATAGATATAGATATAATAGATAGTTAATAAGAACTAACCAAGACAATGTTATTGAATTATGATCTCTTTTAGTTTTAATGGATGTGACCAATCTTCTTGTTGAAGTGTAATCGATTATGTGAAACGGTATACTCCTCAATTTAACAAATTCCCTCATACGAGTGCACGAATTCATTCTATGCCTCCTCCTTGGTAAAACCGTAATTAAACCTAATGATTTGACATGATAATCTCTTGAGTATAAATATTCTATCCCCGGATAAGAAAGAGGGTTCCGTTTGTCGACGGCCAATTTTACCTTCCGGTCTTTCTACCCTTTTTCATACCCTAACGTCTGCAGTCGGGTTCATGATTAGGTTATGGTTCTGTCCATCTTTGGTTAATTACGTCAATCTGGACTATCAATTAGTTCAAGTAGAAAGAGATTCATCAAATTCAATATTTTAATCATATTTTAACTTAGTCGTCATCCATTTCCCTAAAAGAGAAACATTTTTCAATTACATGTCTTGGCTAGTTGTATAATTAGCCTACATACATTATTACTAGTAGATAAAATTGAAAAAAAACAAACAACATAATAATGTTGAGAATATTACCAGTTACAATTGTTGAAGGGAGGCTTCGTCCTCTGAATGTCACGACAGTGATAAATTCAACAATCTTCAATAATTATTCTAACTATTACAACATTATTACTACTACTTTTTAGGCATAATGCCTACTGAAATAATATTTACAGAGAGTAGATAATATAGGGAGATATATATATTGGTATCCCCTTTTCATACCTCATAAATGAGGTATTTATAGGCAGAAATCTCTGGTCCGGCGTGCGCCGAAACTGATCCGGCGTGCGCCGGATTAACCGATTTCGAATATCATGTGCCAGACGCACATGGGGTAACATGGGGTAATTATCACATAATCCGGCGTGGACCGGTTTATTCCGGTCTGCGCCGGGTTTGTCTGCCACTTGATGATTTTTGTATGATTTGATTCCGATTCTTCTACTTTGTATCACATAATACCTGTATAACAACAACAAAAACGACAAAAACACAGGTAAATCTGACAACAAAAGTTATAATTTGTATTATGTTATTTATTTGTATTTATTAGATTTTTATATGTTATTTTACTATCATTTAATATTTTTAGATAAAATTAATCAATAATATGTATAAAATGTGATAACATTTTGTTATAAATTTAACATATATCATCTGTGCACATCGTCTTCTTTACCTTCACACAAAAACCTTCACAATATACAGATGAAAGCGATAATAATGAAGATGATAATTAAAAATAATAATCTACTTTTCATTCCACTTGTGTGTGATGAAAATTTCATACTCCCTCCGTCCCATTTTGATTGTCAACGTTTCCTTTTTGGTTTGTCCTAAAATAAATGTCCACTTTATGCATTAATTGTCAAATTTCTTCAAATGCCTTCACTCTATACATTATTTACAATAAAAAGTGTGTAACATTAAATGTTGCAACAATTACTTAAAGGGCATAAATGTAAAAATGTTGGAAAATTCAATGAGATTCAAAATATTAACTACATTTTTATCTATCTGTGTAAAAAGTCAAACGAGATAAATAAAATGGACATAGAGAGTATTATGCTTAACTATATTGTAAATTTAAAAAAACAATTTTCACATCACGGATATTGGTCGAAATGAGATGTAATGTGTTACATTTGACTTTGGTGGATGATGTCTATATTTGAGAGGGTAATGTCTGAGAGAGTTATTGAGTGAGTTAAGTATGTTTTGCTTAGAGTTAAGTATATATTTGTTTGGTTTAATTGCTAATGTACAATGATAAATATTTTTGGTTTTTAATGAATTTTCATATTAATAATGATAATGATTTTCGGTTTTAAATTATTTCATTTATTATTAAACCAATGTTTTTTTTAAATATATTTTCGTTTTATTCCTTCAAAAAAAATATATTTTCGTTTTTTTTCTCTATTTTAATTAATTAATGATGATTAATTAATCAACAATCAATCAATGATTTTGATGATTTTGATTATTTATGTTTTAATATTCTTAATTTTGTTTTTCTATATTTATTTAATTAATAATCAATCATAGATTTAATGATTTTCGTTTTTATATTTTTATTTAAAACTAATCAATCAAGAATCTTGTTTGATTTTGTTTTATGGTTATATTTTTAATTGGTTTTGTTTGATTTTGTTTTATGGTTATATTTTTAATTGGTTTTCATCAAGTATCTTGTTTGATTTTTTTTTATAAATTTTAAGATTTTTGTTTTTAGATTTTTATTTTAATTTCTATTTAAAGAATTTTTTTATATTATGAATCACACGCATATTTAGTTTGGTTTTTTTTAAATTATTTTATTTTATAATTATATTTTACTTATTTCAATAAGAGATAAAGAGTCAAAAGTCCTCTTTTTGGCACGAAATAAATAAATAGGACACACATATTTTTTTAGTTGCAAAAATGACAAACATTTTCATAAGGACAAAAATAACCCTCGAGCGCGTCCTCAGCTACATGATACATGAATACATTGATCAGTTTGTTTCCGTTTTTTTTTTAATTTTTTTCAAACATCCGTAACTTTTGATTTACAACCCCGATCATCGAAATTTTTTCACCAAAATTCATGTTTTTTTTTGCTCTTCAATTTGAGCCCAAATACGATACCCTTCCGACGTATATTTTGAAAGACGAAAAAATATTTTTATTAACTGGAGCGCTTTTTCTTATAAACGACCGTAACTTTTGATTTAGAACACCGATCATCAAAATTGTTTCACCAAAGCTCATATTTTTTTATCTTCATTTTGAGACCGCGTTTGATACCTTTTCGACGTAGTATTTGAAAGCCGAATTTAATCGCATCATTTACATTAACACATTATCGATGATCGATATCGGTAGTATCGATGTCGATGTCGATTATACAAGAATATGCAGGAGAACATTCCACCCGATCGTTAACAAATTCAGTGATTAATAGCAAGTACAACAAACTATAGATTTAGTACAATATGTACATCGATTAACAACATGAAAAATAAAGAAAAAAACATGATTTCGCTTGTTTAGTCTCTATTTACCATCATCAAAGCTATTTAATCACTGAATTTGTTGTAAGGTCTTTATCCGAGATAAAGACCATTCTCCAAATGCAAAATCCAGATACACTAACACACCGTGTTAAATTGGTTTATATGATACAATTCGTAAGAGATAGAATCATCAACGAGATAACTTGATTAAGGTGTGGTGTTTATAACATGCGAGTTCGATGAGTTAATCACTTGAATTAAGCCTAAAAAGTACATCGGACTAAAAGGTAATACATGGAAGATCGGTACAATGAGACTATAGTTTATTACAATAGGTACATCGAGACTTAAAGGTAATACATAGAAGATCAATACAAGTGCAAAACGATCGAACTATCACCAAATTATAAGAAGGATATTCTAGTTCAAAGAACTAAATTATCATGCCCGAATTCACAAGGTCTTTGAATTACAAGTTCATGAAACCTATGAACTAGGCCTATCTATTACATGATGATACAATGTAGATCAAAAACTTCAAAGACGCCAAGGCACATAGTAAGCCTTTGAACTAGGCCTATCTATTGCATTAAGGCACTGAAGATCGATGTCGATGTCGGCGATGTCGATGATCGATGTCAGGCTCAAAAGGACTCTCCATTCGGTTTTTGTTGCAAGGTCTATGTCCCCAAATCTAACAACGCCAATAGCATAAGTAGAACCAACATGAAGCATATTAGCCAAAAATCAAAATCTTGCTTATAACCACTAATCTTGAACGAATGACGGCCCATACGGTATAAGGATCTACCCCCTGGATCGAATATAAGCATCAACATCTTTCCGAACAAAAATGCAATATCAAGCTTGGAAACAAGAATGACATGTGAAGTAGTCATTTCATACTTTTCCGTATTTACAAACTCAGCTACTCCCTCAATCCGTGGCTTGGATGAATCGATGATTAAACTAACCTTTTTTGCCTCATTTTCACGACCAAATAATCTCAGCATACCAACAACCGGAAGCACCAATGCTTCATGACTACCAATTCCTATGTTTGGTTCAAATGGCATTTCGTCGAACACGTGTCGGGTATCTCCCAAATGTTCATTTTGAGACCTCATTTGATACCTTTTCGACGTAGTATTTGAAAGCCAAATTTAATCACAGCATTTACACTAACACGATGTCGATATCGTATCGATGATCGATGATCGATTGTCGATGATCGGTATCATTTAATGCTTAATTCAAGTGACTATTTCAAGGCACACATATCTGGCTCATATAAGGATGATTCTGTTTCTATCTTATATTGCTCAAAGGTGTTTGATAAATTGGAAACAACTGATTTAGCCTTCTCTTCAGTTGAAGATGCATCTTCTAATTTGGCTCTTGCCCTTAAAAGCTTTGCACTCAAGCTCTGTATTGACATTTCTGTTCTTTCTTCTCTTCTTTTTACTTGTTCTGTTTCTTCAAGGCCAATTGGATGCTTTTATAGCGTGGGTTAGCTATAATACTATAAAATAAACATGAAGGGTGCTCAAATTCTTCTATTTTATGCAAAAGCATATTTCTGTAATTATGGAATGAGGAACATGAAGGGCAACATTACTGGGTTTATGTTTGGCAAAGACTCTCCACGTGCAATTGTCACCCACCATATGATTTTCCAAGCTCTTCATCGTTTCTAATGGCCAGTAACAAATGCCTTGGGATGATCCTCTTCTTCTTGTTGTCACTTGCAGCATTTCCTGCTACTTCCAACACCTAAAACAATAACAACTCCCACCAAAAGAAACAGTTTTAAACCAAAAACATACAAACCCAGTACACTTAAGCAAAAGATCAAACACCTTATGGGTGAGAATTTACTAAGTTAGTATTACAGAGCAATCTACAATTAAATCTTTCAATATTATAGCAAAACCAGAAATCTAGCATAAAAGTTGCACGAAAATTTCTAGGGCCTAATCTATATGCATCAACAAAAATAATTAACCAAATGTAGCAGTAAAAAACAAGCCTTAATCAACAAAATCGTGTAGTAATGATTGGAAAAAAATAAAATCACAGGTACAAACGAAGAAATTCACCTCGAATGAGATACTGAGAAGCTCAAGCAAGATAAGCTGGAGCTCGGTTCCATCACGCTTTAGCATAATGACCTTTCTTCAAGTAGGTTCCGATTCTACCAATCGGAAACTGCAATCCAGCTCTGAAAGACCGGGAGACGGTCTTCTTCCTCGGACCACCACCAGCTTTCCTTCCTGCAGCACCCTTCTTCTTCACTTTTGATGAAGTATCCATAGAAAAATCGAAGCTCTCAAATACTCGGAAATTGATAGCCGTAATCGAAAGTAAAGCATATAAACAGGAATTGTAACTACGATTACTTGATTGTAGAAAGAATACGTTTCTCGGCAGCAATGATGTGATCGGTGGAGGTAGGAATCCATCGAAGAACAGAAGGCCAAAGTGATTTGTTAGTCTTTGAAATTGAAGCAGGTGACGCCATTTCCTCGGCCATTTTAGCCAAAAGATTGAGTGCGGATTAGGAGATTCTGACCCATTTAAACAGGGGTATATTCGTCCGGTGGAATTTATTTGTCCTTAATGCAACTAAAAAATTGAAGCTGGATTAGCACTTAATTAAAAGGAAAAAAATGGACTATAAACTAATTTTTCCTTTCAATAATTATAATTATTTAAATGAGGTAGAAACACTTTTTTGGGAGAAACACACTCACACTTTTAGAATAGTAGAGGTAGAGATTTTCATCAAGTATCTTGTTTGATTTTTTTAATATAAATTTTAAGTTTTTTGTTTTTAGATTTTTTATTTCGAATTTCTATTTAAGGAATTTTTTTATATTATGAATCACACGCATATTTAGTTTGGTTTATTTAATTATTTTATTTTACTTATTTCAATAATTATAATTATTTAAGGGCCAAAGACCCAAAAGTACACAAAACGGACTTATTGGACTTATAAGGACAAAAAGGAATCTGTTGGACTTATAAGGACACAAATTAGATAGATAGACTCAAATACCCTTAATGAAGAAAAATAATAAAAAATAAGGGACAAGAGGCGTACCTGGGCAAAAATAAAAACAAATAGCCAATATGCAATATAACCTCCTATTTATTCTTTGTTGGTTTTTTTTTTTTTTTTTTTTCTTTTTTTTTTTTTTTTTTTTTTTTTTTTTTTTTTTTTTTTTAGTTTTTTTTTTTTTTTTTCAGGCGCTGTTTTTTTTTATTTAACCGATGTATTGACCATCGCGATACAATGACGACCCCCGATACATTGACCACCGCGATTCAATGACCACCGCGAGCCCCGATGCATTGACCACCTCGATGCAATGACCATCCCGATGCATTGACCACCGCGACGCCCGATCGCGATGACCATCGCAATCTGAGACACCGTGATGAAGTGACAACTGCGATGTAGACACATGGCGATGAAGCGAAACCGTGATGCGAGACACCGCAATGAAGTGACACCGCGATCTGCAGAGACACGCTACTGCGCAGTGACCACCCCGATCGCGAGAGACACGTGATGCGAGACGCCCGTATTGTAGAGACACCTCGATGAAGTGATACTGGCGACATAGTGACCACCCGCGATGCGAGATGCCTCAATGAAGTGACACCACGATGCATTGACCACGCTGGACCATTGATCACCTCGTCATGGTGACCACCTCCGATGTAGAGACATTACGATCTGATGACCAACCCAGATCTGCGAGACACCGCGATGCGTTGACCACCCCGATCGCTGAGAGACATCGCGAATAAGAGAAACCACGAATAAGAGACACCGCGATGTAGTAGACACCGCGATGAAGTGACACCACGATGAAGTGACACCGCAATGCAGAGACGCGCGATTGTAGAGACATCGCGATGTTATAACATTTGGCGATCGCAGAGACACCGCGCGCAGAGACACCACGATGAAATGACACCGCAATGCGAGACACCGCTGATGAAGTGACAACGCGATGCAAAAAGACCGCGCGATGAAGTGACACCGTATTGCAGAGACACCGTGATGAAGTGACACGCGATAAGTGACACCACAATGCGAGAGACACCGCGATGCGAGACACCGCGATCTGAGAGACGCTGATGAAGTGACACCGCGATGCTGATGACCTCCCCGATGCAAAGACACCCCGATCTGAGACACCACGATGAAGTGACACCGCATTGCAGAGACATCGCAATGACGTCTTATTGTATCGATTTATTGGTGGCGTCTTATTGTATCGATTTATGTAGTGACATCAATGTCACTTCATTAGTTGTCTAATGTATGCGATGACATCTGCGGTGACATCAATGTCACTTCATTAATTGTCTAATGTATATATCTGAGTGACATATGCAATAACATCCGCGATGACATCAATGTCACTTCATTAATTATATCAATTTGGCTTGTTTGGCAATGGAGAAACTCTAATGGCGTGTTTGCGGTAATGGAATAAAATGGAATGCTTTTTTTTCCTTACATTATATCAATTAGTTAATTGATATAATGGAATGGAATACTTACTCCATTCTTTGGAATTCTCAATGCATCATGTAATAATTAACCCCAATTCCATGATCTCTTTTTTTTATATAATATTTAGATATCGTTGTATGAGCACGTTGATTTGATAAATACATTTGTACAACATCTGAATTTGTATTGCATTTTTTTTTGTGTGCAGATTCTTGGTAGATAACAGTCCAATAAGGGTATTCAACAACAACGAAGGTGCCTATATTGACTATTCTTCAAAGAAATCTTTACAATCACCTGCTTCCAAGCCATATTCTTCAAGCCATATTCTTCAACGAACAAAACGATCCCATCCACCTCCTTCAATACGGAGAAATCCCCACTGGTTCATTTTTCGAAAATTGAGACCTTTCTCAAGTAAAATAGGGGGTGACCGAAATTGGCTAGATAACGGTCTTGAAAGTGTTTTAGTGCGGATAATTATTAGGATCGAAAAATAAATGTTGAATATCCGGGTTTCATCATTTGGATACAAGCTGGGAGAGTAAATCATTGGCGAAGGAGAGGAATGATTGGACATTTTCTACCGTTAATCAAGTAGGTGAAAGAAAGGAAGGGTATCCTTCTAAGCTTGCAAGGTATGTATTTATAGGTAAAAATTCGAGCGAAGAAGAAAAATTCGATTCGATGTCATAAATAGATTTTCCGGCGTAAACCGGTGTGTTCCGCCTACGCGGAATCTATTTAATTTCAATCGAAATGAATATACCCTATATATATAGTCATCGGTCGGTGATAACCGGCGTGAACCGGAATATACCAGCGTGCGGCGATTTCACTATTCACGGATGAGTCTAATTTGTGTGTTGATGGCCAAAATTTTCAAAATCAAACAAAATAAAATACAACATTCATCAAAATGTTATACATAAATTATTACCAAATAAATTCTTACGAACTGGGGAACTTATTAAAAAGTGCACTAACCACTGAGTGCATCAACCAAACGTCAACGTTAAAATTTCTAGTGCCAAATCAACATAATGAAAGGAAATAGTCATCAAAGTACAAATGTTTTTTCAATAATTTTAACCGATTTATTGAAGTCTTCAAAATTCAAATCATGCGCGTAATTTGTGACATGGATTGAGTCGAAACTGCTCCAAAGTCGGAAGTTGAAGTCGTGGTATAGAATGGATCTTATGAACGCATGGTGGACATAGTAACCGAACTATCGAATCCAAGCGATCCAAAACCGGTAGTGATGGTGAAATCGAGCGTAATCTCCAAATCTCAAGTAGCGGTGTGACACTGGAAACATACCCACGACATACTAAAGCCCGACCGAAGTAACACGAGTGTAAGATTGAGAGGTAGGAGGCGAAGGAATCGGTCGAACCCAGTCGGTAAGGTATAGGGATCTGCGGCTGGCGAGGCGGATCATCGGACATCTGTTCATAAGTGGTCTAGACCTCTTATAAAAGCTCGTCGACCTCTAACTCCCACTCTAATATCATTGGCCCCTTTGCTCGACTCGGTCGAAATCTAACAAACATATTAGTCGACTTCTATCAATTGCACTTAGAATGGCGTCGGTGGTGATAACTCGACTCTGCACAGTTGCCTAGAAGAGGATCCAAATAGGGTGGGATTCTAAGTGCGAGGGATTTCTTGTATTCTTTGTCGGTTAGGATTATTATAATCAAGTTTACCAAAGAGTTGCGGGGCAAGTCTAGGACCTATGATTGGGGTATCGCAGAAACAATTTTGTCACCGGTAAATTTGGAACTCTCGCCATCGAGGCACAATGCGAGAGATTAGATTTGGAAATGGCATGTTTCCTTGCGGAATACGAGCATGAGCAAAATCCCAAACCTTATTGAAAATCAATTTTCCTAGATTGACCGGAACATCCTTAACTATCGCCCAAGCAAGAATGACATCATCTCTACCAAAAGCAACGACATGAGTAGATGGGTGACATTATAGCCCGAAACATCTTAATGGCTCGACATCCTTAATACAACCCCGTATGCAAACCTATTATCAATCCACGTCGCAGATGGGTCGAAGGCTTGTTGAGCTTCATAAGCCTTAGCTTGCAAAACACTAGGCTGGATTAAACCCCAAACAGAATAATAATCTTCCTCATCAGGAACCTCAGGAATGGCAAAAATGCATTAATGGTAGTGAGGTGAGTGAAAGGGACGGTAGCATTTTAAGAGAAGCAGAGGTCAAAGGACCTTCATCTACAGGCTCATAAGCAGAAATGACAGAATAAAACTCAGCCACCATCGTGGCATTAACAGGGTCAACACGCTCATGGGCTATCTCCATCCAGCCTCTACTCTCAAAAATTTCCTTCAGTTCAGGTCCTAAGGCAAGTAAAATCTATACCCGTTCTAGCGAAGATGGACATTTTGAAAAATATCTATCAAAAGCGGTTACTTTGCAGGGTGGCGATTTTCTTAAAGGATATGGCCTCTTCTTCCTTTGTCAAAGGCCTAGGCTCATGCATGTGTACTACTGGTGGTATGTCGATTTTCTTTTCTTACTACCCTTTTTACGAGAGGAAGACTCAGCCATCTACGATTGTGGTATCGACAACAACACCAAATAAAAATAACAAAAATTAATATTAAAACAAAATGAAAACATCAACAAAAATTGATAAAATTGATACTTAAAATTATAAACTTGATAAATAATTATATTAGATGATTACCTGAAAATGTGAGGGATGTAGAAAAACGTGGGTGGCCGGAAAATATGTCACTTCGCCGGAATTGTGTGCTTAAGCCGAAAATCACCAACTTTTAGTATAATGTATTAAATTTGTGGTGTGTGTGGTAGAAGAGGTATTTGAAATAATAAAAATGGAGAAGAAAAGAGGTGGGTTTTATGGTGTAAAGAGGTGGGGGAGAAAAGGGAAGGGGCGGCGCTGTTAAGAAAAAAATTGGGGAGAAGAAGAAGAAAAGAGAGAACCCGTAGGTTAAGTTCATTGAATTCCGGCGTGGACCGGTATAGTCCGGTCTACGCCGGGTTTTTTTTTTTTTTTTTTTTTTTTTTTTTTTTTTATAATATTTTTATAAAATCTCAAAATCATTTAATGATAAAATAAATTACTACGATATTTTTTGTATGATAAATTCTAATTATATCATATAAACCATATATGATAAAAATAAGTTTATCATAAAATTTTTATAAAATCTTTGAAAATAAAATTCAATCTCTACTTACTCCTATCGTTCTTAAATCTTGAGATTTCTATAGTAGCGGTCCATCAACCTAATTCCTAGGAATGATGCGTTTGAATTCTCTCTTTGTTGTCCATCGGGATTTTGGATAACCACACAGTCGTTCCCATCTTAATTACATTCAAACATTCATCCAGGATTTGGTTGTGTTTTCCCACATTTTCCTTGTGCTCACTCTTTCCACAGATTCTACACCTTAGTAGGAATCTTGCCCTTCTCTTTATAGCACTTCTCGATTTCCCATTACAAAGATCTCTTTCTAATTTTACTTATCAGTTCTTTATTCAATTTAAAAACTAAGGTTTCTATTTTAAAGGCAACATCCTAATTTTAAAAGTAGAATAAAAACTTCTATTCTATCTATAAAAGGCATTCCAGTTCTTTAATGTCTATCCGGTAAAAGACTAAATTACCTAAAATGTATTTTAAGCGAAAAATAAGAAAGAGTGTACTGGAATCATTTCGGTTTGTGGTCGATAGCAAAGCGTTTTTTAATCACATTGGAGGGTCGCTCGGGTACATAACCTCTCTTGTTAGAGGTATCCTTCTTCTTTTACAAATAACTTCACTCTGTGACCATTGGCTATAAAAGTTGTGAATCCATCGATTAATTCTATAGCTCGACTTATAGATTTTTGTTACCTCATATGGACTGTCCATCTTGATTTAAGCTTACACCGAAACCACTTCAAGCGTGAATTATATAAGAGTACTCGATCACCTACATGAAACTCACGAAGATAGATTCTCTTATCATGGAAAGATTTCGTGTGTTCCTTGTAGATTCGAGCATTTTTAGTAGCGTCGAGACGAAACTCATCCGATTCATTAAGCGAAGTAATCTATAATCACCATGACCTTTGGATCAAAATTTAGAAATTTAATAGCCCAAAAGGCTCGATGTTCTAATTCAACAGGAGATGACAAGATTTACAAAAACTAATTTATAGGAGAACAACCAATTGGTGTTTTAAAGGTACATTCTATATGCCCATAATGCATCATCTAGTCTTTCACTTGATTTTTACGATTTGACTCTATAGTTTTTCCACGATTCTTTTATTTCTCTATTAGATACTTCTACCGTCCACTAGTTTGTGGATGATATGGTGTACCAAGTTTATGTTTTACACCATACTTCTCAATTAATTTTGTAAATGGACGGTTACAAAAATGTGATCCTTGGTCACTAATGATAGCCCTAGAGTGCCAAATCTCGTGAATATATTCTTTTTAAGGAATTTTAACACTACTCTAGAATCATTAGTGGGAAGAGCTTCACTCTACCCATTTGGATACATAATCGACCATCACTAAAATGAATTTCTTACCAAAAGATGGAGGAAAGGGCCCATAAAATCAATACCCCGGACATCAAATAACTCACACTCCAAAATAGGTTGGAGAGGCATCTCGTGCTTCTTGGAAATATTTCCCCATTTTCGGCATGATTCACAAACCCTTGCATAGTGGTGTGCATCTTTATATAAGTAGGCAAGTAAAATCCACTTTGCAAGACTTTGTAGCGGTTTTCCACCCTCCATGGTGCCCCTCAGCCTCACGATCATGGCAAAATGATAGTACACTTAAAATATCATCATTGGGTACACATTTTCTAATTATACCATCTGAACATTTTCGAAAAAGATCTGGCTTTTCCCAATAGTAAAATTTTAAATCATAAAAGAACTTCTTTTTCTGTTGCCATGTCCAATGAGATGGAATATACTTACAGGTAAAGTAGTTAACAATATTACCGAACCATGGCGAGCTTTCTTTGGATAAATTACCGGCTTTAACGATTGCATTCTTGGAGGAGCATCAACCATGAGGAGTTGTTCATCTGGAAATGAATCTTTGATCTCTAGTCTTCCTCCTTTTCTTTCTTCAAATTCCATACGACTCAAATGGTCTGCTACTACGTTTTCACTGCCCTTTTTATCTTTAATTTCAATATCAAATTCTTGAAGTAGCGAGAATCCATCTAAGAAGGCGAGGCTTCAGCATCTTTCTTCTTTAACAAATATTTTAATCTTTGAATGATCGGTATAAACAATTACTTTGGAACCCATGAGATACGATCGAAATTTGTCTAATGCAAAGATTACGACCAGTGATTCCTTTTCGGTGGTAGCGTAATTAAGTTTAAGTTGGTGTGTTCAAGGTATGGGATGCATAGTAGATTGCCTTAAGTACTTTGTCATGGCGTTGACCTGAACGACTCCGACGCCGGATCACTAGCATCACACATAAGTTCAAACGGTAAGTTCCGATGCAGTGCGATTAGGCTGGTGCGATTACAATCGTGCTTTCAAAGTTTCAAATGCTTCCATACATTTATCATCAAACTTAAAAGGTACTTCTTTTTCAAGCAAATGACTGAGAGGTTTAGCTATGCGTGAAAAATCTGCAATAAATCTTCTATAGAAACCCGCATGTCCAAGAAATCCTCTCAGAGTTTTTAGGTTTACTGGTGGAGGTAACTTTTTAATTACTTCAACTTTGGCTTTATCTACCTCAATACCTTTTTCAGAAATTCGATGACCTAAAACAATACCATCTGATACCATGAGATGACATTTTTCCCAATTTAAAACTAGGTTGGTGTCTTCACGCGGCGTTTAAGCACAGCGTTCTAAGTGTAGAAGACATTCTTCAAAAGAATCTCCAAAACGCTGAAGTCATCCATAAAGATTTCCAAAATTTTTCTACCATATCGAAAATATTGCCATCATGCATCTTTGAAATGTAGTGGTGCATTACATAATCCAAACGGCATTCTTTTATAGGCAAAAGTTCCATATGGACATGTGAAAGTCGTTTTTCTCTATCTCTGCTTTGCAATAAATATTTGTAAATAACTGAATAGCCATCCAAGAAACAATAAAATTTATGTCCACTTAATCGTTCTAACATCATGCGATGAATGGAAGTGGATGATGGTCTTTCTTGGTATGCTCATTCATTTTACGAAAATCGATGCACATTCGATATCCTGTGACTTCCCTTGTTGGAATCCATTCATGTTTATCATTTTCCTTTATCGTGAATCCGCCCTTTTTAGGCACTTTACTTGAGTAGGACTTACCCACTCTTTTATCGGATATGGGAAAGATTATTCCCATTTCTAGTAACTTAATAACCTCTTTCTTGATTACTTGTTGCATATTTGGGTTGAGACGGCGTTGTGGTTGGATACATGGTTTAGCCTCTTCATTCAAGATGATCTTGTGTACACAAATCTCAGGACTTATTCCCTGAATATCTGCAACTGTCCATCCAAACGCTTTCTTATGTTGTCTTAACATTCTTAACAACCGATCTTCCTGTGACTTGGTCAATGATGATGAGACAATAACAGGAAGCAAATTATCATTTTCAAGAAAGGCATATTTGAGATTTGAAGGGAGAGGTTTTAATTCCAGATTCTTTGGTGGCTCCTCTACCGAAGGTTTCAATATTGGGCCATCCAGTTCTAAATCTAAATAACGATGCCATGGACGTTTTTCAAAAGAACTTCCGGTGTCGAGATAAAAAATGATTTCTTTCTTTTCTTGGCTGTCTCCTTCATAGATAGATAAGGCTAAACATTCTTGAGCTTATCTTCAAAATTTTGCGATTCAGATCATTCATATACATAGAAGATATGCTTTCTATGAATGAACATGATTCTAGTGATTTGTATGGATGTTTCATAGCCTTAAAGATATTAAAGGTGACTTCATCTTCATTGACTCTTAAAATTAATTCGCCTTTTTGAACATCAATAAGAGTTCTTCCTGTAGCTAGAAATGGTCGACCTAGAATAAGAGGTCTTTGAAAATCCTTCTTCCATTTCCATGACTACAAAGTCAAGCTGGAAAGTAAAACTTATCTATTTTAACCAATACATCTTCAATGACTCCTTTAGGACGTTTAATAGACCTATCGCCATCTGGAGAGTCATCTCGGTGTTTTTAAGTTTTCCTATTCCAAGTTTCTATAATCCTCAAAAGACATAAGATTAATGCTAGCTCCGAGATCACAGAGTACCTTTTAAACAGAAACCCCCAATCTCACATGGGATGGTAAAACTACTGGATCTTTTAGTTTAGGAGGAAGTTTGTCTTTGTAATCTGCGGAACATTCTTCGTTGAGGCGAGATGTTCTCATATTCTTCTAAACGTTTTTGTTCGAGAGAATATCTTTAAGAAACTTGCCATAAGTAGGCATATTGATTAGTGCTTCTATGACAGAATATTGACATTCAGGTGACGAAATGTATCAAGGAAACGTGCATACTTTTTATCCGTTTTCAACTTCTTAATTTGATCTCTAGTTGGGTAAGGTAAAGACTTAAGGTCAATAAATTCAGGTTTTGCAGTCATGCTCTCCTTACCTTTTTCCTTAAATGTTTGAGCATCTGGTGGTCTCCATGTGTCATGATCTGTACTATCTTCTTTGAAATTTGTTCAAAATCCTTCTTTACTTGTTCTCATTTGGGTATTGCTACTCCTTGCTTGGTCTCGTGCTATCAAGATAACCGTCTTTTCTAACATGTTCATTGAATAAGGTCCGTAGATCGCTAGCCCTTGGATTTTT
This sequence comes from Gentiana macrophylla, assembly GCA_026214975.1. Classification (NCBI taxonomy): domain Eukaryota; kingdom Viridiplantae; phylum Streptophyta; class Magnoliopsida; order Gentianales; family Gentianaceae; genus Gentiana; species Gentiana macrophylla. Next base: position 84,278,145 of record CM047813.1, on the reverse strand, counting down.
TAGTATTCTTGGGACTTTGATCCATTCTTCCTCTTTCATTTCAGTTTCAATATGATCATTACGACTTAAGAATTTGTCAATTATTTCTTCTTCTTCTTTACTGAATTCTGGTTCGTCCTTGCTTTTCAAGTCTTTTTCGAATTTATCATCCAAATCATCTTCTACTTCATTATTTCCTGAGTTTTCTACTCCGTTACTTCCAAATATCCTTCTGCTTCGGGTAATAACAGCATTCACCTCTCTAGGGTTTCTTTCAGTATTACTAGGAAATCCTCCCGGAGGTCTACTGTTTTTTCGTTCTCCTTCTCTACTCAAGTGATCTTCCATATTACGTACTGATGCCTCTATAGTTCTCATTCTCGTGTCATGCCCACTCATGGATGTTTTCAGAGTACTCATATCCTTAGTGACAGTTCCTATAGAAGTTATCATGGTTTCCATATTCTGAGCTTGGGTAGACATCACACCCATCATGTTTTCCATTAATTTTTCCCATTTGTCAACTCCTTCTACGGGCTGAGTTGAACTTTGAGTAACTGGTATACTTTGTGTGGTGTGTTGTGGGTATAATCTGGGTGGTGATTGCTGGTTTTTACTTGACGAATTTCCCTGGTAACTTTGGTTTTGAGTATTGTATGAGCTTTTATATTGAGTAGGATAGGGTGGTTGTCCTTGCTTACTTGGGTTTTCAGCCCAACGAAAGGTAGGATGGTCTCTTTTAATGGCATTGAATGAGTTTGAATAAGCATTATTCAAATTCCTATCTTTATTCTTGAAAACTCACTTCTTCCTAGAATATTCTTGGATTCTTCTATTCCGTTATCATTATTCGAATATTCAATTGATAATTTTCCTTACGAGCTAGAATTCTTGTTTCCTTGTAAGCCATCAAACTTTCTACTAAGATTTTCCGGATGTGCTAAAACTTACGAGTTTCTTTGTAGATTCACTTACAAATGCTACTTTCCTAAATCTTTGGAACCTGTTTCCCACATTCGGTTATTCTTAGAAATTTTTCAATTGCATCATAAACAACTTGTGCTTCACTCATCATCAAAGAGCCTCCACATGCATGATCAACATCAAGACGTGAGTCCTTTCTCAATTTACGACAAAAAGTTGGATTTGCATGTCAAGAGAGTAACCATGATCTGGACAAGCTCTTAACAACTTTTAAATCTTTCCCACGCATTTCCAAGTGTTTCCTCGGATCCTTGTCTAAAATTAGCAATTTCGACCTTCAATTCCAAATTCTACCTGGCGTGAAATATTGTTTTAGAAACTCGGTTTGAATGTCCCGCCAACTTGTCAACGAATGATGTGGGAGTGACATAAACCGATCTCGAGCTCTTCCTTTTAATGAAAAAGGAAACATTGACATCCTTGTCAATTCACGATGGCGCCTTGACTCTTGGCAAAGTGTTGCACAATTCTTCAAAAGATACAGGTGATGATGCGGATCTTCGTCATATTCACCAAGAAATTGGGCTCTTGTGTCAATCAAACCAAAAGATGGGATTTAATTTCAAAGTTATTTGCTCCTTCATTAGGTAGGCGAATTGGATTGTTAGTTTCATTTCTTCTCAAAGTCGATCACAAATCGGTCTTGGGTTTGGTGGGTTATTATTATGATGATTATTCGATTTCGGTTTTGGTTATTCCGATTATTGGGATTCTGGTTATTGAGATGTGGTGGTGGTGGTGGTAGATTTTGTAACGGTGGATTAAGATTATTGAGGTTTTGTCCATGTCCTTGGGCATGAACAAGCCCTTGTTCAGGTGGTGTTTCTTCACTGGCTTCGGCCATTTCCTTACCTTGAATTGATGATTCTTGGGAGATATGTCTCTCCAAGATGTCCTTATTTGGTTTGGCCACGTCTATTTTCTTCTCTTAATTGTCTTTCGTAAGTATTTATATCGGCTTATAAGGAGTAAGTGGTGCCTTACCGCTTGGTCATCAACTACAAAAATAGAAAACAACAACTAAAAGCAGTAAAAGTGGTTACTTACCAATGAGGTAAGTACCAAAGAAACGAAAAGTAGAAATGAGATTAAGAAAAGTGTTGACTTATTCTCAAGAGTTTTGAGCTAATATAAGTAGTAACCATAGACATAATAAATTAACATCGCTTATTTCCCTGGCAACGGCGCCAAAAACTTGATCGGCTAAAACTGGGTGTCCAATCTTACCGGCAGTGTACCGGGTCTAATTGTAGTGTAGTCTGGTGAATCAAGTGTCGAATCCTCAGGGAAAAGAAAATGTAATTTAAAATGTGGTTAAACACCAACTAGCTATTATTATCTTGATCTAAGTCGCAATTCTTTTTAATTTAAAGCTATTCAAATGATAATTAGATATTTAAATAGATATAGATATAGATATAATAGTTATAGATATAGATATAATAGATAGTTAATAAGAACTAACCAAGACAATGTTATTGAATTATGATCTCTTTTAGTTTTAATGGATGTGACCAATCTTCTTGTTGAAGTGTAATCGATTATGTGAAAGCGGTATACTCTCGCCTAACAAATTCCCCTAAATACGAGTGTGCGAATTCATTCTATGCCTCCTCCTTGGTAAAACCGTAATTAAACCTAATGATTTGACATGATAATCTCTTGAGTATAAATATTCTATCCCGGATAAGAAAAGAGGGTTCCGTTTGTCGACGGCCAATTTTACCTTCCGGTCTTTCTACCCTTTTCTCATACCCTAACGTCTCGGTGGGTTCATGATTAGGTTATGGTTTACATCCATCTTGGTTAATTACGTCAATAGACTATCAATTAGTTCAAGTAGAAAGAGATTCATCAAATTCAATATTTTAATCATATTTTAACTTAGTAAGTCATCCATTTCCTAAAAGAGAAACATTTTTCAATTACATGTCTTGGCTAGTTGTATAATTAGCCTACATACATTATTACTAGTAGATAAAATTGAAAAAAACAAACAACATAATAACAATGAGAATATTACAGATTACAATTGTTGAAGGAGGCTTCGTCCTGCAGAATGTCACGACATTGATAAATTCAACAATCTTCAATAATTATTCTAACTATTACAACATTATTACTACTACTTTTTAGGCATAATGCCTCATGAAATAATATTTCAGAGAGTAGATAATATAGGGAGATATATATATTGGTATCCCTTTTCATACCTCATAAATGAGGTATTTATAAGCAGAAATCTACGGTCCGCGTCGCTTGGCTGATCGGCGTCGCGGCGGATTAACGATTCGAATATCATGTGCCAGGCATACGTAGGGTAACATGGGGTAATTATCACATAATCCGGCGTGGACCGGTTTATTCGATCTGCGCGGGTTTGTCTCGCCACTTGATGATTTTTGTATGATTTGATTCCGATTCTTCTACTTTGTATCACATAATACTGTATAACAACAACAAAAGCGATAAAACACAGGTAAATCGACAACAAAAGTTATAATTTGTATTATGTTATTTATTTGTATTTATTAGATTTTTATATGTTATTTTACTATCATTTAATATTTTTAGATAAAATTAATCAATAATATGTATAAAATGTGATAACATTTTGTTATAAATTTAACATATATCATCTGTGCACATCGTCTTCTTTACCTTCACACAAAAACCTTCACAATATACAGATGAAAGCGATAATAATGAAGATGATAATTAAAAATAATAATCTACTTTTCATTCCACTTGTGTGTGATGAAAATTTCATACTCCCTCCGTCCCATTTTGATTGTCAACGTTTCCTTTTTGGTTTGTCCTAAAATAAATGTCCACTTTATGCATTAATTGTCAAATTTCTTCAAATGCCTTCACTCTATACATTATTTACAATAAAAAGTGTGTAACATTAAATGTTGCAACAATTACTTAAAGGGCATAAATGTAAAAATGTTGGAAAATTCAATGAGATTCAAAATATTAACTACATTTTTATCTATCTCGTGTAAAAAGTCAAACGAGATAAATAAAATGGACATGTAGAAGTATTATGCTTAACTATATTGTAAATTTAAAAAAACAATTTTCACATCACGGATATTGGTCGAAATGAGATGTAATGTGTTACATTTGACTTTGGTGGATGATGTCTATATTTGAGAGGGTAATGTCTGAGAGAGTTATTGAGTGAGTTAAGTATGTTTTGCTTAGAGTTAAGTATATATTTGTTTGGTTTAATTGCTAATGTACAATGATAAATATTTTTGGTTTTTAATGAATTTTCATATTAATAATGATAATGATTTTCGGTTTTAAATTATTTCATTTATTATTAAACCAATGTTTTTTTTTAAATATATTTTCGTTTTTTTCCTTCAAAAAAAATATATTTTCGTTTTTTTTCTCTATTTTAATTAATTAATGATGATTAATTAATCAACAATCAATCAATGATTTTGATGATTTTGATTATTTATGTTTTAATATTCTTAATTTTGTTTTTCTATATTTATTTAATTAATAATCAATCATAGATTTAATGATTTTCGTTTTTATATTTTTATTTAAAACTAATCAATCAAGAATCTTGTTTGATTTTGTTTTATGGTTATATTTTTAATTGGTTTTGTTTGATTTTGTTTTATGGTTATATTTTTAATTGGTTTTCATCAAGTATCTTGTTTGATTTTTTTTTATAAATTTTAAGATTTTTGTTTTTAGATTTTTTATTTCGAATTTCTATTTAAAGAATTTTTTTTATATTATGAATCACACGCATATTTAGTTTGGTTTTTTTTTTAAATTATTTTATTTTATAATTATATTTTACTTATTTCAATAAGAGATAAAGAGTCAAAAGTCCTCTTTTTGGCACGAAATAAATAAATAGAACATGCATATATTTTTAGTTGCAAAATGATAAACATTTTCATAAGGACAAAAATAACCTCGAAGCGCGTCGCCATTTACATGATCGTGAATCATTGATCGGTTTGTTTCCGTTTTTTTAATTTTTTCAAACATCCGTAACTTTTGATTTACAACCCCGATCATCGAAATTTTTCACCAAAATTCATGTTTTTTTTTGCTCTTCAATTTGAGCCCAAATACGATACTCCTTCCGGCGTATATTTTGAAAGGCGAAAAAATATTTTTATTAAGCTGAGCGCTTTTTCTTATAAGCGGCCGTAACTTTTGATTTAGAACACCGATCATCAAAATTGTTTCACCAAAGCTCATATTTTTTTATCTTCATTTTGAGACCGCGTTTGATACCTTTTCGACGTAGTATTTGAAAGCCGAATTTAATCGCATCATTTACATTAACACATTATCAGTATCAGTATCAGTAGTATCAGTATCAGTATCAGATTATACAAGAATATGCAGGAGAACATTCCACCAGACTGTTAACAAACTCAGCAGATTAATAGCAAGTACAACAAACTATAGATTTAGTACAATATGTACATCAGTTAACAACATGAAAAATAAAGAAAAAAACATGATTTCTGCTTGTTTAGTCTCTATTTACCATCATCAAAGCTATTTAATCACCTGAATTTGTTGTAAGGTCTTTATCCAGAGATAAAGACCATTCTCCAAATGCAAAATCCAGATACACTAACACACCGTGTTAAATTGGTTTATATGATACAATTCGAGAAGAGATAGAATCATCAATGAGATAACTTGATTAAGGTGTGGTGTTTATAACATGCGAGTTGATGAGTTAATCACTTGAATTAAGCCTAAAAAGTACATCAGACTAAAAGGTAATACATGGAAGATCAGTACAACAGACTATAGTTTATTACAATAGGTACATCAGACTTAAAGGTAATACATAGAAGATCAATACAAGTGCAAAATAAATGAACTATCACCAAATTATAAGAAGGATATTCTAGTTCAAAGAACTAAATTATCATGCCCGAATTCACAAGGTCTTTGAATTACAAGTTCAAGAAACCTATGAACTAGGCCTATCTATTACATGATGATACAATGTAGATCAAAAACTTCAAAGACGCCAAGGCACATAGTAAGCCTTTGAACTAGCCTATCTATTGCATTAAGGCACGAGATCGATGTCGATGTCGCGATGTCGATGTCGATGTCAGGCTCAAAAGGACTCTCCATTCGGTTTTTGTTGCAAGGTCTATGTGTCCCCAAATCTAACAACGCCAATAGCATAAGTAGAACCAACATGAAGCATATTAGCCCAAAAATCAAAATCTTGCTTATAACCACTAATCTTGAGCGAATGACGGCCCATACGGTATAAGGATCTACCCTCGGATCGAATATAAGCATCAACATCTTTCGAACAAAAATGCAATATCAAGCTTGGAAACAAGAATGACATGTGAAGTAGTCATTTCATACTTTTCCGTATTTACAAACTCATTTACTACTCCTCAATCCGTGGCTTGGATGAATCGATGATTAAACTAACCTTTTTGCCTCATTTTCACGACCAAATAATCTCAAAGATACCAACAACCGGAAGCACCAATGCTTCATGACTACCAATTCCTATGTTTGGTTCAAATGGCATTTCGTCGAACACGTGTCGGGTATCTCCCAAATGTTCATTTTGAGACCTCATTTGATACCTTTTCGACGTAGTATTTGAAAGCCAAATTTAATCACGACATTTACACTAACACGATGATCGATGTCGATATCGATGATCGATATCGATTGTCGATGTCGTATCATTTAATGCTTAATTCAAGTGACTATTTCAAGGCACACATATCTCGCTCATATAAGGATGATTCTGTTTCTATCTTATATTGCTCAAAGGTGTTTGATAAATTGGAAACAACTGATTTAGCCTTCTCTTCAGTTGAAGATGCATCTTCTAATTTGGCTCTTGCCCTTAAAAGCTTTGCACTCAAGCTCTGTATTGACATTCTGTTCTTTCTTCTCTTCTTTTACTTGTTACATTTCTTCAAGGCCAATTGGATGCTTTTATAGCGTGGGTTAGCTATAATACTATAAAATAAACATGAAGGGTGCTCAAATTCTTCTATTTTATGCAAAAGCATATTTCGTAATTATGGAATGAGGAACATGAAGGGCAACATTATGGGTTTATGTTTGGCAAAGACTCATAAGTATGCAATTGTCACTCCGACCACAGATTTTCCAAGCTCTTCATCGTTTTAATGGCCGATAACAAATGCCTTGGGATGATCCTCTTCTTCTTGTTGTCACTTGCGGCATTTCTCGCTACTTCCAACACCTAAAACAATAACAACTCCCACCAAAAAAGCAGTTTTAAACCAAAAACATACAAACCCAGTACACTTAAGCAAAAGATCAAACACCTTATGGGTGAGAATTTACTAAAGTTAGTATTACAGAGCAATCTACAATTAAATCTTTCAATATTATAGCAAAACCGTAAATCTAGCATAAAAGTTGCACACGAAAATTTCTAGGGCCTAATCTATATGCATCAACAAAAATAATTAACCAAATGTAGCAGATAAAAAACAAGCCTTAATCAACAAAATCGTGTAGTAATGATTGGAAAAAATAAAATCACAGTACAAACGAAGAAATTCACCTCAAGCGAGATACTCGAGCGAAGCAAGATAAAGCTGGAGCTCGGTTCCATCACGCTTAGCATAATGACCTTTCTTCAAGTAGGTTCCGATTCTACCAATCGAAAGCGCAATCCACTCGAAAGACCGGAGGCGGTCTTCTTCCTCGGACCACCACCACTTTCCTTCCTGCAGCACAGCCTTCTTCTTCACTTTTGATGAAGTATCCATAGAAAAATCGAAGCTCTCAAATACTCGGAAATTGATAGCCGTAATCGAAAGTAAAGCATATAAACAGGAATTGTAACTACGATTACTTGATTGTAGAAAGAATACGTTTCTCGGCAAACAATGATGTGATCGGTGGAGGTAGGAATCCATCAAGAAACGAAGGCCAAAGTGATTTGTTAGTCTTTGAAATTGAAGCGGTGGACGCCATTTCCTCGCCATTTTAGCCAAAAGATTGAGTGCGGATTAGGAGATTTCGACCCATTTAAGCAGGGGTATATTAAATCGGTGGAATTTATTTGTCCTTAATGCAACTAAAAATTGAAGTTTGGATTAGCACTTAATTAAAAGGAAAAAAATGGACTATAAACTAATTTTTCCTTTCAATAATTATAATTATTTAAATGAGGTAGAAACACTTTTTTGGGAGAAACACACTCACACTTTTAGAATAGTAGAGGTAGAGATTTTCATCAAGTATCTTGTTTGATTTTTTTAATATAAATTTTAAGTTTTTGTTTTAGATTTTTATTTGAATTTCTATTTAAGGAATTTTTTTATATTATGAATCACACGCATATTTAGTTTGGTTTATTTAATTATTTTATTTTACTTATTTCAATAATTATAATTATTTAAGGGCCAAAGGCCAAAAATCACAAAACGGACTTATTGGACTTATAAGGACAAAAGGAATCATTGAACATAAGATGACACAAATTAGATAGATAGACTCAAATACTGCTAATGAAGAAAAATAATAAAAAATAAGGGACAAGAGGCGTACCTGGGCAAAAATAAAAACAAATAGCCAATATGCAATATAACCTCACGCTGTTGCTGTTGCTGTTTGGTTTTTTTTTTGTTTTTTTTTCTTTCAGGCGCTGTTTTTTTTTTTTTTTTTTTTTTTTTTTTTAGGCGCTGTTTAGTTTTTTTTTTTTTTTTCAGGCGCTGTTTTTTTTTATTTAACCGATGTATTGACCATCGCGATACAATGACGACCCCCGATACATTGACCACCGCGATTCAATGACCACCGCGAGCCCCGATGCATTGACCACCTCGATGCAATGACCATCCTGATGCATTGACCACCGCGACGCCCGATGCGATGACCATCGCAATGCAGAGACACCGTGATGAAGTGACACTGCGATGTAGACACATGGCGATGAAGCGAAACCGTGATGCAGAGACACCGCAATGAAGTGACACCGCGATGCAGAGACACCGCGCTGCAGTGACCACCCCCGATGCAGAGACACTGTGATGCAGAGACGCCGTATTGTAGAGACACCTCGATGAAGTGATACAGCGACATAGTGACCACCCGCGATGCAGAGATGCCTCAATGAAGTGACACCACGATGCATTGACCACGCCAGACCCATTGATCACCTCGATACAGTGACCACCTCCGATGTAGAGACATTACGATGCAGTGACCAACCCAGATGCAGAGACACCGCGATGCAGTGACCATCCCGATGCAGAGACATCGCGAATAAGAGAAACCACGAATAAGAGACACCGCGATGTAGAGACACCGCGATGAAGTGACACCACGATGAAGTGACACCGCAATGCAGAGACGCCGCATTGTAGAGACATCGCGATGTTATAACATTTGACGATGCAGAGACACCGCATTGCAGAGACACCACGATGAAATGACACCGCAATGCAGAGACACCGCGATGAAGTGACAACGCGATGCAAAGACACCGCGATGAAGTGACACCGTATTGCAGAGACACCGCGATGAAGTGACACGCGATAAGTGACACCACAATCACGAGACACCGCGATCTGAGACACCGCGATGCGAGAGACACGCGATGAAGTGACACCGCGACGCTGCTGACCTCCCCGATGCAAAGACACCCCCGATGCAGAGACACCACGATGAAGTGACACCGCATTGCAGAGACATCGCAATGACGTCTTATTGTATCGATTTATTCAGTGACGTCTTATTGTATCGATTTATGTAGTGACATCAATGTCACTTCATTAGTTGTCTAATGTATGCAGTGACATCTGCAGTGACATCAATGTCACTTCATTAATTGTCTAATGTATACAGTGACATATGCAGTAACATCTGCAGTGACATCAATGTCACTTCATTAATTATATCAATTTGGCTTGTTTGGCAATGGAGAAACTCTAATGGCGTGTTTGCGGTAATGGAATAAAATGGAATGCTTTTTTCCTTACATTATATCAATTAGTTAATTGATATAATGGAATGGAATACTTACTCCATTCTTTGGAATTCTCAATGCATCATGTAATAATTAACCCCAATTCCATGATCTCTTTTTTTTATATAATATTTAGATATCGTTGTATGAGCACGTTGATTTGATAAATACATTTGTACAACATCTGAATTTGTATTGCATTTTTTTTTGTGTGCAGATTCTTGGTAGATAACAGTCCAATAAGGGTATTCAACAACAACGAAGGTGCCTATATTGACTATTCTTCAAAGAAATCTTTACAATCACCTGCTTCCAAGCCATATTCTTCAAGCCATATTCTTCAACGAAGCCATATTCTTCAAGCCATATTCATATTCAATTTAATATTTTTTTACGCAACTCCACTAAAAGAAGGAGATGTATTCACTCCATTCTCTGGCAGAGTGAAAAGAATTGTTCTCTTCACAATAATACTCAAGATTGGCACATTTAACATACTACTTTTGAACATAGGCAAGACAACTAGCTAAAGCAAGAAATTTGAAACTATAAACATAAATTATATATGGCAAAATACAAAAAAAAAAAAAATGAAATTGAACAAACCAAGTTCTTTGGATCTTTAATTTGAGCTCCGATAATTCAACGAGAATCCGAAATAATGATTTGGGGAGCTTGGGAGTTGTACATCTTCCACATCCGTTGCGATCTCATCACTATCGGCTCCGATCCGATTAAAAACCAACACAAAACAAATCACAAAGATGAAAATGGATTTCAACAGAGCCATGCATTAGGCTCCAATCGATCATTTGGGATGTGAATCTTTTATCAAAATTTGCAACCTGGACTTGTCTCTGCAAGTTGATGAGTTTAGAATATGCCTCATGTTCTTTCTCTAAAAGGGCTAAATGAGTCCCTTGCTCTACAAGTCTCCCATCTTGTATCACACATATTTGATCCGCGTTTTGTACCGTAGATAACCGATGAGCCACCAAGATTGTGGTTCTATTCTTCATCAACTTGTCCAAAGCTGATTGGACAACGTGTTCCGACTCAACATCAAGAGCACTTGTAGCTTCATCCATGAGTAAGATGGTTGGATCTTTTAGAACCGCATTTGCGATTGCCACCCTTTGCTTTTGTCCGCGGACAATTGAACCCCTTTTCTCCTACATTGGTTGAGTAGCCTTCAGGTAGGGTAAAAGTGTGTGCGCCCACGAAATCTGCTGCTTGGATCACTTCAGCTTCTTCTATTGCTCCTTCTTTGCCATAGACTATGTTTTCATATATTGTTGTTGCGAAAAGTGCTGGTTCTTGTTGTACTAAGCCAATGTATTTCCTCAATGACTTCAATTTTAGTGTCTTGATGTCTTTTCCTGTTAATTAGTTAATTAATTAATTGAAAACACAGTTATTATCTCCAATATGTTTAAAACAGGATCCAGAGGATTTCAGAATGAGTTATTACCATCAATAAGTATATTTCCATGGGTCGGGTCGTAGAATCACTCTGACCAACTAATGCCACGCTCTTGCCAGAGGACACTTTCAGATTAAAGTTTTTAAAGATCATAACTTCAGGCCTTGAAGGGTAGCTAAAATCGATGTTTTTGAGCTCGATTCGACCTTACTTATTAATGCGACTTCTTCTCCAACATCACCGTAAATCTTTGTATCCTGTCAAGAATCTCAAACACCGATGCTACCATTTGCTTGCCTTTTAAGAGGTGCGGTGCCATAGCGAGTATCTCGCCCATGGCTAATCTTTGTAACGATTAACACCATGAATGATTTCATTCTCGATTGAAACTTGCAAGTTGTTTTTCCATCAACATTGATCCATACCATAAAGCGAGACCATACGATGAGAAGATGAAGAATTGAGAGACTCCATATAAGATCCCAGAAATCTGACCGTGGCTAAATGAATGCCTTGAAGGTTCAACGAGTTCACGAGCATAAAGATCAAGCACCTTATCCTCAGCTTATTTTATTAGATTAGGGGTATTTTGGTACATGTAGATATATTATGTCCTTATAAGTCCAACATATTCCTTTATGTCCTTATAGGGTTAATAAGTATAAAAAACTATACTTTTAAGGAATTAACCCATTATTTAAATGAGGGAAAAACAGTTTTTGGGGGAAACACACCCACACTTTTAGAATAGTAGAGATAGAGATAGAGATCAGTAAAATGATATAGTTTTGAAAAAAAATATATGGTTAAATTATTTTCAAATTGTTTATGTTTGGTTAGATCTTTTACACTTGAAAAAGTTCACTTGACAATATCTCTTAAGAGCGTCCTACCTCGTCTCGAGCCTAATGGGGTGGGAAATTGTCACGTGGTCCTACTGCACGGTGGATATGCTTAATAATTCATCGTAAAACATGAGTGTTTTTTTTTGTAATGTCCTAGAACTCAAGTCTAGGGCGTTATTTGAGTTATACTGGATTCAATAACGACTTTGATCCGCCGCCATCGCTGGGCCTAAAATGGTTAACCTAAGTTATCAAGTTCATTACGGACTCAACCTTATATCTTAAGATATTTTTTGCATTTTCTCCGATTTGAAACATTACATTCTCCCCTTCGTAAGGAACTAACGTCCTTTCCAAGAACCTCTCAGATGATACATGGCACTCATCGCCTATGACAGCGTGACACTTAGTTATGTCTGGTAGTCATCTCTGATAACACCATTAACGCTCTAAATTTCAAGTCAAACTCAGGACCAATGAAGCTACATGAGTCATAATGGTTCTAATAACTATTTAGCTCCGTCGTACTCATTAGGCCTAAAATTGTTAACATAAGTTATCAAGTCAATCATGGAATCAACCTTATATCGAAGTATTTTCTTCCAATTTTCTATGTGAGACATTACATTCACCTCATCTTAAGGAGCTAGCGTCATCTCCAAGACCTTATCAGAGGATTCTAAAGATGCCCCCACCACCTCTAGATGTGACACTTAATTTCGTCTGGTAGTCGGCTCCCCACACCGCCTTTCACGACAAAACACTTAGTTTCGTCTAGTGGTTAACTCTGATATCACTTGTAGTGCCTTAAAACTCAGGTCAAACTTAGGTCCAGTGACGCTATTTGAGGGATTGGATCAATTAACTACTTTTGGTTGTATTATAAAATTTTAAAAACGTTCGTTTTTGTAATAAAAAAAAAGGTAAAACACTAGATTTAATTATAAATGGAATCGAAATATGGGCATCGATCTACATTCTATTGAGGAAAATTCAAATCGGCCGGTGAATGGCATGTACCAACAACTTTAGAGGTCGTTGGATTATATACTTGTTTATATTTTTTAATGCTCCAATACTCGAATCTATCAACATAATTTAAGTCATAATAGATCTTGTATTTATTTAGGTTCATCGTCTTCGTTACTCTATTTCAAACAGTAGATTTTTCAACCATTTTTTGCTTGTGCTAGTGCCCCCAGAAATTCTTGGATTTCTTGCAATAAGAGATTGAATGCTATAACTCTTATTTGTATTTTACTTTGTTAACACAAGCTACTAAAGTACTTAATTCTCATCAATATATCAAGGTAATTGTTCTCCCACTTTTCTTATGTGGGACACTACATTCACCATCTCTTAATGAACTGACGTACTCGTCCGGACCCTGGTAAAAGATCCAAATGACATGTTTGTTACGCGAAATTTTTTATGGAATGAAATAAACTAAATCCATACTTGCGTTTGGATTGTGAGAGAATGAAATGAAACAAATTTCTTCATTAGTGATATATTGAGTGGTGAGTATGGTAGGGTAGTAGGGTAAGGTTGGGCGGGGTTAGATAACGTAGAATGCGTAAGGTAGGATAGGTTGGAAGATGTTGGGTTAGGTGGGATGGTGTAGCTTTACCCCACGAACCACCTTACCCCACCACACCACATGCCCCACACTACTACCCACCCACCCCACCTATTCACCCAACTGCACCCTACCTCTTTACCCACCTTACCCAACCATACCATACTCACCGCCTCAGCCTACCTTACCACCCACTTACCCAACCCTACCTCACACTATCGTACCGATGTTACCTTACCACAATACTCTACCCTACTTTACCTATATTACCTAACTAATATATGCGCACCTAACCTACCTTACCTTATTTTACCCACCATCCTTACCTACCACCCACCCTACCCATCACCTCACCGTACCTTACTTCTTTACCCAATCCTACCCTAGCTCATCACCCCAACCTACCTCACCCTATCCGACCCATATTACCTTACCACTACACTCTACTATATTTTACCTATCTTAACTTACCTATTATAGGCCCCACATAACCTACGCTACCCTACCCCACCATACACCACCACCCTACCATCCCCACCATACCCTACCTCACCACACTCTACTTATCTACCCACCATACATTACCCTACCCTAACACCCAACCTATCCCTCTACTTTCCAACATAACCCTACCACCACCTGCCCACGCTACCCTACTCCACCCCACACTACCTTATCTTACCTCATTCAGGCATCCACCCTACCATACTCAACCTCAGAGCTGAGCAAAATAATCATTAAACCAATCCAAACCGTAAACCGGTCCAAACCAATCCGAATTAACCAAACCAATTACAAACCAAATGAATTGGTTTGGTTTGGAACCAAACCGAATTGCATTGAGTTGGTTTCGGATATTTTTAATTACACTCAATCCAATCCAAACCAAACCATATTTTTTATACATTAATTATATATATTATACATTTTACCCAACCGACCCAATATAACCTATTTGTTTTTCAATATAACTAATTATAACCATTTTATAACAATCTTAAATCAGTAAATGCATGTATGTAAATAGGCATCTATGAAGGATTGATTGAAGATGAATTCTATTGTAATGTGTTGTTACTTGTTAGTTGTTTAAGTTTTTTTTTTTTTATCATTTCGGTTTGTAGTTTATTTTAGTTTGGATGTAGCTATTTAGAGTTATGTAAAAAAAGTTGGTTTTGTCATATTTTTTTAACTTTAAAGACTAGGAACATTAAGCGAAACCAACCCAATCCAAACCGAAACCAATTCGAACCAAACCATTGGGTTGACTTCCGTTTTAGTTTGGTTTGATGAACAATTATGGTGCCCCAAAACCGACCCGAGTCTTTCAAAACCAATCCAAACCCACCCAAACTAATCCAAACTCAGCCCTACTCAACCTTACCCCTACCACTCACACTGCCTTACCTAACCTGACCACATCTCACCTACCCCACCTTAACCTAATATTATCCCACCACACCACCTACCCTACCTCACCACCCACCATGTCTTAACTTACTATTACCCACCACCCATGTGATTTGTCGATAGTGCATATGTGATAGAAGATATTAGTATTTGTCAATTATACATTTACCACGGATGTCCATTACATAATTCATTATACATTTTTATAACAATAATTATTGTGAAACAAATATCAATCAGTTCATCATGTATGTCAACCATTAATGATAAAGTACATGTGACACATCTTACTCTTCAATGTGTACTGCATAAATCATTTTATGTATTCAAATGACTCTAAAATTGTCACACTTTTTTTTTTTCCTTTTTTCTTTTTTGTTTTTTTGGGGGGAATGATTGCATGAACAACTGAAGGGCTTATTTGTAGCTTTGCTGTTGGATTTAGAAATTGTCACTGAAAGGTAGACTATAGCCCAAGCCTGGTATATCCTACCAATCCAAGTATAGAATCCAGTTTTATTCCAGTTGTAGTTTAGTCCATTTAAAGCCTAATAGCTCTTGGCCCAATCTGTTTTCTGAGAATTTTTTTTGAAAGAAATATTTCTAATAAGTTTTTGTTGAAAAAATGGCATTTTAAGCATAATGGAGTGAGACAATGATATATACGATAATGTGTGTGTTTTGTGTTATCTTGTCTTCAGCACTCCATAAGTTTTAAAATGTGTCTTTTCAACAAGTCTCCTATTTCTAATCGTCTTTTCATTCCTTTTGTTTAGTTTTTTTTTTTTTTTCAAATTAAAAAAAAAAAACAATAGCACAATAACATAACCCGCGTATCAACAACCAATTGAATTACCTTCAAAAATAAAAAAAAACCAATTGAATTTGAATTAAAAAAAACACAGGTCATGTTTTTTATATATATATATATATATATATATATATATATATATATATATTATAACACCATTGTCTTCTCCAACAATTGTCTCTATTCATCTTCTAATTGTTCTTCATCTCAACTATCTAATTGGTACAAGTTAAAAAAACATTCAACTATTTATCATTTTAAGCTTGGAAAAGGAAGAGAAAGGTGAGGTCGTTTAAAACTACTCAAGCTCGAGTAATAGATAGACAATGCAAGCAAAACTCAAACATAAAATTTAGTCTATTATTATATTCCTACTATCTCATAATGTAAAAGTTTTTTGCTTTTACACGCTGTATAAAACATCATAAATGAATCTGCGTTTACACGCAGTATTTTTTTTGGGTGTCTAATAATATTGTATTGTATAATGTAAATGTGGAAGCAAATCATTTAACATTGCATTGTTTTGTATGAATGACATATATTTTGAAAAACTAAAAAAAAAAAGCTAGAAGACCATATATTATCGAATCGGGATCAACTAGGACGGAAATAAAACATTGGGTTGAACTCTCTTTGGTGTCAAGGTAATTCCTAACTTCTGACTTCCTGCCATTTGAAAGACTCCTCTAATGCTTGAGTTGCTCAACCTCCCCTTAGCCCGGTGCTCATGACGCGCTGCGAAACCTTAAGCCACTCAACCATACCTCCAAGTTGAGGCCGGAGGCCGTCCCTGAGTTTTTACAGGCCTTAGGCAAAATAATCAAACGGGACCCTTCGAAAGAAACAAACGGTTTTTAAAAGACATATCACATGTTTGGACTTTGGACTAATAAACATAGAGAGATTGAGGGAAAATGACAAAAAAAGATTAAAAAATGAATAAATAGGACATACTTCTTTTTTTAGTTGCAAAAAGGAGAAACAATTTCAGACGGACAAAATTACCCATTTTATTAAAGGGACGCACACATATGCATTCTTCCGCTGCTTCAGGTTTGTTTGTTTGTGTGTTTTTTTTTTTTTTTTCAAACATCCATAACTTTTGATTTATAACTCCGATCATCGAAATTTTTTCACTAAAATTCATATTTTTTTTGCTCTTTAATTTGAGCCCAAATACGATACCCTTCCGACGTAAATTTTGAAAGCCGAAAAAAATATTTGCATTAACCGGAGCGTTTTTCTTATAAACGACCGTAACTTTTGATTTAGAAGACCGATCATCAAAATTGTTTCACCAAAGTTCATTTTTTAATCTTCATTTTGAGACCTCATTTGATACCTTTTCGACGTAGTATTTGAAAGCCGAATTTAATCGCAACATTTACACTAAACACGATGTCGATGAAATGATATCATGCTCATTTAAGGCTTAATTCAATTGACTACTTTCTTTAAAGCGCACACATATGTCACAAATTCAACCAAGTATCTCAATATATAGCATCAAAATCGGCCGTATAAACTCACAATTATTTCAATCACAAAGCATCTCGATTGTCATCAATTTTATTTCGACTTGATTCGTTTATCAATCATATAAGCATGCTTGAATCATAACAAGAAATCAAAGACGATAAATCTGAAAATTGTAAACAATCACCCCATCAACTAGTATTAGGATAAGCATTTCATCTCCACAACATATATGCAACAAAACCAGAATCCATAACAATTTAATAAAAATAATCATTTCCAAATGACTCCAACAGGAACACAAACTCATAAACTAATAAAGCTAAAAACTTTCAAAGAAATTGCAACAAAACAAACAGAGATTAATCAATCTCACTATTCATTTGGATTCAATCCAAATTCAAGAACAAAGAACAACTCATCACTACTACTCGGATCGATTCGCGTATCGTTCAGCCTTATCATCTATTCCTAATTATTCCAAAAGAAAGACTCCATGGTTGATGATGACGAAGGCATGTGGTTCTGAGGGTCAGAGATAGAATGACTAGAAGGATCTTGTGCATTGAAACATCTAAATGGTAAATTAGAAGGCAAAACTAGATTATTGCATTTACACTAACATAGTATCAGTAAACAGTATCAGACTCATTTAAGGCTTAATTCAAGTGACTACTTCAAGGCACATATATCTGACTCATAAAGGCTCATTTAAGGCTTAATTCAAGGCACACAATATCATATCTGACTCATATAAGGCTCATACAAGACACACAATATCACTAACAGTATCATATAAGACACACAATATCAGTAACAGTATCCGTATCGGTAAACAGTATTCTTGTGGAGATTGAGGGGAGACAGTATTACGGTGCATTGCTCTCTCTTTTTTATTTTTGTTTTGGAACAAACATGCATTGCTCCTCCTTTGATAAAATGATACATCAAAATTAGAATTGAGACATGAGAGTGGAACATTCAAGTATTAGTATCAGTATCAGTATCACCATCTTGGATTAGAAATCAAAAGCTCTCCCCTCCATTTCATTAACAGCATCATTGATATATTCCTCAACACCATAAGAAAAAATAGGATTGAAAAATTTGCACCAATTTAGCTCATCTTGTGGTGAGTTCTCGATCATTTAAGGACCCTTATACAAGCTCCAAGAACTCCTTTATATACCCTTCATATCATGCTTGAATTTCCCTTGAAAAGCAGCCCTCAAACTGTTCTTAAAACAACTCCAAAATAGCCATATCCGTTCAGCTCCAAAGCTGTCAAAACAGAGCTGAAAATCTGCTCCATTGTCATCAAATATACAGCCTGTTTAACCTCATTTTAGCTCAGTTCGAGGCAGTATTTCATCTCCATTTACTCCAAGTTTTAAGCTCAAAGTGCAACCTAAATTACTTGCTGAAAACCTGCTCTAATGCAACTCTAAAATTGCCTCAAAATGAGACTTTGGAATCAGCTCAAAGCTGTCCCAAATATCTGCTTCAGTTTTGCTCCACTTCTTCTCAACTTTAGGATGTTCTCTTGATCATTGAAGTGTCCTTCTTCAAGCTGTAAGAGCTCTACCATATACCCTTCATATCATGCTTGAATTTCCCTTGAAAATCAGCCCTCAAACTGTTCTTAAAACAACTCCAAAATAGCCATACCCATTCAACTCCAAAGCTGTCAATTCAAAGCAGAAAATCTGCTCCATTGTCATCAACTATGCAGCATGTTTAGCCTAATTTTCAGCTCAATTCAAGGCAGCATTACAACTACATTTACTCCAATTTTTAAGCTCAACGTGCAGCCTAAAATACTTGCTGAAAACATGCTCCAATGCAACTCTAAAAATGCCTCAAAACTAGCAATTTCAACATGGATGTCCCTACTTGAATTGGCTTCTTCTTTCAAAGTGAACTATTGTTGGAGAAAATATCCAAAGCTGCTAGCAAAACAAATACATAATCAAATAAGCAGTAAAGGTTGAGCCTTTTTTTGTATAGTATTTTACCCATCACCTGCACTTGTTGTCTTGCGCATATAGAAACCAACAAATAAGAAGATAGTCCAAATCACACGCTCTACACATCTATAAGTAGATAATTTCCTACTTATGCTATGAAGCTAAAATATGTATGATATGAATTTCAAATGAGAAATTCAATCTTCTTCATGTTGAGAAATCCTTTGATTTCTGCAACAATTATATTACTCCTATGCTTTATTATCTTCAATTTTCTGACTATTATTCCAACTTTTTTCAAACAAAGTTACTATAACTAAATTACTGCAAATCATGTCCAAAGCACCAATGTTAAGCACACTAAGCAAATCAACACCTTAAGTTCAATTGCTGTTGCAAATACTCCATGAACTACTGGTGCATAGCCCAGCTCGAATGCTCTTGCGAAATTGTTGCCGTTTGATTGCAAATTATCTGATGAACCCATTCTCCGCCGCCGCCGCCGCCGCATCCGCCGGAATCGACTCGCAAGAAAAAAAGCTCCATTGATTTCAGCTCCATGAATATCAAATAATAATTGTTGTTTATGTCGACGAGAAATCGGAAGAAGAATTGGATGCCCAACGTCAAGGAAATCGATCATTGAAACTCCCCAAGCAAGTGCGCTTTGAACATCAATCGGTATGGGGATTACGCAGCGTGAGTTGAAATCCTCCAAGCCCCCTATTTTAAGGATCGATTTTACTTAGAGACGGGAAGACGAGTCCGATATTGCAGATTTTATTCAGATTGCAGAGAATTGGCAAGGTAATGAAAATGATGATGACCCGGTCGAACTAGAAGTGGAAGAAATGAAGAAATGAAGGAGTGAACTTGATCCCTTCCATGAAAAAGTAGCAGGGGCCAACAAGATAAAAGACATTTGGTTCTTTTTTGGAAAACAGGAATCGTGAATGAATAGAGATATATTCGTCCGGTGGAATTTATTTGTCCTTAATGCAACTAAAAATTTGAAGCTGGATTAGCACTTAATTAAAGAGAAAAAAATGGACTATAAACTAATTTTTCCATAAACATATTGGACCAAAAGAGATATCGGGCCCTAAGTTTTTTTTTTTTATCATTTTCCAAGGACTGTAGGCCGTGGCCTTGTTGGCTTATACCCAGGCAAGGACGGAGCTAGTGTATTAATGTAGGGGGGCTAAGCACCCCGGGACAAAAAAATATTACACTAAAAAATATGTGTAGTCTAGTCGGATCCACAAAATATTCTTAATCCAGCCCACCCGACGAACTCGATATAATCCATTAGCCCACCCCAATTTAAAATCCTGACTCCGTCCTTGTACCCCAAGGACGGGTCTGGCCGGAAGAAGTACAAACACAAATTGAACATTTGATATTCAACTCGACCACCAGCACGAGCAAGGCTGTCAATGTGTTATTATAGGTCCTAGGCTAAATAATCAAAACGGGACCCTTCAAAAGAAATGAGCGATTTTTGTCACTTGTATAGACTAATAAACTTATTGTATCAAAAAAATACCGGACCCTGACGAGGGTCGGACTAGCCCTCACCACGTGTCATCTTTATATCGATTAACCAATAATGGAAAACAGAGAATTAATAGCTAATAAAGACCAGGAGCCGTAGAGTTTAATCGAGCAAGGAACTGAACCCACGCGGGGAGGTCCGTCTCGACCTTCTTAACTTACCACCGCAGTCGGCTCGGTAAGAGTGGAGGTCGGGCAATGCGATTGCAAGTCGAGATGGCCTTGGGGGCTCGACGCAGTCGGCTGTGAGCCTTCCTTATTCGTATTTGACACACATTCTTAATAATATCAGATAAACAAGGAAAGAATCCTAGGTCATAATGACTGTAATCTTGACATTAGATATGTCTATAATTATCCCTAAATTAAGGGGATTTATGCGTGTTAATCCTTAGGGGAAATAATAAATAATAATAATAATAATATAATTCCTTGCAGGACAAGGAAAGGGAGAAATCGTTCCCTATATAAACAACCCTAAGGAACTACGGAGACTTGATTCCTGAAACATAACAGGATACATAGGCAACTTGAGAGAGACCCTCAAGCTCAGTCTAAAAATCACCCAAAAAACCATCCCTCGTTCATATTACCTTATAGATTAAACGGCCCGGATTATTACTAGACAAGATCCAGCATCGTCAATTGGCGCTAGAAGGAGGGCTTTCTATCGGTAGTGGATCGAGGTTGTTCGTGATCAAGTTAATGGCAAAAACATGCCAAAACGCAGTCAGATCCGGAGCTAATTTCCGGAGATTGAACCGTTGGAATAAGAATTCCACCGTTCAGATTAGAGAATAAGGAGGGACGAACTAACCCTCCAAATTTTGTGCCGATCGGCGTCCGTTTCAGTGCCCGATCGTTGTTCCAAAGTTGACGATGTATCATCAAAACACAGCAGACAGATCTAAGGCCAGCAGTCCGATCTATGGCCAATTCCCGGAGATTGAACCATCAAAACAAGATTTCCACCGGTCAGATCGAAGAAGAAGGAGGGACGAACAAGCCCTCCAAATGTCGTGTCGATCGGGGTCCGTTTAAAGGCCCGATCGTCGCCAGTAATTTCTTTGTCGGGTGCCGCTCTATCACCAAAAAAAAAGCAATGATCGCGGCCAATGACCAGAGATTGAGCCGTTGAAAAAGATTTCCACCGGTCAGATCGAAGATGAAGTAGGGTTGAACAAGCCCTCCAAATTTCGTATCGATCGGAGTCCGTTTGGATGCCCGATTGTCGTTCGAGAGTTGCGGCTGTAACACCAAAATAAGCTGCGGGTTTTCTTCCTCAACTCTCCATGGTCCGAGCCGACCTCCCGAGCTCCTCAACTATCCATGGTCCGAGCCGACCTCCCGAGCTCCTCAACTCTCCAAGGGCCGAGCTGACCTCCCGAGCTCCTCAACTCTCCAAGGTCCGAGCCGACCTCCCGAGATCCTCAACTCTCCATGGTCCGAGCCGACCTGCCTAGCTCCTCAACTCTCCATGGTCCGAGCGGACCTCCCGAGTTCCTCCACTCTCCAAGTTCCGATCCGACCTTCCGAGCTCCTCAACTCTTCATGGTCCGAGCCGACTTCCCGAGCTCCTCAACTCTCAATGGTCCGAGCGGACCTCCCAAGATCCTCAACTCTTCAAGGTCCGAGCCAACCTGCCAAGCTCATCAACTCTCCAAGGTCCGAGCCGACCTGCCGAGCTCCTCAACTCTCCATGGTCCGAGCCTTGCCGAGCTCCTCAACTCTCCAAGGTCCGAGCTGACCTGCCGAGCTCCTCAACTCTCCATGGTCTGAGCCGACCTGCTGACCTCCCGAGCTCACCCAATCTGAGCTCCGAAAATACAAGCTCTTACCTGAGTTTTTCTACGACTTAAATGATCGAACTATTTTATTTTTGGAACTCTCCCAACCTAAAGAGTCGGACGAGCTTTCGTATTTGGAACTCGCCGGGTGAGCCTTATTCAGAAGTCCGACTTCAGGTCGGCGTTATGTTTGGAACTCGCCGGCGAGTGAGCCTTCTATAAAACCGACTTCAGTTCGGCACTGACAGATTACACCAATAAGAAAACGGTACGTTAACTTACTACTATTTTGTTTTCCATTATGCATGGTCTTTATTGAGTTTGCAGGACAAACACACGATCAACAATATGCGGGAAGTCAATACAAAGTGGCCCAGCTCGGTCAAATAAAGTCCGGGAAGTCAGACAAATCTGAACCTGCTCGGCAAAAAAATTATAAGTCAGCAGGACTGACGAACTGAGCTCCGCAAGCCAGGCTCAGCGAAAATTTCGTAAGTCAAGAAGAAGGCCGTAGGTGAGGCATCTGGTCATACTCAGAAAGTTTGCAAAAGACAAACTTCTTCAGTCTGCAGGTCAGACTAGAATTTTAACTGAGTCCTGCAGGTCAGACTAAGATAGCTTGAATACCACAAGCTCCCCGAGTCCTCAGGCCAGGTCGGGGTATTAACTGAGTCAGGTTATACTCAGAAAGTTTGCAAAAAACAAACTTCCTCAGTCTGCAGTCAGGCTAGAATTTTAAGCGAGTCTCGCAGTCGGACTCGGATATAGCTTGAATACCACAAGCTCCCCTTAGTCCTCAGGCCGGTCGGGTATTAACTGAGTCAGGTCATACTCAGAAAGTTTGCAAAGGACAAACTTCCTTAGTGCTGGGTCAGGCTAGAATTTTAAGCGGAGTCTCGTAGGTCGACTCGAGATATAGCTTGAATACCACAAGCTCCCCGAGTCCTCGTGCCAGGTCGGGTATTAATCGAATCAAAGTCATACTAAGAAAGTTTGCAAAGGACAAACTTCCTCAGTCTGCAGGTCAGGCTAGAATTTTAACTGAGTCCTGCAGGTCAGACTCAGATATCATGAATACCACAAGCTCCCCGAGTCCTCAGGCCAGGTCGGGTATTAATCGAAGTCAAGTCATACTCGGAAAGTTTGCAAAGACAAACTTCCTCGGTCTGCAGGTCAGGCTAGAATTTTAACTGAGTCCTGCAGGTCGGACTCAGATAGATTGAATACCACAAGCTCCCCGAGTCCTCAGGCCAGGTCGGGGTATTAACTGAGTCAGGTCATACTCAGAAAGTTTGCAAAGGACAAACTTCCTCAGTCTGCATGTCAGGCTAGAATTTTAACTGAGTCCTGCAGGTCAGACTCAGATAGCTTGAATACCACAAGCTCCCCTAGTCCTCAGGCCAGGTCGGGGTATTAACTGAGTCAGGTCAGACTCAGAAAGTTTGCAAAGGACAAACTTCCCGATTCTGCAGGTCAGGCTAAAATTTTAATTGAGCACTGCAGGCGTGACTCAGAAAATTCGCAAAGGACAAACTTTAAATTGAGTATGTCATCCAAAAACTATTAAGTTATTGCGTGGCATACTGGAGGGCTGGAAGAGCAGATCAGATGAACAGACAGCCGAAAAATTTGCAAGGAAAATAACCGGAAAGGGCAAGGTAAGTTGCAAAAAAATTCATGTGCTATAATTTTTGAAATTATACAGTTTTGATATGACCAAAAAACTATGTCTGCAAGTCAGACTTCCAAAAGTCAAGTCTGCCTGAGCAGATCCCAAATAATTAAGTCTGCCTGAGCAGACTCCAAAAAATTAAGTCTGCAAGACAGACAAGCCGAGCTCCGAAGAACGGACTCCGCTCAAATCATTGAAACTGACATCTGAGCTCCGCCGGTCGGACTCGGCAAACATATGTCAGCAATATTTATTAATACGCTGAGGAAGAATGAAAAATCACTGCAGGCGAGTCGAGAAAGCATACAATGGAAAATATTCCTGAGTCTGCAAATCATGCTAAAACCAAATCGTAAAGAGTACACAGAGCTCAAAATCAAAAACAAAGTATGCCATCCACTACAATAAGTAATGCATGCCATACTAGGGGGTGCACAGGGTACCAGGTAAGTACTCAAACCTCGAATAAATTTCAAAATAAAAGCACGATTAGGTGAGCACCACAAACATCCGTAAAGCATACAAGTTTTTTTATATAAATTTCATAAAACAAGTATGTCTTGGCAACAAGAGAAAGGGCAATCAATTCAGGCACCGTGATTTTGCTCACTTGAGAAGGAGAGCTGGCTCGGTGCTCAAGAAAGCAGGCGGCGTTTAATATGCTTGGCCCCAGTGTCCTCTCCTTCCTTAAACTCTCCCAATCGGTGGCCAAGCAAAAGGAAAGTACTCAAACCTCAGAATAAATTTCAAAATAAAAGTACAGTGGGCAAAGCACTACAAACATCCAGAAAGCATACAAGTTTTTTTTTTATAAATTTCATAAAACAAGTATGTATTGGCAATAAGAGAAAGGGCAATCAATGCAGGCACTGAGTTTTGCTCACTCTCTTGAGGAAGGAGCGGCTCGGTGCTGCAAGAAGCAGGCGGTGTTTAATATGCTTAGCCCCAGGTGTCCTCTCCTTCCTTAAACTCTCCCAATCGGTGGTCAAGCAAAAAGGAAGAATAGATACCACTCATTGCCGGTCGTGGTCGATAAGCGCCCGACGACCGAGGAAGGTCTATCTCGGTCAGTCCTCGATATCGTCATCCGGATGAGCCTCAGGCCTCCTCTTTTTGGATCTACCTCTTTGTGGAGTAGCAGCAGTTATAACCTGCCTCTTTCTCGGAAGGCCGACTTCCTCCACTTCCTCATCTCCCTTCTTTGCATCCGCATCCACTTTTATAAGATTAACCCCTTCGCGCATGGAGGGTGACCCAGGTATGTCACCAGGAAGCTCGAATAAATGTCGAGCTGAAGAGGAATTCAGGACGGTACAGATCGGGTCGCATGCAGATCAACGCGCTCGGTCCTCTCCGAGCCCTGATTAGTCTCGGGCCCGGTCTCTTGGGGACCTCCTCCTCATTCACATCGCAAGCGACTCAACATAAGTTGACACCTTTGCGGCCAAGCAAAAAGATCAATACGATTATTCTATGAAAACAATTATGGAAAATACAACGAAGCATAAGCGAAATGCAAGTTCAAAAACCTAAGAAGCATTAAGAGTGAGTTACGCCGACCTCAAAGCAGTGAGTAAGATTCTCCAAAGAGGCATTGACTGGGCGGCTCGGCGGGAGCCGTTGAAGTAGGAGCGGCGACGCGAGAGGGCACTAAACAAGGAATTGCGAAAGAACGTTCTCAAAACCTTCCACTTCGGAAGATGTAGGCACGAATGACAACGTCATAACAATAACTATGCCACCTGGCGAGAAGACCATCGTAAGTTCTACAAGTCTAGAATGCGGTGGCGAACAACACCTCTATCAGATCCGACTCACAACGAGTGGTTCGATCAGATCTGGGGGGCTTATGACGAGTGGACTAAGCGCTCATCACGTGTCATCTTTATATCGATTAACCATTAATGGAAAGCAGAGAATTAATAATTTAATAAAAGTGGTGAATGAAAGAAAGAACATCAAAAAAAGAAAAAAGAAAAAAGAAAAAAAAGGCTATGCCAACAAAGAGAGGAAAACTAAAAGTGTGATGAAGAAGAAGCCCCACAAATTGCTTGAAATTAAGTGCACTACTCAAAGTGAGAAGTTGCGGTTTTTTGTTTCTGATAATTTTAATAATCACAAATACTTATTTTACTAGGGATGCTAGTGCTACCTAACAATCAAATTTGTTTGTCAGTATTAAAAAAAATATTATAATATAAAAAAGGGAGAATGAGGGAGAAGGACATAAATATTTCATCAATTGAATAGAATGACAGTCTTTTGCATAAAAGACAAAACTATTTATTCACAGTGAAAATTCACTTGTGTTTGACATTCACTGTTTAAATTCACTGTCGAAATTCACTAATTTTCAAAATTCATCATTTAAATTCATTTGATTTTGGGATTCATCTGTCGAAATTCACTATCGAAATTTTGATTTCGGGATTATTTAGGGAGATTCACCGATTTTGGGATTTTGTTTGTCATTCTTCTTATAAAAATTATCGCCTTGTCATTCTCCTATAAAAATATGTAATTTGTCGTTATTCTTAAAATATTTCAGATTGTGTCTTTATCCCTAATTCTCCATATAAAAATTTCATTATTGTTGTTGTTAAAGTCAATTTCATTGTAGTGAAATTCACTAGACCATTTTTCTACTGGTACAATGATTCAAGAAATTATAACAGAGTGATCTTGAATTTTCACTTACAATCACGAGCAAGTAGTAGAAAATTAGTTGTATTTTATTATTTTGATACACATCATAATCCAATAAGGAGGGTTCGTACAGAAAACTGATATTGATTAATGAATTGTAAATGTAAAAAAGTAATAATAATAATAATAATAATAAATAGAAAAATCAAGTGAGAATGTTATGGGTGTTTGAGTAAAATGAAAAGGAATTTCATGAGACCAATGTGCTGTTGGGTCCAAGATAAGACCACTGACAAAAACCCTACCAATCCAATTCCCATGCCAACATGCATTTTCATTACCACCTCTCATGAGCCCTTTGTCTTATTTTTTGTCCTTGCCTTGTCATTTTATTAAAATATATCTTTAATTCAACAAGGTACTTTTCAAAATTAATGAGGAAGTTGCTAAAAAAGTTTTTAGTTTTAAATAATAGAAGATAATATTTTAAAAAGAACATTTATTGTTAATTTTTCTACTTTACCCTTATTTAATAATATGTAAAGTTAAAAAGTGAAGATCTGATTAATCAGTATTATGTAGATTTTTAATCATCAGATATCTTAAAAGTCATAACATTAAATCACATTCTTAATAATCGTGTTGCATGAATCGAGATATTTCAAACGAATGAGTAATATTTTAGAACAGCCCACGTCATATTTTTCTATTTTTACTTACTTTCACATAATAGGCATGAGTAACTCTAGGATTTTTGTGTTGCAGGTCAGATAATTATTAGATCTTTCGTTTCTTAAAGTGGTAAACAGCCAATTATGAGCCAAAACACATAAATAGTGGTCAATATACGAAAATTAACGATATATTTTCATATATATGTATACAAAGATCACACAAATATCTACTGTAAGTATTGTTTTAGCAGGTCGGTTGCCCCATGGCTCATGATAGATGTGTATAATATGAATGAGTATGAAATAAAATTTGATAGGACATTACTACAATGGTCTGTATAGTAAATTCTTTAGTAAATGTCGGAATATTTTGTTTTTTCTAGTAATTTGAAAATAGAATTTCTTGTGTTATAATGATAAAGAATACATGTGATTCAAAATGAAGTTCACGGGTTGCCTTGACAAAGTACTTGCGGGTAATGTTGCCTTTAATGTTTCTGCTCTTTTTTGCCCATTCAAGGACCAGTAGCAAAGAACTGTCTAACTCATATGTCTGTATTACAACTACAAGAATCTCTCTTTCTCCCTCTATCTTTCTTCTTCTCTCTTTCAACATAAAGAAAAGATACTACTATTATTATACTATGATCCCTTTTCAAATTTAGTACCACTTCACTCTTGAAAGCAGTCTATTTTATCATATTCAAACTAGAAAGGTGAAAGCTTTTTTGTACAGAAAGAAATGAGGGGTGGTTGTTCAGTACTGTTATTCTTGTTAGTACTATTTGTGGTAAGAGGTGAAGATGGTAGCTTTCAGTTGAATGATGATGTATTAGGCCTAATTGTGTTCAAATCAGGCATTGAAGATCCTTTTTCTCATCTGGGTTCATGGAATGAAGATGATAATTCACCTTGTGGTTGGAGATTTATCAAATGCAACAATGGTGGGAGAGTGACAGAGGTTAGTTTGGATGGTTTAGCTTTATCAGGGAAAATTGGAAGAGGGCTTGAGAAATTGGAGAAGTTGAAGGTACTTTCATTAGCAAACAACAATTTCACTGGTAATCTTAATCAAGAATTATCATTTCTTGAACTTGAAAGCATTAATCTTAGTCATAATAGCTTATCAGGGAACATTCCATCATCTTTTGTTAACTTAAGTTCAATTAAGTTTCTTGATTTATCAGAGAATTTGTTGTCAGGGCCACTTTCTGATAACATGTTTGGAAATTATAAGTCCCTTCATTTCATTTCTTTATCAAGAAATCATCTTGAAGGTCAAATCCCAAGTTCTTTGTCTGCATGTACTAGTTTAAATCACCTGAATTTCTCTAAAAACCATTTCTCTGGTGACCCTAATTTCCCTATGATGTTTAAGTCCTTAACAAGGCTAAGAACATTGGATCTTTCGCGTAACGCTTTATCCGGGCAGATTCCAAGTGGAATAATATCAACAATGCACACCTTGAAAGTGGTTATGTTACAAGGAAATGAATTTTCTGGTTCAATTCCAAGTGATATTGGGCTATGCCTACATTTGAATAGACTAGACATTAGTGATAATTACTTCACTGGTGCAATCCCTGATTCATTTCAAAGGCTAAATGCATCAGCCTATTTGGATTTAGCTAATAACATGCTAAATGGTGATTTTCCTAGTTGGATTAACAAAATGACCAGCTTAGAACATGTGGATTTTTCTGGAAATGGTTTAGAGGGATCGCTCTCGAGTTCGATTGGGGATCTCAAATCCTTAAAGTATCTTAATTTGATAAACAATAAGCTTAGTGGAAAAATACCTGATTCACTTGCTGATTGCCCTGCTTTATCTGTTATCAAATTGAGAGGAAATTTCTTCAATGATAGCGTACCTCCGGTCCTGTTTCAGTCGTTGGGATTGGTTCAAGTGGATTTGTCTGGAAATGAACTAACCGGTTCGATCGTTCCACCTGGTTCTGGTTCAAGTAAAGTGTTTGAAACTCTTGAGGTGCTTGATCTTTCAGACAACAATTTATCAGGAGCTTTTCCTTCACAAATGGGCTTGTTCTCCATGTTGCAATACTTGAATTTATCTTGGAACAGTTTTCAATCAAGACTACCCCAAGAACTCGGATCCCTTCTTCCGCACCTCACCGTGTTAGATCTCCGTAACAGCGGTCTAATCGGTTCCATTCCAGGCGATATATGTCATTCTAGCAGCTTGGAAGTACTCCAGTTAGATGGAAATTCATTGGCTGGACCAATACCTAATATGATTGGATATTGTTCATCACTGTCTTTACTGTAAGGTTTTTTTTTTTTTTTTTTTTTTTTTCCTTCTTTCTTTCTTTCATCTCTTATTGTATCATGTATTCATAATAATTCTCTAAAAATACAGGAGCTTGTCACATAATAGCTTAAGTGGGCCCATACCGCAATCGATTTGTGTTTTGAAGAAGCTCAAGATACTAAAGCTAGAGTACAACCAATTAGGTGGAGAGATGCCTCAAGGACTAGGAAAGTTGGACAATCTTCTTGCAGTGAACATATCATACAACAGATTGATAGGCAGACTTCCACCTGGGAGCATCTTTCAGAACCTCGATGAAAGCGCGTTCGAAGGAAACTTGGGTATTTGTTCACCATTGTTAAAGGGACCATGTAAAATGAATGTTCCAAAGCCTTTAGTCCTAGACCCTTACGCGTATGGAGATCAGAACCAAGAAGGAGGAGGAGGAGACAATGAAGAACCTTTACGGAGTAGTAGTAGGCATCACAACAAGAAGTTCCTGAGTGTGTCAGCTATCGTAGCAATAGCAGCATCTATTGTGATTATAGTTGGTGTATTGATGATAAGTTTGGTAAACGCTTCGGCGCGAAACAGACAACATGGTTTCATTGAAAAGGGGTTGGAAAGCATGTGTTCAACAAGCTCTTCGAGGTCCGGAAGTCTAAATACTAATACTGGGAAGCTTATATTGTTTGACTCAAAATCTTCACCTGATTGTATGAGCTCTAGTCTTGAATCAGTACTAAGTAAAGCTACTGAAATCGGACAAGGCGTTTTTGGGACTGTCTACAAGGCAACATTGTTAGAAGGCAGAGTGCTTGCAATAAAGAAGCTGGTGACATCGAATAACAATTATCCGGGGGAAGATTTTGATCGACAAGTCCGGATTCTAAGCAAAGCAAAGCATCCAAATTTGATCACACTTAGAGGATACTACTGGAGTCCACAAATACAGCTTTTAGTTTCAGATTATGCACCTGAAGGAAGTTTACATGCCAAACTACACCAAAGCCCGCCATCTGCTGCACTGCTTTCGTGGTCTACTCGATTCAAGATCATGTTAGGAACAGCAAAAGGGCTTGCTCATTTGCACCACTCCTTTCGTCCCCCGATAATACACTACAGCATTAAGCCTAGTAACATGAACCCAAAGATATCAGACTTTGGTTTAGCCGGACTTTTAAACAAACACCTTGTGGGCACAAACAGATTTCAAAGTACACTAGGCTATGTCGCACCTGAATTAGCCTGCCACAGCGTTAGGGTCAACGAAAAATGCGACGTCTTTGGCTTCGGAGTACTGATCCTTGAAATCGTAACCGGAAGAAGAGCTGTAGAGTACAGTGATGACAACGTCCTGATACTCAACGATCATGTTCAAGCCATGGTTGAGCAAGGGAATGCAATAGAATGTGTGGATCCGAACATGGGTAATAGGTACCCAGAAGACGAGGTTTTGCCAGTAATTAAGCTTGCCTTAGTTTGCACCTCTCGCATACCTTCAAGTAGGCCTTCCATGGCGGAAGTTGTTCAAATTCTGCATGTCATCAAGACCCCAATTCCACAAGCACATTAAATTTGGACTCCAACTGTTTACTAGCATTTCTTTTTCCCCCCACTTTTGTTATGAACA
Organism: Gentiana macrophylla; assembly: GCA_026214975.1. Classification (NCBI taxonomy): domain Eukaryota; kingdom Viridiplantae; phylum Streptophyta; class Magnoliopsida; order Gentianales; family Gentianaceae; genus Gentiana; species Gentiana macrophylla. The sequence continues at coordinate 84,246,441 of CM047813.1, read as the reverse complement.
GATTGAACAATCTTGGTTTTTTTTTTTTAGTGCATTGTGAGGAGTGATCAGTTTGTGTTTACACCAATGTGTGCCCAAGATCATGTTTTTAGCTAAATCTTGTTCTTCATTATCTTTGTTCATTTCTATAATTTGCACTGTCTATGGATATATTACATGTCATTTAAGATAAAACAGCAAGAAGGGATAGCACAGAGCAAAGATCATATTCCTTAAGGAGAATCACTTGAATACCAATGTTTTCTTCATACATAGTTTAGGTGTAAAACCATGAATGTTTATCAAAATCTTGATTTACCTTTGAAAAATAAAAATATAGAAACTTAGAACTAAAGGCTATTACATAGAAAGGAAAATTAAATATACTAACAGAAAATAAATGAGATGTGAAAGAGGGATTGTGAAGTCTATATTTTGAGAGTTTGGATAGTTTTAGACAGAAAGAAAAATACTATCTCCGTCCCATAAAAAGTGTCCACATTTTGCTTGGTAAATAGATTAAGAAATCAATTAATATGTAGTAATTTAAGTGCTAATGTATGTATATATCTCTATCATATAATAAATGCTTCTATTGGAATGTAAAATGAACATACAAACATTAAATGCAAATATAAGGGTATGTGTGGAAAAAATGCATTAAATGATGTATTGATTTTGTAAATGGACACTTTTTATGAGACGAATAATTTTCAAAAAGTTGACACTTTTTATAGGACGGAGGTAGTAGATACCAAGATTGTCAATTCATTTTTACTAAAAACGAACCGTTTTCTTCCGTTTTACACCTGATTTGGAAGGAAACGAGATAACTCAATTTGTGAAGAAAATTATTCCCCATTCTCCTTACTCTACTTTCTTATTTTTCAAACTAAAATATACCAAACACTCAAATTTAAATCATTTTTTCCCTTTCAGTATTTTCAATCCAAACGAGGCTTAAATGCATCTTCTAAGAAAAATAACTAAATATAACACGCAAGATGAATGAAGTGAAATATAGAGAGAAAGATAGGTATGATAATGATCCAATTTACCAAATACAATCGGTGGCGGATCCAAAAATATTTTTCAAGGGTGTCCGTAATTTTTTTTTTCTAAAGTAGAATAATTTTTTTACGGTGTCCAAAATATTTTTCTATACAATATAGTAAAGTTAGTTTGCACATTCCTGATATGTCAAAAGCAACATAGCCCCGCCATGTCCAGAAAGAGCTTTTGGATCCGAACCTGGCTCACACATAACCCAGTAACGAATAGGGTCCTCAGCCTAGCCAGTCCGCCCCTCCACAAGCCGGACCAAGCCGAGCACAGTTCCAGCTCACCTCAAGCCTCTATGATTCTCATAATTGGCAAGGCAAAGGGCATCGATGAACATCATCCAGCTCGATGCGAAACTGGGGGCTGACATGCTAGCCCCTCCACCACGCCATCTATCAGCTTGGACAAAGCCCGCTCAACTAGGCAACAGTTCATAAACGACGCATACAAGTGAAGAGCCTGCAACGAGCTCGCCAGATCGAGCTCGTCCAACAGCCTGGTGACAGCCAACTTATGGCCCCCATAAACAGCAACATCACCTCCATTGACCAAGAAAGGACTCTCCACTTCCAGACCTACGTAAATTGGGCTTGATCCCTTACAAACTGATGGTACGTACGTAGCCACTTCGGCTCACCTCATAATCATAAACACACAACATTTTCTTCATCTTTGTTCTTGAGCACCACCGCTCACAACCGGAGCAATCACTCAAATCAGTTAGATATCCACCGTTAAATGCTCCCAAATTAGTTTGTGATAATTTTAATTATCAATTCCCTTATTTTCTCACTGAGTAATGAAACCGACACAACCCTTTAACAGCAACGAATGACACAATATATAATTACATTATTGATTATGATGGATATAAATCTATATTAATGGATTAGACATTATGTTTAATGTTGTAGATACTGGCGTTCATATCTCGAACGATCATGAAATTTGCCGTATAATTAGTTTTTTCATTAGTCACATGAAATTTGTCGGCTTGTATATTAACCAGATTACAAGGAATATTCAACAACCTACCATTAGCAAAAGTGGCACGACCTTAAAAAATGGATCTAGAGTTAGCCCCATCTTAAAATGATGAAAATTGATACGTACAATTTTTGCTAAACTTAAAAAATAAATTACAGTATTTGTCATGTGAAACTATATTGAACATTCTCATTATTAATAATTGATAAAAGACATATCCAAATGATTCTAAATAAAAGATTGTCCTTAGGCTATAAAAAGGAATTATTGTAGATTCATACGCAAAGGTCTCATAAATAATATCTCATTATGCATAGGGATGAAAAAAGTATGTTATTCCCTCTTTATATTCCATTTAATGAACTTTGTTTCATAGACTATTTCTTCCTGCTTTTGCATTCTTTGACCTCTAGTTTGTAATGTAGATTTATGATTTTGAACGAGGAAGTTGTGTGTTTGTAAACATTGCATATACTTCATTTTGGTCCACATTTTTGTTCTTTCATTTACTGCTTTCACATGATTGTGGGGGAAGGGTGTGCTCACTCTTGTCACTAAGCTTGAGTTGTTATTATCATGAAAGGTTAATAGTTAAATTATATTTTGTAATTTTTTGCACAATTTTGATGTACATTAATTATATTACATGGATGGAATTCGACAAAATGTGATCTTTCAAAGCAGAAACAAAAGAGATGGAGATGAGTAAGAAAATGCATAGCTTGAACATCTTTCTAGAAGCTTTTGTTATCATTTGGAAAATGGGTAGAGCCTAATCCTAGAATGCAAAAACTATATCTGTTGATTTTTAATATGTATACAATGCTTTTGATGTTTGCATTCATGGAGCCCGGGATAAAGATTTTATGTACTTTATGTTAATTATTATCCGAACTACATGAGGTTTGTATCTTTTTTCTAATGTTTGATGAAGTTATCAACTTAAAACATATATGTGCGCCTTTGCAGTCAATGAGGTTTTATATCCATCGGTGACTTTGCAGTCAATGAGCTTTTATATATGAGGACCAACATAAAATTTGGAAATTGACATTTTGATTGTATATTCACATCTCTGCTGTTTGGTTTTTCCTTAGTCAATAAGAGACTTGAATTAGTACTGTGTTGTTTGTTAACAAAGTCATTTACAAAATGAGCATTCTCATCTTCTTCTCTTCATTGCATATGGTATTTGTCCCTTGAATTAAGCCTTAAATCGAACCTTATATGAGCGGATTTGTGTGCTTTGAAATAGTCACTTGAATTAAGCCTTAAATGAGTCCGACATGCGCATCGACATCGAGCATCGATCATCGACATCGACATCGATATCACTGACATCGACATCGCTGACATCGACGTCGACATCGCTGACATCGACATCGTCATTCGCGATCAGGTGCCTTAATACAATAGATAGGCCTAGTTCATGGAAGCTTACTATGTGCCTTGGTGTCTTCGAGGTTTTGATCTACATTGTATCATCATGTAAATGATAGGCCTAGTTCATAAAGCTTATCGAACTTGTAATTCATCACCTCGTGAATTCCGGGCATGATAATTTAGTTCTTTGAACTTGAATATCCTTCTTATAATTTGGCTGATAGTTCAGACTTGTATTGATCTTCTATGTATTACCTTTTAGTCTGATGTACCTATTGTACTAAATCTATAGTCTGTTGTATTGTTCTTCTATGTATTACATTTTAGTCTAATGTACTTTTTAGTCTTAATTCAAGTGATTAACTACTAAACCTGCATGTTATAAACAACACATCTTAATCAAGTTAATCTATGATATTCCTTTTATCAATCAAAACCACATAAACTTGACATAAAAAATATTATAATTTTTAATTGTTTGTGTGTTGCAATTAGTGTCTCTCACGGTCGACAGGCGTGACACCCAGTGTTGATCTCATGCTCTAATACCGAATATAACATGCCAAAAGTCGAGTCTAGCATCATTATCTGAGTCGATATTGATTCAATAAAGTCGGTATGTTTACATGATCTAAAATGATCGATCAACTCTTCCCTAAAAAAAAAATTGATTAACTCAAATAGAGTACCAAATGCATTATGTTTCCACTTTATACAATTATAATATATCACTACAACATCAAATGACATTTCATTTCATTACTCACTTTTTACTTAATATCATAATATTTACATACGATTTTCAACTTATCATCCGACGACGAAACACTATATGTATGTTTCCACACGAATTAATTCACCATGTATTATTTAATCTCTAGGAAATAATTACTTCATCTTAATAAAAATCAAAAGCCATGTCTTATCTACACAATGCCTTAATCTCAACAAAAATAATTTTATTATATAGCCTAATACAGTACTCGGGTACATAACTTAGTGGTAATCCACTAGGGTTTAACCTAGCTCCCAGTAGGGAGTCCAGGGTTCGAACCTCATTTGGGGCGTGTGTGTGGTGTTATTATTTCGTTTCCGGGAAAAAAAATATAGCCTAATACATATACAGAGAGGTACCTAAAACTAAAAACATTTTGTGTTTTATAAGTATGTAATTTAATATAAAAAAATTTCCTTATTCAACATAATAAGGAAAATCTGCGAAATTGTTGCTTTTCATTACCTAACACCATTCACTTTTTCATGGCCACTATATGGAAGTTACCGAAATTATCGGCAAATACATTTATGGATAATGAAATTATAAGGAAAAAAATGATAAGATTCAATAATTTCTCTGCTATATTCATTTTCATCATCTGGGAATTTATATTACTGCAAGAAAATTAAAGTTTTCGATTATATTCCAAGTACAAATGCCTAATCATTTCAAATATATCAGTGTAAATATGTCAGAAACGTGATGATGATATGGATGAAGAAATCTTAGATCAGATATGAAAAATATAATTTGAAAAAAAAAAAATGTAATCGTACAAATTGCTGTTCTACATGGTTTCATTACAGCTTTTGAATATCAATGAACATATAAGGTAATTTTTAATCCAAATTTTGTTATCTTCTTAATTTTTGAAAACGACTTATTAGTTTAAATTTTCGTTTTAGTTTTACAGTATTAATAGCAAAATTCCTTGTTTATAAATGATTTTTATGGATATAAGTTACAGGTATAATTAATGATAAAATTCGAGAAGTGAAATGGGAAGCTGTGTAAAATAAAGGATGCAGGTTTTTTTTTCACATGGTTGAAATGAAATTGGTTCACAATTATTTTTGCAAATGCTCTGTTTCTGTAGCATGTCGGCTTGTGTTTTATTTATTTACTATTTTTATTTTTATTTTTATTTTTTTAGTGCTGTGTATCGTTGGACCATGCATGTTAGAGGAAAAAGATTAATATTGAAGTGCAGTACTGTTGTACACCAAAAAAAATACAAAAATACAAAAAGAAGAGCATTTATGGCCTGTTTGGATCGAAAGAAAAGGGAGGAGAAAAAAAGAAAGGGTTTGGGCTGATTTTAATTGGGGTGTTTGGTATGTCAATAGGAGAAGGAAAGAAAAACAAAAAGGAGGCAGAAGGAAATGATCTAATAAATTAGGTATCTCATAACTCAGTCCATTTTCAGCAAGATTTTTGGAAGGAAATAATTTTTTTTTTTAATATTTTATATAATTACCTCTTCAAATTTTTTTTTATTTTATATAATTACTTAAATAACCTTAAAATTAATACTAATATCTCACTAACCTAATGTCTAAAATTAGAAAATCATTTATAATATTGTGATTTCCTTTCATTTCATTCACATTCCAAACACACTTTTAAACGTTCATTTCCTTCCCGTCAGTTTCTATCCAAACACTCAGAAATAAACTTCATAATCTCTCCTTCCTCTCTCATTTCTTCTCCGTCACTATCTTTCCTTTTCCTTTCTATTTATTTCCTTCAATCCAAAGCAGTAGCTTAGAGTTGTATATTGCCTTGTTTTCTTCGGGATTTCGTGAATGGTGTGAATCGAATGATGTTTTTGAGTGACTTGATGTGTAAATAAGCGCTTGGTTTTTATGGGTTGAATGTCATCTTCGATCCATAGAATGAAGAATCTAAACCCAAACGTAGGTCATGATAGATAATGTCAGGATGGTTTTACGCACGCCTTTAGTTTAAGATGTTATTATTGACACCATAATGAATTTACCTTGATATTATATTTTGGATTAGATTTGATATTACAGAAGATGAAAATAAGCGATTGACATCCGCAAAATCAAATAAATGTTGAGTTTAAATTCACTTTTCAGAGAGATCGAATGCCGGTGTGATACCATGAGAATATAGTGGTTGGTTCTAATAACAACTAGTTTAGCTTTGAGAGATATTATTTACAGGACACTCATTCTACCCCTGCATCACTCTATACGTGTACTACGGTAGAACCGACCTTAAGAATGTCGGTTTCTGAGTCAAGAACCGACTTCTCGTCAATACATTGTGAGAACATACTTTAAGAAAATCGATACTTGCTCCAGAACCTACAAAAAATCGATTCTTGGTCGCAGAACCAACTTTCACAATATTAATTTTACTCAAATTCACATGTGTAGTCGTTGATACATAAATAGAACGACTATGATACAAATAAACGTCTCCTCACTTTTTATTCTATCTTTTTTCCAAGTTCCTATTGTGGCTAATATTAAGTACTGTACTCACTCCGTTTTTTTTATCTGTCACATTTCAGTTTTTACCATTTTTTTTTATGTATCTGTTATTCTACATTTTCAATACAACATTTATTATTTTTTCCTCTTTTACCAACAAAAAAGGCTCCAAATTAGACTCCAATCCATTGTGCTTTGATATTTACATCTCTAATAAGAAAAAACACAATTCCAATACTAAAAACTCCTTTACAAACAAAATATTTGCATCTACAATAAAAAAAAGTACATTTCTCATACACATATTAATTACTTTCTTAATCTTTGTGATTCTTCTCTAGCGATATATATAAAAACGGAGGGAGTATATTACAACGACTTTTGTTTGTTGTGGTAAAAGTATTTTTTTATTGTAGTTCTAGAATGAAATATCATATGTTTGTTTACACACGAATTAATACACCACATATATATTATTTAATCTCTAAGAAATAATTGATAAAAATAAAAAAATCATGTCTTATCCACACAATACCTTAATCTTAAGTCTCAACTAAAATTATTTTATTATATAGCATAATACATATGCATAGAGGTGCCTAAAACTAAAAACATTTTGTTTTATAAATATGTGAGTTAATATAAAATTTTCCTTATACAACATAATAAGGAAAATCTGCGAAATTGTTGCTTTTCATTACCTAACACCATTCACTTTTTCATGGCCACATTTCATGGCAATATATATGGACGTTACCGAAATTATCGGCAAATACATTTATGAATAAAGAAATAACACAGAATAAAAAAATGATAAGATTCAATATTTTTTCTCCTTATTTTGTCTGCTATATTCATTTTCACCGTCTGGGAATTTATATTACTACAAGAAAAACAAAGTTTTCGATTATATTCCAAGTACAAATGCCTAATCATTTCAAATATATCAGTTTAAATATGTCAGAAACGTGACGATGATATGGATGAAGAATATAGGTGCAGATATGAAAAATATAATTTGAAAAAAAAATGTATATATATATAGTAATCATACAAATGGCTGTTCTACATGGTTTCATCACAGCTTTTGAATATCAATGAACATCACATTTAAGGTGATATGCCCGAACTGGATTGGGATCCTGGTCATCTAGATTGAGCCTATTTCATAGCCTAATAACAGATCTTTGGCCTCCATCCCCTCAGTCCACAATTCATAAGCAGGATCCTGCCCGCCGTTCGTAAGCCGGGTTCAGTCCGCATTTCATAAGTCGGATCCAGTCCGCCGCACATAAGCCGGACCTCTTTTCACTCCGAGGCCTCGGATACAGTGGAACCTCCCATATTATCAGGATGACATCAAGACAAGGCAGATATGAGTCCGACCAACGTATGAGTCCATTTGTCCGCCATACTTATCCAGGCAATTTGGCGGTCCACTTGTATCTATTTGTATGATTTTCTCTAATTATATCCTTTTAATTGTCTTGCCACGAATAGTCAACCGACTTAGTCACTTTATATATATGGGATCACAATGTGATAAGAAAGATCCAAGAACTAATATACACAGAGCTACTGTCAATTTGTCGACTCCTCGTTTTCTCTCATAAGCATTAATCCGACAGCCTTGTTCTTGATATCCATCACCTTCTCTCCGGAGAAATCACACTTATACAGCCCTATATCCTCAATATAATACTGTTACCGCAAATCTGGTATTTCACCGCAATATCAATTGGATCCATTGTTGGGAACTGAACCCGTCGTCAGGAGGCTGACGACGAGTTTATAGCCAAGCTCAAAGAGTTGCTCGGGTATACTCGAAAAGGACAGGAGCAAGCCCGGGCCTTTAACTGGAGGCTTCTCTTAGATGTCGGTGAACCTTATCTTAGAAGAGCATGACTCTCCAGAGCAGGTGTCAGGGATCCCTTGGTGCTGGTCGAACCATTGCCCACTGACCCCGATCCGTATGGGGAGTGCCATTTCGGCAAATGCATGCCCTCCTTATGTAAAGTCTGTTTTGGCAATCCTTCAAGTGATCGGTCTTAACCAAGTTCGCACGGAGCTTTTTGAACGGCCATCCTATTCGAGACTCGACTTTCATACATCTCTTGTCCCAGTCCGTCACTTTGTCGGGAAGATCGAATAGAAGTCTAGGTCTACCACTGAACGATCTCCTCCGTGGTTGAATCTGCCCGGCTTCACCTTTTCTATTGAAGCCATACAAATAAAGCAGCGCCGCCATCGACGGCTCGTGACCCCTAAGCCGACTTATTATGATAAAGGACATCACCACCCGGACTACCCCTAGGCTATGGCCGAAAGGCATAACCTTCAATTCTTCCATGAATTTAATAAAGAACGGGTTAAAGGGCGGCATAAGCCCGGCAACTAAGTGATCGTAATGCAACACAAGATAATCCTCGGCCTCTCGACCACAAGTCCGCGACACATTCGTCGCACCCATGCTGGCAAACCGGTAATCGCCCGGAATATCAAAGGCGGTCAGCATCGAAGTATAATCAGTCCGATCTCGAAACTCGCTCCTTCAAGCTATGAGATTGCTATCAGCACATTTTTGGTCCGCCGGTTCCATCTCAACAGCGATTGACCTCTTTCTAGTCGGCCTCTTCTTCTTCTCGGACTCATCTGATGTGGTCGTTTTCTTGGACGCTGCGGCTTTCTTGGATACCGCGGACATTTTTGACAATCTGGTCCTCTTCAATCCCACGGCTTCCTTGAACTCTGCATCTCGAGCAGCTGCCAAATGAGGCACAACTTTATGGTAGGCATTAATGAGCTCGCTGATTTTCCTTTAGTCATCATTATCGACCTCGCCCCCGGCAGCACCCTCGCCAATTACCTGGACTTCCTCTTCATCCTCCTCAGCGCCTGAGTCAAATTCGACCTCGATGGCCTCTTCCCCTTCCTCGGCCATCTCTTCCTCATCACTTGTGTCGACCTCCTCCATGCCGACCTCCTCAGAGCCGTAACCGGCAGCAGCCCGGATTTCTTCATCTGATTGTGTACCTTCTGAGGACATCCTGGAAAAGAAAAAGGGCGAGGTGGAACCATTAATCACCTAGACATGAAAGTAAGGCCGAGGTGAGAGCAATCACACCCCGACACCTCGCCCCTCCGTTTGCCCTAACGATCAACCCAGAAAACCCCCTATCAACCCAGAAAAAACCCCAAGAAAAATCAATTAACTATGGCAACAGCCTGGGTGTCAATCTATCGATAAGTTTTTGGGAAAAGGGCACAAGTATATCGAAGCACAAAGGGGTGAATTTACGATTAACATCAGAGAAACCCTAAATTCTAAACATGATTCCTACCACATATAGCTTTCTAGCCAAGGAAAAAGAAAAATCGAAGCAAAGGAGCAAGGAAACTATACGAAATCATACCTGATTAATGAAATAGAGGATGAAAGGTGCAGTCTTTTTTGCTTGAGAATGTTTGCTTGCCAGAATCTTCTTGCTCTCGCCGGAATTCTTTTGCTTTGTTTGCCGGAAATTTATCTCAGAAAAGGGAAAGTGTAAGTGTGAAGGAGGAAACCCCTATTTATAGACGAAAAATGGAGGGAGGCATCGTTTGGAATTTGAAATTCAAACGCAATTATTGCTAGGAACGGTTACCGATTCCTCTCAGCCAATCAGAGGAAAGGACGGTTCACGTCAAACGTCGTGTCAAGAAATGCAACCGACGTGACATTTCGCGAACCGATACAACTGTTATAGGCTCAACAACTCCGGGCTACGGCCTCAACTCAAAATGGCTTACGGCCACCTAAACCCATTCGCTTCATAGCACGGTATCTAAGCCCGATAGTCAGTATCGACATCTAAGCCTGTCCGCTACAAAGCACAACATGCGATCGGTAATTCGCTACGCAATACTGACACTGATTCAAGCCCGATTAACAGTATCGGCATACAAGCCCGATGGTTAGTATCGGCATCTAAGTCTGTTCGCTACAATGCATAGCATATGTCAGTAATTTGCAACGCTATGTCAACACTGATTTAAGCCCGATAAACCATTATCGGCATCTCTATATCACGAACGACAACATGAGGGTACGGTTCTCTACCGCTTCTTTGAGCTCTACTCTCCGCCTCGACGGGCACGCCAGACACAGAGTAGGGGGTCATTGATATACCCGAACTGGATTGGAGCCCTGCTCATCTAGATTGGGCCTATTTCATAGCCTAATAACAGATCATGGGCCTCCATCCCCTCAGTCCGCAATTCATAAGCCGGATCCTGCCCGCCGTTCGTAAGCCGGGTTCAGTCCGCATTTCATAACTCAGATCCTGTCCGCCGCACATAAGGCGGACTCCTTTTCACTCCGAGGCCTCGGATACAGTAGAACCTCCCATATTATCAGGATGACATCAAGACAAGGCAGCTATGAGTCCGACCAACGTATGAGTCCGTTGTCCGCCATACTTAACGAGACAGCTGGCCGGTCCACTTGTATCTATTTGTATGATTGTCTCTAATTATATCCTTTTAATTGTCTTGTCATGAATAGCCAACCGACTTAGTCCTAGCCTATATATATGGGATCACAATGTGATAAGAAAGATCCAAGGACTAATATACACATAGCTACTCTATCAATTTATCGACTCACTCGTGTTTTCTCTCATAAACATTAGTCCGGCAGCTTTGTTCTTGATAACCATCACATTCTCTCCAGAGAAATCACACTTATACAACCTTATATCCTCAATATAATACTGTTACCGTAAATATGGTATTCCCCGCAATATCATAAGGTAATTTTTAATCAAAATTTTGTTATCTTCTTTATTTTAACTCTTTCTTTTCTTCTCTTTTCTTTTTTTGAAATTGAAAACGACTAATGCGTATAAATTTTCGTTTTAGTTTTACAATGCTAATAGCAAAATTCCTTATTTATAAACGATTTTTATTGATATAAGTTACAGGTATAATTAATGATAAAATTCGAGATGTCAAATGGGAAGCTGTGTAGAATAAACTATAAAGGATGCAGGTTTATTTTCACATGGTTGAAATGAAATTGATTCACAATTATTTTTGCAATGCACTGCTACTCTAGCATGTCGGCTTGTGTTTTATTTATTTACTTTTATTTTATTTTTTAGTGCTGTGTATCGTTGGACCATGCATGTTAGTTGAAAAAGATTAATATTGTAGTGCAGTAATGTTGTACACACAAAAGGCAAAAAAAAAAGGATAAAGAAAAAGAGCATTTTGAGTTGCATTGCCTTGGTTTTTTTTAAATTTATTTTAAGGATTCACTCTATATGTGCGCTTAGAACTCTATGAAAGTCGGTTTTAAACCAAAATCGACACCGTCTTGCAGAGACGTGTGAATCAACATTAAAAAAATCGATACTTATTCCAGAACATACGAAAAATCGATTCTTAATCGCATAACCAACTTTCACAATATTAATTTTACTCAAATTCACATGTATAGTCGTTGATACATAAATAGAACGACTATGATACAAATAAATGCCTCCTTAGTTTTTCTTATATCTTTTTTCCAAGTTCCTAAAGTGTTTACTTGCTTGTATTGCAGGCAGGGCTTCATCCTCATACATGTAATAGAAAACTTAGCAGCTAAACTCGAAAATGGCGTCCAGCAGTCATAGCAGCCCCATCACCACTTTCTTTGCCTTCTCATTTCAACTCCTTCATGGAAGATGGTTCTCTCTTTTCGCATCATTCTTGATAATGGCCGGAGCCGGCGCTACTTATCTCTTCGGAGTTTACTCCAAAGACATCAAATCCACATTAGGCTACGACCAAACCACCTTAAACCTCCTCGGTTTCTTCAAAGATCTCGGTGCCAACGTCGGAGTTCTCTCCGGTCTACTCGCCGAAGTCACCCCAACTTGGTTCGTCCTTTTAGTCGGCGCCGCCATGAATTTCACCGGATACTTAATGATTTACCTCGCCGTCACCGGAAAATTACACCACCCAAAAGTGTGGCACATGTGTTTGTACATATGCCTAGGAGCGAATTCACAGAATTTCGCTAATACCGGAGCTCTTGTCACTTCTGTCAAGAACTTCCCGGAAAGCAGAGGAATTATGATCGGATTATTAAAGGGATTTACTGGGCTAAGTGGTGCTATAATGACACAGATTTACTTAGCTGTTTATGGGAATGATTCAGTTTCTTTGATTCTATTAATTGCTTGGCTTCCGGCGGCATTATCGGTTGTTTTCGTTTATGTAATCAGAGAAATGAAGGTTCTCCGGCAGCCTAATGAGCTAAAAGCATTCTACCTTTTCCTCTATGTTTCAATTGTTCTTGCAATTTTTCTTATGATCATGACAATTCTTGAAAAAGAAATCAACTTTCCAAGAATTGGGTATGTAGCAAGTGCATCTATTTCTTGCATTTTGCTTTTCTTTCCACTTTTGGTTGCAATTCAACAAGAATTATCAATTTGGAAGAAGAAGAAGACAACAGTATCAGAATCCACTACAACAGTGACAGTGACAGAAGAAAAACATGATCAAGGGACATTATGGTATCAGAGGATATTCGAAAAACCAGAAATCGGGGAAGATCATACAATTCTTCAAGCACTGTTAAGCATTGAGTTTGTGACACTATTTGTTGCAACATATTGTGGGCTTGGATCAAGTTTAACAGCAGTTGATAATTTGGGACAAATTGGTGAATCTTTGGGGTATCCTATAAAGACAGTCAAGACATTTGTGTCACTTCTTAGTATATGGAACTTCTTTGGGAGAATCTTTTCAGGTTTTGTCTCAGAAACACTTTTAGTGAAATACAAGTTCCCAAGGCCATTGATGTTCACATTAGTCCTTTTATTATCATGCATTGGTCATCTTCTCATCGCGTTTCCTTTCGCGGGTTCGGTCTATATAGCCTCAATCGTCATCGGATTCTCTTTCGGTGCACAACTACCGTTGATCTTCGCGATCATATCAGAGATATTCGGGCTCAAACATTACTCTACATTGTTTAATTGTGGCCAACTAGGGAGCCCTCTTGGATCTTATACACTGAACGTTATGGTCACGGGTCGGTTATACGATCGAGAAGCATTGAAGGAGCTTACTAGAAAAGGGTTGACTAGAGTGGATGTGAAAGAGCTGACTTGTATTGGACCACAATGTTATAGATTAGCTTTTATTGTATTGGCTTGTGTGACATTTGTTGGAGCTGTGTCTACATTGCTTTTGGTTTCAAGAACTAGGCAGTTTTATAGAGGTGATATTTATAAGAAGTTTAGGGAGAAAGGTGAGGCTAATAATGAACAAGATGAAAGGACATTGTCAACTTCCACTACTAAGGCTGCTTAAAATGCAGTTATAAAGATTATATATCTCAAAACTTATAAGACAATTTATATATATTAGATTCTCATGTTGTTTGAGTACTTTCGCGATGTAACACTTTACTTTGATTTATGAACGTTTATTTTTTTTTTTAAAAAGCCTTTATGACGGATTTTCAGAATGTCTGATGCTGAAATGGCGGTATTGATCCATCGACTACCAATGGTTTGGTTAAGGAAAATGTTTAAAGAATAGAAACTTCAACAAGCCCGTTATGGTTTCCTTTGCTAACTCTGCTAACAACTATGGTTCGAAAACCACCTTAATCGGTAGTTAACCATACTTGAAACAAGTTGTCGAACCGGTGGATGAGAACCGCCTATGAATAGTATAGCCACGATTCTTTTTCGGGTTCATAATACTTCATTTCGCAGAATCCAACTTGCAATGAGCCTACCTAGGTTAAGGATGCCGCGACAAATCTGGCCAATATCCGTCATTAAGGGGCAAGTCCCGTGATTTTTTGTTCTCACGTTCGCTTAATCTTGACCTAAAAAATCATATTAGGGCAACAAGCAAGAGGCGGTAGTCTTTGCCATTGAGCTGAAGTCTGGCAGTTCGATACTATGTATCGACTTCTCTTATCAAGAAAACGTGTACAAACAGTTTTTGTAAACTAGATCACCGAAACATAACCTTTAATTTACATCTTTCACGAATCTTTAAGGATATGACAGTAATGCCCTTTGGTTTGGGGCTCAACAGTTTAATGATTTCTTAGCATCCTTTACACATTTAGATTTTCTGGGTTCAAGATTATCATGATCAAGAAGTCTCTTACATATACAAAAATATATCATATGAGCATATTGCACAAGTAAAGTATTTTGTCATATTGTAAATGAGGATCCTATTCTCTTTTTTTTTTCTTTTGTCATCACCATTTGTCTGTTAGCTAATTGCATAATGTGAATATGAAAACTGGATTTATATGTAGAAAAGTAAGTTTGTTTTTGCACTATGTAAGGGAAAAATGCCATGTTTTTTTCTTATTATATAGCAATTACTCCTTAGCTACTTACTAAATTATATGTATCAAGATTGGATAACGTAACCGTTCTGCCTATTAGACATTGACAGCCCTTTAAAGTTTATCTCTTTAGACAACTAGATCTCACCTCTTGGCACTCTGTTCTATATTTTCTTTGACACGGTTAATGACACCACATCCAATCTATCGATAGGGTACCTCTGTAAAGTCGAAATTGCTTGATCAGTGTGATGCCATATATAATAGCTCGACTGTGGTGCTATTACAATGCTCTATCTTTTATGAAAAATACTAAGTATTATAACGCATGTTAGAGTTAAAACGAGTTACATGATACAATTTCACACCGCCAGGGTTGTTCTTGTGTAATCAGAGGTTGTTGACCAAAATTTTGTTCTACGGCCCTTGATCCTATAGAAAGTTATGGTTCTGCACACCATTGATTATGATGTTGACCTTATCATTCATGATGAAGCCCAAGATAATTAAAGGAACAAATGTATTGCATCACTCGTTGTGACTAGAGGTGTAACCGAGGCGAGAGCCAGACCGAATATATGATGTTTGAGTTTGTGTTTGTTTAATACTTGAATGAGCTCGAGTTTGTTTTAAATAAACGAATTTAATTTTATATGTGAGCTCTGTTCGTTAATCGATTTCACCTCCGTCTTTACAACGTATACCGATATTCTTTTAACTCCCGTTTTCAAGTATGAAATGACAAATTAGTTGAATGTCTTATTAAACAGAAATTAGTTGAATGTCTTAAATTTGTATCAACTAGATATTTCATGTGAAAAATAATAAGAAAATCGATAGAGACAAAATTGAGGCGACACTCTCATAACTTGATGAAAATTAAACTAAGTATCGAAAACTGGAAAATGAAGAAAGAACTAAGAACATTCTTCAACATTCATGAAGAATTCAAAATGCATAAAAGCGGGAAAAACATAAAGGAACATTGATCTTGAATTCAGTTTGTATATTTCCAATTGAGTTGTTTGTACACTTGATTCTAACTTAAATAGAAGTTTACAATAGCTATAACTAACTACAATCAGTTGCACCCACTTCTAACTGATTTGGCAACTTGTAACCGACTTTTGAGCTAAGTGTTTGATAGAATGCCTGAACCAACTTTTTAATCTTGAATCTGCCTTGCATCCTTGATTACATCTGCAACATGCCCCCTCAAGCTGAAGGTTGAGACAACCTACAGCTTGGAATCTGCCTTGCATCCTTGATTGCATCTGCAAAAATGTTGTACAATGGATATCTAGGAACAAGTCTTGTGAAGGTGGCTTTATCAACAAGTTTAGTTAGAATATCTGCCAGATTATCTTTTGTTTTGACTGGTAGAGGAACCAAAACCTTTTGTTGATATTTCTCTCGAACAAAATGACAATCTATTTCTATGTGTTTGGTCCTTTCATGGAACACAGGGTTTTTTACAATGTAGGTTGCACTTTTGTTGTCACAAAATAAGGGTACAACCTGTGTATGCTGAATCTAAAAGTCTTTGAGTAGGTATATGAGCCATTGTATTTCACATGTTGTAAGAGCCATTGCCCTGTATTCAGCCTCTGAACTGCTTCTGCTGACAGTGGTTTGCTTCTTGCTTTTCCATGAAATCAAAGAATCTCCTATGAATACTGTATATCCAGTGACTGATCTTCTTGTAGTTGTACAGCCTGCCCAATCTGAATCACTGAAGGCTTTGATTACAGGTTTACCACTGGAAGGAAAGAACAAACCCTTTCCTGGTGCTGTTTTGAGAAACTTCAATAGTTTATGTGCAGCAGCTAGGTGATTTTCTGTTGGAGAGTCCAAAAATTGGCTAAGTTGTTGGAAAGGATATGCTATGTCTGGTCTTGTGTTGCTAAGGTATAAAAGTTTTCCCACAAGGATTCTGTAGTACTTGTTATCTGTTAAAAATGGAGAATCCTTGGGTTCAAGTTTGATCTTTGGATCCATAGGAATAGTAGAAGGCTTAGCCCCAGTGTAACCAAATTCTTGGAGTAAATCAAGACAGTATTTCCTTTGGTTCATTAGGATGCCATCTTCTGATCTTGCAATCTCATATCCTAGGAAATGTTTCAGTTTTCTTAGATCTTTTATAGTGAAGGCCTTGTGTAAAAGATCTTTGAGGTCCTGAATTTCTTGTAGGTTGGAACTCCCTACAACAATGTCATCTACATATACTAAAAAGGCAATGAAGGTGGAGCCTTGTCCTCTTGTGAAAAGACAGTGATCATGCTTGGATTGATTGTAACCAGCTGCTAGTAAGGCCTCAGTAAGTTTTGCATTCCACTGCCTGCTTGCCTGCCTTAATCCATATAGGGATTTCACTAGTCTACATACTTGATTGTTGCTAGATGTTGGAAGCCTGGAGGTGGTTTCATGTAAACCTCCTCCTCTAAATCTCCATGTAAGAAAGCTGTATTTACATCCATTTGATGTAAGTGCCATTGATTCATGGATGCCAAGCTTAAAAACAGTCTGATAATGGATAATTTGGCTACAGGCGAGAATGTATCCAGAAAATCTATTCCCTCTGTTTGAGTAAAACCTTTTGCTACAAGCCTTGCCTTATATCTGTCTATGGTGCCATCAGCTTTCCTTTTTATCATGTAAACCCACTTGCACCCTATAGGTCTCTTCCCTTTAGGTAAAGGAACCAGCATCCAAGTGTTTGTTTTGTGCAAGGCTTCTAATTCTTCTTGCATAGCTTTTTGCCAATTTGGATCTGTTGCAGCTTCAGTATATGATTTAGGTTCTGTATCATTGGATATGTTGCAAGCAAAGACTTTGTAGGTTGTTGACAAATGATCATATGTTAGAACTTTGTCCAAAGTGTGAGGTGTAGTGACCACAGCTGTTAGATTTGTCTGATAATCTTGTAAATGTACAGGTGGTCTTCTATCCCTTGTTGATCTTCTGAGTTGTTGATTAGTGTTAGACTCCACTATCTCTTCTACTATGTCATAATCTGCATCTCCTGAATCTCCAGGTGGTACATGGGAAGATGTATCTTCATTATCTGACTGCATTACATCACATTCTTCATTGAGAAAAGTTGGAATAGGTAGTACAGACTCATCATTATCAGTCCAAGGTTGATTAGTCAAGAAAGGGATACAATTTTCATGGAAAATCACATCTCTAGAGATAAGGAACTCCCTGGTTTGTAAATCCAGCAGATTATAGCCCTTTGTAGTGGGTGAATGCCCTATGCAAACACATCTCCTGCTCCTACTGTCAAATTTCCCTCTTCCATGGGATATGGTGCTTGCATAAACTAAACAACCAAAGACTCTTAAATCAGTATAAACAGGATGTTTGCCATACATAAGAATATAGGGTGTCTGTTCATCCAAAAGTGGTGTAGGAGTGATATTAATTAACATAGTGGCATGTTTAACACAAAGTCCCCAATAAGACATAGGTAAACCAGATTGAAATCTAAGAGCCCTAGCAACATTCAACAAATGTTGATGCTTTCTTTCCACAACACCATTTTGTTGTGGTGTTTGAACACAAGATGTTTCATGGATGATGCCTTTTTGGGCATAAAAGGCATCCATTTGAAACTCTAGTCCATTATCAATTCTTATTCTTTTAACATTTACATTGAATTGTGTAAAAACAAGTCTGCAAAAATTTTGTACCAAAGATCTGGTTTCAGACTTATTTTTCATTAAGTGCACCCAAAGAAATCTGGATTTATCATCCACAATAGTCAAAATGTAAAATTCTCCATTATAAGTACAATATCTATTTGGTCCCCATATATGTAACAAATAAAAAACATTGCTAGTAATGGAATGACTAACAGGGAAACTTTGTCTCTTTTGTTTAGCTAAAGGATAGATATGACAATTATTGTCTATACAAGATTTAATAGCAGGTATAGATTTGTGCAAAGTATTCAATCTCTGTTGAGAAGGATGTCCAAGCCTATAGTGTCATAACAAAGAGTCGAGTGCAATGAGTTGTAATTGCGCAGACAATTGGTGAGCTAGAATTGATAGATGCATCAGCTCTCAGAATGTACAAGCCTTGAACAAGATTAGCTAAACCAATCATTTTCCTCAATGCATTTTCTTGCAGAATACAACTGTTAGCTCCAAAAAATAATGAATACTTGTTATTGACAGTCAATCTTCTTACTGACAAACGATTATATGTAAACTTGGGAACACAAATAACATTGTCTAGAGTCAAATTCTTATTAATTTGTACTTGTCCAATGTGTGTGACAATAGTGTGTTCTCCATTTGGTAATGTTACAGTCAAACCAGAGACAGGTTTAGCATTGATCATCAAAGATAGTGAATAGATAACATGATCTGTGGCACCTGAATCCACTATCCAATCACAGATATTACCTGAGGATGTACTGGTTTGAACATTTGCAGTAAGAGCTACTGATTGATTTGCATCATAAGGATCAGCAATTTGCACATTCCTGAGCATAGCCATGATTTGTTCATATTGTGATCTAGGCATTGTGTTGGAATTTGACTGTATTGCTTCAGAAGGCTGTGAATCAGAAATTGTTTGATGGGTTTCTTCTGTGTTTTCTATGCTAGGAGCAAAACCTTGATCAAAACCTTGATCCAGACTAACATGGTTTGCTAAATTTTGACCCCTGCCCCTACCTCTGTTACTATTTGGATGTCCATACTTTTTGTAGCATTTATCTACAGTGTGTCCTTCCTTACACAATAAGTACGCTGTGGTGGTTTCTTTGTATTTCCACTGTACTCTCTACCATAACCACAACCTCTTCCTCCACCTCTTCCATATGCAGCATTCACTTGATTTGTAAAAGAACCAGAATCTTGATTAACTTTGCCATAACCAGAGGTTTGAGCAATCAAAATGGTTTTATCATTGTTTATTTCAGAATAAACAAACTGAGATTCATGTTGCAATGCCATGTTAAACACAGTTCCAATGTCTGGGATTGGTTTGACCATTAAAGCCTGAGATCTAACATTGCTAAACACATCATTTAAACCTTTAAGAAATCGAATAACCTGATCAGTGTCACTTTGCTCTCTATAGATTGGCATTGCATCACAAGTACAAGGAGGAACAAGCCTTAAAATCAGTAATTGATCCCATAAACTTTTCAATTTTGTAAAATACTGGGTAACTGTCATAGTACCTTGTTTGGTTGCATAAATCTCTTCCTGCAAATTGGATAAACGATAAGCATTTCCAGTCCTAAATCTGTGATCAAGATCCACCCAGATATCTCTTGTTGTGGATAACCAGAAAATACTCTGATGAATAGATGAATCTACAGAGTTTATCAACCAAGTGGAAACCATATCGTTGCATTGACACCATATTTCATAATTTCTATAATCTTTGGAGGCTTAGGCAGGGTACCATCAACGAATTTCAACTTCCCTTTCATGGATAACACCATAGAAATCGCCCTCTTCCAGCAATGGTAGTTTTCTGCCCCTTTAAGCACCGGCTGAACAATTACAGCTGACAGATTTTCACCAGGATGAATCAGATAGGGATTAACAACTGGTGCTTCTGCCATTGTTGATGAACAAAAGAAAATGCAGAAAACAATCAAGAAAGAAATTATCAAGAAATCACTTGCAGCTCCACACTACAAGTCCAAGAATATTTGCAGCTCCACACCGCAAGATCAGAAAGAGTTTTAATCGAATGAGCAGCGGATAATATGCTCTAATACCATGATGAAAATTAAACTAAGTATCGAAAACTGGAAAATGAAGAAAGAACTAAGAACATTCTTCAGCATTCATGAAGAATTCAAAATGCATAAAAGCGGGAAAAACAGAAAGGAACATTGATCTTGAATTCAGTTTGTAAATTTCCAATTGAGTTGTTTGTACACTTGATTCTAACTTAAATAGAAGTTTACAATAGCTATAACTAACTACAATCAGTTGCAACCACTTCTAACTGATTTGGCAACTTGTAACCGACTTTTGAGCTAAGTGTTTGATAGAATGCCTGAACCAATTTTTTAATCTTGAATCTGCCTTGCATCCTTGATTACATCTGCAACATAACTTTAAAGAAGGTTAGCATTTAAAAAAAAAAAAAACGTGTATATATATATATATGTGTGCGTGTTCACAAACCTAAATAAACATTTGCGAGCTAGTTCGGTCAACAATAAGTTCGTTTGATTTATTAAGCTTTAGAAACACACAAACAAACAAACACGGTTATGCGTACACGGTCATTGCAATCCTATCTTGACATATAGCAATCTTTGCCTTCTATTCAAGCAAACACTTGCATTGATTAGAAGAAGTTCAAACCGATCATGTTCATCTATCTTTTTCTTTGACTCGAAAATGTACCAAGTTTATTTGAGGCTATGTGTTCATATACCGTAGAGAATTTGTATTGAAATCCGTATATTTCCATTCAAGGAGTCACCGAATTTATAGACGAAATAGAAAACGGGATGCAACTATTTGAATGCTCAATTGTGAGAGTCGGTTTTAAAATCAAGAACCGACTTTCCGTAGATACATTGTGAGAATCAACTTTAGGAAATTCGATTTTTGCTTCAGAACCACGAAAAAGATTGAGTAATAACAAATACTAGTGTAGTACTTGCTCTTTTAGCAGAATTTAGTTTGCATGCCAAATTATACGTAGTGACTGGCTGACTGCCCTGAACATTTGATTGAGCAATGCAGCCAATACTGAACAATCTCATGCAACAGCTTTTCCAAAACCCATTTCAATCATCCTTTTACGCCCCAATTTTCCAGTTCTTAACCGGCTTGAATCGCCTCAAACTAGGCCAGCAACTACATGCCCACATGGCCGTGCGAGGCCTTGCTCCAGACGCTTTTGTCTCAGCTAAAATGGTTGCTATGTACGCCAGCTCTGGTCAACTCGATTCTGCTGTTTATGTATTCAATTCCACAATTAACCCGTCTCCCCTTTCGTTTAATGCAATTATTCGCGCGTTTACTTTGTATGGAGAGAGCCGTAAGGCAATCGAGGCTTTTTATAATATGCATTCTTTGGGTTTGCGTGGGGATTATTTTACCTTTCCGTTTGTGTTGAAGTCTTGTTCGAATTTGTCGTATGTCTGGTTAGGGAAATGTGTTCATGGGCTCAGTTTGAGAAGTGGGCTGGAGTTTGATTTGTATGTTGGTGCTTCTTTGATTGATTTTTATGCGAAGTTTGGGGTATTGGGTGATGCACGCATGTTGTTCGATGAAATGCCTAGGAGAAGTTTGCCTTCTTGGAATTCTTTGATTGCTGGGTTTATGAAGAATGGTTTGGTGAATATTGCTGAGGAGTTATTTTGGCAGATGAGGGAAAGGAATGTTGTCTCTTGGACTGCAATGATTTCCGGGTACACACAGAATGGGTTGGCAGAAAAGGCTTTAGGATTGTTTAAAGAAATGTTGAATGGGAATTCAGATGTTAAGCCCAATTGGGTGACGATTATGAGTGTGCTTCCTGCTTGTGCACATTCGTCTGTCCTTAAATGTGGTAGGCAGATACATAGTTATGTTAAGGCGACAGGTTTAGAGTCCAATCCTTCAGTTCAGACTGCTCTAATGGCTATGTATGCAAAATGTGGCAGCTTGGTTGATGTTCATTTGTGTTTCGAGAGAATGAAACCGAATGAGATAAACTTGGTTGCCTGGAATACAATGATCACTGCATACGCCTCTCACGGGCATGGAAAAGACGCGGTTGCTGCTTTCGAAAGCATGATCAGAGCCGGATTCCAACCTGATGAAATTTCATTTACAGGACTCCTGTCAGGATGTAGTCATGCTGGCCTTGTGGATGCTGGATTGAAATATTTCCACTCTATGAGAACAGTGTATTCAGTCGAACCGAGGTACGAGCACTATGCGTGCGTTGTGGACCTGTTGGGCCGTACTGGAAGATTAGTAGAAGCATACAATCTTACATCTCAGATGCCAATGGAAGCTGGCCCAAGTGTTTGGGGTGCCTTACTTTCTGCTAGTTACAGCCATCGGAACTTAGAGATTGCAGAGTTAGCTGCTAGAAAGTTATTTGTCCTGGAACCTGATAACAGTGGTAATTATATTATTCTTTCAAACATGTACGCAGAGGCCGGAATGTGGGAGGAATCAAAGAAACTACGAACATCTTTGAAGTCGGATGGTTTGAAAAAGACTCCTGGATGTAGTTGGGCTGAAGTCAATCATGAAGAAAAATGAATTCTTTGTTTTGAGTTTCTGCACATGTGACACTCTTTCCACATACCCTTACTGAGAAGCTTGATGTTCTGTTTCGGGACATTAGTACAAGAAAGCTCAATTATTCTCATCAACATTTGTACGTTGCAATATCGTTAAAGTAAGTTTTGCTGCAAGCATTGCCTCACATGGATTTCCTGATATTGGACATAATCCACTTTTGCAGTATCTTAAAGACTAAGGACTCAACTCATATGTTGCAGCAAGAGCGATACGATCGTGCACTACAGAATACATACAAAGTAAGCTTACTCTGTGTATTCAGTTTACAGTCGGTGTGTTTTCTTCGTGGACCTATTATTTACGAGCTGAGCTGCTGAAAGCAATAAGACAGGTTTGATTGCCCTTTCTTGCTAGCCCTGTTTGCCTCGTATACAAATGCAACAGAGAAAGAGCAGCATTACCAAAACTATATGTGAATTCTCCATATTGGCATCAAATACTGCAACTTTTTTGTGTATTGAATCAACAAAAAGTCCCAATCCTGGACTTTTAAACCTTGGTAACTTCAAACGGTTCAACGTAGAGCTAGTTATGGGTACGATTTTACTTTATAAAGTGGACAACTTTTACTCATTGGTAAGACTTGATCCTTGAATTTCTCAGGTTTTGAGGCCTCAGTACAACCGTTTGGACATGCTTATCCTTTTGCTTCGGTTTATCGAGATACAACTTTGGAAAGCATTGCTAAGAAAGATGTGTGTTTCATTATTGGCTTGTTTTCAGGCTGTTTACATTGCATGTTTTGCTATGATATTACAGTTGAGCCTGATTGACATAAGGCAGACATGAGTATTATTATACACCATAGCTAAGTTTTCTACAATTTGAGACAAACATGTAACACTTATGAGCTAACATTCTTCTTGTAATATTGGCTATATTTAGTTTTGTATGTTGGTCCATTTAGTACCCTTTTTCTTGTACGGGAAAATTTTTAGATGGTCACTCTATTATGGGCAGAGCAGTTGTTTTCAACGTATCGGCAGAGCAGTTGTTTTCAACGTAAAACACCTGCGTTTTTATAGGGTAAATACTATTCAGTATACACATTTACCAACATTGGTGTTTTACTATTGACAAAATAATTGTAAGTTTATTCTTCATTTGTAAAGAGAGGTAGGGGGAGGAGTGTTTTTCTTAGGAATTGACAGTCCACCTAACAAGAGAATTGTAAGGAATATTTTAAGGAATGGACTTAGGATACCCCAATTCCTTAGTCGTCACAAAAAAAACTTTATATAATCATCATGAGATGACCCCACACGGTTTTATTTTTGTGTCCATTTTCTTTAGTGTTTGCCTCTTACTAGACAGTAACATGTTGGATATCTAGATCCCAATAATTAACCCTCTTTGGTGTAAAAGTCGATATCCCTTATCCACAGAGTCTTTACACTTCGACCCGTCAGAATACTGAGAAAGTTAATCACGACCACTCAACGACTCTTTAGATGGAAAGACTAAGACACACTGCCCTCAATGAGTCAACCTTAATTTATTCAGAGGCAATAATTAAAGCTACACAGAGAGATTGAAGCTCTAATGATAAGGCAACTAATGAATGGGAGGTTCTTGGGTACTCACTCCACATTGGGTGAAATGACCCGCGGGTTGATCGGAGCCATACAATTTACATCCTGGATGTAATTTATGTGGCTCTGATCAACCCACAGATCATTTCACCGTAAAATCTCTCACCACCCAAGAACTTTCCCTTATGAAGATAAAATTTCATATTCAAAAAAAGAACACACTAATTTTAAACACTAGATAAATCTTAGATTTATCACCAACACATAGAGTTTATCTCTCTATTTTGATTTATTACATAATCCTATTCTTTCAGTTGCATCAAATCTGGAATTGATGCTATAATTCCCTTTAATTAGTCTCATACCGATAGCTACTCCACAGAACCGTACGTGAGATTTTCATCTCATACGACTTCTCTTTCACATTTTTCGAATTTGTTGAATTGTATCATTTTCTGTGTTCGAGAATTTCCTCACCTCTTCCACTTCGTGCCGAAGAATAACTAGAACCAATTTATTCACGTTTTCATGTTTCAACTCAACACTTTAATTCCATATTCGATTATTCTCAAAAGAGATAATTATTATATTATTACTATGAAATAAGTTACACTAGATAATTTTTTTTTATCATCTAGCTACAAGAATCAACAAATAATAATGCCCAATAATTTTCATATTCTAGCTACGAGAATCAACACAAAAATACCTAATTTATTTTAACTTGTAGCAAAAAGAATCAAAATAGAAAAAGGAAGAAAATATTTTTCCAAAGGGAGAATCAAATAAATTTCTTTTTTCTCTTTTTTTTTTTTCAAAGGAAAGAAGACTTTGTCCATTGAAAAGGTCTTTAATTTTGTAAAATAATGGTGGGAATCTTTTGCTGTTGGAGCTCCTTTTTCTGACTAAATGAGTCCAGCACAATTCCATGCTGCTGTGTGTTGAATTTTATTTTAGTACTATAATAAATCAATAAAGACAACATTCCTCACATTGAAAAGGAAAATTTGTAGATCCTATGTAATTGCTACATAGGGTTTAAAATTTTGCTTATCACTAATATTTTCAATCTTAGGGTCTGTTTAGTAATATTATCAAGCACGTATTCTTGAAAGAATAAGTGATGATTAAAATAAATAGTGTTTGATAATAAATTTTAACACCACTTAATTAATTAAGATCATATGAATTTGCTATGGAAAATTGTGGAAAATTTTAAACGGTTAATACGCCCACGTTCTACCGGTAATCCCATTATCCATATTCATTTCTTTTCGTTTTTTCATAAAAAATTGTCATATATTATACTATTGCATTAATTTATGTTGCATCATCATTTGTTTTTCTTTTTGCTTTGTTAATTTTATTTACGAATCTACATGTATTACGGACTTTGTAGTTTTATAATATGATGGTATGATAATGTTTTTGTTAATAAGTGTTTACTACTTATATAATGTTTTACGATTTTACAAATGTTATGCAACTAAAACTCAAATATTCAAAAATATTAACTATGTGAAGTTTTTATAGTTACATTATAGTCTATTTTGCTAAAGAAATATGTAACATAAGTTTGTTGTAATGAAATACATATATGCTTCACATGTATTAAATAATTTTCTAATTTATGTAAATGTTTTAAGGGAAAATCGTAAAATTAGACAATCTTAAAGATGTGTTAGGTTATCAAACAATTTTATTATTTTTAGATTTAAGTTATTTATTGTATTCAGACTTCATTTCAGATTTCAGACTTCAGTTTAACAAATGGCCCCTTAGTCAATTTAATAATCATTAATTAATGATACAGCAACAACGATTATTTATACCGTTGATTATGATGAACCTTAATTGATAACAATGTAACCCAATTGACACTACGGTTAATTGTGCACGTACGTACCAGTGGCGGATCCAGACATATTTTTCAGGGGGGTCTGTAATTTTTTTCCTAAGTAGAATAAATTTTTTAGGATGTCCAAAATATTTTTCTATAGATATAATGTAGATGTTTTTTTTGTTCAGTGGGGTCCATAGAACCCCTTATGGACCACATGGATCCGCCTCTGGTACGTACCATTATTCATTAATTATTCTTTTTTCATCGAGCCTGAAGCCAAAACTATTCCTTGTAGATTCAACTTAATTGTCATAAATAATCCATGATGCAAGTACTAGATAATGTTCCCTCCATTTTTTTAACGGTCACTTTTAGAATTTGCTTTGTTTTTATTTATATGTTATTTTATATTTTCAGTGTAGCATTATCAATTTTTTCCACATTTATCATTCATTTTAATAACCCAAATTTTGGTATAATTTCCATACACAAGAAATAAAAGGTAATTTTGTATGTATTTTACATCCTATTTCAGACACATTAATTACTTTATTAATCTGTATGATTCTTCTCTATCCACAGTTAGAAAAAACGAAAGGAGCACTAGTTTCTATACATAATGTTAAAGTTACGAGAGATTTTATGATGCGACGGTGTTGTATAAGTGTAATGTATTATAGCCTTTTGTTTTTACTTTCTTTAAAATAATATAATTTTATTATATATAAAAAGAGATAAATAAAATGTTGTAAATGTATGTTACTTGTTATAACGTTGGGTTGTATTGTAAAACGACATAGGTTATCAGCTGTCTCATTAATCAAAACAAAAATTCTCTAGAATGTGTTGGTCGTAAAAGTAAGTGAATGCCACCTAATTCCTACTACTATATTTTACTTAATGCTACTAGTAAAACTTTATATACTATACTTATTCTATACTAGTCAACAAAAAAAAAAAAAAAAAAAAAAAAAAAATAATAAAAATACCCCAACCATTTTAGTAATTTATTATTGAGCATACTTTATAGCGGTATCATTGTCTTTACCTTACGACATTTAATTATTTATATCACAATAACATCATTGTTCTCTCTTATCGTCCGTTTGAGGTCATGTAATATAAAGTTAAATAATGAAATGAAATAAATATACTATAATGAAGATATTCCACTAATCCTTTTAACTCGAAATAGACAAGATTTGATAGTAGGTAATATGGTGGATGGTGGGTGTTGGGATTAAGAGTGTTGGGAAGGTAATAGAGCAGTGGGATGGGATATCGTGAGGGTATAGTAGAGTGGCGATAAGGTAAGATGGCAAGAGTATCTCTAAAGGGTTTTTTTTTACACCGAAATGGTGTAAAATTACACAATTCTTCTCCAACAATTCTATACAAAACAGATAATTCCAAGAATATTCCATATTAAAACATTGAGTTCATTAAAAACAAAAGAAAAAGCTCAAGTGGTAAATGGTGTCGGGTCGACCTAACACCAAATATGAGGATAGAAGAAATGATTTTGGTGAAATGGAGAATAAGTGCATCATTGGAGCAACACTATTGCATAATTTTGGTGTAATAGTCCCGGGTCGCAAACCGTTGGAGATGCTCTAAGAGGAAGGTTGGGTGGGTGATAAGGGTGGAAGGGTAAAAGTGATTGGTGAGGTGGTTAGGATGGAGTGAGGAGTAGGGTGGGTTGTGTGTGAATGTAAAGGTACGGTATGGTGGAAGGGACGGAGGTAGTGAGGTAAGCAGGGAGGGGGCATTTGTCTTCACCCGGATCCGAGAATTTGTTATATATTATAATGATATTGTTTTGGGGTAGAACCGGATGGTTGGCTTTGTGTGGGGTGGGGTTGGTTGGGGTGATTGGGTGTATGACGACGTAGTTTAGGTGATGAATGATGGTTAGGCTAAGGTGGAGGTGGTGGAGTTAAAAGGTAGGGTGGTAAAGACTAATGTATGATGATTATAACGAATGATAGTATAGTTTATTACATCATTTTCGTTTATTTGCACGGATAATGAATATTAATCTTTTTCATTATGTTATAAAAGAAATTATTACATCTCCTTACTTCACAATCATAATCTAATAATCAAAATGAAAAATCATTTTTTACCTTATGTTACGTCGCCCTAAACCGACTAAATAATTTTTTTTAAACTACTCTGAGATTTAAATCAGTTCTGTGAAATGGGTTTATTATTGAATGTAAGCTCTAAATATTTTTCTTTAACTACACTGAGATTTAAATTAGTTCCGTGAAATGGTTAATATTGAATGTAAGTTCTTTAAGTATCCTTTCTTCAAAAAAAAAAAAACGAGTTCTTTAAAAATCCTTATACTCAGCAATTTTATGGTTGTTCTGGACTATCACGTCATACTTGTTCATCCAATAAAAATTCTTAAAAGAGGTAAAATCCATTTATATTATACACGATCGGGCTCCATTTGTTTTTCTGATTTTCTATCGGTCTTGAATCATCAAGTTATACTTGGTCGAGCACCATAGTAAAATTTGCACCTATACTATTTCATCACTTAAACATGTTTAGCTATTTCTACAATAAGTACTCAAATTAATTAGTGTAACAGGTCTCAAATTTTTATTTATTAGTTTCGAGGTCAGGTCTCAAATCATAGGCCCTATTTAAATTTTATATCAATTTCAATTTTAAAGATAAGAAGTCATAGTCTCCCTTAACTCTTATTAGTTGTTTTTTTTTTTAAGGGAACAAGACAGAACAACATTGGTCTTTGCTCCCGTGTTTGGCGCTGATTTGTGATTCTATTGGCACTTAGTCACCGGACTACAAAATGACATACTCCGTATAATTTTGGTATACTATCTGTTAAAACGGATCGTGATAATAAAAAATATAGTTTTTTTTTTTCTATACGTGACAGTTTGCACTTTACACTTTTTTTTCCGCAAAATGCAAAGGAGCAGATGTTAAAGGCTTTAGCTACATTGAGGCACTCGGAAACTACAGCCTCTATTTGCGAGGTCGTCCAAGGGGGATTGGAGGCGTTGCATGCATGTCAAAGAGTCGGACTCTATCACAATTGATCGAAGGCCTAGGCTAGATGCCGAAAATGCCTTGGAAAATAGCAGAGAGCTCGTGACAAAATTTGATCACTCGAATAATTTTCCTTCTTTTTATTCATCATCACATCATGTATTTATACAACATAGAGGGGAACCCTACGCCTTACAAATTTCTATCTATACCCCCAACTTACTAAATATAGCTTCACAATAATAATATTACATAATATTACAATTTCATAATACCCTCAAGTCGGAGCGTGAAGATCCCGAACGCGTCCAACTTGCGGGGCAAAAAATCAAACTGTTTTTTCTCCAATGCCTTTGTAAAAATATCAGCCAGCTGGACCCGTGTGGGCACATATCCGGGAGCAATAAGTCCATCCGTGTGTCTGCTTCAATATGTTTGATCCATCACGAACAAAATGTAATGTGGCCTGACTATCACAATGGAGAGGAGCGCATTCAATATGTTTGATCCGCATGGAGCATGAAAGACGAGAGACCGGATTTTGCATGAAAATGGGTGGTGGCTTGCCCAATGACTATCTTAGGGACAATGGGATATCCGCCCGCAAAGCACACCCTGGCTTGGGTTTTTCTTCAAAATCTGAGGAGCCCATTGGTAAATTGAGACGAATAAGGAACATGCCCGAAAGACAATTTTGTAATTGTTTTATTTAATAAAAATCACCGAGAAGTTGTACGGGAGGATTGAAGTGAAGATGCCATTTCAACTCACATGTAATGGCCGCCATGGAGCGTATTGAAGCTCGCGGATGATCATATTTATGGATATATCTTAAGAGGTGACCGTCAGCCGCTTGAATTATGAAGTTTGACTTGGCGGTTAAGGATTTCTTTGTCTTCCACGATTGAGTGACCGGAGAAGTCCATTCCCATTTATGGAACATGAACCACCCACCCGATCTCAAAGACCTAGGGGTTAATGGTAAATAAGGATAAGAGGTGGCCGATTTAGAATGAATAATCATGGAAACTTGCCCTTATTATTAATCGTGAGGAGAATCACACCACTCGAATATAATTATTCATTCGTAAGGATTTATTTGATGGGCTATCGACGCTCCTAATAAAGCACACCGAATCCTAATAATATTAATTTGGCTTGTTGGACTTTATTAAAACGGTTTTCTTCAAAATTACGGCTAAATAATTAAATATGTGAAAATGACATTTTTCATAATCTTGGCCAATTTATGTGTGTTGGTGAAATTAATTAGTGACTAGGTCACAAGCAATTTTAAGCCCCATGTATTAATATTTATTGGATTATTTATTTGCAAAATAAAAATCCTTGGAGGTTATGCTTTACTCTCCTATATAAAGAGAGTTCTTCCCACAGCCTTAACACACACAATAATTCGACCACTCTTGCAAATTAGAGGAAGAATTTTCGGCCATGGTTGGGGAAAATCTTGGAGATTTTTCCGGTAGCATATCGGAAGGGTTCGATGAGAATTCCTTCCACAGAATTGCTTGGATCACACGCGTTTAAAGATCGTGGTGCTCTTCACATCTTCTCACATTCATCCTTTGCGGTTCTTCAACTTGAATTTTGAGATTCAAGAGGTATGATCTACATCCCCTTGTAGATATCATCCAGATCCTTAAATCGCTCTAAATGCGGATGATATTACTAACACATGTAACTTCAAGATAAATAAGACGCCTCACCAATTGCCAATTTTTTTACAGGATCATCCAACAAGTCACCATCCGCAACCGCCAACTGGTGATTCTGTTCCATAGGAATTCAACGGGATGAGCTCCGAGCAGTCTGGTTTCCTCTTTTATGTTTAGCACGTACTTCCGTTGAGATAGAAAACATCCCTGTGAACTCCTAGCTACCTCCAACCCAAGAAAGTATTTTAACCCAAATCCTTCATTTTGAAGCAACTGCCCAAATAATTTTTGAAAACCTGCAAAACATTACATCGTTTCCAACACGTATCATATCATCAACATATACTAGCACATTCAGCCGGATGTCTCCACGAACAAGTATGAAGAGAGAATAATCTAAGTAGGACTGCCTAAACCATATTCCTTCAATGACGACGCCAGCTTTGCAAAGCAACATCGAGGTGCTTACTTCAACCCATATAGTGATTTTCGCATACGACGCACCATATTATGCTTGTTATGTTCAAATCCGGGAGGAATTTTCTTGTAAATATCTTCATTCAGGTCTCCGTGCAAAAATGCATCGTGTACATCCATCTGATGGATCTCCCACTTTAACTGTCGCCATAGCAATAAAGGCCCCAACTGTCACCTTCTTTGCTACGGGAGCAAAAGTCTCATTATAATCAACTCCTTCCACCTGGTGATTACCAAAGGCCACCAATCGTGATTTCAATCTTTGCAGATTACCCAACTCGTCGTATTTTTTAGTATATACCTATTTGTTCCTCAGGGCCTTCTTTCCAGGAGGTAATTCATGTAATACTCACGTGCCTTGGTCCTCTAAAGCTTATATTTCCTCCGTCATAGTTTTTCTCCATTCTTCATATTTTACAGCTTCTTTAAAGAATCGGGGAGGATTTCCTGCAGTGACATTTGCTAGATACCTTCTATGTGAGTAAAAAAATGAGAATAATTCACAAAATGCGTAAGAGGATAGAGACTACCTGAGGAGGTTGATGGAACGTAGGAGTGCGCCGAAGGACTTTTATTATCCACTATCGTATGTGTCACGAACTCTCGATATTTGGAATTATGAACTTTTGTACGTTTCACTCTCCCCAACTCTACCGTTTTGATGGTGTCTGTTCACTTACAACAACCCCATCCGGTGATAATTCGTCAACACCCTCACTAGTGACCGGCACCCCCTTCACCATTATCAACGTCATGCCCACTAGGTGGAGGTGTTTCCACAAACTGGTCACTAACTGTTGAAATAGTGTCCTAAACCCAATCGGGTTGGACCGGATCCGACCGGGTCGGATCATTTCTACTATTTCTTTATGATTATATATATATATATATATAATAAATGACTTTTCTGTTATCATATATTTGTTCTTATAAAGAACCAATTATGAATTGTTATATGATAACGTCCTTAGTATTAAACTGTGATAGAGAAACCATGATAGGCGATTATGGTTGATGAAATCTCTAATCACTTTAATAAGTTTGATACTTAAATGTCTAGGCTTATGTACTATTAAACTGGGCATTGATAGTACAAACATGCTAGTACGTATTAGATGTCTTCTGTCTTTAAGGGCAGTGATAGATCTCGTCTATCTAAGTGTAGAGACACTTGGAATGTACGTGGACATGTATTAGAGAATGCGTACATTAGACTTAAGTGTCACACTATGTGACGGTTGTGTAATTATCCTTAGGACCGGAGTCTTCATGGCATCACGGTGTGGATTGTCATGTTTTGACACTATTGAGGTTTCCCCTAGACATGGGGCGATCATGCGGTAGTGATTAGGTGTGATACTAAAGCATACGGAGTATACATGTTTGGTCGTCCGGGAATCACGTACCCTATCAGTAGGGATGAATATCCGAAAGAGCCTTCTTATAAGGAATGTCTTACTCTCGTGAATCTTTGCAAAGTGGGAGTAAATGAGTTACTTTGAGAGAGCATGATATCCAGAATATAAGATACGGTCGTTGATGCTTGACACTCGACGTACGACCGTATGGATATTATTACAGCGATAGGGTTCTATTTACACGGTAACTGTTTCACATAAAAGGTAGTAATCATTGCATTTGACTCTTCCGATGATTGGGGGTCATGGTGTGTTGCTAGACGCTATCCTGTGATCGTTAGGCATGAAGAGCATTTTCGTAATTTGCACTTTGTGTTTACGGCCAACATATTCGGAAGTCTATCGGGTCACACACATAAGAACATCTAACTGGATTAAAATGTGGTTATAGTTGATGACCAAAATAAGGAAAGAATTTGTCTCATACTATACTATATAAGTAAATTAATTGTGGTATTTATTTATTATGAATAAATATAATACAAGATATTAATTATATAGTTAATTATATTTCGAAGCCAATTGATATTTATTTATTATGAATAAATATAATATTAATAAAAGAATAATTTAAGTCGTATGTTTGAACATGTATATAAGATGCCATTTGCAATAGTTATATATAGATTTATATATGTGCATTAAGACAATAATGTCATTAGATTCCAAATTTTGAAAATATTTAATTAAGATATTGAATATTAAAATAAATCAATCAAATGTATTTTCCTTATTTTATTAGTGCTAAAATTCCTAATCCCAATCTGGCGCCCAACACCCAAATATTTGATTTGAGAGAAAAAATGGTCTAAAGAACCGGATTTTTCTAAGTAGCAATCCGTGTAGATTTCTACTTTGGTAGCATAACAAGTTTTGAAGCTTAAGCAAAATTTTGAAAATTTCGATAGATGCAAGATCTAGATTTGCGATAACGGAAAAAGAAAAAAATAAATCTGGGTCGATTGGCGGCGGCCCCAAAATATTGGTCTTTTGTCTCGTTTGATTTTGTTTTAGTTTTGTGATATTTATTAATGTGCCTGCTGTGGCAAATATTTGATTTGGGACAAAAATGCATTTCCAAACTTTGTTTAGAATAAGCAGCAAATATTTGATTTGGAAAATGGCCTTTGATTTTGGAAAAAATTTTGAAAATTTTGATTTTGAAAAGAGCAAATGCAAAATATTGGTCTTTTCAAATTTTAAAGAAACCAAAGACATCCCTTTTGATTTTGGAAAGTGGTATTTTGTTTAAAAATGCAGCGGAAGCAAAACAAAAGAAAGAAACAAAAGAGACTATTTAATTTTGAATAGTTTCAAATTAATAAATTAAAATTAAAATCGATTTAAAATTAAATGTTAATTTTATTTTCGATTTAAATCATTTAATTAATTAAAAGTTAATTGATTATTTGATGTGATAAAATAAGACGCATAAGTAGTTAAATTTTAATTTGATCTTTTTCATATGATACAATTGTATGGATTAGATGTGTAGATATAATATGATTATAAGGACCCCGATTGATCATGGACTCGACCGATAGGATAGATGTGATTGATCTAAATTTTTCTGTTGGTTTAAAAATTGTCCTAGGACGTTATGAAGAACGTGACCTAGTTTATTTTCTGCATTTATCTCATTCCCGTTAGCTTCCCCCGTGTGCGGCGGGTGTATTTATTTTATTATTAGATAGAATTAAATGTAACAAGAATGGAGTAGAAGATGGAGACCAAAGAAAGACAAAAATAAAGATCACATTGGAGAATGGAGCATTAAAGATCCTATTGGCGGTTGTCAGCTACCCTTAGATTATGACATGTGGTTTCATCAGTTTGTATTCGAAACCGCACCTAGGAAAAGTCCATGATCATACCGGTTACTTTACGTATTTATTTATTTTGTGCTTGTATTTATTTTATATGATATGATAGATTCATAACTAGGCATGATCTAGATGAATGTGTAGGATTTATGTCTATAGAGATAGATATGCATTATGAGACCATAATTAAATTAATTAAGAGAAATAATTCAAAATTAATTAAGTGAATTAATCTAAAATTACTCCTACAACAAAAATCGAGTTATATTTGTCTCCCAATATTATAATGACGGTGAAGAGCCCTTGTTCGGATCCAACTGATCGGCCCTCGTCGGGAGTTGACCTACCTCGTCGTTATCGAGATATGATCGTTATGAGATCTCATGAATATTTGGGTTACGACTCGACTAAGAATCTTGCGGTGATTGGCCCTCGTCAGGACCGTATGATGTTAGAGACAATGGGTTGACTATCACATAAGATATGAATTGTCAAAGAGTTGACTAGTCAACCACCACGAATCACATAGAGATGTGATTGGTAAAGTGTTACCTACCTTTCGAATTATTCCGGTTGATCAGCCCTCGTCGGGAATCGGGGTAACTAGATGGGATTTTGGCCACTAAAGAACTTTTGAAAGATTCGTCAATTGGGAGTAGTTGACTAGTGGGAGCAAAATCATAAATCAAAAAACCATTTTTGATTTTACGTGTATAAACAACAACACTCTTTTATCTTTATTTTATGTTGTAGTTTTCAGCAAACTTTAATATTTTTGTTTTTAATTCTCGATTAGTAAAACCAAATTGTGACTGTTACTTTTTGAGAAACGTTCTCACATATGGTTAAGTAATTTTAATCCTTTTAAAATAAGCAATGACACGAGAAACCCGTTATAGTAGTTAGAGACAATGAGACTAAATATTTGATGCAGTGTTCCAAGACTTTAATTATTAATGAAAGCGGAAGCTCATGATATGATTAAATCAATTGAAATAAGTTTCAACAAATTAATCATATATTGGATACGATCCAATATGATCATTCAGTCATACGATGACAATTAATTCAAACGTTGGATAAGAATGACCACATCAAATTTTGGAAAGGTTGTTTTCAAAATTGTAAGATTTAAGTATTGACTTAATTCTTTAACCATTGCTTAAAGATTAATTAAATAGTCAATATTTTGAATACGATTCAAAAGGTTAAATAAAGTATTTAATAATCTTTAGATTTTCTTTATGAAAGGAAAGTAAAGACATAGCTCTTGTGATCTTTTTTAAGTCTTATGAAGACTACACTAAGAAATATTTACAAGTGCTTAAAGGATTAAAAAGGGAAAAGATAGGGCAAGTGCTTAAGTAAGAGAACTTATCGAAGTCTCTATTCTAGGCAAGTGTGTTGAGATAAATCTATCCAAGTTCAAGTCAACTCTTAGATAAATGATATCTTACGAGTGTGATTAAATCGGAAAGATTAAATACGGAATACCCCAAGACACGAAAAGTGAAGTAAACATTGCGACATTTTCGGTTTTGTATTCTGAGTTTAGTAGATTTATAAAGGAACTAAATAAATGTTATTGTGCTCCGGTTCTTATGAAGAACACGAGTTCAGTTATTTGTTAGGATTTAGTAGACATATTCAATTGTAAAGA
The DNA here is from genome assembly GCA_026214975.1 of Gentiana macrophylla. Taxonomy (NCBI): domain Eukaryota; kingdom Viridiplantae; phylum Streptophyta; class Magnoliopsida; order Gentianales; family Gentianaceae; genus Gentiana; species Gentiana macrophylla. Next base: position 84,209,693 of record CM047813.1, on the reverse strand, counting down.
ATAAATGTTATTCCGATAAAGTTGAAAGGTCACTGAATCTAACATACTAGACTGATGTCACTATATAGTTGATATATGTGATGAAATCTCAACTAAATGATTATATGGATGTTATCCTTAATATTTGGTGGTCGTTCTAGACGTAGTCTTTATGGAGGGGACTCGTGTGATCAGATGTCATTCTGATGACGTCTGAATCATGTGATATGAATCATGTGGGTAATACGTATCTTATTTAAAGATGACTAAAATACCCTTTCATGAAAAGGTTATACATTCTAGAAAATTTTGCCTAAAGCCTAAGCATACCGATGCTTGTTGGCTTATGACAATTAATGCCACAAATAACTGTTTATTGATCTCTATGACTATTTGTAGAAATAAGTCAAGTGTACTCAGTGAAGTGTGAAATTTGGAAAGCCTGAAAAGTTCGAGCTAGTACGAATATGAGATTGATGAGCTACTAAGGAATTAATATCCAATTGGATTGAAGTAATTAATACTTGAAAGGTGTTTCAGAAGTTGTCTGAAAAGGAATGAGATTCCCCCTTGAAGGATACCATTTTTGGATACGCAATCGGAGTGTGCTTCTAAAATGGAAACTACACTTTATATGATAAAGGTGAGACATAAGCCATGCAAAGTATCGCTTACGTGTTTCGGGATAGTGCCCTTATACGATACATGTACTTAACCGAGTTCCAAAGAATAAAGGTTGAATAAATTCCATATTAAATATGGAAGGTGATAATGTCGAATCTATCTTAACCGATGATTTGAAGTTGTCATAGGCAAAGCCAGAAAGGCTTGGAGCCTAGTACGACATATGCAACTTTGTGGAATATCTTAGCAACTACGCTAGATAAAGTTTACTTGTCCGTGGAGCAAAAGGTATTTGTCTCCAAACATGCTGTATTCTAGAGGAAGTGTTTTTTCTAAAAGAAACAGTGGGAGTAAATTATATCTCAAAAGAGTTTGAGAACCACAAAGATATACTCAACCATTGAAACGTGAGCAGACGCCACATAGTGATGAGGTGTAGAACACTGCTCAGTGCACACAAAAGTTCTATAAGTCTGTGGATAACCTCAAGCCTGAAAAGGCTGCTGGTATGTTCATCTTGAAGAATGAATATCTCACGAACTTATGAAGGAATGTTTGAAAGGCAAGATTGAGGGATATGGCTAGGAGCCATAATATCTGAATTAGATTCCATCAGTGACAACCAGGTTGTGAACCTAGTCTGTCTTACCTCGAGGGAATGTCCTTGAAAGGCTGGCATGGATAGTAATATGATTACCATAAGGCTATAGTGATGGCTGATGGGTATGGGGTGTAAACCTTGTAATTATCTTTAAGTCATCGGTGAGCCCAGTTCTATTCAGACTATGCTTGTTATAACTTCGTATCATGGCTATATGATAGTGTTGAAGACATTGGGCAAATAGCCCGATGTTCATAGACGATAACATGATATGTGAGCTCACGAGATCCATTTATGGACTCAAACAAGTTTCTCTAGACAATTTATTTGTTTGATAATCAAAGGAGTTTGATTTAGTCAAAAGAAGGGATATGCCCAACATGCAAGAGGGATAGTGTGAGTGTGTTATGATTTTTGAGTAAGGTATTGGATATCTCTCTCGGGAATCATCACCCCATGTCACAGTCAATTAATGTTTGATAGTTCAAGTTCTTTACGAAAGACTTGGATTAGCAGTTCTTATTTTTGGTAATAAGAATCTATAGTGATAGATTCAACAGCTGTTGGTTTATAGTTACCTATATAGATGTGATGCTAAAAGAGTTTAGCATAGGTCACGACAGGGGATACTGCTAGCCGGTGTTCTCAAGATCTATCTATGTTAGGACGTTAGTCCTAAAGATAAGGTGAAAGATGATGCTTATGAAAGGTTTTCTTTGCTACTGCGATAGGAACCATCATAAAGGTAATGCTGGATGTTCATAGTCCATGACGAGTCATGAGCAAGTATGAAAGTAAATTTGGTGAATGTCGAGAATATCCTTAAACAAGTTAAGGGTGGTTTCCCAGTTTATTGAAACTTGGAATCAGATAAATATAGTTATACAGACGTATATCCTGAGTCTTATGAAGGCGAGTGGGAGCTACAGTCTGGGTTTGTAGTCACTTTGATTAAGTGATACAGTGAGCTAGAAATGTTCTTGGCTATGGGTCACTGTAAATTCTACAACTAGGCCAAAACACAGTAGTGCCTTGCAGGTGCAGCGGGAGCAGTACATGAGTCTATGAGGTTCATTCCTAAACCTTATACTGTTCTTCCACCTTTTCTATATAGCTGATATAGTAAGTGGATTCATTGCTTGAAGCAAGGACCAGGGTCTCGTCGGAGATTCATGTGTGTGTTGAGGAGGTCCTTTGACTTGATCATTTAGAGCATGATATGAAGATAGTCTGAGTCCCCACGGATAGCGATCCGTTCACGGCTAGGGCTAGTTGCGAGTTTTGCATGAGATTCTTGTGTTTCAACTTGGTCTTGTGTGTGCGAGTGATTGGTTTTAGGCAAGTGGGAGATTGTTGAAATAGTGTCCTAAACCCAATCGGGTTGGACCGGATCCGAACGGGTCGGATCATTTCTACTATTTCTTTATGATTATACATATATAATAAATGGCTTTTCTGTTGTCATATATTTGTTCTTTTAAAGAACCAATTATGAATTGTTATATGATAACGTCCTTAGTATTAAACTGTGATAGAGAAACCATGATAGGTGATTATGGTTGATGAGATCTCTAATCACTTTAATAAGTTTGATACTTAAATGTCTCTAGGCTTATGTACTATTAAACATGGACATGGATAGTACAAACAGGCTAGCACGTATTAGATGTCTTCTGTCTTTAAGGGCAGGGATAGATCTCGTCTATCGAAGTGTAGAGACACTTGGCCTGTACGTGGACGTGTATTAGAGAATGCGTACGTTAGACTGACCCACTTACACTGTTAAGTGTCACACTATGTGACGGTTGAGTAATTATCCTTAAGACCGGAGTCTTCATGGCATCACGGTGTGAATTGTCATGCTTTGACACTATTGAGGTTTCCCCTAGCCATGGGGCGATCATGTGGTAGTGATTGGGTGTGATACTGAAGCATGTGGAGTATACATATTTGGTCGTCCGGGAATTGTGTACCCTATCAGTAAGGGTGAATATCCGAAAGGGTCTTCTTATAAGGAATGTCTTACTCTCGTGAATCTTTGCAAAGTGGGAGTAAATGAGTTACTTAGAGAGAGCATGATATCTAGATTATAAGATATGGTCATTGATGTTTGACACTCGACGTACGACCGTATGGATATTATTACAGCGATCGGATTCTATTTACACGGTAACTGTTTCATATGAAAGGTAATAGTCATTGCATTTGGCTCTTCCGATTATTAGGGGTCACGGTGTGTTGCTAGACGCTATCCCGTGATCGATAGGTATGAAGGGCATATTTGTAATTTGCACTTTGTGTCTACGACCAACATATTCGGAAGCTTATCGGATCACACACATAAGAACATCTTGCCGGATTAAAATGTGGTCATAGTTGATGACCAAATAAGGAAAGAATCTGTCTCATACTATAAAGGTTATAGTGGTAAATTAATATTGTGGTATTTATTTACTATGAATAAATATAATACAAGATATTAATTATATTGGTTAATTAAAGAATATTCCGGAAGCCAATTAATTGGCATATGAGGCACATATTACTAGTGTATAAGATACACTTGGATTATGCAATTTAATTAATAAGATTACATTAATATTAGGTTTTAATATATATATATATGTATATATATATACATATATATGTATATATATATACATATATATGTATATATATATATATATATAAATATGATATATATATATATAAGATATGAATATATATATATATATATTAGGAAAATGTTTTATTTCTCCTGTGTTTGAACATGTATATAAGATATACATGTGCACATTTGCAATAGTTATATATAGATTTATATATGTGATATATATATGTGATATGTGATATATATATGTGATAACGATGGATGGGTAGTTTGTGGGAAGCTGAAAAAATTCACGCCCATAGACACTAATCATTACCCAAAAACACTCCTCGACTCTCAAATTTATCTCCCCCCAAATTCAAGTGGAAGGTGTCCTCAAACCTCACTACAAGCGGTCATTACACACTCCCCCCCCCCCAAATTCAAGTGGAAGGTGTCCCTCAAACCTCACAGCTCTAGCGACATTCAAAATATGTTGATGTTTTCTCTCGACTCTACCATTTTTTTGAGGGGTTCCCACACAGGATGTTTTAAAAATTATTCATTCTTTTTGATAATGTGGAAGTAATCATTTGAATTCATTCCCATTGTCACTCCGAACACACAGAATTTTTCCATTAAACTGACGATCAATCAACGCCATAAAATTCAAAAAAAAAAGTCTCAACATCCCATTTATTATAGATAAACCTACACAGAATGAGAGTAATCGTCCACAATCGTCAAAAAGTAAGAGGCCCCGCATGTAGAAGATGTCGCATACGGCCCCTACAAGTCACAATGCATTAGTTCAAAAATTCTACTAGCCCGACTATCACTACGTGGGAAACTTTCTCGAGGTTGTTTAGCCTAAAAATAGTCGTCACACCCATCTTTATTCAACGAACTAGACTAACTTACCATGGGAAGTTATTTCATACTTTTTCTGAAGGATGTCCCAACCGCTTGTGCCACGGATCCATGGAATTTCTCCCACCAATAGCCATAAGCTTCACGTGTGGAACTCCACAAAAAAAAAAAGTCCATCTTCGCACTCATCCACTCCAATCAGCCTCCTCGTCGTTCGGTCCTGCATAACACACAATGTGGAAGTGCATGAGTTGAATCTGACAATCAAATGCATCTAGTAACCGTGTTACAGATAATAAATTGCATGCCAAATTGGGCACATAAAGAACATTTTCCAGTTTCAAGCCTCCGATCAGTATAATAGTTCATTCATGTGTGGCATGAGAGGTTCGACCATCCGGAAGTCCCACCGAGCACTTTAAATTACCCAACATACCGGTCACGTGATGAGTAGCCACAATATCAATTATCTACGAAAAATCACATGTTAAACGATCTTTAGTCTTGGCAAGATTCAAGAGGTCGAGTATGCCTTGCCACTGGCCGATGTTAAATTGGAAAAGCCACTCTGCTCGGTTGTTCCCTGCTCCTTCAGTCCGCCGGAATTTGGGTTTGGCGAGCCCACATTTGCCTTTTCGCCCGAATTGAGCTGTGATCAGGCCGGCCGAAGGAGCTGAATTTCTGACTTCGAACCAAGTCTGTTCATCATGTCCTAATAATTGCTAAAATTTTCTACGTTTTTAGCTTTTGATTTCGCTTGAACGTCGGCTTGAATTTTGAAACAGGTTTGTTCATCATGATGAATTTTGAACGCCATCATCGCGTCTCGTTCATCCTGATTTGGACCGAAGCCGCCCCCACGCCGGCAGGCTTCATGAACCAAACTTTGATAAGCACGGTTTAAAGAGACCTTCTTCTCCTGTTGTCCGCCGGCAGCCATGGTGAGATGGCCTGCCAATTTGATCCTGCAGACAAAGGTTCTATTGTGTTTTTCCCCCTCTATGTTGTATAAATACACGATGTGATGATGAATGAAAGGAAGGAAAATTATTCGAGTGATCAAATTTCAACATGGTATCACAACCAGATGTCATGAGATTGAACCCTGGTGTGAACATGATTTTCCCCATTTATATTGTGTAAGTGTTGAGAGATATACCCCACAATAGAGGGGGCATGTTGAAGATTGTGGAAGTGTTGGGAGAGATTGCCCATACTTGAGAATGTATAAGATGTTAATTATCAACCTCCCCATCAACTTAAGTTTTTGGGAGAGATGATAGTTCAACAGCTCCAACATATCCACGCTTAGCTGGTGATAAATTCGTTGTGAATCTGATGTGATCCGTGAACGAATCAGAACCGAAAATGCCCGATGACTTGACTGAAGGCTTTAATAAGACGAGCAACGTGACCCTTGGCTAACTCGTAACCACCCACAAGGTTCGCTCACAACCTTGATAAGTTCGGTTTGGAATCCACCAACGTGAGAAAACTCACCAAAACTTAAAAGCTTCAAATAAAATATGTTGATATCAAAATCGGTATGATACCGCAATGAAAGAAATAAAAACTCCTAGCCAATGTGGGACACACAACTAAAGCCTTTATATCTCATAAAAGTGCAATAAGAAAATAAAAGAAATAAACTAATCTCTGGAAAAGCCAATGTGGGGAACATTGGAAAAAATGTATTTTAAATAAATAAAAACCTAATACATAATAATAAAAGTCTACTAAAATCAGAATGGAAAGTGAAAACAATGCATTAATCTTTTGAAATAGATGATAAAATAAATAATGGAAACTCAAGAAAAAACATCAAGACAATCTTCGATCACATCGGAAAGTCGCGACTTTAATGCTTCCTTGATGGTCTTTGATGATGATTCCGATTCCCGTAGAGTTGTCCGCAAGTGACGTGTCAACGTTGACCTTAAAAATTTTTGGGGAATGAGGGAGCCCACGGTCCGGCCATGAGTTGTGGGGTGGGCGAAAGTTCAATGAGTCCATGGCTGATTTATAGTCTTCCACTTCAACCCCGTTTGAGAGAATAGATCGAATATTAGTGGTTTTTCCATCTAAAATCCAAGCACACCGTGTCATCCATATGTACCAAAAGATTGTCGCGATGGTCGCAACGGTATCTTCTCCATTTTTATCCAATGTTGCTGCCATGAAGCCATCAAAACCAACGGACATAGTAAGTGCTTGCTGAATAACAGATGTGAATTGCCTAGACCAATCGGCATCCGAAATAGAGCAATAGAATAGAGCATGTTTCGTATCCTCTCTATCAACTCCACACAAGTTGCACTTACCGTCCCAATATTTCTCCGTTGAAGGGCTTGTGCCATAGATAGAGGGTCGTGGAGGGCTCTCCATAGAAAATGGCATATGCACGGGCAAACCGGAATAGTCCAAATTCTGGTCCAAATATTTGTTGGAAAAACCGGCCATGTCCAAAGAATGTAGCGGGTGGTGAAATTGAATGGCTAGGCGATAGCCATTTTTCACTGTATATCTTGTAGATGTGATTATATTGATTTATATAGATCTTAGTATATCATTGATATAAAAATAGATCGTGTAATTAGTTATGTCAATTTGTATGTGTCAATAAAGCTCCTACATGTAAATGTAATTCGGAAAAAAATTCTAATATATACAATAGAAGATTTTCTAGTCTTTTAAATTGAAGACTATAGTTGTCTATTTGGACCTTTTAAAATGAATAAAGAATTTCATAAAAATCCATGCAAAAGATAGACATTTTTAGCTTTTACATTGAGCCAAGAGAGACAAATAAATGTGCAGGAATATGCTGACCAAACAAGACATGTACCTTTATTTTCTCTTATTTATGAGGGTGGTGATACATCACCACACAGTATCTACACTATACATTCATTATACATTTTTATCCCTTGATTATTGATAAGACATATTTAATCAATGACTATATTTTCATCGAGGACAATAAAACATATAGTGTATGTGTACTATATAATAAGTGTAGTAGTGCACATATCATTTTCATTACAAAGATGATCGCACATTTGCACTTATAAAACACCCCATATTTCCACATTTCTCACTCTCCTCTTGTACTCTTTCATCTTTTTCTCTCCAAGTCTCCTTTCTAAAATAAAAAATCAAGAAACATTCTCCTTAAAAATAAAAATAAAAATAAAAACATGAATGTCCAAAGTGGAATTCCTCTTCTAAATTGGACATGCTTCTACCAAGAAAAGGTAAATCCATTTCTTCCTCAAAGATTCAATCTTTTTATATTTAATCTGCTTATAATATCTTTATGAATGCATATACAATATGTGATTCTGATAATTTAAGGTAAAATAATGTGTTAATTAATTTCTTTATGGTGACAGGGCATGGAGGAACTTAAGCAGTGTCTTTTCTTAACAACAATGGAGTTAGAAAACACAAGATTAAAAGCAGAGGAGGAGCTAAAATTGAAAGATATGCAAATAATTCAGCTCAAATATTTTCTTGAAAAAGCCATTAAAGAGAAAAATGAAGCTGAAGAAAAATGCCAAAGAATCATTCTTGAAAATATGTTTGTTCATCAGCAACAACAAAATCATCAATCTTTTGCTCATTTATCAAGAAATTCAAGCAGTGAAGATGAACCCAGAAAAGGGATTGAATTTTGTTCATCAGATTGTGATGAAAGCATTGTTTCATCACCAAATCAGCATCTTCCTCCACCACCACCGCCGCCGACGGCGTCGGCGCCGGAGGATAAGGAATTTCAGTTTCTGCAAAACAGGGCATTGCCGGAAAAAGGGAAGCTTTTGGAAGCAGTTATGAAAGCAGGGCCATTGCTTCAGACGTTAATGTTGGCCGGACCTTTACCGGAGTGGCGCCACCCTCCACCGCCGCTTGATACTTGCCAGATTCCACCACCACCACTTACTATTTCATCATCATCTCCGACGGGAGCAACTACTTTCCCCCATCAAGAATCCAATTTCATGACAACTGATGCAAGTAATCTTAATTTTATCAACAATTGTGGTAGTAGTTTGAGCAGAAAGAGAGGTTTAAATGAAGGATCTGATACTTCTCCTACTGAATCCAAGTATCGGAGGCTAATTATTCCATGAATGCAAAACTCTTGTAATCATCTTTCTTTTTTGCAGGAATTAAGAGCATTAGCATAACTGTAATAACTATAATGCTACGTCTACGCCCATTCTGACACGAATACGATAAAATGACGAGACAGTGAAATCTCTTATCGGAAATGATAGTCATTACTGCGTGTGCAAAGCGTCCGGCATTATCGGATGATCATCGATTGTTGATCGGTGTTAGATCTATATTATAATATAGATCTAACACCGTCGTCAATCTGCCAGATCACCGATGCGCACGGATATCACTGTAAGAAAGCGCCAATCTCTTATACCGCGTCGTCTGTTTAAGGAGGAACCCCATTTCATCGGGGAAAAAAAGAACCCCATTATCTGATAAAGTCGTGTCAGATTGACTGTGATAATATCATTGTTCTAATCGTAAAATGGGTTATTCTGATGTAGGGAGAACGATAGAGAGCTACATACACGTGTGAACATCTGGGACCACACGCTTCACGCCACGATGCTGATTCCTTATTGAGGATAAAGCGCGCATGATCAGGATGTCGCCACGACGCAGCTTTCTCTATCGCTCTCTCAGATCGTAATAACCCTCGTAAAAGCTATGTGAGAATAATGTTACTGTTATAATAAAATGGTCTGACAAAACACATTTTTGTGCTATTTATTATGATGTACGATCTATTGATTGATATAAATCTCATCATAATCAATAATTTAAACCTATTTTGTATTGATTATTGTGATAATTTTGATGTGGTAATAATGTTTTTATACATAACATGTTAGGACGAGTCTTCATATGGTAATGATAGTTAATTAGTCTTGTGGTTAAATGTGAGAAATTGAAATTACAAGGTTTTTCTTTTGGCAGAAAAAAAAGGAAATTATAAAGTATAAGACTAGACACGTTATGCTTATGGTGACCTTTCTCCATAAACCATGGACTTGTTGGACACTTTCATCATTGTGCGACTCTTTTTTGTTATTTCTGTTGGAGATATATAAGAATAAAAGGAAAAAAATGTTTTATAACATTTTAAAATGATTTTTGAATCATTTATTGTAATCATTTTGAGAGTCGATTTCGGTATAACTCTTATATAGATTATCAAGAGTTAGTGATGATTTTGAAAACTACGTAAGACGTAGTTGAAAATAAGGTTTTGAATCATTCAATTTGATTTTGGATGAACGGAGAAATTAAAAACTAAAGTGAGTAAAGAAAAATGTGTGAAAAGGAAGTTGAAAAGACAAACTTTTTAATCCCACATTGGGAAATGTGCTAACATTTCCTCAATATTTAAGTGGTGGAAGTTTTGTTGTTGATATAATCTCTTAGAAATGGAGAGAACTCGGAGTGGTTTCAGTGGGCTGAGTGTTTAATAAAAATGCCACACGCGCGCACGCGCCGCCGCCCGTGACCATTGACCTTGGGCTTTGGCTTTGGGGAATGGGCCTTTTGGGCCCGAGGCAGTATTATATATTTTGGACAAAGTTTATCTGGATATTATCCAAGTCCAATAAATCAGATTCAAGCTGAGAGTATGAGTCAGGTTCAGTTCGAGTTCGAGTTCGATTCTGAAAGACAACACAAATCACTTAACTTGCATGTTTTGTTGAAGAGATTCTGAAGCACCAAGAGTTCGTTGAGTTCAAAAGCTGAAGTACCTCAATTCTGAACAGGTAATTGGGTTATCCTGGGAGACAAGTGCTAAACCGGAGCATAATTGTCTTAAGGACAGAGATTAGCTCGTCCCGGTTACATATCCTTATTGTTTTCCTTTCTGTTTGTTGTCGGTCCAGAATATAATAAATTGTTCTTCATCTTTTCTGTTCTTTATTTTTATTTTCGCATTGTAATACTTCGGGTATAACAATTTCTCTAGTTTAAATTTTGTTTTATTGATCGAAGATACTGGATATTGGGTGTTATTCAGGTAATTAGATTTTCAGATGATGATCAAAAAGTGCATTTGTAATGAACCTGCAAAACGAACAATGCATGAGAGGTTCGGAACTTGTTCCTGAAAGGTCACTCCGACGCTCAAGTTGGTATTATGTTAGAAGAATTTCTATAAACTGAGAGTTGGAATGCGTATACTAGACGTATAGTAAGTGTTTGATAGGCATACCTTGTAAATGGGGAGAGTGACTCCTTTAGATAGTGTTTCCTTGTGGAGTGGTGAGTTATTGCACATTAGAGTGTCAAAGACGTTTACCACGTTATTAAAAAAAAAGACGTTTACTATGTATTAAAGTAGTTGAAGGGGCATTTACGAAATGGAGAAGTTATGGCTCATGTAATAATGTTGGATTAACGGAGATAACTACTTTCTGAGATCGAGGACTTGCACCATGTCGGTATTAATAAACAAATCTAGCTTGCACCATGCCGGTAACAAGAGACCGATGTGACCTACACCATGTCGGTAATAAGAGACCGTTGACGATCTGCATCATGCCGGGTATAAGAGATCATAGACAACATTCGTTATGTTGTGTTAAAGTGTCCCACAATGGGTACTAGCAATTGTATCACCCATCATATTAAGAGATGAACTTCCATCACATCACAATCTAGGTTTTAGGGATGAGACCCCTCATCTTATATGAGTTTGGACCTAGATCTTCTACATGTCGGTTGATTGATATAAGAGTAACTTGCGTCATGCTAAGATGAGCTCAACTGATAGAACCCCAATATTGACTTGGGCCCATGTCGACACATATGTTGAGATGACATTTATTAAACTGTATGAGATCTAATGAGTGTGACGTGTAAGGTGACCGATCAATGATTTTGCTTCTCCAGAGATACTAATACGGATGATGTTAGAACGTGTAATAAACTTTATTAGTCTCCCGTCAAACTTTTTCAAATATATAACATAAACAAACTATTATTTATTTATTTATTTGTTGTTGCGACCGTATTTTTTGAGCTTAATATTTTCTTTTTCGTGCATAGGACATTTCAATGTTTATAACTTTTTATAGGTTTATGAACTTTTTCATGAACCTCTTACGGTGGATATTCCTATTAAAGTTACCAACTTTTAAATTAGTTGTATAATGTGCAAAGGATCTCAAGGGATTTGAATGGTCTTCATATGGAACAAAAAAATAAAAATAAAAATGATGAAGAAATAACAAATTGAAATACTATATTACTACCCTAAAAAAAACCTATATTATTGATATACTTATTTATTTATTTATTTCCTATGCGACTTTGTGTTGATTTTTAGGTAGAAGAATTGAAGGGAGTAGGTGTGAATGAAAATGGAGTTTCTAAAGTCAGTTTCAAGTAAAGGCCAAATAAATATGTCCTAAATTATATCCAATTGCTTTTCTATATTTGTGATCATTAGTGTGTGTTTTTTCTTTTCTTTTTCTCCTTGGGATGAAAGTTTTAGGGGTCATTTTCTGTACTGCAATGACTATATCGGTGTATCACATTATTTATTCATTACAGTAGGATCGATTTTATAAAAGTTAATTTGAAGCCAAGAATCAAGTCTTCTAAGGCTGATTCAGACTCGACTCTGCATGAAGTTGATACGTGGTTCTAAATTCGATTTTCACAGAGCTGATTCTGTGAAAAACTCATTATTAAGATAAGTACTAACGACCACTAGTTTAATATAGGGGCGGACCTAAGTGGAGATAGGTGGGGCTAGTGATGTAGCTTCGTAAGTAAATAAAATAAAATAAAACACTAATATTCATTCTATCTTTGAATTTGTTCCGAAGTTTTCACTGAAAAATATTTGAATCCGCAACGGGTTTGCACATAGTTAAAGTCATGAAGAAAAGAATAGGTGAGCTTGGGACACCGACCAGAAGGCAAGGGTGGTTCCCACAAATCCAGATCAAGATTATGCTCTTGTTTATATCTAGTAATTTTTAATTCATTTAATTATGATTCATGAATTAATTTGCTTTTAGTCTGATTCAATAATTAAATTTAGGATAAAAAGTTGTCTGAACCGTATCCAGATTCATGTCAAATGAAAGTTCGTGTTGTTTAAAGGGAAAGAATTAAGTTTTAGATAAACATTAATTGATTATCCAATAATATGAAGGGTGATACAAATAAGGAAGGAAATGAATAAAATCTAATACTAGATCTTCTAGTACACACACTATGTCACCTCACTAACAACTTAATACAAGAGACTAAAATACCCTTCTTGGACTTATCTTCTAACATCCCCCTCAAACGAGAAGGGGTCTTGACCATTTGAAGTTTGTCACGGAATTGAGTAAACTTGGTAGCTGAAAGAGGTTTGGTAAAACAGTCAGCTATCTGATCAGATGAAGGAACGTACTTCACAGATATAGAGCCTTCCAGAATCTTGTCACGAATGAAATGAACATCTAACTCAACATGCTTGGTCCTGTTGTGAAACACAGGATTATATGCCAGTGCTTAAGTACCCAAATTATCACACCATATGACTGAGGGTTTAGGTAAAGGTATGCATAGCTCACTGATCAGTCATTTAAGCCATTGAATTTCTGCAGCTGTATTTGCTAGAGCTTTGTATTCAGACTCTGTGCTAGACCTGGAGACCACTCCTTGTTTCTTGGAGCTCCATGACACTAGGGATCCACATATATAGACACAATAACCTGCAATGGACCTTCTATCAGCTAAGTCACATGCCCAATTTGCATCTGAAAAACCTGTGAGAGTAATTCCTTGATCTGGAAGGAAGTGCAGTCCATAATCAATAGTGCCCTACACATATCTGAGCAATCTTTTGAGGCATTGCCAGTGGATCACTCTAGAGTGTTGTATATACCGACTGAGAGTGTTCACAGCATAGGTAAGATCAGGCCTTGTAAATGTCATGTATTGAAGAGCACCAATAACACTTCTATGTAGGGTAGGATTATCCATGAGTGCACTTTCAGTGCTGGTGAGGTCCACTCCAAGTGCCATAGGTGTAGGGCAAGGTTTGAGATGTGTAAGCTCAAGTTTCTGTAGTAGCTGAGTGGCATACAGTTTCTAATTCAAGTACAGACCTGTCTCATCTCTCTGAACTTGCATTCCCAGAAAGTGACTCAATGGCCCAAGATCTTTCAAGGCAAACTTCTGATTAAGCATATGTATGAATTTTTGTATCAGTGGGAACCTGTTACCAGTGACTAAAGTATCATGAACATAAATAAGGACATAGAGTAGGCTAGTGTCTTGTTTGAATATGAAAAGAGACACATCTGCCCTGGATTGCCTGAAACCTCAACTGAGAAGTTGCTTTCTTAATTCTTCAAACCATGGCCTAGGGGCCTGTTTGAGGCCATAAAGAGCCTTTTTCAAACAGCAGATATGGTGAGGTTTTGCTGGATCTACAAAGCCTTCAGGTTGAGGCATATAAACTGCTTCTTTGAGATTTCCATTTAGGAAGGCATTGTTGATGTCAATCTGGTTGATATTCCATTGACATGCAACTGCTAGGGCTAGGATTACCCTAATAGTAGAGGCTTTTGCCACATGACTGAATGTCTCAGTGTAATCCAGTCCTGGAGTTTGTAGAAAACCTTTAGCAACAAGTCCTGCCTTGTGCTTCTGTATACTCCCATCAGCATTCAGTTTCAAGTTGAATATCCACTTGTTCCCTACCAATTTCACTTTGGGATTAGGCGGAACCAGTTCCCAGGTGTTGTTCTGCATTAGAGCCTTGTATTCTTCCTGCATAGCCACCTTCCATTCACTCTGGTGTAGGGCATCAGATACTCTTGTTGGTTCAGTTGGATAAGGGTGAGCAGGATGAGTTGCTAGATAGGAGAAAGTCTTGGGCTTAAAGATACCATTTTTTGATCTGGTTTGCATTTGGTGAACTGGTGCAGGTGCAGGGTATGGAATCGGTGATGTTGATGAGGTGCTTTGAGATATTGGTGACTGTGCTTGTGGTGAGTGATATAGTGATGGTGATGGGGTGCTTTGAGATATTGGTGACTGTGCCTGTGGTGAGTGATATGTGTGAGGTGGCAAGTCCAGTCCCATGTGAGTCTTGGTCATGTGAGGATGAGATGCCATTTGTTGAAGTATCCCCAGGATGATCTGTATCATGAGTAGGAGCAGTAGACACATCTGTGAATGTTGGATTATGGACAGTACCACCAGGGAAGGAAAAGACAGTGGTACTAGGTTGTGTTTCTTCTGACACAACTAAGGGGGTGGACACTGTGTTAGGAAATCCTGTCTTATAAGGGAAGTGATGCTCATTGAAGACTACATCCCGAGAGGTGTATATTCTTCCTGATGGTTCTAGACATAGATGCCCCTTGTGGTTAGGGCTTGGACCTAGATAGGCACACTGTTTGGTATGGAATTGAAACTTATGATTTTGATATGGTCTAAGGTAACGATAACAGGCACATCCAAGAACTTTAAACTGATCATATTTTGGTTTCTGACCAAGTAAGGCTTCATAAGGAGATTTGTCAGACAAAATAGGAGTAGGAAGGGAGTTTATAATGGTGACAACATAACTAAAACCTTCCCACCAATACTTGAGAGGTTTGGAGGCTTGAGCCAATAATGTGAGCCTCATTTCAACTATATGTCTGTGTTTTCTTTCAGCCTTGCCATTTTGAGCATGTGCATAGGGGCATGGGTGTCTAAAACAATGCCAGTTTGTTTAAGAACAGGTTCAAAACTCCTGTACTCCCTCCTAGTCAGATTGAAGTGTTTTGATCTTCTTGTCAAATTTGTTTTCTACCATAGTTTTAAATTCAAGAAAAGCATTAAAGGCTTCAGATTTTAATTTGAGAGGATAGATCCAGGTGAACCTGGTGTGATCATCCACAAAGTGTATGTAATAGGTATAACCATTTGATGATCTAACTGGTGAGGGTCCCCATAGATCAGAATGGATGAGTTCCAAGGGTTGTGGGGTTTTAGTGTCAGAGTTAGTATAAGGCAGGTTATGGTGTTTCCCAAACTGGCAAGCTTCACAAAACACAGACATTTTATTGACTGGAAGATTACACTGCTTTGACACTAGGTCTATGACCTTGACAGAAGCATGCCCTAATCTCCTATGCCACAATGTGGCCTTTTCTTAAGAACTAACAAAGCAAACTAAGGACTCTAGAGGTCCATTTTGAACAACAGACTCATTTTGAACCACAGACTTATTCTTGGATTGAAGAGAGCTCAGACTTGGATTTCTGGGAGATTTGAGTTGATACAGACCATCATTGACTTCACCTTCCAGCAGCACCATCCCTGAGACCTTGTCCTTTACACAACAACCAGAGGCATAAAATTCAACAATAACAGGATTATCAGTGGTCAGTTTAGATACACTAAGAAGGTTCTTTGTAATTTCAGGTACATGAAGGATGTTTATAAGTTGAATAACACTATTAGGACCACAAATTTTAGATTGACCAATATGAAGAATGGAAAGTTGCTCACCATTACCAACTGTTAGATTATCTGATCCTTCATAACCAGAGTTAATGTGAAGATTGTTTAGGTCTGCTGTTACAGGACTGGAGGCACCATTATCCATATACCAGCTTGAGTCATTCACTGTATCTGAAGAAGCAAGATAGGCATTGTTGTTCCTCTGTGAATTACCAGCTTGAGTTGGAACACCAACATTTGAGTGAAATATGTGCCAACAATCCACTGCAGTATGACCAGTCTTGTTGCAAACATGACAAACTGGTCTGTTATTTTGTTAAGGGTCAAATTGTAGTGTTTTTAAGGATATATTTCACCTCAATTTCCCACATATACGTATGATTTTCATAGAATTCGAGGTTTATAGTGAAATATTGAGTGAATGGTGAGTTAGAGAGTTAAATATGAAAACGTATCAATTTATACGATTATTTGATTGTTTTATATGGTTTTGGATATTGTTACGTTTTTGTGGTGTTTGGATGCAATGTAGATACATGTTTTTGACTTGGAAGAGGATAAAGATGGAGATAAAGCTTGGAATGAAGCTTTCAAGCAGCCGAACTTCCGACGCAGTTCTTGATATGATATACACTGATTTGACTCTCGACCTCAAGATAAGAGTTGTAGGGCTTGAAGAGAGGATTCTACAGGATCTTGAATCACTTCATTCCGACTTACGAGGCCCGAGATATGAGCGTTACAAGTTTGAATAATGATGCTGTGGTATTGGAAAATCCCGAAAACGACTCGGGATACGACGGGCTAGTCAAAAAGGCGTTTTCTGAAGAAGAGTCCTTAATGAAAGTTGTAGAGTTTTCCGAGAGCTTAATTATGACGTTCGGATCATAATTTTTGGAGGTCTACAACTCAAGATATGAATTTTAGAAGTTTGAGTTCGATTCAAGAAGCAAACCCGGCGTTCAACAGCCGACTCCATTTAAAAGGATTTGTTCAACAGCCGCCTCTTTATTACTTCCTATATATATATATATGCGCATAATCAACCCTAGGATACAATTTCATATACAGCCGCAAATTACACAAGAGAGCAAATTGACTTTTTCCAATTTCTTTTCCTGTACACTTTCATTCCAAAACACAATTAGGGTGTAAATTTGTTTACCATGAGGAGCTAATTTCCTTCTCAAGCAAACTTGGGGAAGCGTTTTGAACGGATTTCGGTTTTCAATTCTATTTATCTATTGATAAATATCTAAAGGTTAGAACTTTTGTATCAATTTCATATCGTATTTGCATTTCGATCGATAGATTATGTGTATGATTTGATAATCCGTTGATGATAATTAATGGAACCCTAGGTCACTATACAAAAGTTTGAATCTTTTAAACCAAATTATAACGAAAGTTGTGGTTTAAACGGTTTAGATTTTGGATATTGATAAATATCCCCACCTAAGAACGCTAAAGGATCAATCTTTGATAGAAGATTGTGAATAAAATCATCTAAGCCATTAGTGATTTGTGCACTCGGTTAGGCGTAATAATCGTAACCTTGGGATAGAATCATTTGATTAATAGTTTGAAACCGGTATTTGTTTGATTCGTGGAACCGTGTTTGCTTGCCTTTATATCACTGCATTTGGATAATTGTTAAGCCTTCACCCTAGTTGTTGATTATTATTTTTCTGAAATTTACTGTTCATCGCACTGTTCATCGTCATTTTTACTGTTCATTACTGCATAATTAGTATAAACTCGTGACATTTGCAACTAAAACTTTAATCGATACAACCCCAATTCCCCTTCATCGACCAAATGCTCGAGCGTTTGGCAGGACACCCCTTTTACTGTTTCCTGGACGGGTACTCTGGGTATTTCCAGATCCCTATAAACCCCGATGATCAGGAGAAGACGACCTTCACCTGCCCGTATGGTACCTTCGCTTATAGGCGAATGCCGTTCGGCCTCTGTAATGCTCCGGCCACTTTTCAAAGATGCATGTTAGCAATTTTTGACGGGCTAATTGAGAAATGCATGGAGGTCTTTATGGACGACTTCTCGGTGTTTGGTAACTCGTTCGATGATTGTCTTGCTAATCTGGACAAGGTGCTTAACAGATGTGTGGAGAAGAACCTAATCCTCAATTGGGAAAAATGCCACCTTATGGTGGATGAAGGGATTGTTCTTGGCCATAAAATTTCAGCTAAGGGCATAGAAGTTGATAGGGCCAAAATAGAGGCCATAGAAAAGATGAACTACCCTAAGAACGTGAAAGAAGTGAGGAGTTTTCTTGGTCACGTCGGCTTCTATAGGAGATTCATTCAAGATTTCTCCAAGATCTCAAAACCTCTATCAACTCTACTTAAAGAGGACGTCGTTTTCAACTTCGACAATGATTGCAAGTGTGCCTTCAAAGAGCTTAAACATCGCCTGATCTCCGCTCCAATTCTGATCTCTCCGGATTGGAACTTACCATTCGAATTAATGTGTGATGCTTCCAACTACGCCACAGTGCGGTTTTGGGGCAAAGACTTAATGGTAAATTCCAACCTATCTACTATGCAAGCCATACCCCGAATCCGGCACAAGCAAACTACACTACCACGGAAA
Source organism: Gentiana macrophylla (assembly GCA_026214975.1). Taxonomy (NCBI): domain Eukaryota; kingdom Viridiplantae; phylum Streptophyta; class Magnoliopsida; order Gentianales; family Gentianaceae; genus Gentiana; species Gentiana macrophylla. Next base: position 84,190,905 of record CM047813.1, on the reverse strand, counting down.
AGGAACTTTTAGTCGTTGTCTTTTCTATGGACAAGTTCGAAGTTATTTATTGGGTGCCAAGGTGATTATCGGACCGATCACGCACTCTGCGCTATTTGATGAATAAAAGGATGCAAAACCGAGACTCTGCGTTGGATTCTTACCTGCAGGAGTTTGATGTTCATATTAAAGATATCAAGGGTAGTGAAAACACAGAGTGAGACACACATATCAAGAGTGTTGCCCGTAGTAGAGGAAAATCCACAAGACATCGATTTATATTGCCCCTTTGAGAGTGTTATGTCGTGAATAGTTGCACGTCTGATCCTCCGTGGTATTCTTCAATCGTTAATTACCTCCATTCCCAATATCCGAATCCTAAGTTTTCGTGATCGGGAGAAGAAGAAATTCTTCTCGATCTCAAGTATTATGTCCGGGAAGAACCGTATCTTTTAAACTCAGTAAAGATGGGTTGCTTCGCGGTGTGTCCTCGAATCGAGCAACGGGACATAATTGAACAATGTCATAGTGGTCCCCCACTCGGCCACTTTGGTCCTGGAAGACCGCTATGCGAAGATATTCCAACTGGTTTTACCGGCCTCGATTTTTAAGGATCTGAAGCCTTTTGTAAAAAGGGTGATAGGTGCCAAAGAACCGGTGCTTTGACAAGGAGATATGATATGCCGTTAAAACCCATTTTAGAGTGTGAGGTGTTCGATGTCCGGGGATTGACTTTATGGGTCCCTTCCCATCCTCATGCGGGAATAGATACATCCTAGTCTGTGTAGACTATGTGTCTAAATGGGTGGAGGCTATCGCCACCCCTCACAATGACCATAAAACGGTCATGAAATTTTTAAAGAAAAATATTTTCGTGAGGTTTGGCTGCCCGAGAGCCTTAATCAGCGACGAGGGGACGCACTTTTGTAATCGACCACTGGACAAAGTATTAGAGAAATATGGTGTTAGGCATAAAATCGGTACACCATACCATCCTATGACAAGTGGTCAGGTGGAGCGTAGTAACCAGAGCCTCAAGAAGATCTTAGAAAAGACGGTTAATGATCATCGGAAGGATCGAGTGCAAATTGGATGATGTACTGTGGGCTTACAGAACAGCTTACAAGACACCTATGGGTACATCTCCATATCAAATGGTTTATGGAAAGCCATGTCATTTGCCGGTCGAACTTGAGCATAAAGCTTACTGGGCGACGAAGTTCTTGAATTTTGATTCCAAAGCTTGTGGTGAGCACAGACTTCAGCAGATGCATGAGCTAGATGAATTCAGGCTCCAGGCCTATGAGAGCGCCCGAGTGAGTAAGGACAGAATGAAGCTGCTCCATGATAAGAAAATTAAGCAAAGAGAGTTCCATGCGGGAGAGCAAGTCTTGCTATACAATTCCAGGTTACATCTGTTTCCTGGAAAGCTACGGACACGGTGGTCCGGCCCGTTCGAGATTTTGCAAGTCTTTCCACGCTCATATCATGATAAGTTCAATGAAAAATGCACAAAAATTTGAAAATTTTGTTTTGTCCCGAGTGAGCAACTACATGCCTATGTTCAATGTTTAAACTTAATGGATGCCTGAGATTGTGTATGCGAGATGAGTTAGATGTTCACCTGACCCTTATTTCACGTGCCTTATCAGATGATGAGCTAATTTTTAAAAGTTATATCCATGTAGGTTAAGCATGCCTTGACTAGCTTACATTATGTGCTCAGTGCTATATTTCATAATAGTTTGGATTTGAATTCAAAGTATGACATATTGTGAATATCATAGAGTTTGAATGTGATAAGTAAGTCATTGCCAAAGTCTTGAAGTAATAATGAAAATGATTCATTACATTGAGGTATTATGCTCGTGAGTTTGTATAGCCCATGGCTTAGAACCAACCGCCACCTGTAAATCTCATATAAGTAATGCTAATTGATAATAAATGTGTGTGTCGGAAGTTTGGTTTATGATTTGAGTGAGGTAGGGCGTATCACGAACGCCCTATACCACTATGACGACTAATAGCTCACGACAATGTGAAAAAGTCGCCTTATGATTTGGGTAGTTAGGGCATATCTCGAGAATGTCCTATTCTACTATGACGGGCAAGAGCTCATTTTTGATGTGTGTTAAAAAGTGAATTTGAAAAAAAAAATGTATAATAACTAAAAAAAAATTTTTTCAAGACTTGGCCAATGATGATTTTATACCCAAGATAAACTCTTATGATATGTTGTAGGAATCATCCTCTAAGTATGTCGAGAAATGGTTTGATTACTTTCTATTATCTTTCAAGCGTGCACATCCGAGCGCCATCTATGCTTAACTTAAGTGTGATACTAGCTAGTTTTGCTTGAATTCAATTCAAGTTGGGATCTAGTGGAAGTTTGATATGGCTCTTGCACGCAAACACTTGGGTGAATTTCTACTTAGTTACTATGCACTATATTTGGTATCCACCTATTCTTTGACTCTGAGCTAGGTTTTTGTTTTGTTTTGCTCGAGGACGAGCAAAAGTTTAAGTGTGGGGGTGTTGTTAAGGGTCAAATTGTAGTGTTTTTAAGGATATATTTCACCTCAATTTCCCACATATACGTATGATTTTCATAGAATTCGAGGTTTATAGTGAAATATTGAGTGAATGGTGAGTTAGAGAGTTAAATATGAAAACGTATCAATTTATACGATTATTTGATTGTTTTATATGGTTTTGGATATTGTTACGTTTTTGTGGTGTTTGGATGCAATGTAGATACATGTTTTTGACTTGGAAGAGGATAAAGATGGAGATAAAGCTTGGAATGAAGCTTTCAAGCAGCCGAACTTCCGACGCAGTTCTTGATATGATATACACTGATTTGACTCTCGACCTCAAGAGAAGAGTTGTAGGGCTTGAATAGAGGATTCTACAGGATCTTGAATCACTTCATTCCGACTTACGAGGCCCGAGATATGAGCGTTACAAGTTTGAATAATGATGCTGTGGTATTGGAAAATCCCGAAAACGACTCGGGATACGACGGGCTAGTCAAAAAGGCGTTTTCTGAAGAAGAGTCCTTAATGAAAGTTGTAGAGTTTTCCGAGAGCTTAATTATGACGTTCGGATCATAATTTTTGGAGGTCTACAACTCAAGATATGAATTTTAGAAGTTTGAGTTCAGTTCAAGAAGCAAACCAGCGTTCAACAGCCGACTCCATTTAAAAGGATTTGTTCAACAGCCGCCTCTTTATTACTTCCTATATATATATATGCGCATAATCAACCCTAGGATACAATTTCATATACAGCCGCAAATTACACAAGAGAGCAGCCGACTTTTTCCAATTTTCTTTTCCTGTACACTTTCATTCCAAAACACAATTAGGGTGTAAATTTGTTTACCATGAGGAGCTAATTTCCTTCTCAAGCAAACTTGGGGAAGCGTTTTGAACGGATTTCGGTTTTCAATTCTATTTATCTATTGATAAATATCTAAAGGTTAGAACTTTTGTATCAATTTCATATCGTATTTGCATTTCGATCGATCGAGAGATATGTGTATGATTTGATAATCCGTTGATGATAATTAATGGAACCCTAGGTCACTATACAAAAGTTTGAATCTTTTAAACCAAATTATAACGAAAGTTGTGGTTTAAACGGTTTAGATTTTGGATATTGATAAATATCCCCACCTAAGAACGCTTAAAGGATCAATCTTTGATAGAAGATTGTGAATAAAATCATCTAAGCCATTAGTGATTTGTGCACTCGTTAAGCGTAATAATCGTAACCTTGGGATAGAATCATTTGATTAATAGTTTGAAACCGGTATTTGTTTGATTCGTGGAACCGTGTTTGCTTGCCTTTATATCACTTTGCATTTGGATAATTGTTCAAGCCTTCACCCTAGTTGTTGATTATTATTTTTCGAAATTTATTGTTTCATCATGACTGTTCATCGCCGCTTTTATTGTTCATTATCGCATAATTAGTATAAACTCGTGACATTTGCAACTAAAACTTGAATCGATACAACCCCAATTCCCCGTGATCGACTCCGGTTACACCATTTTTCTACGACCTTGCACTTGAGGCCACGACCGGATTATAAATTTTTATAACTTGTTTTGATCGTTTTATTTATTATAATCCGTTTTCTACAACATATTTCCAGTTGCATTACCAGTTCCAGGAGGTCCTCTTCCACCTCTTCCTCTAGAGCTTCTACCACCCCTGTTGCCTCTTCCTCTTCCAGACCCATGATCCTTGATACCTCATTGATTCCCAGGCCTGTTTCCAGATGACCTATTTCCACGAGGTCTGGACATAGCAACATTAGCAGAGGACATCCCCAACTCCAAATTTGCAGAGGGGTTAAAACGGGCCAAAAGTCATTCATGAGTCACCAACTGTGACTGAACTTCTTGCCAAGACAGTGAGCCAATTCTGGAAGCCAGATTCACAATAACAGATTCATATTCCTTGCTAAGGCCTCTAAGAGTAGCAAGGATTAGCTCACCTTTAGTAATCGGGTATCCTGCAGCCGCCAATCCATCTGAGTAGGACTTCATTTGGGCAAGGTAATCCATCATGGATTTGGATCCTTTCTCACTACAGGTTAAAGCTGTCTTATATTCAAGCATCATGGCCTCAGATCGATTGTTGTATAGGATTTCAAGACTGGTCCAAATTTCATGAGCAGTCTCAGATCCAACAACCTCCAGGAGTGTTTCCTCATTCATTGAGCTCATCAACCATCCAACGAGCAGTTGATCTTTGGTGTACCATCCATCATACGCCGGATTTTGGACAGTGCATGCAGATAAAGTTGTCGGGTTGTAAGTAGAGATAGCTTCCGGTGGCTTTGGTTTGGTGCCCAGGAGATGACCATCCAGTTTGTGACCTCCTACAATGGGTAGGATGGTGGACTTCCACAGTAGATAATCCGATCTGTCAAGTTTGATAGTGCAAGCTTGATTCAGATTTCCACCAAACGGAGCTAAAGAGCTCACTGAAGCAGACAGAGGCATCTGAGGTTTTTGAGATTGCATGAACGAGGTGACAGTCGGATTTTGTTGTAAAAAGGTAGAGAAATCTGGGATGGATGGTCGGAGAGAAGAGGTGGATCCGAAAGTCGGAAACATAACAGCAGAGAACAGAAGTGTGGAGGACTGTGTTTGAGGGCCGGTGGGAGTCCGAGTAACATTCCCTACTCCTGATCTTTCTGGGAGAGAAGAGATTATGGGTGGAGCTGTAGTTGGAGCTGTAGAAGAGATTATGGGTGGAGCTGTAGCTCCGGTGGTTTTGTCGCCGGGATCGGCCATAGCCAAGTTAGCTCCGATACCAACTTAAGTTTTAGATAAACATTAATTGATTATCCAATAATGTGAAGGATGATACAAATAAGGAAGGAAAGGAATAAAATCTAGTACTAGATCTTCTAGTACACACACACTCTGCCACCTCACTAACAACTTAATACAAGAGACTAAAATAGCCTTCTTGGACTTATCTTCTAACAGAAAGCGATGTATTTTGAAAAGAAAAATTAATGAAAGAAAATTTATTTATTAAGATGAATAAAATTGTTTTATTTGAATGAGGTGAAATCAATTGGTAATGATACCATTGTGATCGTATGCTTTGAAAACATCGCTACAAAATCACTACAAATTCCATACAAATTTAAAAAAAAGTTTTCAAAACGTAGAATTTAAAATGAAATCATTTCGTTTCCGGGACATGATCTACCGATAAAGGGTTTGAGTGGTGTAAAAGGTTAGCTGGGCCTTAAATTGGGGTGGATATTTGAATCCCATAAATGACGACTTCATTCAGTTTTTTGGTATAATAGCAAACTATGACTCTGAGTCACTAGGTTAGCTGTTTAAATCTCCATTCATCCCGTGAGACAGAGAAAGTGAAGACTTTCATGATTAGGGTTTAACTGTTTTTTTCTTTTCACAATGAAATCATTTCAAAACACATTTTACAAACAAATCATTTCAAAGCACATTTTTGTAGGTTCCCCTTTTGTTTTGTAGGTGTAGATAGGAATCATAGGATCCAAAGCCTAAAGATTTTTGGAGGGAAGAAAAAAGCAATCAAGATTTGGAACTGTTGATTATATTGGTGTTTGTTTAATGAGTAATTAAAGCTAAAGAGATTTCAGGATCTAAAATCATTAAGTTGAATTAATTATGATTAAAAGAGCAAAAGTGTTTTAATGACAATTATGTGTATTTTTTTAGCAGAAAAAAGAATTTAATTAGGCTAAATTGGCGTTACACGCAACAAAAACAGAAAGAGAAGGGCGATAACCCCAGTCACCTAAAGCCTCTCCTACAGACAGGTCACAGATTTGTTTGGACTAACAAATATGCGGAAAAATTACCACTGCGTTTGATAAAATAAAAAGGACAAGAGGTGAACCCTGTAGCAATACGAAGGCAACCTACGACCAGGCAAACGAGCGAAGAAATATCCTCCGCAGAAAAGAGTAGGCACTGGACAGAAGAAAGAGAGTCTATCTCGAACACAACAAACTGAAAACCATGTTGTGCCGCCATGACTAACCAACTCGATTAGACTTACGTCTCATAGACTCGTGTGTGGTCTTTGGTTTTAAAGAAACCTAAACGAGTTGGTTCAGTCACTGTCGAGACATTGAGATTTATGGTCTCACGTTCAATTTTTATTTTCTTTCTTTTTGTTGTCACAACAACGATAAAAGTATTTTACATCCACATTATCATGCAAATGATCATATAGCGTGAAACATATGTTTTTAAGAAAGCTATGAAAAAAAAAAACAAAGTGAAAAATAATTGAACATGAGATCATAAATCTCAGAGTCTCGATAGTGAACCAACTCGGTTAGGTCTCGTTAACACCGAAGATCGACCGCTGTTGACACGAGTTGATATGTGAGACTTTTAAGGAAGATGACGGCCTAAAAGGGCAAAAGAAAAGCCCCATATGAATATGAATTATGATACATACATATATACTACATCAACTTAACCGTCCTTTTGGTTTAAAGAGCAACAAATGGACCAATACATTTACATTACAACTTTCCCCTTTCTTGAGGGCAATTTCAGAAAGTTGAAATATTTAATACTACCCTTCAAATTCTTAGTGCAGATGTGTTTTTGTTCAAAGTCTTTGTTTTTATTCGGTCTGATCGATAGGTCAAATTCAGTTTTTAATTGTGCTACTGACATATAACTCCTCCCTTATTAATAAATCTCATATTTATTGAGTGTCGGGCCAGAAGGACAAAATAAGATACAAAATGGTTAAGAAGGACAAGACGCGTCTGTTACTACACGTGTTATTACATTTATCTATATGTATTACAACATGTGTTACTACATGTTGTCATTTTTTCTCATTTTAGATTAAAAACTGTCATCCACAACCTTTAACCTTAAAATAAAAGGTTAAAGGTTGTTTTATTTTAAAATTGAAAACTCAGAAGAAAAAATCCCTTATATTTTGGGACATTTGACCCTTCAACTATCACGTCAAGAACATTTGCACTTTATCTCATTTTTATTTCTTAAAAAAAATCTACAAGCAAATTGTCATTCATTTGTACTATATTTTATGAGTTAACTTGGTGTTATATTTTGAAATATTAATTACTTTTTATAGAGTTTTGGCCTCGAATCGCATTTGTTTTGCATGTTAGGATTTAGTAGCTTTTTCATGTATGTTTTGTTTTATTAACCATCTGCAGTTACATATTGACTATCAGTAGATTTTATTATACAATCATTATACCAAGCGTAATGCATTGTGAATTTGTGATGATCGACATACACATTAGAACAATCAAGAAATGTAACATTCTATCTCTATAACACGGTAGGGCGATCAAGAAACGTAAAAATTGATATCTTAACACGAACCGAACCCTTGACCTCTGAGGCATTTCTCATATAACTTACTATATGAGTCAAACTACGAGGTTCCAACTAGAGCCTCATGGGCTACATTGTATAGTAGAACTGATCCTCTGCACTAGAGCCGTGATGTGATAACATGCTATCACCAAATCTACGGTCAAGTCACCTTCACATTACGAATGTGGTCAGATCATCTCCACCAATCACAACACGACAAAGGATCGATGCTCTACATTTACTAAAACAAGCATTTATTTAAGGTGGATGATCATGAACTTGTGCATTAAAATTGTAAACACATCAATCTACAACTTTCCCTATTCACTAAATTCATACATATATCTATTCAAAAGGTTATTTCAAGGATTATTAAACTTTTACTTTTTCGAGTTTTTTTTTGGAAGATAAGGAACGTTATGATAATGCCATGAAAATGGTGGACACATGGAACTTGCTTCATTCATCATTTTCATCATCTTGATTGTCTTGATGTTTTTGAGCGTGTTTCTGGGCATTATACATATCCGCTACCTGCAAATTCATGCATTAACTAGTTTAAAAAAACCAAGCAGTTAATCGATGTGAGAAAAAAAAAAAAAAAAAAACTTATTTTTCACCATTTCAGATGTTGATGCTTCTTCTGGATTCTTATCTTCTCTCACACGAACCAAACGCGGAAACCGTAGAGAAATTCCCTACACAAAAAAAAAAAAAAAAACAAATCACCCCTTAAAACACTTGCAAAAGAGTTTTCTTTAACAGATTCTCTCCGACACCAATTTTCTAGTTCAGAACGACGTTTATTAGAATCCCTATAACATATAATCCGAATAGAGGATCTGTATTTCTGCATTAGAGCACTTGCAGTAGATACGGTAAATCCTTAAAAAAAAATGCATTTTAGAGATTTTAAATGTAAAAATAACACTGCAGCAGAGCAGACACTTTACTTTTTACACATCCTGCAAATTTTCCTTTACATCTACGGTATTTATCCAGATTCTGTAAAATTTCTTTTATATTTACCGTATTATGTAAATAGAGAATCTGATGCATGTCATCTTGAATAGAAATTATGTAAACTAAAATGTGTATTTAAAACTGTAAAATAGAGTATTTATTGAGAGCATCTCATGCAAGAGCTCTTAGAACACTTGCAGTAGATACTATGAGCACGTTTGGTATAGAGAAAAGTCGAGAAAAGAAAAGTGATGAGAAAAAACCTGAGAAAAGAAAAACTGAGAATAGAAAAGAATAAATTCTCAGCTTGTGTTTGGTATGCAGAGAAAAGATGCTGAGAATAGAAATGATTATCTTTTTTTTTTTTTTTTTTGAAATGAGAATTGATAATAAAATAATATAATTTATTCTCACCGAAGCATGTTTGGTTGTCATGAAAAAATGTAATCGAATTTTTTTTGGGGAAAGAATATAATCATATTTTATGGGTGAAATTTTATTGAGTATATTATTTTTGAAACAATTTTTTTTTTTTTTTTTTTTTTTTTTTTACAAGATAATGGAAAAAAAATGATACGATTATACAAATCATGCTCCTCATACGAGGAAAGATAAGTGGTGGGAAAAACGAACTTTTCTATTCTCTATGAACTTTTCTTTACTGTAGGCTAAGAATCGAAAACAGGAAAAAGAATCACTTTTGGAGAAAAGTTGATGAGTTGAGAAAAGACACTTTTCTTTTCCCAAGCAACCAAACGCGTCTAAATTGAGAAAAGAAATATAATCTTTTATTTTCTCATCTCATTTCTCCCTAAACACACCCTAAATCCTTTAAAAACTCTATTTTAGAGATTTCCATTAGAAAAATAAGACTGCAGCAGATACTCTATTTTTTTATACTCTAAACTACAGATTCTATAAAAAAAAAGGTACCTTGTCGGAATCCACGATTCCAATGGCAGCACGATAAACAGGGCTGATTGTTAGATCAGCAGCTTTTACTTCCCAAACCTTAAAAAGAACAATAATTTGCCAGTAATTCACAGTTAAATGAGAACAGTTAATTTAATCCAATCTGGAAAAAACAAGATTTCAATACACATAGCATACTATTAATTTCTACAAGAAAAAAAAAATTTCTGGTCGACATAACAATTTAGAGAAAGCAAACAATTGATTAAAGGGCGAAAAAAGCTGAAAACCCTTGTGAGAAAAAAAAAAAAGATAAATTTTCCACGTAAATTTCCATACATACCTCTGAAGATTCAAACCATACATCAGGGCTGATATTATCGGAACATCGATAGTAAGACTGCAATACGCGAAAATGTCAGGAAATAAGTAAGAGCAATATCAGATTCAATGAGTTGAAAACGTCCTACTAATAAAGACGAAAGTTCTTCTAATTACTAGAAACAAACCTTTGGCTTTTCAATGACTTTAGATTTTAAGCTTGCAGAACGCTCTTCAAGCATAGCTTCAGAAAATCCGGTACCTAATCAGTGTTACGAGATTCCATTTTAAAACATCGAGTCCAAAGAGACGTTGTAAAGACTTGTCAATTCTTTAAATTCAACTGAATTATTTTTCATCATTATTTTGTCACAAGAAAAAAAGAAAAGAAAAGAAAAGGAAGCATTACCAATTTTACATATGCTCTGGAATTCCTCGTTCTCTTTATCATAGCAAGCCAAAAGAAAAGCACCATAAACACCTGGAAATGTACAAAGAGAAAACCAATGCATAAAACTCAAGTGCCTCAAAATAGATACATCGGAATTCCGTGCTAACATGATTTAAGATTATAATCATAAGGGATAAGAACACTTAAAAGCTCGTTCGCTTTATAATATTTGCATTTTTATCCCTATTGTTTCATTTCAGCACTTTATTTAATCCCTCATCTTCGCAATTTTAAATTTTCAGTCCAAAGTGACACACGTCTAACAACCAACACTGAAGGTACAACATGCTCCAACCAATAAAAATCTGCCACACATGGCAAAAAAAAAAAAAAAGGATTGAAAAGATAAAAGAAATTGCATTGATATATAAAGGGTAAAAGTACTGAAATGAAACATCTGGGATAGAAATACAAACAACATGAAACAAAAGGGACAAAAAATGTCATTATCCCTAATCATAATAATAAGGAAACTTGAATCATTTCGCTCCTTAAATCAGCGATGAAATAGGTCCTTGTGATATACTTCATTATTACATGGGCACATAAAAGTAACAGTAAAAAAAACATTGGCAGATTACCTGTACGTTTTCCACGGCCATGGAAACCAGCAATGGGCACCAAATCTAGTGAGTCACCGATACTATAGACAGAAAAGTTGGCAAATTTTAGAAGCTTAATCAGCATCTTCAAGATTAATAAAGCACTTTCTAACTAATTACCTCTCCATGTAATCTTTTTTCAACTTCAGCCAGTTCCGTGATCGTTCAGTAGGCTCATACGTGGCATCTTTCTTCAATGTTTTGATCATCAACCCTTCGCAACTGCATTAGAGCCGTTGCATATCAGTTCCTTTCTCAAATTTACAGACTCAAACATCACTTTTCACTATTTCACAGAATCTCTACAAGGTGTAATTTGAATTGAGAATCTGTATTTTGTACAATACATGTAGGCCAGAATTTAGAGATTTTGTATTTTACAGTTCTGGTTATAAATCCTTATTAGTGAGTTTGAGTGAATTAGATCTCTATTTTACGATATCTACCTTGCATCAACAGCGGCTTCAAGAAACTTCTGTATAACTTCAAGGTCATTGGATGTTATTGCAGTAGCAAATTGAAAAAAGCCCGGTTCTTCCTTGAATGACTTGTATAGATGCTACAAAAAAAAAAGCCACAAAACCGTAAATGGTGAACCTTACTTTTCAAAGAATAAATGAAAATGCTTGTGTTGATTAGCATACCTGTCTGCGGACATCAAGTTGCTCTGGCAGAAGAGTTTGACCATTGAGATAAAGGATGTCGAAAGCATATATACAAACACCAATTTTTATCTCTTCGAGTGTAACATTCTTACGAGCACGAGTGCTGAGTACCTGTCAGTATTTGAAACCTTAAAAGTTAGACAAGGCCACCATAGCATACATCCTTCAACAAATACAGAGAGGATAATCATATCATGAGCTCAACCATATTTTTGTTTATCGTATTATTTTGCATTGATACACAAAGTCAAGTGCGAAATGAGAAAAAGAGAACACCTGGAAGGGCTGAATCCTTTTCTTCTCCCTATCATATGCAACAAGCTCACAATCAAGAACAAATGAGGTTACGCTTGATTCTTTTAATCTACAATACAAATAGAAATGATTAGCGCCTTCTCCAATTTCATGATATCATAAAAATCGCACAACCCTACGAGATTTTTCCTGTGACAAACATAATAAGTCTCAAATTTCCACATTCAGTCTAATGGCAATTTACCTATCCAAGAAAAGGGGCCCACGAGACATCATACTATGAAGTAATAAAAGTGCATCTTTCTAAAGAAAAAGATTCACCTCTTGATAGCCTCCACAACATCAGGATATTTTCCAGTATTCCATTCTGCATTTCGACTGTATATCTCAACTGAACCGTTCTCCAAGAAATGTATCTAAAGTAAACACAGTGAGGTAAAACACATCTCAAAACAACAACAAAAAGATGTACTGTCCAAAGTGGTTCTACCTGAGCACGTTCCCCGTCATACTTGTATTCACATGTGAATTCTGTATCCTGAAACTTATCTAAAATTTCAGATACTCCTTTGGTAGGTTTCGCTAGCATGGGTCCCACAGGAATACCGACTGAAAAGGTACAAGTCTTAGGAAGATCCCACAAGCCATCAGCAAGAAGAGCCGGTATTATCTTTTCGTAAACTGGAATGACAGAGTAAACTTGCTTCAAGATTTTCGCAGCCTGCAGGATTAAGCCAATAATACTTGTAAATCAAAAAACAAAACACAATCACAAGCCATCAAAATCTATGATACAAGTCCGGCATACAGCGTCTAATGGAGAATCTACATCCTTAGGAGGCGAAGAATGCTTCTGTGAATAATATGCAGCATGGCCTAAAGCAGTTAAAAGGGTTTTTCCCCCCGAACCAATCCGTAGCTTTGCCTGTTAACATAGTTTGAACAGACATAGTCAATATGTGTATTGTAAGATGAAGAAACATCAATCAATCATCAGCTTTTTGACCTGGAGAAGACGTATCAAGTATTGAGGTTCACAGTCAGTCGCGGCAACTAGCAGTCCCTTGATGTAGTTCTTTTTCTTTTCTTGACTATCTTTTCCAGACTCCTATATTAAGGTAAGCAAAAGTTCAAGCCACCTATGATAGACATGAAAACCAAATAGATACCAAGAAAAACAAATGTTTGTTACCAAACAAACATAAAGCAAAAAAATTGTGCAAATACATGGTCCAAAGATAGATGTGTGTGTGTGTGTGTGTGTGGGGGGGTTAAGGACACAGTGGCAGCTGTTACTGCTCAAATTGATAATGACAAATGGAGTGGTGTCTAGGCACAATGGTAAAACCTGTCGTCGTGTGACAAGAGGTTACATGTTCAACCTGCATAAACAACCGCTTATAGAAATAAAAGATAAGGTTGTCTATAATAGACCTAAATGGCCCAGCCCTCCTTGACTAAAAGAATTAACTAAGAGAAACATAGCAATTCACAAACAACTCATTAACCATTAAGAAGATTCAGATAAAATAACATTAATTAATACGCTCTTTTTGTAACTAAGCAGCAAGCACAAATTTCAGCTGAAGTGAAGAACAAGAATCATCCAAATCAACAAACAGGAAACGTGGACAAGCATAGCGCAATGGTCACAAGCACAAGTTTAAAGTTAAGTGAAACAGAATAAATCTTTTAATGGTTGTTGGTGGAGTTGACAGTAAGAATGACGTGCAACTATTTGAGCTTACCAATGGTTGAAGCTCATTCATACATAAAAACTCACTTGTTAGCAATTAGATAAAAAAGAATATCATCATACTCCTAAAAATCATATGATGTTTTATAATGAATAGGTACCATCAAATGGGAAACTGGAGCAAAACCATTACAGTTTCTTCAGCAGTCAAATAAGCAATGGGGATGTCACATACCTTTGCAATGACACGTAATGAATCAAAAACTTTGGCGACAGTCAATGCTTCTGGTTTACGCAACAAAGGCTGAGATGAACGGCTTGCTTTTGCAACAAGACCCAAATCACCAAGTTCCTAGAGGAAAAATATCTGAATTATAATTCAAATGTGAAATATCACAATTCAATGAAAAAAGGAACTATTCTAGCTTGCATCCCTCACGTTAATGCTTATACACAACATATCCCTATGAACCTTATGCATATATACAAGCACTACAAGGTAATTGTTCGAATGATCTCGACTTCTTTGCAAGCACAACAACCTAAAAGCCCAAGGCACCAAAATCAGCAAGAATGCCATAGTGGCTAAAACGTGTTTGACATGAGAATCAAACAACCACAATCAAGAAGGTATGACAAGTTCACTACAATGCAAGTTCTAAATTACAGTTATGATACAGGTGATCAATAGGAAACAAAAAAGCACTCCCAATTCTTTCACATTACAAGCATTACATAGCTTCATAACATTAAAACAGACAAAACCCACATTGTACTGCTTCTTAATATGATCCTCTTTTGCTCCACAAGCCCCTGCCAACGCTTTAATAATCGTAGAATCACCAATCCCAAGCTCCAATCCTTCATGATCCGGTGCAATTTTATCAGACAAAAGGTAAACAACAGCTACCGTATCCTCAGGAGTAGTTTCAATCACAGTCCTCAACATATTACAAACAATCTCCGTAATCACAATCCGACCCTTCTCCTTCGAAATCGCATCAAGAGTCTTCGCTACAAACATAAACGGCACTTTCCCCCCTTTACCCCAATACCCCGCCTTCTTCGGATCAAAAGTAGCCGCCTTTTTCTTCAATTCCTCAACACTTTCATTCGGACTAACACTCACCACCTTAGCTGCTAGATTTTCATTTTTAGGGGCATTTACAATCTGGGCTTCATTAATTTGTTTCAAATTGGGGGTTAAGCTGTTAACAGGCTCCTGGGTTCCGGTTTTCTTGGGGGAAGGTTGAGTTTCTTGTGGGCGTTGTTGTTGTTGGGTTTTCTTCTTCTTTGAACCGTTTGCCATGAGGACATCGAAGGCTGAGGGGCGTTTAGACGACATCGTTTTGAAGAATTTGACGGCGGTGCTGGTGGGTGGTGGAGAAAAAGATTGAGGTTTTGGGGGAAACGAAGAAGAAAAGAGAAGAATGGAACTGGGTTTGAGCTTGCAGAGAGGAAATGCGCTGTGAGTGAAGCTAAAAGTGTATGCCCTCAGCATCAACAACAGCAACAACACAGCGTAAAAGCCTTCTCTGTGATTTCGCGCTTAAAAGGAAGCGATTTTTTTTCGCAGACGGCGGGAAGGAAGATGAACGAAATAAGCCCTTTCTTGTAAGTTGTAACTAATTAACTAATTTTTTTATTTTCTTCTGGAAAATTGATATAATTAGTTTTTTTTTTTCAGGAAATAGCCAACTCAATCATTTTAGTTTTTTTATTTTTTATTTTTATGTTAAACGTTAAAAATGACAAGATAGAGATGAAAATATGCCCTAAGTCCACTGGAATATTTTTTAGTGTTATTTGTTTATAAGGACGTGTTTTGGGACTTAATTAGCATTTAGGACACCCAAAACAAACACTTAGTTATAAGGACAAAAAAAACACATCTTGGACAAAATTAACCCTATTATCTATATGTTCTTCAGTCGTCTTCCAAATTCTTTTTCGCATAATCTTTCTCCAGCTAGCGGCACCGTTTCGGCATTCTGTGCGATGATGATCTAGAGGATGATTCTGCCTTAATTCATGACCGGATTAACGGTTCTACTAGCCGCAATGATTCCGTCTCCGGAGCTTGGAGCACACCGCTGCTCCGAACTTTCGTTCAGGCCGGAAGCCATACTTCCCACCTTTTACAAATCTACCTGCAGGTTTGATATGGTGTTATGGTTTCCTTCACCTTTGTATTTCAATATGTTGGATCCTCTTTTATCGTTAATGTAGATGTTAGCTTTCCTATATTGGCTCAATTTTGCCTTGAGAGCAAAAGTTTGAAGCCTGATGAAGCTGTTAAGGTTGAGGCATATATAATCGAGTGAGTTTAAACATTGCCCCTTCTTTTTTCTGTTATCTTGATCCCTTTTTAAAAGCAATATTTATGTTGTTAGAATCGTCGCTTTCTTGATTATAAGAAGCAAATATTAAGGGTCATTTGGGATTTCCTTTATTGGTTTCCTAATTAGATTCTTAGATAAATTATGGCTACAACATGTATTTTACCAAGTTATTTACCTGGTTTCATGAAATTGCAAATGAAGTGCTTAATATTAAATGATTTCAAAACCTCCTGGTTCTCCCACCATTTCTCAACTGGGAACAACAGAGTGAGATTTGGAAATTTTCAAGCTAATTAATTAGCTTTTAGTAGACCAAAATAATTTTTTCAATAGAAACCCAAATGAACAATTGTAGGCATTTAGCTTCGAAACTATATATGTTAGATATGGGGTTGCAGTAAGATATGATACATGAGAAGTTGAAGCTAAATAATAGACAAGTTTTAGAAAAAGGATGGTAAAATTAAGGGGGGAAAATAGCAGAAATTTCTAATCTTGCTGAAGATCATGTTGTTCAGCAGGTTGTCCCTGCTGCTCTTGATTCTACCGGTTTGGATATTGGTGCTTCCCCTGCAGCTGTTTTTACTTCTGAATTAGTTCCTGTTTATGTTAGTATGATGGCTTTGGGGTCTGATAATGCTGATGATTCTGTTCAGATTTCTGCTCTAAATGCATCTTTTGACAAGCCTGCTGCAATCTCTCTACCTGATATATGCCTATTCTTGCTTTGCTCCTTTCAATCTATGCGGATTCTTTTGGAATAAATGCTCTTTGTTTTGTTTTTTGAATCAGTCTTTGTCTCATTGAGGTCACAAAAATCATTCTTCTTTGGAAAGAGGACCGATTCTCGCTCTCTTCTACAGTTCTCTTTGGATTAAATAATCTTTGTCTTTTTGAGATCTTCAAACTCTCTTCTTTGTTGGTTTATTTATTCTGACTCCTTCAGTACTACTTGGTTTGAATGAGGGTTCATTTTTGAGAAAAAGTGTTTGAGAAAGGAAAGAACAATTTATGTATGTATGATTGGTGTAGTCACATGAATTTGATGGTAGGTTTGTGTATGATTTGTAATAAAATTGATGGAGTGGCATTAATGTCACTGCATTTTCTTTTTTTTCTTAACGTTGTTGCTTATTACATTGAAGCCTTTGTCTTTAGATGTCATTTCTTTAGGTATAATCACTTTATAGAGTATACATTCTTGAAATTCAACGGCATCATGCAATCTGTAGAATTTCTTGTCATACGATGCATAATGGCTTAAAAACCACATTCATAGTGACCGAACTCTTGGTCGATGTCACTGCATAAATTGTTGATGTCACGCATATATATTGTCGATGTCACTGCATAAAATGACGATGTCGCTGTATAAAATGCCGATGTCACTGTATAAAATGTTGATGTCACTACATGAAATGCCGATGTCACTGCCTAAAATGCCGATTTCACTGTATAAAATGTTGATGTCACTGCATATCTGATTGCTGATGTCACTGCATAAAATATTGATGTCACTGCATATCTGATTGCCAATGTCACTGCATAAAATGTTGATATCACTGCATATATGATTGCCGATGTCACTGCATAAAAATATGTATTAAGGTGAAAGATTTATGTTGATCGTAGTTTTATATCAAAATATATAGCCATTTGAAGTCGATTTTATGAAGAAAAGAAATCAAATTTATGAAATTAAATGGAAAAATATCAAATGTCATCACGGTGTTGCTTCATCAAATGTCACTGCATCCCGGTGAATCACTGCATCGTGGTGGTCTATGCATCGCGGTGTCTCTGCATCGGGGGATGCCACTTCATTGCGGTTTCTCTGCATCGCGGTGTCATTTTATCGCGATGTCTCTGCATATAAGATTGCCGATATCACTACATAAATTGTTGATGTCATTCATATATGATTGCTGATGTCACTGCATATCTGATTGCCGATGTCACTGCATAAAATGTTGATATCACTGCATATATGATTGCCGATGTCACTGCATAAAAATATGTATTAAGGTGAAAGATTTATGTTGATCGTAGATTTATATCAAAAGATATAGCCATTTGAAGTCGATTTTATGAAGAAAAGAAATCAAATTTATGAAATTAAGTGGAAAAATATCAAATGTCATCACGGTGTTGCTTCATCAAATGTCACTGCATCCCGGTGATCACTGCATCCCGATGGTCTCTGCATCGTGGTGTCTCTGCATCGGGGGTGACCACTTCATCGCGGTGTCTCTGCATTGAGGGTGGCCATTGCATCGCGGTTTCACTTCATCGCGATGTCTCTGCATATATGATTGTCGATGTCATTACGTAAATTGTTGATGTCATTCATATATGATTGCTGATGTCACTGCATAAAATGTTGATGTCATTGCATATCTGATTGTCGATGTCACTGCATAAATTGTTGATGTCACGCATATATATGATTGTCGATGTCACTGCATATATGGTTAATTAATCGGGGTGGTGACTGCATCGCGGTGGTCACTGCATCACAATGGTTAATTAATCGGGGTGGTGCATTGGGGGTGGTCAATACATCGGGTTGGGCAAAGCATCGCGGTGGTCAATGCATTGCGGTTGTCAGTGCATCGCGGTGTCTCTGCATCGCGGTGGTCAATGAAAACAAAATAAAAAATTTCACTGCCCGGAAAAAAAAAAAAAAAAAAGAAAAAATGAAAAAAAAAAAAAAAACCTCAAATACATGAACAAATCAAAACTAGCGCTACATTTATTTTGATGAACAACGCTACAGTTTCGGCGTTTTTTTTTTCCTTCATTAAGGGTATTTGGGTCTATCTATCTAATTTTTGTCCTTATAACTAAGTGTTTGTTTTGGATGTCCTTTTTGCCTAATTAAATCCAAAATGCGTCTTTTTCAATAATTGTCCCTATTTTTTATTGCTTAAAGGACATTTTCTATTCCATTGAATCTTAAATTCTCTCTTCTATTTAATTCCAGAAACGTATATATCATTTGATCTAAACGTATAAGTATCATAATTCTTTTTTTACCATATTTTTCATTTTTTTATCTTCTATTTTTCTGATATTTAGTTTGATATTTATCCGATGTCTCTTTTGAGGCCAGTTTCGTAAAAACACTAATACAGTGGATTTGAAAGTCTATTCCACCGTGTAGTAAATAGTTGATTTGGCGTAAGAACAATGAATTTGTCTCTATCTTCAATTTTAATTTCCAATGTCCTTGTCCATATTTTTTCCTTTATTCCCATTATTTTTTGGATAATCAATCATTTTATTTATAAATTAATTAATAAACGCTATAATAATAAGCGGAATATAATAATAAATAAATAAAAATTGAAGAAAAAACGGGATATAATAGAAAAAAAGAAAATTGCCTTGCCGGGAAATAGTTTAGGGGGCTCAGTTACCGGTGTTGCCGCCGCCGCTACCAGCCGTCAAATCCCATCCCGTAGTCGACCTAGCAAAGCGGGGGTGTTCAAAATGGAAGGTCTTGCATCGGAAAAGGCAGCAGCAGATGCCCTAAATACTTTTGAATTCAGCTGGTCAGTATCCTATGCTTATTTCTCCAAATTTTTAATATATGTATATATTTATGTTTGCTGCAATTTTCTGCTTCACGTTAATTTACATGCTCCTTTCAGACCTTTTCTCAAACACCTGCACAGCATTGATAATTTTCCCTCAAAATTGGCCTAGAAAAGATGAAGAGGATGATCTTGGGTAGGCTTAAAAGCAGCTTCTTTTGCTTATTTAAGACGTGCATAAAAATTATAGCTTTCCTTAGACTATTTGTTGTAAATTGTTACAATTGGAAGCTGTTTAGGAACCTGAATCCCCTAGCCAACTTAAAGAAAGATTGCAAATTCGCCAGACAAGCGTATCGTAAGTATCTGGGGCGTATATCTCTGCTGGATACATATCGCTGTATCCGATTCGGGACATGCTGTCAAATAAACGTTTCAGTGCATTATAGTGAACTAGTATCTTTTTACTATGTGTTTCTCTGTTTTTTTCTTGAGAGTTCAAGAAGATAATTTGCTAATTTAACTGATATGTGTAACTTTTGTTGTAGCGATTTAGAAGTAGACTGCGGTTCTGAGGAAAACGCTGCTATTATCTTCTCGACGTTGTCTGTGGATAAGGAGGTAGATTTCATCTCCAATTCGCCATCTTTATTCTTTGAAGTTCTATTGATTGATTCTTTTTTTTTTTGCTGAAATTGCAGTTGCAGCCTGACAAGGTGAAAAGGGACATGTCAATCTCTAAAGGAAAACTATCAGTGTGAGTTTGTAATTTCTTCCAAGCTTTCGGTTTTGTTTTGTTTTTTTTTTTCTGGTTGTATTCGAACATACAACAAAACCTTCAGGATAAAAAGGAAGAAAGAAAATTAGGGAAATAAAGTAGTTATTTTTTGAATGATGCTTGTGTGTATCTTCAACACAAAGCAACACAAAAGGATTTGGAACAAACAAGTTCATAATAATAATAGGCAAACGAGTGCAGCTGCAAACCGAGTGTAGTTTGGCTCAAGTGGTCAATGTCTTGAGAATGCATAAAGACATGTTCAATTCTCCTCTAAGGCTTCATGTTAAAAAGCTTTAGGTCAAGCCTTTACCCCTGGGTAAGAGTCAGACTCTGTAGGCATCACCCGGGCCGAACTGTAGACTAATCGGGCCAGTTAGTCTCGGATACTAGAGGCTTTTAAAAAATAATAATAACTTAGTGAGAAGTGTTTGATCGGATTCTCCTTTTACCTTTTAGATTTAGTTCAGAGGCATCTGCTATAAAACTAAGAATTTGAATGGAGGGAACTAGATTCACTTCTTTAAGGTGTCCAGTCTCTTTTCTTTTATGCTTTATTTTCCTATGTAGTTTGAAATTGGTAGGTCTTTCCCAAATTGTTCATGAATTGATTAGGGAATCCCTGTTAAAATATAATACGCCTAGATAACCCCGCTTTCTCATGGGGCCCACATAAGCGAAATACTTCTAATTATCTTGTTATATTAAGCTATATAGAATCCTACCAAAACGGGTATGAAAGAACTCCTTTCACATTTGAGTTAAAATTGTCTTAAACCGACTGTAGATGTAGTCAGGTTGGTAGTGGCTGCAGATACGGGGGGGTGGGTGGGTGGGTGGGGGGGGGGTCTGAAAGGCCTATAGAAATGACAATACACTAGGGTGGCACCATACATTCAATCTCTTAAAAGGCAACAATATGATCTAAAACCGTCTTTTAATAGGTTGAGTATTACAATCACCCTTCTGAAAGATGATTATAAGGTCTAGAGTCGACTTTGGGAAGCTTGGTGTGGTGCCTCTAACAATTGCCTTACAATTATGCACATCCTTAGGGGCATTTTGGGAAGGAAAATCCAACCAAATCACAGTCCATTAAGTTGTGATATGATAGAAATATATAAAAGAAACTAAAACTCTTAAGTCATCCAGAGCCATTAGCTCCAACGATTTTAACTTTATTTTCTCTTATTTTGTTCAGGCATTTCGAGGCAATTGAAGCTAGGTTTTTGCGGGCATCGTTCAGTGCTTTTGTGGACGTTCTTACTCTTGCTACAAAGGCGATTGAAGAATTTGGTCAAGGGATAGAATTGTCTTTTTAACATTGTTTTTATTTACTGAAAATGATCCAAAGTCTATCGAATTGTAGTAATGTTGAGCTTTACACTATGGTTATTGTTTTAGCCCAGCTGTATGTGGAACCATTGTTATCCTTATGTTGTGGAAATCATGGATTTTAGGAAAGCTTTTAGCCTGCAGACAATATCGATATCCAACTACTAAAACAACTGGTTTCTGATGCAATTGCTATGGTTTATAATGCCATACATGTGTCCTGTCCTTTGATTTTAAAATTTGTCATGTTGTTGTGTCGTGTGACGTGTCTGTATTTGTGCTTTATAGCGTTGGAGGTATGGACCGGCATGGATTGGGGGCTATTATTTGCACAACAACTGTTTTATCTGTTGTCCCACACCTATTGGTGTACCACACATTTTTCAAAGAATCGACTATGTGAAAATTGATTCTAGAGTCAAGAATCGACTTCACGTGGAGTCAATTCTGGAACGACATTTGGAAGATTGCTTCTTGGCTATAGAATCGAGTTTGACGGACTCGATTTTGTAGTGGTGCAGATGTAGTGTAGTACCACCGGTAAAGTCGTGATGGTGCAAATAAAGGTCCATCTGGATTTAAGGTGAGCGAACAAGTTTTTCCCGGCATCTGGGGCTTCCCATTTGGTCCTGCCTTAAGACACGGATCATATAGTCCGGCAGTCGGCCTCCAAGGTTTTCCGTGGCATATGGGCTTCCCATTTGGTATGTCTTGAAACACGGACTATATAGCACGACATGCATATAGGTCAACCTTCAAGTTTTTCCTAACATGGTGGCTTCCCATTTCGCCTGTCTTGAAACACGGACCATATAGTCCGACAGGTATATCGGTCAGCCTCCAAGTTTTTCCCAGGCATATGGGATTTTCATTTGGTCCGTCTTGAAACACGAACTATATCGTCCGACATGTATACAAGTTAACCTTCAAGTTTCTCCTAACATGGTGGCTTCCATTTGGCCCGTCTTGAAACACTGACCATATATTCTGACATTTATATAGGTCCGCCTCCAAGTTTTCCCCTAACGCATGGGCTTTCTTTTTGGTCTGTCTTAAAACACAGACCATATAGTCTGAAATGTATATAGGTCAACCGCTAAATAAACCTCTTAGGCGTGAGAAAATTGATTGAATGATAAATTTTACGCCGTCGATCAATAAGAAGCTCCACCAATAAACCAATCTATATGCAACTCATCAATCAAATATGTTACTAAATAAGATTATAAACACAATAAGTAGTCACAGACGCATCAAAATCAAATCAATATACATGTTATTTATTTTTTATTATAACAATCATTATTTTTCTCTTAGAAAACACATACTATATATATAAATTTTCTTTTGTCAAACACCATGAAAGGTACACCTTTTTGTGAGAACTTTAGTATGTATTCTTTCCGGTGTAGTTTACACCCCAACAATTCCAATTGTCTAGATTCAGTTCTCCTAATTATTTACTTAATTAAAATTATCCCATTCACACCCCTCAAAAAAAATTATCCCATTCACATGTCTGACTTTAATTTTCAAAATCAGAAAAAGAATCTTGACATATTATAAAGTTTTTTTTTAGGCCATAAACCTTCCAGCGCATACAAATTCAACTAATTATTTATCATTTGTCATTTTCTCATGTATTTATTAAATTTTATTAGTCAACTAATCACAAATCTCAAAGGCTAATATAATTTAAAAATTATATTAATTTTTAACAAATTTGTCAACTGCTTAGATTATGAAACTGTCACGCACATCATGAGTACATGAGTAATGAATGCTCTATAAAAGCAATAACATTAATTGTCCAATTATCAAACATATCATTACAAACTAAAAGAAAGGAAAAATGGAGAAGTTTGAATCTTCAAGAAATGGAATGGAGCTTTTGGGTTTTGATTTAGATGATTTCATGGATGATACATATATTGAAGAATGTGTGGAGCTTATTGCAAATGACAATTTTGATCCAACCATTCAATTCTCTTCAAACTATGATTATGGTAATATTTCTTGTAATGAATCTCAATATATATGGATATATATTGTCTTGTAATATTTTGATATAACGTTGTTATGACGGAGCCAAGAACATGGCTAAATGAGCTAAGCCCGTCAGGAGTTTTATCTTAAAAGAAACTTATATAAGTCATACTAATTGTCACATCAACTTCTATATATTCTTGATTCAAGATCTTGATTATATGTACATCACATATATATACATGATGTAACAACAACTTTTTAATGTATCAATGTTTTAATGCCTTTAATTAGGTTGTGATCATGGGCTTCTAGGAGAAATGAGCCATGGGGAGGTGGAAAATGAGGGGGATGAATCTTCCGGCACAACTACTACAACAACCACCACGACCACCACCACCACTACTAGAGGCAACACGACTAAGAGGAAGAGGGACGACAAGAGGGTTGACCGAATGAAGACTTTGACTTTGGAGAGGAAGAGAAGAAGTCAAATGAAGGGAACTTTGTATGAATTGAGATCCCTAGTTCCAAATATCACTAAGGTATGTATATATACATATTTATGTATCTATGAGCTTGTAGTTGCATGCTTGCTTTGTTTATGAACTTGTTTGTATGGTGTCATTACAAAGATATGTATCTTTTTTCGTTAAGGACACTCTGCAGTAGAATTTTCGGTATATATATGACAATGAAAGAGCTAATATTGTTTATGGTATATATATATAGATGGACAAGGCATCTATAATTGGAGATGCAGTACAATACATACAAGAACTTCAAAACAAAATAATGAAGCTCCAAAATGATATTGTTTCTCTTGAGGAGTCATCTTTCACACAGCAATCTAATGAACATGAAGATGAAGGAGAAAGCATGTACACTCCCCCACAATTGGATGTACTCCCCATTCAACCTACACCAATAATAATCAAGAACATCTTGCAGGTATTTTCATATTGTTAATAATGATATAGTAATATAAACTAAGATAAATTTCCATATATGTATATATATGGAGGGGTGTGTGTGTGTGTATGGTAGATATATAATATAAATTCAACATTTTCATTGCAGATGGATGTATTTCAGATGGATAAAAGAGAATATCATGGGCGAATAGTTTGTGAAAAAGGAAAAGGAATTGCACCATCACTATATGCTGCTTTGGACTCCATTGAATATGTTGATGTTCCTAGCTCCTTTTTAACTACTGTTGGTGATAAATTTATTTTCACTTTCACAATGAAGGTAATTAAGTTTTCCATTTTCACCGCGTGTGTATATATATATATATACACACACACAAACTCTTTGTTTTGTTAATGTAAAAGGTAATAGGGAATATTAAATTTTTGTTCTTGAATACAGGTTGAAGAAGTGGAAGTGGATATGAATTTAGCAAGTATGAAGCTGTGGATTGCAAGTGCTTTAATTGAACAAGGATTTCAATTTGTAGCACTCCCATTTTCAGATTAATATGTGATGTTCATTAATCTCTTGATTGAGAACAAAATCAAGAAGAAGAAGAAAAAAAAAATAGAGAAACATAGGGGAAAAAAATCACATTTCTTGATGTGTGTGCTTGATAATAGGTGGAATATAGTTGGGACTTGGGACTTGAGCTGGATTCAAGCAATTTAGTAGGAATGTGTATATAGTTTTAACTTTTGTACTACTATCTATATAAAGTTTCCCTTGAAAACTTGTCTCTAATGATTTGATTCAAGGAATATGACAATGGGAACATGAATTTGTTTTCTTTGGGAGATTGATAAGTTTGAGATATATAAAATGTTGATTATCTGTTACCTTATCCGGTGTTTAAGTTTTTTTGAGAGATGGTAATTGACGATGGTATCAGAGTAAGAAGTAGTGAGTTTAAACCTCTCTGCAAACTTTGACTTTCTATTTATTTTTGTTTATAAGTGTTGGATCTCTTCTCTACGAATGTGAATATTTACACTATGTATCACTTCACACTTTTATCATCATTAATCACGGTGTATGACTCTATCAAGTGATATGGGTCACACTATCATTCATGGAAAATGATGTATTCACTCCATATGTTTATCACCGTTGATCAAGGTGTGAGACTCGTTAATTGTATGGGTTCCATCTTGATCGATTGTAGTAAAATGGTGGAGTGACACATTAGAATGAACATATGGAGTGAATGTATCACTACTTATAATTCATGATGATAAAAATCTAGAATGATCCATTTGAGTGAATATCCCCCGTGGATGAATCATTTCCCATGTTTTTATGAGGCAATGTAAGGTAAGCATCTTCATAGGAAGCACTTATAACACGTTTCTCTCGCATGAATAAAACGAAATGGAATGAAATATCATAAACTCATTTCATCCTACGTTTGAAAAATGAATAAATTGAATGAAACAAATTCCATAATAGGTGACACATACTGACTCATAGGTAGGTGGTGGTGGTGGGGTAGCTCTTAGTGGAGGGATTAGAATATTTTCTCAGTGTGGCCACCGGAGTGAAAATGATGATAATTCACCGAGGACACCAATCGTATTTTTATATTTTTGAAGAGTAAAAATACCATCATTTTCCATATTTCAGTGGAAGCATTGGCCCCTCCCTTAGTGCATTGAGTCCGCCCCTGGTAGCTCTACCTTACCACACGTTGTTTGTCCTGCTAAATTCCTATTTTTCGCACTGCATTGTCACACACCATCGTGATACCCTATTATGTTTTGCTATATTTGTTAGATTCGTTGTGTCGTTTGATTTTGCAGACTTGCAGCAGTATGACTCTTGAATATAATGGAAACTAAGCTAGAAAACCCGTGCATAATGCACGAGTGATATAAAATAAACAATATTGAGAAATAAATGTTTTTTTTAGGAATGAAATAAATGTTGAACATATGTCAACAAATATACAAGTGATCACTAAATAAGGAAAAGTAAAATCTGCATCCAATTGTTCACTTCGGATATGTACGTAGAACAAACAAATAGATCCACTTATTGGTGGACACCGAATCTACGCACAAACATGCTGGTGTAGCGGTACGTGAAGTGGTAAAACGGATGAGTGCAAATAATAGTCCTCTAAAAAAAAAAGAATACGTACAAACACAAAAAAGCACAACCACATGGTTTTCATCTCGGTGATGTGCTTATGCAACTTTTCGATCCCTTAATCATTTTGCGGACAGTTTAATATCATGTCATGCTTGTTATTTAAATGTGTATGTCTATAAAAGGTAATGAAATCTTGTTTTTATTTTATTTTATTTAAATTGAAAATTATCAGCCCTCATGAACATTGCTTGGTCGTAAGAAAATGTATGAGTGATGTACTGAGAGACTTGTTTTTGAACTGGTGATGGGAGTTCGATATCGTGTACATGTAACGTTCCGCTCCCGGATACCGAGCTCTTATCCGGAAGAGAACGTTCGACGCGTATAACATTAAATAAATCTAATATTATACGCCAGTCTGTACGTCGTCGTATCAAAATAAAGCAATGGAAACCCAAAAGGCTCGGGTAAAAACATAAATGCCTCTAAAAATAGAAGACAAACCGACTATAGCCAGGGGCGGACGCATGATCTCGAGTAAGGGGTGGTAATAAAATTTTCAAAGGCAAATAAAAAATTTAAAGGGGGGGAGGGGGGCAAATGATATGCTTTGTACATATATTAGTGTAATTTTTTCGGCTCAAGGGGTTCAACTGCCCCCCCTTGGTTGTATGCAGCCCCGCCCCGCCACTGACTATAGCTGAATTGTTTAACTTACAACAACGAAAGGTCCAAAGGTTACATCGTACGATGTCTAAAAGAAAGGCACAACACTTGTATTACAAACTTGAAACAAAATTACAACATAGTCTTTAATACAAAAGATACGATATAATCTAGTACAATGTTTATAAACTAAACAACAAGAAAACATCATCAAGCATCTTCGTCACATATCATCGTCAAGCTCCTCAACGAGCTCAAGATCAACTTGTTCATCTTCTCACCCCCACAATGCATACAAAAGAAACATGCAAAAGAGGTAAGTACATAGGTACTTAGCAAGAGTGAGAAGCTAATGAGTAACTAAGTTCTAAAACGGAAATGTTTACGTTATTATTATTAAGTTGTCTTTGTGAGACCGACTCAAACTCTAGGGTTCACTTCATGCTCATGAACATGTCGTGACTATTGGTTTCTAGCTTAGCTTATCTTTGTTACATCAGTACTCAAGGGCACTACGCATGATGAAGATCCACTATGAGATATTACTGTGCAACCTATCAGTGGATCACACCGATAGCCACCAAAGTCTATTCTGGTAAACTCTGATAGTGTACACGTTCGGTGAAAGTCCCTACGTACGTAGGGTCTCAGACTTACGGGGTTAAGTTCCTCCGTACTTAGGGTCTCAGAGACTTACGGGCTTATTCACTTTATCTGAACGCCCACACATCATGATATAGACTTGTGCCTTACCAAGAATGGATTGATGTTTAATCTTTTAACTACACAAGTATGTTTGTTATTAATTGTTAACTAGCCACCTAAGTGTTTTCAAGTAAGCTCCCTCACATCTACTACTCTCTTTCCTAGACCACTAGACATGGACATTGAGGAATACTAATTTATCAAAGCACAAGCCAATCATACTCTTCCGACGGTCCCGAACTTCAACTCTTAGGAAGAGTATATTCGGTGCTGGAACTAAACGCATCAGAAGCTTAATCATGACTTGTTTATGTTCATTTAATGTTATTAGATCGAGAAATAACAATTAAAACTGGACTCGGGTCTTAAACACCAAATTTCATAAAAATAGGGCGGAATGCACACACAATCAACATTCAGGATGGTTCTGCCAAGGCAATGCGTGTGCATTTCCTTCTGATGCGCACATATTGTGCATTCAAAACTTTCTGCTAGTGCAATGCGTGAGCATTGCCTCAGGAATGTGTACACATTCCACCTGCAACATACTAAACATGTCTTTCTGCACTTAAACGATTCTCAACCCTTTCCCAACATGATTATCATCAATTTTCATAGCAAAACAGCAGTAAAACAACACTTTATCATGCCAAAGCATCCAACACTTTAACTACAACATAAAACATGATTTCTAACCAAGAATTCAACACAAACACTCAACCTTAACATCATAAAACCTTATTTAAACACTAGGAAGAGCCTCTTACTTGTTCAAAGCAAAACCAAGCAACCTTCAAAGCACAGCACCCCCAAAAACGCAGATTCTTCAACCAAGACCTTCTCAAAGCCCTAACTTTTCTCTATCAAAACATTGCCCTTTTTCCTACTGATTCCAAATCTCCAACTTTTTCAAAAATCCGATTAAAAATTATGAAGATCTTTGGAAGTTTCCTCTTTGTCTCTTTTGGTTTTCTGTTTCTCTTTTATTCTTTTCTCCAATGTTCAAGTTCAAACAAATGGGATTTTTTTCCCTCAACTTCTGACAACTTCCAAGTAAGGGAAGTTTTTTTTTTGTTGTAGAAATTAACTCCCAAGGAGTTATTTCAAGAAAGTCCTTTAATTCCTTTTCAATTCCATTAAAACCCCATAAATACTATTTTTTTCAAAACTAATATTTATTTTACCAAGACTTTAATCCACAAATATTTAAATATAATATTCTGTTCCGTAAAAATACACGTCTGCCCTTATTCGAAAAGTCGGGATATTACAGTATAGACAGCCCTGAAAACAGGAACATGATGTATAACCTTCTATTTGCATCATTCACAAACTCCAGAGACGAGGCATTAAGAGTCTTTGCGTTGAGGCACATTTTTTTAATTTTTTTTATTTGAAAATTGTTGTAATTAAAGACAAAGATGAACCCTATTACCCCTTAAAGAAATTTAAAAATAAAAATAAAGTGGTATTTTCGACCAAGGGAAAAATAATCATTTTTCTCTATCTGTATCATTCTTTATCACTTGTGTGTAGTGCTGTAAAACGAACCAAACTGTTCACGAACATATTCGAGCTTGGCTCGTTAAAGTTCGTTTATGTTTGTTCGTTTATGTCATCGACCCGAGCTCAAACAGATTTGAGTGCTCGTTTAATTAATGAACTAACTCGAGCATGTTTGTGATTGTTCAATATTGTTCGTGAACTCATATATATATATATATATATATATATATGTGTGTGTGTGTGTTTAGTTTAAAATGTATGTATTGGTGATAAACATATGTATATTGATTGATATTAGTATTCTAATTATGAAATTTGTAGGTGTATTTTCAGGTAAATTAGTCATATTCGAGTTTTATCATGAGCTGTGTTTATAAATTTATTTAACAAGCCGAGCTCGAGCTCAAACTCGAAAATTATGTTCATGTTATCGAGTCGAACTTGAACGCGATTATATGTTCGTTTGAGAAACGAACGAACTCGAACATGTTCGTTTAACAAATAAGCTCAAACTCGAACAATAGATGTTCGGTTCGGCTCGGTTCGTGAACACCACTACTTGTGTGGTAGTGAAAATATAGCTATCATGTACGGGTTCAAACCCGCAAAGGGGACTTCTTTCATTTTTATTTTTTTGGGATAATAGCAAATTCATAACTCTGATTTTATCTGATTAACAACTCCACTCATCTCGTAGGGTATAATAGCAAGGGGGAATGATGGAGAAGGACATAAATATTTCATCAATTGAGTAGAAGGACAGTTTTTTGAAACTTTTGCGTAAATGACAAAACTATTTATTTATTCGTCGAAATTCACTTGTGTTCGAAATTCATTTATTTAAATTCATTGACGAAATTCAAAATTCACTAATTTTCAAAATTCATCGTCGAAATTCACTAATTTTAAGGATTATTTGTCGAAATTTGATTTGGGATTGATTTTTTAGAGATTATTTGTTTGTCATTCCATTTATAAAAATTATCGCAGATTGTCTTCCTCCTATAAAAATATGAATCGTCATATTCTTAAAAATATTTCAAATCTTGTCTTATCCCTAATTTCCATAATAGCAAATTCATTATTATGAGTCTATCTGGCTAACATCTCCACACATTCCGTAGGACAAAGAGAGTGAGTAACTTTGTGGATAGTGTTTAACAATTTTGGATAAAACAAAAAATAGTAAGGGGAATGGTCGGTACAGTTGGGTCCCTTTAAATGGGCTATCAACCTCACTCTGCACATGTATTACTGAAAAGGCCAGTCTTCATTTTCGTCCTTCGTGGGAGTCCATCATGAATCACACATTTGTGATAAATTTAAAAATAAAAAAAATTGATTTTTTTTAGGGTAATTATTTCTCTTTTTCAAACCAATTGAAAAATTAAGATTATAAGTTTGTTTGCAACTTAAAATAAAAAAATAAAAAAAACACGAGAACATGTGAAGAATGATAGTGTAACGCGTATATGTGATTATATCAAGTGTCATGCATTATATATGTTGAAAATATAGTCCAATATCATATAAGATTATGGGTCTCAACCTCAAAACCTAATTATGCGGTAAGGGGTTCATCCCTTAATATGATGGGTGAAACAATAGTAAGTACATAATATAAGATAACTTTAATAGGCTCCATCAAATATGACTTATAACAAGTTTTGAAAATATAGCCTAATGGCATATAAGATTAGGAGTCTGAACCTCAAAACCAATGTTACGAGGTGAGTGAAATTCATTTCTTAATATAATGGATAAAACAATCATAAGTGTGTAATGTGAGACAGCTTTAACAGATCTCTTCAAGTGTGAAGCTGTAACAAGTCTAGGTCAACATGACATAAAAAAGACATATAAATGGCACACTACAAGGCCAACAAAGAGGTCTGATATAAATGGATTGACTCTGATACCATATTGAAAATATAACCTAACAAATAAAATACGAGGGGTTTCAACCTCAAAACGCAGGATTCGAGAGGGGCACTCATCTACAACTTAGGGGTATGCGTTTAGTTTTCCCCCCTCAAAATTTTTATTTGCTTTTAAAAATTTTACTTCCCCCATACCCGAGATCCTCCATCCGGGAAGTTTTTCTATGGTGAATCCATTTGATGAGTAAAACATATAGATGAATCTGGACCACACAATTTCAACTCAAATTCGAGGCTGTGTAGTGCAGAATCATCACGCGTGTGTTCTGATTGTAAATAGAGTGGTAGGAAGAATTCATCTTGCGTCCGCTATCGCTTTGCAGGTTATAGGTGAAGATTCGCTCTTAATATGTAAGAAAAAAGCAGATAGAAATCTTAAATGTCCATTAACAATAGACACACGTCCATTCTCCCTTCACATAGTGTATGTGTTTATGGCGAAAGGGGGGTGAGTGCAATGACTTCTAAGTAGTTTTATCATGGTGATCTTGTATTGCTATGTCATATTTATCTATCAATTAAATTATTTTAAAAACAATTTAAAATATAAGGATATATTGTTTATAGACAGGGTTCAACATTTTATCTTAAATTTATTGGTCACACAGTATTAACTGATACAATTACCACTTTACATTTCAATGATTGTGTAATGTGGCTTAGTTATATGATTTGGACGACACTGCAAAAAGAGTCCACCGAAAGTAGGAGAATCATACAAGTTCTTTTGCTTGACTTGTCTTCTTTCACTTTTTATTTTATTTATTATTTAAAAAAAAATATTATATGTCTTTAATATTTCTTTTTTATAATGTCTTTAGTATTAGGACCGTAAATAATAAATAAAGGTTTGAAAAAAACATCTTGAAAAAACATGTAACCTAACGAGTGCGCGACATTTTTTTTTTTTTTTTTTTTTTTTTTGCACTTTCGTTTATAATATAAGACAACTGTAATCACTGATTTAAAACTGTATTTATGATATTATAAATACCATTAAGTATCTTCAAATAGTTATCAAGTTAGACAATGAAAATAAATTTGTTTCAGCACTGATTTATAAGGGAAAAAAACTAAAAATATGACACATTAATTTATCAAATGAGATAAGGATAAATCATCCAAGAATGGTTTTTGGTTTTTGCATATGCCTTATTGGATATGTGGCAGAGAAATGTGTAGAAGAGACAGGTGCATAAATTATTATAATATTTTTTTAAAGAATTATTACAATAATATTTGAATAAAAATAATTGATGGACCAGATAATATATTCTTACCCGATTTTCCCATGTGAAACAAGCATGTTAGGTCTACAGCAGTAAGTAGACCTTTATATGTTGACATAATAATAATAATAATAATAATAATAATAATAATAATAATAATAGTATCACTGAAACGTAATGTTAAAAGTTTTGAAATAGACTTTAGAGTTTAGACTCCAGAAATGCTATTCATAATGAATTCTGAA
Organism: Gentiana macrophylla; assembly: GCA_026214975.1. Taxonomy (NCBI): domain Eukaryota; kingdom Viridiplantae; phylum Streptophyta; class Magnoliopsida; order Gentianales; family Gentianaceae; genus Gentiana; species Gentiana macrophylla. Next base: position 84,157,832 of record CM047813.1, on the reverse strand, counting down.
TTATTCGAAAGAGTTCGCTCTAGACAGCAAGCGCTTACCCTTCCCGGACCAATGATAAAATGAAAAAAAGCAACACAAAGCGTTAGAGTTAGCTAGGGTTGTGTCAACTCACTGTTAAGGTCGTGTTACTCGTGTGTCATACTGTATTAGTTGTAAAATTAAATTGATGGTCAAAAAACAACAAGCGAGGGTGTCAGGGTTGTGTCAATTCGCGTGTTAGGGTCGTGTTAATTATTCGTGTGTAATATTGTGTTAATTTTCCATTTTAAGGATCGCATTAGTGAATAATAACGACATTAATGAAAAATAAAAACAACCTTATATAAAAATAGAAATTGAAAAAGAACAAGTTTATTTGATAGCAAGAAACCACACAATTACAAGAGCAAACTACTAAGAAGAAAAACTAATAAAACATCCAACAACAAAAAGACAATAGATAACATTAATACAAGAAAAAGGCTGAGAAAATACATAGCAAATCAAAACAAGCCCTCACAAAACGAACCGAACCGAACCCTCCCATAAACAAATCTCCAAACAAACAAAGTGCACCACAAATACATTTAAAACCCTCTTCATCAATAATCATTAGCAGGAACAGGCTCATGAGTATGGCTAATGAAGAAGACCTCATAGATAGCGGCGGCGATAACGGATCCGACGACCGGGCCGGCCCAATAGACCCAATGATGAGTCCAGCTCCAGCTAACCAAAGCAGGACCAAAAGAGACAGCAGGGTTCATTGATGCACCATCAAAAGCACCACCAATCAAGATGTTGGCCCCCACAATGAATCCAATGGCTAAGGGTGCAATGATACCAATATCACCTTTCTTTGAATCAATGGCTGTGGCATACACTGTGTATACTAGACCAAAAGTCATCACAATCTCTAGTACAAATGCATTCCATACTGATACTCCTTCTGATAATACAAATGGTGCTGGTGACTGCATTACATTACAAAATGTCTCGTAAATGTATGTCCATTTTTTGAATCGTTTAATTCGATAAATTAAACGTCAATTATATAGTCTAGCTGTTGAAACGGTTTATTTAGTTTCTACTAAAACAAATTAAGAACTATATATATATATATATGATGATATATGATAATATATCAAGAAAATTTTAAAATATGCTACCATAATAAGAGTGATGATAATAGTACAGCTTTCCATCTTACAAAAGTTGCATTATTGTCTTTTAATACTATATTCGTCCCATAAAAAAAAAGCGTCAGCATTTCGCTTTTGCATAGATTGACAATTAAATCAATTAATGTGTAGTAATTTAAGTCTTTAGTGGCGTATATATACCCTATCATATAATAAATGCTTCTATTGGAATGTGAAATGAACATACAAACATTAAATGCAAACATAAGGGTATGTATGGAAAAAATGCATTAAATGTTGTATTGGTTTTGTAAATTGACACTTTTTATGGGACAACTAATTTTCAAAAATGTGGACACTTTTTATAGGACGGAGGTAGTAATTAAAAATTCCACTTTCTGCAATAAAGCATTATGTTTTCTCTATTTTCCAAAATTTCTATATCATAAAATGTATTACAATAAAGGGAAAAAAAAAAAAAAAAAAAAAAAAAAAGGTTTTGTATTTTTAAGCTATAAATAAATGTAAAATTTAAATAATATTATGCATTATATAAAGATCTGAGTGCAGATCTAGCTAGTTTTTAAAGAAAAGGTGAATGATTTGAAACTCTGTATTATAAATTTAAGTTGTATTAGAAACACAGATCTGATAAATAATTAATGATAAAACCAACATGATAATATCGGATCTATAACCTCTAAACCATTAATCAAACAATACGAGTATAAGACAGTAAGGCAAGTTGTGAACCACACATATATACTACTAGAACTTCTATCTTCTAGAGTGCCCTGTTTCGGATACGTATCTGGCACAAATAAGAATCGGATACTTAGATACATACCAAAGGGCAAATTCGTAATGTTCAAAAGTTGGAAATAGAGATTTGTATGTCCATGTCCATAACTCGAATATGTAAAATAAAGAACCGTGTTCGAAATTGAGTAAATGTTTGCCGGATAATAAATGAAAAGACGATGAAAATGAAGGGAATAGGTCCTTATATTTTGTGTATTTACCCTCCGTACTCGTATGCGTATCAGTACTCACGTATCCGTATCCATACGACCTAGATTGTTAGATACTTAGACATGACTTTCACTGCAAAGGATCTTGACCTTCTTTTTAATTTGTAGGTTATGCAAAACTTATGTTTCATACATACATCAAACTTTCTTATTTAAATTAGAAGAAAGGAAAAAAAAAAAATGAAATTATAATCATTTTATTATAATTTAATTAATTAATTAATTCTTTTTTATAAATAATGCATGGTTAGTTACGTACCAAGCCACCGGTGGTGAACTTAAGGACCAAGGAAGCAAGAGTTGACCCAATCAACTGAGCAATAATATACAGAATTCCTCTGAAAAGTGTAATATTTCCACCCACAAACGCACCAATAGTCACCGCCGGGTTGACGTGTCCGCCGGATATGTTTGCTCCGACAGCCACCGCCACAAACAGCCCAAAAGCATGGGCGATCGCCGCCGCAATTAGCCCAGCCGGGGTGTTCGGTGCATCGTTTGTTAGCTTGCTGAAAGCGATTCCGGAACCGGATCCGGCGAACACGAAGATGAATGTGCTGATAAGCTCAGCCAGTGCCGCCTTGACGGCGCTGGGAGTCCGGAATTCTTCCCGGTTTCCGAAAGCGATTTGCTGGAAGGGAAGTTGAACGTATTCTGACGACATTTTGTTTGTTTGTTTGTTTGGGGAGAGAGAGAAAATTTGTGGAAGAATTATTTGAGAGGGAATTGAAGAAGGTTTGTGTGAAGGGAAGAAAAGTGTGTGGTTTTAATAGTGTAGTAGTAGTACCAGTAGCAGTTCATGTTTTTATTTAAAAATTTTTTGGAGCCTTTTTCCAGCTGGTGGTATGTCATATTCTTAGCCACGTATTTTTTTTTAATAACATATTTAATATTTGAGTTGAATTTGAATTTCTTTTAACAAATAATGATTGGTGTTAAAAAAAGAAAAGTGATTTGAATTTCGAATCGTAGATGTTATACTCATGTCCGACAACATCTCAACGTATTAGTTTGAAACAATTGTTTGAAGATATTCTAATTTTATTATGAAGGAGAAGGATGATTCTAACATCGGCTAATGCAGTTTAATTTCAGTATTGATTAAGTTATGTTGAAGTTTCTATTCATTGATCAGCCACTTTAATGATGTAATTTTATTTTTTTATTTTAAAAAAAGATATTTATTACCGGTAAGGTTTTTGTTATGTATTTTACATTTTTATTGTTTCTATTTTTTTTACCTTAATGAAATGTATTTTTACCCATTTACACTTGAAATTCATCTTTTTTTAACATTTTTCTATTGATTTTTTTTGGAATTATTTGATTTATGAAAAAAACTCCCTTTTAAGAATATTCTATTTTTCCTACAAGAATGTGTTACACGGGGCCAGCATTTGAAAGGTACTCTCACCGACCTAAATTATTGTACAAGCTAATTTTGTACTACCTTCAAGTATTTAATGGATATTTCCTATAAAAAAAATATTTAGTGGTTATAATGGTTGATTTATTTCCTAACTAATGTGCTAATTAACAATCATATAAAGGACCATATCTTTCTTATATAAATATATGGATATCTTTCTTCTTTGTTTTCTATAATAACAATAGTAATAAAGTAAATCATTAAATTTTAATGTTATATTACTAGTTTTTTGACATGTTTTTTTGGAAGGGGACAAAATCAGTTTAATAAAACAAAATAAGTCTACGTATGTATAACTAGGGAATAACATTTATTTTTTGACGAATCGGAAAGACAAAAGATGAATAATCTCACTAGATTGTGGCAACAAAGTCACTCTGCCAATACATGTCGCGTACTTAAATGGTCTTGTAAAAGAGAAAGATAACAAATTATTATTACAAATTTAACAATTATTATAAGTTGTAAAAGGGAAAAGCATTCCTATCTTCAATTTTTGGACAAATTATACTAAAACAAATTATGTTTTGGGAGAGTTTACTTACAAAAAATATTCCTCTTTGACAATAAAGTAAATGGCGATCCAAACATACAATGTATATAAAAATAAAGATACTAATTAATATCCAGCCTAATTATGTTGACAATACAAAATGTATTCAGCCAACAATCATGGCCACGTACCTGTATATTAATTTGCTGGCAATATCATCTTCTTAGCTTATTTTTATATATTATCCTATTCTCTTTCTGGATAGAATTTTAACCTATTAATTTTCTGACTTAATCATATATTATCAATATAAAGGCAGGTTATCTTCAGTTGTTATGACATAATCCTAATTTTGGTTGCATTTATTAGTTATAATATTATGTCAAAATAAATAATTAAATAGGTTAATTATAACAGGACGAGTATTGCAGTTGTTATAAAGATAAATTTATACAAACAAATAAATAACCACTAAATTAGTAAAGCTTTGAAATCATATTGAAGTATTAATCGTGGTTAGGTTAGGTGTAAACTTTGATTAATAAATTCCTTTTCAATAGTACGTTCATAAATGTGTCTATCAACATATCGGACAAACGTTCTCAAAAAAATAAAATAATAATAATAAAATATATATCAGACAAACCAAAGACCTAAAAGTCTAAAGAAAAAGAAGATGCTACTCCATTCTTATCTTCTGATGTATCTTTTTTTATATTAATATTATATAATTATATATTTAAGATGTGACATTATATTGTTTATAATACAATAAATAGTATAATGTTTTAGATACAGATAAAAATTAAAATGTCACCTTTATTCTGCAAATACCTTATTTATGAATCCCTATTGGGTTGATGAGTTAACATGGTAAAGTCTTTCGTTTATTTTTCAAAATTTTTTTATATACACACACACCCCTTCGCTCATAGGGGTTTCCTCACCTTCGCTTATATGTCGAGGAAATATAATTTCAGGTCATTTTAATACATTTTATTTACGTATCGGTCGGATGAGGCGCAGCATTATTTTAAGTCTCGTGGAATTTTTCCTCCCAACCCGTGGAAATTTTCATCTTTGGAGAAATTTCAATGGGACCAGGAAAATTTCCACTGGTCAGTAAATTTCCACCGGGCGAGGGAGAAAAATTTCACGAGAGACTTAAAAAAAAAATGTCAGGTCTAACACGACCTGAAATAAAATAAAGGATGTTACGGTGACATGAAATTATATTTTCTCTTATATGTCGGACACCCAAAGAGCTTGAAATATAGACCTCCTCTCTCTTCATGGCGTTTTGATTTGTTTTCTTGTTTTTCCATTATTTATTATTCATTTTTTTTTAAACAATTTATTATTAACTAAAGCCTGATTTAGGTGTATTCATTTTCTTAATAGTTAATGATAACATATTCATTATTTGCATCACACCCAATTTACTGCAACACCACACAATCGATTTTTGTAAATTCAATTACATCATTTAAAATATTAATTTTCACGATCGACTATCTAAAAGTCAATAATATCATAAACATAATTTCAAAAATATCAATTGTCTGATATAAAAGTAATATGCTACCACATCTAATGTGTAGTGGTGCAAAAATATCATCAGCTTTTAAACATAATTTCAAAAATATCAATTGTCTGATATAAAAGTAATATGCTACCACATTATGGGAAAAATGGGAGAAAATCGCGTCAAGAAAATTATTTTTTTTGCTTGGATGGTATTTGTAGTGGTGGTAGATCAAAAAAAATATTTGCCCTCAATGGCATTGCTCATGGGTAAAAAAACGATGATATTGTAGTAACATTATTGCTTTTAAGTTGGGTGTCAGAGTTCAGTACTCTATATCGACATCTATCATCAAACTATACATACAACCAACTTTTACAAACTGAGGCATGTCAATGTATGTCAATAAGGCATTACCCTGATGATAATAAATTGAGAAAGGAGACCCGAAGACCAAAAGATCCCAGGTTCAAGTCTTTTTTGAGAAGAAAAAGTGATGTGTGCGTTTAATCTTTCATTTCCAATTAGAAAAAAACTATTGATATATAACCTTTAATTTACATCGTAGCTTTAAGAACATTGCACCGAGACTCTTTGGTTGAGGGCTCAACATTATTTTAGTGGTGTAAAATATTTAAAGGTAAAAAATTGATAGCCATTGGTGAAGATTTGAGATGTGTGGCAAAATCTTACAAGATATTTCTTTTTTCATGGTTAACATAAAGAGAATAGGGATGTGAATGATAATCAAGTAAAATGATACGTGAACTACGTGTATTATGCACTATACATTTACGGTCTATTTGGTTTTGCTATTGATTAAAGTGTAAAGTTATTGATAAATTATGTCTTATCATAATAAATGAATAAAAAGTGTGTTAGAAATTCACACAACATAATATGTGTAGATAATGTATCACAACTCGATAATTAAAGAGAGGGAATGGTGCGGATGATAGGCAAAAGGGACCAACAATATAATGGTGACAGCTATGCATATACTGTCTCAAGATTGACACGTATGCATCATCACCTCAAGCATCACATGTCTGACCCTTCAATTTGGACGTGAAGAAATATGGATCATTATTATATGCTTATTAATTATAACATTACTATCATCAATTGGTCATGGGCAAATCATGCAAGAATGGTTTAGAATAAATCAGAGCAAATTTAATGATACACCGAAAGTATCAGTAGAGTCACACCCCTCCCTCCTCTATCATGTGGACCCGCTCATGGTTCAAAATTAGTCATTCACATCCTCCACCTTTTTACATCTTGATCTATTTCATACTAAATTAATAAGCAACAAGACGTTTCATATCTCAAACAAAACTTTTAAAATATCGATTTAACTCGCAAATAAGAGCACTATACATAGACTTTAGTATATATTAATCCGTTTATACATAATCTTACACATGTTTTATTTGAGCGAGCTCACGAGCTAATGAATCGAACACATGAAAACTTGAGATTGACTTGAGATTAAAGTAGTTCGTAAGTTATTACTTATCAATTTAATGTCTAATGAGAAGATATAAAAAATAGGATGGATATTTGAATGAGGTAGAGTACAGGAGGGTATAATAAGATAAGATAGAGTAGGGTAATATATGATTGTGGGTAGGGTAGGTATGATAGGGCAGGGTAGAGCATGGTGAGGTAAGATTGTGGGTACAGTGAATAAAGGTTAAGTAAGAGAGCTAGTGGAGGGGTAGTTTAGGGTGGTAGGGTAGGTTAGGGCCCAGGGTAGATGAAAAGGTAAGGTGGAGTGAGGTAAGGTATGGTGGTAAGGTGTGGTAAGGTAAGGTAGGATGAGTTTTGGGATGTTAAGGTGGTAAGGTAAGGTGGGGTGACGTAGATTAGGTGGGCTAGGTTGTGTAGCATAAGGTAGAGTTAGGTATGAGTGTAGGGTAAGGTGGAGTGGTGTAGATTATGTGAGCTAGGCTATGTAGGATAATGTAGGGTTAGGTATGATGTTAAGGTAAGGTATATATGGAAGAGTGGGTAGAGTAAGTGTGAGGCAGGGTAGATCGGGGTGGTAAGGTGTGGTGGGGTATGACTACCCACCTAACTCTACCCCTTCCACCTATCCTACGTTACCCACCCCACCCAATCATACCCCGCTACCGTGCCCACTTTTCAATTGAGGTATCACATATTATGAAATTTGTTTAATTCTATTTTTTACTTGAGTTTATTCAATTTCATTCCTATGATCGATTTAATTTAATTCATGCGTAACAAACGTCAAACGTGACATAAAAGGTAAATAAACATTAATCATCTGAAGTCAATAGATAATAATGTATTCAATTGATAACGATGTATTTCATTTTTTTTTTGCTAAGAAAAATATCAATTTCCAAAACAATAAATTTGTACTGCGATTTTTGATAAATAAGTGTAACGTCCCGTTCCCGGACACCGAGTCCTTATTCGGAAAGGGCGCTCGGCACAAATATTATCAAATAAATTCAATAATATTTGTAAGCCTTACGTCACACATCAGAACCAAAACGACGCGGAAGATAAAACGACTCGGGAAAACAAAAGATCGAACACACGGTTTTCAATGCTGTAAATCTAAATCCAATAAAGAATACTAAACCAACCAACATTCAAATCCGAAAGAACTCAAATGGAACTAATCCAACAGAAAGACAACATTGTTTGAAACTAAGCCAACAACATCATTGAAAGAATCAGAAGTAAAAGAACTAAGTCTTCAAGAGCTCCATCTCCCACATCCTCGTCAAAGAACTCTCATCAAGATTCGCAACTTTGTTCATCTTTTTGGGGAAAGAGAAAGACAAACACAAAGTAATGTGGGGTAAGTACATAAGTACTTAGTAACGCGTAGAAGATCGCATAACGTCGGTCTCATAAAGAAATAAAAGCAACGCCGTCTTTTATTAATTCATTCCGTTATTAACCCTAGCTAACTATCATATTATGTTCATAGCATAAACACGAGGTTCCAAGGGTATCTAGCTTAGCTCAAGTTTGTTACATCATGAATAACAAGGGCACTACGCCTAATAATAGGATGTACTAGACAAGCTGGGTGCAACCTACTTAGAGACACGCTCTAAGTAGCCCGGGAATATCGAGTCCCGATAGTGTGATGACCGGCGAGAATGCACCAGACGCTTTATCTAGCCAATCGATTGACCGGCGTGGATACAGTCTACTTTGTCTGGTCAGAGAACACATCGCGATATTGTACTATGCCTTACCAAGCATTGCATGATGTTTAAGATTATTAATCAAGCACATATGTTTGATTAGATGTTTAACTAGCCACCTAAGTTGATTCACATAAAAGGCTTACCTATCAGTCTACTCCCTCTTCCTAAGACCACTAGACTCAAACAAAACCTAGCACATACACAGACATCGATAAACTCTAGCTTATCGAAGCACAAGGCAAATCCAAAGCTTTCGACGGTCCCACACTTCATCTTTTTAGGGAATTCATATGGTGCCGAAACTAAACGCATCAAAAGCTAATTCAAGGCTTTGTCACATAAGGTTAAGCAGTAAGAACATGATTATGAAGCCTGAAACCAAGCTGACACGAAAAACGGTGAAAAACAGAACAAACAGGTCGAACGCCCGTCTGACCCCATGTGAACGCCCGTCCGACTCGAACGTGCGTCCACCAACCCCCAGACGCCCGTCCGTGAAATTCAGCCCCATCCTGTATCTAAACAGAACCCTCAAACGCCCGTCCGTATAATTCCAACGCCGCCTCAGCCGCCGCTACCTCGGACGCCCGTCCGCCTTATGCGCAGACGCTGTCGCGCTGGGATTTTCCGTAGAAAATGCTGCAATCGCAGAACGCGATTCCAACCCAATTTCAACCCAACCTCCAACCAAAACAGATTCAAAACCACGAAAATAAACATACAAATTGCTCTACATCTTTACGACACCTTAGTCATACGATAAGAACACCACGTTACCTTAATTTGTGTGGTACAACGATCCAAAGCTACCAAAGTCTTGAAAAGGTTAGACCTTTAACTCCAACCTATAAACGATCAATCCAAAGACAATCACTACGATGTTTAAACTCAGAAAACGCAGCTTAACACGATGATGAACAAACCCTAATGACAAGAATGATGAAGGAAAAACTTACGTTAACGGATTTAGGGATTGTTGTTATCAAAACGATCCTCTTCTCGCGGTGATCCTTTCTCTCTTGAGATGTCTGTTGAAAAGAGCAACGGATTAGCTTCAAAATTCGAAAGCCTCTTCTCCTCCTTTTTTCTCAAAACTAGCGCCCCTTCCTCAGATGATTTTACGTAAAACAACAACTAGGTTAATTTAGGATTAGTTTTCCTTTTATAATCCCAAATAAAATCTAATTATTCCTTATTAATTAAATCCAATTAATCCTTTTCTTTTTCTTTAATTCCATTAATTAAATAACATAATATTCTGATTTTTGCTAAAAGACCGAGTTGCCCCTTTTTCAAAAATCGGGATATTACATTCCTCCCCCCTTAAGAGGAGTTTCGTCCTCAAAACTACATCGTACCTGGTAGATCAGGGAACTCTGGGAACTCGTTGAACATGTCCGCTTCCACTTCCCAAGTGGCTTCCGTCGGTGCATGATTGCTCCATTGCACTAACACTAACGGAATCACTCGCCTCTTTATCATCTTCTCTTTCCTATCCAGAATCATTATCGGCTTCTCCACATAGGAAAGATTATCTTGCAAAACTTCCGGATCAATCTCAGATTCCACATATGCTTTAGATAGACACTTCCTAAGCATCGATACATGAAAGACATTGTGGACTCTAGACATCGATTCTGGTAACCGTAGTCTATAAGCCAACTTCCCAATTCTTTCAATGACATCAAAAGGTCCTACGTACCTTGGACTTAGCTTTCCTTTCTGTCCGAACCTCTTGACACCCTTCATTGGAGACGCTCAAAGGTAAACTCTATCCCCGACCTCAAACTCTAGCGGTCTTCTTCTAACATCGGCCCAACTCTTCTGACGATCTTGAGCGGCTTTCAGATTCTTCCTTATCACCTCGATCTTCTCCTTGGCTTGCTGAACCATCTCCGGCCCTGTGATATGTTTCTCTCCCCCTTCATCCCAATAAAGTGGAGTTCTACACTTCCTACCGTACAAGGCCTCAAAAGGTGGCATACCCAAACTTGCATGGTAACTATTGTTGTAAGCAAACTCAGCCAAGTTGAGGTAATCTATCCATGATCCTCCGGCATCCAAAACACAAGCTCTTAGCATATCCTCGAGAGTCTGAATTGTTCTCTCTGACTGCCCATCCGTCTGTGGATGAAACGCTGTACTTAAATCAGTCTTCGTCCCAAAAGCTTTCTGTAAGCCCTTCCAAAAGCGACTGATAAATCTACTATCCCTGTCGGATACAATAGATAAAGGCACACCATGAAGCTTCACTATATTGTAGATATACATACTAGCGAACTTCTATATAGGCATGTCCACTTTACATGGCAAGAAATGGGCTGATTTTGTAAGTCTATCCACGATCACCCAAATCATGTCATGACCGCCCTTAGTCTTAGGCAAACCGGTGATGAAATCCATCGTGCTATTCTCCCATTTCCATTCCGGTACCTCTAAGGGTTTCAACAAACCTCCTGGTCTTCTGTGTTCTGCTTTCACTCTCTGGCATGTATCACATCTTGCCACAAACTCTGCGATCCATAACTTCATTCTAGGCCACCAATATCTCTCCTTGAGATCTCTATACATCTTAGTGGCTCCCGGATGTACCGCAAAAGCAATTTTATGAGCTTCATCCATAACCTTCTCCCTTAGGCCATCCACATCGGGCACACACAAACGGTCTCCGTACCAAAGGTGGCCACTCTTGTCCAACTAATAACCCACAGTAGGTTTCTCTCGAGCTACTCGCTTCAAATCAATCAACACAGGGTCTTTATCTTGCTTAGCCCGAATCTCATCTAGCAAATCTGACCTTGCCATCAATGGCGCCAAATTCTGAGCTTCACCCTTCCTTTCGATTACCTGAATCTGCATCCTATCCAACTGATCCACAACTTCTTGCAAGGTAGTGATAGCATTAACCGCTCTCCGGCTAAGTGCATCAGCTACAACATTTGCTTTACCCGGATGGTATTGAATGTCTAAGTCGTAATCTTTCACGAACTCCAACCATCTTCTTTGTCTCATGTTCAGATTCTCCTGAGTAAAGAAGAACTTAAGACTCTTATGATCCGTGAAGATCCTTGCCTTGACACCATACAAGTAGTGTCTCCAAAGCTTCAGAGCAAAAACCATTGCTGCCAACTCCAAGTCGTGTGTAGGGTAATTCTTCTCATGCACCTTTAACTGCCTAGATGCATAAGCAATTACCTTTCCTGATTGCATCAAAACACAACCCAAACCTTGACCCGCGCCGATGCATCCGTATATACATCATAGTTATCAAAAACTTCCGGTAATGATAACACAGGTGTTGTGGTCAACTTTTCTTTCAAAGTCTGAAAAGCTTCCTCACATTCATTGGTCCACTCATACTTAACGTTCTTTTGAGTAAGCCTCGTGAGAGGTGTAGCTATCTTAGAGAAATCCTTGTTAAGGGTGAATTTATACGATTTATGTTGATATATTTTATGATAATTTCCCTCATATTTGTATGATTTGCATAAGAAACGAGTGTTTAATGGAATTATTGAGTAAATGAGGTTTTTAATGAGTTATTCGCAAAATAGGTTAATTTTGGTGTTTTACTTTTGATTTTATGATTATTTGGATGATATTACGTTTTGCGATGTTTTAATGTGTTATAGGTACGTGTTTGATGCTCAAATGAAGATCAAGTTCGAATTATATGATAGAGAGGAGATAAAGTTGGAATTTGATAAAGGATAGAGAAGGAAGGAAAGGATAAAGATGAAGAAATCAAGTTGTTGATCCAGCTGAACGTTCGTCCAAGTCTCGTCCAGGTTGGACGGGCGTCCATCAAAGTAAACGGGCGTCCAGGCTGAGATTTTTTATTCGAGTTTGGACGCTGGAGTGGACGGGCGTCTGAAGCAAGTCCAAGGCACCTTGGACGGGCATCCAACAAGACGGACGGGCGTCCTTAAGCCGACATCAGCACAGCCGCCTCAGTTTTCTATAAATATCAGTGCGTATTTCAACCCTAATCATACATTATTGAGACCTATTGATACACAATCATTAGGAGAAAACCTAGCGGCCCCTAAATTTCTTAGGGGAGGCTGGGGTTGCGATTTTTCTTGTTTTTATATTCGTTTTTCCTATTTCCTGTTTGTCGCCATGTCGTCTTTGAAGCTCGCAACATGAACGACTGTGAGATCGTTTATTTCAGCTTTCTCTTATTTCTTTTCCTTTGAATAATTTTATGAATGATTTCAATTTAAAGCTTGTTTCTTTCCCATGATTGTATGTTTATGCAACGTATATCGAGAGATTGTTGTTATTGATGTTTACCGTATGACGAGAGTCGGTGTAAACGCTAGATCACCATAGGAAAGAATAGATCTTTTTAACCTAAAAATACGAGAGTTGATAGGTTAGAATATCTAGATTATTAGATCTAATAAATCTTGCACCTTGGTTTGAAAACGTTAATCTTTAAGATCGAGAGATAAAAGATTGATAGGCGAATTATCTACGAGAGTAGGAATTCATACTTTTGAGAGGTGAATCACATCTTTGATTAAATCTTCATAAGATAATTTAGAGAGGAAATTAAGGGTTGCAGGATGGTGGATCATGGTTTGTTCTATGTTGATTTGCTTCAGTCATTATCATGTTCGTTAGTTTTATTGTTTTCCTAGTTATAGTTTAGTTATGTTCGCAACGATCTTTCCTGGCTTTGGACTGACAATCCTCTGTCCAGTTTACTTTTCGTTTTGTTATTTTAGGTTTTAATAATAATAGTATCAATCTTAGGAAAATTAATAAACTAGATACCCCGATTCCCTAAGATCGACTCCGGTATTAATTGCTATGCTACGATCCCTACACTTGGGGAATACCGGATTTATAAATTTTATTACTTGTTTGTTTTGTTAGATAAATCCGTGACAATCCTTTACAAACTTCCAAAGTAGTACCCAGCTAAACCCAAGAAGAAACTTATCTCTCACATCGACGTCGGTCTAGGCCACTTAGAAACGGCTTCTATCTTCACTGGATCCACCTTAATGCCTTCTCCAGAAATTATATGCCCAAGGAAACTGACCTGGTCCAACCAAAACTCGCACTTAGAAAACTTGGCATACAATTTGTTCTCCTTTAAGGTCTGTAGAACTATCCTTAGGTGTTCTCCATGCTCTTCCTCATCCTTAGAGTATACCAAGATATCGTCTATGAAAACTATCACAAACTTATCGAGATAAGGCATGAAAACTCTTTGCATCAAGTCCATGAACTTCGATGGAGCATTAGTGAGTCCAAATGGCATGACCAAAAACTCATAATGTCCATATCTCCTACTGAAGGCTGTCTTAGGTACACCTTGATCTTCAACTGATGATAACCGGACCTAAGGTCAATCTTAAAGAACACCTTCTTACCTTGCAACTGACTGAACAGATCATCAATTCTTGGTAAAGGATACTTATTCTTGATTGTCAGTTTATTCAACTCTCTGTAGTCGATGCACAACCGCATACTCCCATCCTTATTCTTCACAAACAAGACCGGTGCTCCCCACGGTGATGTACTTGGCTGGATGATGTTTTTCTCTAGCATCTCCTTAAGCTGGGTTTTCAACTCTTTCAACTCCGCCGGTGCCATCCTATAAGGTGCTTTAGCCACTGGTGATGCTCCTACAATCAATTCGATCTCAAACTCTCTCCGCCCTATCAGGCATATGTCCTGGCAAATCTTCCGGGAAAACTTCGGGAAAGTCCTTGACCACACGAGTCCCTCCTAACTCGGGCCTATGCTTTTCCTTATCTAATGCATAAACAACGAAACCCTTGAAACTCCTCTTCAAAGCTCTTAGGGCTTTAACTGTTGAAATAATCGGATGACGACCCTTGCTAGGCTTGTATACGTTACCTCAAACGCCTTATTGATTTCCTGGGGCCTTAAATATCACCCTCTTACCTCTACAATCCAAGTAGACATAATTCTTGGACAACCAGTCCATACCCAGGATAACATCAAAGTCTGAGAAATCCAACACGGTCAAGGCATGCTGGCACTTGTAAGTCCCAACTCTAATATCAACTTGAGGTGTGACCTGGGCACATCTAGTAACTCTGACCAAAGGTGTGGTTATACTCAAAGGTCTCTCCAATTCCTCAAGAGGCGAGTTCAACTTCTTAGCTATCTTAGAGGAAACAAAAGTCCCCTGAAGCTCCAGATCAAACATAGCCAAATTGCTAGATTATCTATGATTATGGTACCTAACAAATGAATCTATTTAAGTACAAATATGTAATATCATATGCGCGCTATATCATATTAAATATTTATAATAAACACAAACACTGAAAAGTACCTATCACCACAAGGTCATCTAACTCTTCCAGTTCTGCATCTGCTGCAAAAACACGAACTGGTCTGCTGCCCATGGCACGATTACCCTACTGGTTACCTCGTCCTCCGGCCTGATTACCCTGAGAGAGCCTCTTAGGACACGCTCTCTGTTAGGAAATCTACGCGGGAACGCAGCGGAATTTAAAATTTTATTTCCTTTTAACCAGGATCGACTTCGTTTAAGCAATAAACAAATAAGCTAAAGACGGTGGTTACCTTGGTTGATCTATAAGATCGACGCTTTGACCGTCTAAGGAGAGTAGTTCGCAGATAGCCGCCCAAGTGTTCGGCCTCTACCGCTTAGTCCACACGAACACCCGCCGGAATCCCATCATGGATTGCTATTGGAAAACTCCGGTTGCTTTAGACCGGCCCTTTCCCCTCTTTCCAACTCTCATAGGATGCTCTCTATTTTACACAAGAACTATTAGTTCTTGGAATTGTGATGTACAAAAGAGCTTGACACCCACACTATATTTATAGTGTAATATGCATAATGAAGAGTGGAGAGAAGAAAACCTTTTCCCAATAAAATAAGGAAAATATAATTGATTGATTTATCTCATTTATTATAATATCTCATATTAAATAAATCTAGGATATTGTCAATATCTCATATTGAATATTCCCAAGATATTGTCAATATCTAATATTGACTATCTTTATTTTATTACCATAAATCAATTTACACATGTGTATACATCACAAATATATTTAACACATATAAATCTATATACAAATATATATAACTAATAAAGTTGTGCACATGTATATCCTATATACACGCACAACCCACGCATGTCCACATATATATATATATATATATAAATATTAATATCTAATATTAATATATGGTAATACCATTAATTAAATTGCACAATCCAAGTGTATCTTATACACAAATAAGTTGCGCCACCTTTGACCAACAAATTGGCTTCCGGAATATTCTTTAATTAATATAATATTATTATTAATATCTTGTATTTAATTTATTCATAATAAATAAATACCACAATATTAATTTACCACTATAACCTTTATAGTCTCGAGATAAACTTTCCTTATTTGGTTATCATTTATAACCACATTTTAATCCGGCTAGATGTTCATATGTGTGTGACCCGATAGGCTTCCGAATATGTTGGCCGTAGACACAAAGTGCAAATTACTTAAAATGCCCTTCATGCCTAACGATCACGGATAGCGTCAGCAACACACCGTGACTCCCCAATCATCGGAAGAGTCAAATGCAATGACTACTACCTTTCATGTGAAACTTACAATCCTATCATTTGTAATAATATCCATACGGTCGCACGTCGAAAGTGTCAAACATTAACAACCGTATCTTATAATCTGGATATCATGCTCTCTCGAAGTAACTCGCTTACTCCCACTTTGCAAAGATTCACGAGAGCTAGACATTCCTTATAAGAAGGGCCATTTCGGACATTCGATCCCAATCATAGGATACGCGATTCCCGGACGACCAATCATGTATACTCCGCGATGCTTTGAAGATCATACCCAATCACTACCGCATGATCGCCCGTGGCTGGGAAACCTCAATAGTGTCAAAGCATGACAATCCACACCGTGATGCCATGAAGACTCCGGTCTTAAGGATAATTACACAACCGTCACATAGTGTGACACTTATCTATGTAAGTGGGTCATCCCTAACGTCGCATTCTCTAATTCACGCCCACGCATACCCAAGTGTCTCAACACTTCGATAGAGCGAGATCTATCCACCGCCCTTGAAGGCGAGAAGACATCTAATACGTGCTAGCCTGTTTCATACTATCAATGCCCTGTTTGATAGTACATCAGCCTAGAGACATTTAAGTATCAAACTTATTAAAGTGATTAGAGATCTCATCAACCATAATCGCCTATCATGGTTTCTCTATCACAGTTTAACACTAAGGACGTTATCATATAACAATTCATAATTGGTTCTTTAAAAGAACATATATATATGACAACATAAAAGCCATTTAATATATGTATAAACATAAAGAAATAGTATAAATGATCCGACCCGGTCGGATCCGGTCCAACCCGATTGGGTTTAGGACACTATTTCAACACTCTCGAGTAATGTCCCACTTCCCCATAGTGGAAATAACTCAAGCTACCTGCCATGCATTCTCCCGTATGTGTCTTGCTACACTTAGTACAAGCCGATGGCGTTCCACTTGCTGAACTCTTCGTGGCCGGATTTCCTGTCCTCTTAACATTCTGCTGCGGTGCCCCTCTTTTACTTCCTTGATAACTCGAGAAAGACCTCTTATCCCCAACTACAACCGTCTGTCTGTTGGCAAATCTCTCCGCAATCAAAGCTCTATCCATGACGCTTGCCATGCTGGTAGGTCTATCTCCTAGCATGCCCTTTGCCACTTCATGTGACAATCCTTCCATGAACTTGTCAATCTTCTTCTCCTCACTTCTCATGATTTCAGGGTAGAATCTGCCTAACTCATGGAATTTCTGGGAGTACTGAGTCACTGTGGTGTATCTTCCTTGTTTCAAACTCAGAAACTCATTAGCCTTTGCATTCTGTGCTGTTCTAGGGAAGTATTTGTTTAGGGTATATTTTACTATATTTTCGGGCTTAATCCCTAACCAATTTACCTTGTTTTTAAACGAAATAAATGAGAAAAGCATGTTTTTAACCAATAAATTCCTATAATGGTTATTGAGAGGTTATAATTTAATTATGAGGAAATATTGGGATTAAATGTTATTTTGTTACACATTTTATTATTATTATTATTATTCGATGACTTGGTGTAGCAATAATTTTGTAGAAAATAAAGAAATGCAAGGGGATATTATTTATTGAGAAGATTTATGTCATTCAATCAAGGATTTCAAAATAAAGAAGAAAATCGGATCAGCATTTGAAGAATAAATCAGATCAGAGCGAAAGAGTGGAGTGGGGAACACGGTATACGAAGCACAGTGTGAACGCGCTCAAGTGGTACGCTCGGTCGACCGAGCCGTGCTATTCGGTCGACCGAGCCTGGACGTTCGGTCTACCGAGGCTGCAGAAATTAATCCGACGTGTTTTCTAGATCCTTCCCTATGTCGGCCACAAACTCCTATATAAGCAAAGCATCCATTCGAGAAGGTAAACAGACATCCAGAAACATCAGAAAATTAGTATAGAAATTAGCAATAAATTAGATTCATAGATAGTCTTTCTTTTATTTTTCTTTCAATTTCAATTCAGCAAATAAGGATGTTTTTGAAGAAGATGAGTGGCTAAAGGCCCGAGGCTAGAACCACCAATGTGAAGCCACCATCGCCGGAATAAACAAGGATTTTTGCATTTATTCGTTCTAGTAAGTTTCTTGTTCTTCCTTCATGTTTTGAATTGTTTATGTGCAATGTGTATGACTATACTTGTGTTGCATCTTTGATTGAATTTAGACATACGATAGTTGATAAATTCATAGATTGCCATGAAGGAGAGTGATAATATTTCTTCTAACAAACGAAAGTTGAGGGAGAATATTGTTAGATTAGGACTTTATATCCATATCTTTGTTCCGTAAATTCGTTAGTTGCATCGAGAGGTGGACTAGTTAACGGTGTTAAATCGAGAGAGGAAACGCCTTTTTAGTAGATAATAATCCAAGGCTTGCGAACGAATGTGTGTCTTTCTTGTTAATTTCGGTGGGGTGGTGGATCAACGGTGCTTCTAGTTGTTTAATTATAATTGTTACGGAAAGATTTGTTACGTGCTAGTTTTTATTTTCAATTTTCAAACTCTTTGTTTTATTGTTTTTAATCCAAGATCGTAGTCATCAACCTTACAAAAGAAATCGAAAGCAAAAACACTATTTTCGTACAAGTCCCTGCGGATACGACCCGGTTTCATCACTATAGCTGCGAACCTTCGCACTTGGGGTTGACATCGGTTTTATTTATTATATTTTATCACTGCTTTGCATACAACCGCAAACATGTTTTTGGCGCCGTTGCCGGGGACTTGGCACGGAAATTTTTCGTTTTCAGTCTCTATAATTTCTGGACGGTCGCTAATTCCGGTGCGTACTAATCTTTAAAAAAAAAAAAAAAAAAAATTAAAAAAAAAAAATTTCAGTTCGGTCGACCGAACCTGACCTCTCGGTCGACCGAGAGTTATTTTACTTTTTTCGGTTCTCTGTTTCTGTTCTGTGATAGTCTTACAGTATTCTGTTCTGTTATATTTGCGTTTTTCGAGCCTGTTTCGAGTCTGTTTTAGTTTAGTTTTTAGTTCTTGAGTCTAATTAAAGGATTACACTTAATTTAAAAAAAATAAAAAAAAGTATAATTATTTTGACCCGAACATTTGGTTCGAACGTGGTTTATGCAAACTCGAACTCACAGGGACCACTTTTATATAACCGGAGCTGTAGAGCGAACCATCGTTCGACCGAATAGACGTTTGGCTCGACTCGCCGGATCGACGGACGAGGCAAACGATCTGAAGAATATGTTGAGGAAGAAGCCCAAGTTAAGGAAATGGCGAGATCAAAGGACATTGGCGAGACTATGCCATGCCGCTCATCGTGAAAGTAAATCCTGCGATCGTGATTCCGAAATCACGGTGATAATTCGAACTCAAAACTTCTTTAATCAACTTGGTGAGAGGTTCCACATTCCATGGCTTCTCCATCGAGGACCCACACGATCACATTCACTCATTTCTAGAATCGTGCGGGACTATTTTTAATCAAAGGGTCACCGAGGACACCCGAGGATGAAACTTTTCCCTTCTCTTTGAAGGGAGAAGCGAAAGAATGGTATAAATCTTTACCGGTCGACTCCATTACTTCGTGGGAGGAGTTGGAGAAAGAATTTACGAGCCGAGTACTTTCCACCGCAAAGACGGCTCATCTTCCGAATCGATATTCACTTTTGTGCAAGCGAGAGGAATCGTTTTGCGATGCATGGAAGCGATTTAAGTCTCTCTTGAGAAAGTGCCCCACCATGGGCTGGATAAACAAAGATTGGTCAACACTTTCTATAGTGGTTTGGTGAATTGACTAAGGAATGGTGAATAGTTCACTGGAGGTGCATTTCGAGAAAGACACACGAAGAGGATGGACGTTGTTTGAAGATATTGCAAAGTATAATTATGCCCCTACCTATACAGTGCATCCAATCGAGAAGAGCTCGACTCTGGGAAGTATGAGGTAGATGAGACCACATTTATAAAGGCTCAGTTAGCCGCACTACAAAAGCAAGTGGCGGCAATGAATGTTCAAAGTCTTGTATGTGACAACTGCCATGGCCAAGGCCATCGCGATGTCAGATGCCGACTTGACCCGATCCTCAGTCAAAGCCAAGTGCAAAACAACGTTAATCCGCCAAAATTGCGATACTATTGGGCACACATTCCATCAATGTCATCTATTCTTTGCATTCAGAGGAGGTGAATGCATTCGGTTCTCAAAATTATCGACCTTGGGTCGAATCGAACACTCAAGGGTTTAATTATCGGAGTGACCCTTCTAGGGTAGCAAATCCCCATCGCCAGGCCCTAGGCCTAATCTGAGCAATTTTCAATCAACTCTCGACCGGCATGGAACAATAATCCACGGTCAATCAAAATCAAAATCGAATCAATCATTTTGAGATCTTAGAACAAAAGTTGAGTGAGCAAGTCACGGGCAACACTCGGTTGGCAAATGCATTAAGTACTTTGACCGAAGACAGTTGAGGAATTTAGAGGTGCAAATGGGGATGATTTCGGGGCGCAAGCAAGTCGACCTCAAGGTCATTTGCCGAGTTTTATCGAGAAGAACCCCGAGGGGTTAACGTGGTCCGAATGACCGAATACTTGCACCGATCCGCCGCACCATGGAACTATGGTCAAGATGAGTTGAATGTCGTAAATCGAGGAGTGGGAAAGCGGTTGGCGGTCAGGCCAACCAGGAAACGAATAGCCCCTCTGCGAGCGAGAGAGGCAGGAGGGAAGATCTTTTTCTCCTCGGAAGGATCTTTGGGACAATTTGTTGAGCCAAGTGAAAAAGGAAATTGAAAAAAATGTGAGAGTTGAGAATACTCTTTAAAAGAAGTCGGATTCTAAGTTGAGTTTCGGGAAGCATGTGAGGTGGAAAGATAGGAAGACAAAGCAATCAATCATAAGACAAAGAAAGAAGACCTTCATCGAGGAGGACTTTTTTCGATCTCCTACCCACTTAGCAAGAACAATTTGTCATTAACGATCGATAAGGAGTATAAGAAGGTTATCGATTTGCTCAAGAATACCGAGGCAAACATTCCATTAGTTGATCTTTTGGTTGGGATGCCGAAGTATACAAAGTTTATAAAGGACGCCTTGTGAGTTCAAAAAGAAGCTTCAAGAGCTCGAGCACATAGTGTTGAATGAAGAATGCTCCGCAATCGGCCAGACTAAACTTCCTGTGAAGTGTCCTGACCCTGGTAAATTCACGATTTCGTGTACTATCGGGAACAGGGACTTCCACAATGTTTTATGCGATTCGGGAGCATCAGTCAATCTGATGTCTACTTCAATCTTCCAATCTCTTGGATTGGACCAATCTATTACTCTTAGACCTATTTCTCTTCAACTTGCAGATAGAAGTGTGAAGTATGCAAGGGGAATTGTAGAAGATGTGTTGGTCAAGGTTGAGAACTTCATATACCCAGCTGATTGGGTAATCATGGACATGACCAATGATGAGAAAACCCCCTTGATCCTTGGAAGACCTTTTCTTGCAACTGCCCGTGCCTTACTAGATTCCTACAGTGGCGAGATAACCCTACATTTGGAGGATGAGAGTGTAAAGTTCAATGTGGGCAATGCAGTGAAGCACGCATCCAGTGACACTTGTTTAGCTATTGAGGACGATTTCATTGATGAGTATGATGAACAAGTGTTCATGGGTAGTTGGGATGAGGCAGAATTCAATAAACAATCTGCAACTTGGACTGATGAGGAGTGGAAGAAATTTTTAGAAGAGATTGAGAAGGAGGAAAAGGAAAGTTCTGATTACCAGGAGACGGTAAGAAAGAAAATGAGGAAGAGGCATGGTGACATGGCCAGATTTGCAAAAGGGGATGAAACCCCTGTCTGCTGGGAGGCCATGATGCTTCAGAGCCCTTATGATAAGCTTGGAGATCTGGAGCTTAAGGGCGATAAATTAAGACCAAGTGTGGAGGAGCCACCGTCAGATTTAGTGTTGAAACCCTTGCCTCAACACTTGAAATACATTTTTTTGAGGGACGGTGATAAGCTCCTTTGATCATTTCATCTAAGTTAGAACCAAAGGAGGAAGAAAAGCTTATCAAAGTGTCTTTGCAAGATAATATCCTCGCCTTTGGTTGGCAAGTGGGAGATATCAGGGATAAGCCCTGATATCTGTATGCACAAGATCAGGACTGTTGAGGGAGCGAAGAAGGTGCGACAGCCTCAGAGAAGGCTAAACCCTCACATGCAGGAGGTCGTTAAGAAGGAAATCATCAAATTGCTTGACATGGGTATCATCTACCCAATAGCCGATAGTGAATGGGTGAGCCCCACTCAGGTGGTGCCAAAGAAAGGAGGGATTACTATTGAGAAGAATGAAAAGGGGGAAGAGATTGCCCTACGGCAAGTCACTGGGTACAGAGTTTGCATCGACTACAGAAGACTAAATGAGGTAACTCTAAAAGACCACTTCCCCTTGCCATTCATTGACCAACTCCTTGAGAGGCTTAGTGGCAAGCAATTTTATTGTTTTCTGGATGGCTATTCAGGATACTTTCAGATAGCTATCGACCCCACTGATCAAGAAAAGACTACCTTCACATGTCCCTCAGGCACCTTCGCCACCGAAGAATGCCATTTGGTCTCTCTAACGCACCGGCTACATTTCAAAGATGTATGCTGGATATCTTTGATGGTTTAGTGGAGAAGGTGATGGAGATTTTTATGGATGACTTCTCTGTGTTCGGGGACAGTTTCGACCACTGTTTACACAATCTTGATAAAGTTTTGTCCCGGTGCATAGAGAAGGACTTAGTCTTAAATTGGGAGAAGTGCCACCTGATGGTGGAAGAGGGAATTGTTCTGGGACACAAGGTGTCCAAAGAAGGTATTGAGGTCGACAAAGCGAAGGTAGAAGCTATTGAAAAAATGACATACCCCAAAAATGCAAGAGAAGTAAGAGGATTCTTGGGTCATGTCGGCTTCTATAGGCGATTCATCAAAGACTTTTCTAAAATAGCCAAGCCTTTGTCATCTCTCTTAAAAGAAGATGTGAAGTTTATTTTCACCCATGAGTGTGAAAGAGCGTTTAAAGAAATAAAAGACAAGTTGGTTACCTCGCCAATTCTTATAGCACCCGACTGGAAAGCTCCCTTCGAGCTTATGTGTGATGCTTCTAATTATGCAGTCGGCGCGGTGCTAGGTCAGAGAGTGGACGGAAGGTTCCGACCCATCTACTATGCTAGTCACACTTTAAACCCAGCGCAAGTAAATTATGCAACAACTGAGAAGGAGTTGTTGGCGATGAGTTTTTGCCATGGATAAATTTAGAAGCTACTTGCTTGGGTCGGAGGTCACGGTCCGGATGCAGATTCTCGCATTGAAGTATCTCGTTGAACAAGGCCGATGCCAAGCCTCGTTTGTTGAGATGGATCTTGATTTTACAAGAGTTTGATGTTCATATCCGGGACAAGAAGGGTAGCGAGAATGTGGTAGCCGACCACATGTCTCGGTGACCGGCGATCCTCTCGTAAGTCGGATGAGATTGGAATTGATTTTCCAACCGAGCAACTCATGACCATTGATGTGTGCGAGGTTGCTCCCGCCCGATCTTTGGAAAAGGTTCTCCTTGGTTTGCACCTTTTGCAAACTTCTTGAGCGGCGTATATCCGGACCACGACGACATATCGCAAAGAAGAAATTCTTTTCGGATTTGAACTATATATGTGGGACGATCCCATTCTCTTCAAGCGTTGCAAGGATGGATTGCTCCGTAGGTGTGTCCCCGAGTTCGAGCAGAGGACATTATGGAGCAATGCCATGGTGGACTGTGGGGAGGTCATTATGGAGTGGGAAGAGGCTGCTGCGAAGATTTTTCATCCGGTTTCTCTTGGCCAACAATTTTTAAGGATACTGAGAGAACTTTGTAAAAGGGTGTGACCGTGCCAACGCACCGTAAACTTTCTCGGCGAATGGACATGCCCTCCACCCCATCCAAGAATGCGAGGTTTTTGACGATGGGGTATTGATTTCATGGGACCGTTTCCATCCTCGTATGGGAACAAGTACATTCTGGCGTCTACGTCGACTACGTGTCAAAGTGGGTAGAGGCGATAGCAACGCGCGCGGAACGACCACAAGGTGGTCAAGAACTTCCGAAGAAAAATATTTTCACGCCGGTTTTGGTGTCCACGAGCCTCATCGATTTGAGGAACTCACTACGCAATACTCCACTAGAAAAGATCTTAGAACGATATGGGGTAAAACACAAAGCTGCTACCCCTATCACCCTCAGACGAGTGGACAAGTTGAAGTGAGTAACCAAGCTCAAGAACATTCTTGAGAAGACGGTGAATTCTAATAGGACGGATTGGAGTCGAACCGGATGATGTGCTCTGGGCTCTGGGGATGCCTTTCAAGACTCCTATTGGCACGTCTCCGCTTGAGATGGTTTATGGCAAGGCCTCGCCACCTACCAATCGAGCTTGAGCACGAGGCGTTACGGGCTATTAAATTCTTGAATTTCGATAGCCGATTATGCAGAGAGAAGCGATTATTGTGCGATTGCAGGAGCTTGATGAATTCGGACTCCAGTGCCTCACGACGAGCTCGAGAATCGTGAAGGAAAGGACTAAAGCGCTTCACGACAAGAAAATCAAGATTAGGGAATTCAAAGCGGGCGAGTGGGTTTCTTGTATAATACCAGGTTACATCTGTTTCTGGTAAGCTACGCAGCCGTTGGTCTGGGCCTTTTGAAATCTTTCATGTATTCCCCAGTGGAGCAGTCGATTTGAAAGATAAGCAGGGCGGGTTGTTGAGTAAATGGTCATCGGTTAAAACACTATATTGGTCAACAAAAGGAACGACCGGTGGTTTTCTATCTCGAACGACGCCCCTAGTCAAACCAGCTCCGATCCTTCGGCACCCGATGATTTACATCTCTCGTGAGTTCTTTGATGATGTTGTGCTCCCGATGTTGCACCTCGGCTTGTGAAACGAAACCTAAAAAGAAGAAGAGACGAATCATAGTGCGAAGTGGATCTGAAGTTTGATGATATGGCCAAGACGTTGGCGAGACTTTGTTCTCGTGGATTCACCGCTGTTGACCCGAGGAGGTCGAGAGTGATTCGGGATGAGGCTTCACCGGCCCTGACCCGGTTGAGTTTTTATTGGTTAGTCGAGCCCCGACTATAATTAAGCCCTACTAGGACGGTAACCTAGATATCTTTTTCTTTTTGTTTGTAGTTTATTTTTGCTTTGTTTCTCTTGTTGGTTGCTAATGTTTTCCACCTAGCGATTTCGACTATGGATCTCAGACTTGGACGATTACCCACATCATGACCTCTGTTTGTTTCTTTTTATTTCCTCGTGTACCCAAAGATCTCTCGATATTACATTTGTGCACTACATTTCACATAGATTCGGTTATTATCCATTTTTGCATTGCTTCGCTTTGTTCCATGATATTGCCTTGTCTATCATCTTTGTGCCCCTATCCCCGAGGTACGTCTTGTTTCCCCATGTGTGCGGGATATTTGCGATAGCGATTGTGAGCTTTCGGATGATATCGGTTTACGGTGGATGGTCCACGACCAACGATTTCATCAAGCAATTCGAATCGGCTCGGACCACTTTAACTGCCTCCTTCGAATTACAACCACCTAAGTTTTTCTTATTTTGCACACGCTTTGAGGACATCATGTAACTTAAGTGTGGGGAGGGTTTATTGGTTTGTTTTACATGCTATCTAGTTTTGCTCCTTTGAAAATTTGTTTTACATGCTATCTAGTTTTGCTCTTTGAAAAATTTGATAAAATTTTTCAAAATTTGTGAGTTCGAGTAACTTCAATGACATGCTAGTTTTGTAATTTGGCACCTTTAATTGTTATCGTAGTCATATCATGTTCTAAGAATAGGTTTGGTAGATCGATACTCACTTGAACCTCAAGATACTAACTGTTAGATGAGGAACCAAAAATATAAAATAGTCTCCGGTTAGTTAATGGATAGCCAATTCTAGCCGCAGATAACCACTTACTTAGCAATCGATGAAAGTTAAGAACTCGTACTATACTCACAGTTAGAATCTAAGTACCTTAGTGTCTTGAGAACCTTAAAAGTCTTGAATGTGTTAGAAATGATACCTGACCGGGAGTTTCCAAAGAGTTTGAAAAAAGAAGAAAAATTTGAAAAAATTAAATTGCGGAAGTTGTTTGCGACTATCACCTCGAGTCCACTTGGATACTGCCCCAATTGGGGAGTGTGGTTTACCTTGGACAGTATAGGTTTGAGTGATCTCAGGGATCGCCTCTAAAGTAGGGAGAGTGTTATACTTTTGAGACGCGACGATGGAAGAAAATATAGGCCTTTTGGAACTCTAAGTCGAGTTGATCTAAACCCAGTAGAGACCTGAAAGGTATTTTCTTGGCACCAAGTAAAGGAATTTAAATGTGAGTTGGTTACTTTGTTCTTGATAAATAGTTTTTGTAGGGTAAGTGATGTAGATGTAATCGAACTTCGTTTATTTAACCGGATGAATGTTAGTGCTTGATTTAATACATCAAGAGAGGATCGGTGGAAGTTTAGCAGTTCAACACACACAATCACCGAGTGAGTTCGATTTGCTAGATACTAGCTTGATGTGAGCATGACTACATCTCGTGTCAAATTATGTGGGTTTTTGATAGTTTGTCGTTGTTTGTTTTGCTCGGGGACAAGCAAAAGCTAAGTGTGGGGAGTTGTTTAGGGTATATTTTACTATATTTTAGGCTTAATCCCTAAACAATTTACCTTGTTTTTAAAGGAAATAAATGAGAAAAGCATGTTTTTAACCAATAAATTCCTATAATGGTTATTGAGAGGTTATAATTTAATTATGAGGAAATATTGGGATTAAATGTTATTTTGTTACACATTTTATTATTATTATTATTCGATGACTTGGTGTAGCAATAATTTTGTAGAAAATAAAGAAATGCAAGGGGATATTATTTATTGAGAAGATTTATGTCATTCAATCAAGGATTTCAAAATAAAGAAGAAAATCGGATCAAGATTTGAAGAATAAATCGATCGAGCGAAAGAGTGGAGTGGGGAACACGGTATACGAAGCCGATGTGAGAACGCTCAAGTGGTACGCTTTCGGTCGACCGAAAGCCGTGCTATTCGGTCGACCGAGCCTGGACGCTCGGTCTACCGAGGTCGCGAAATTAATCCGACGCGCTTTCTAGATCCTTCCCTATGTCGGCCACAAACTCCTATATAAGCAAAGATCCATTCGAAAGCGTAAAGCAGACATCCGAAACATCGTAAAATTAGTATAGAAATTAGCAATAAATTAGATTCATAGATAGTCTTTCTTTTATTTTTCTTTCAATTTCAATTCAGCAAATAAGGATGTTTTTGAAGAAGATGAGTGGCTAAAGGACCGAGGCTAGAACCACCAATGTGAAGCCACCATCGCCGGAATAAACAAGGATTTTTGCATTTATTCGTTCTAGTAAGTTTCTTGTTCTTCCTTCATGTTTTGAATTGTTTATGTGCAATGTGTATGACTATACTTGTGTTGCATCTTCGATTGAATTTAGACATACGATAGTTGATAAATTCATAGATTGCCGTGACGGAGAGTGATAATATTTCTTCTAACAAACGAAAGTTGAGGGAGAATATTGTTAGATTAGGACTTTATATCCATATCTTTGTTCCGTAAATTCGTTAGTTGCATCGAGAGGTGGACTAGTTAACGGTGTTAAATCGAGAGAGGAAACGCCTTTTTAGTAGATAATAATCCAAGGCTTGCGAACGAATGTGCGTCTTTCTTGTTAATTTCGGTGGGGTGGTGGATCAACGGTGCTTCTAGTTGTTTAATTATAATTGTTACGGAAAGATTTGTTACGTGCTAGTTTTTATTTTCAATTTTCAAACTCTTTGTTTTATTGTTTTTTAATCCAAGATCGTAGTCATCAACCTTACAAAAGAAATAGAAAGCAAAAACACTATTTTCGTACAAGTCCACGAGGATACGACCGGTTTCATCACTATAGCTGCGAACCTTCGCACTTGGGGTTGACATCGGTTTTATTTATTATATTTTATCACTGCTTTGCATAAAACCGCAAACAGTATTCCTTGTAGAACAGATCCTTAAACACTGCCCAATCCGTGATCCTCGGATTAACCTGCTCATAAGCTTCCATCCAACTTTCTGCATTCCCTGCCAACAAAGATATGGCTAAATGAGCCCATTCAGATTCTGAAGCTTTCACATTTCTGCACGTCCTTTCAAACCCACGAATCCATAAATCTGCTGCTGCTGGCTCAACATTACCAAAGAATTCTGGCACCATGTGCTTCTTCATCTTATCATACCAATCCACTTGCCTGTCATAGCCCCCAAACTGATGATCTTTGTGATCGGTCCGAACCGGTGGAACACTCGACGATCTGTGGTTGAAGCCGTTGAACTCGCTGCTTGGGGTGAGTCTGCTGCGGGTAGGTGTAGCCAAAAAGGCAAACGATCGATCTAGGCGGTGGTGGAGGAAGAAGAATCATGGGCGAGGTGTAAAACTTAGTGGTGTGGAGGAAAACGCCGGTGCTCGAGGGACGACCGAAAAAATCGACTAGACGGTGGCACAAACGTTTCTTTGAGGTTGCACGTGAACGGTTGGGAAAGTACTCACCGGTGGATGAGAAAGTCCTAATCTGCCCGGATTTGTGGTCATTGGAGGCCTGAGACACTCTCGATGTTACTCCTCATCAAGTGGTGATAACCGGTATGTTGGGGTTAAAGCGTGAAGGACCCCTTGTTCCACTCTTCCACGATGACGATGCCTGGTCCTTGATTCACCCCACGCATGATGTTGCTCATGGACGGGTGTTCCTTGAGAAACCAGTAGGCCCTGGGTAGCTAGTCCACTTCTTCTCCTTCTCGGTATCACAACCCCGGTAAATCCTCGCGTGCTACCCGTCGGGTGTTAGCCGCCTCGGTGTTATTCAGATTAGCTCCTCCTCTAGTAAGAACCATTCTCAGTAACCAAGAAAAGAGAGGGGTTACTAAAGCTCTAAAACTTATCTTAAAGAAGAAATCAAGTCCTACACAGCAAGGAAAACCTTTCTCTCTAATACCAGCTGTAACGCCCCGTTCCCGGACACTGAGTCCTTATCCGGAAAGGGCGCTCGGCACAAATATTATCAAATAAATTCAATAATATTTGTAAGTCTTACGTCACACATCAGAACCAAAACGACGCGGAAGATAAAACGACTCGGGAAAACAAAAGATCGAACACACGGTTTTCAATGCTGTAAATCTAAATCCAATAAAGAATACTAAACTAACCAACATTCAAATCCGAAAGAACTCAAATGGAACTAATCCAACAGAAAGACAACATTGTTTGAAACTAAGTCAACAACATCATTGAAAGAATCAAAAGTAAAATAACTAAGTCTTCAAGAGCTCCATCTCCCACATCTTCGTCAAAGAACTCATCAGCATTCGCAACCTGTTCATCTTCTTTGGGGAAAGAGAAAGACAAACACAAAGTAACGGGGTAAGTACATAAGTACTTAGTAACGCGTAGAAGATCGCATAACGTCGGTCTCATAAAGAAATAAAAGCAACGCCGTCTTTTATTAATTCATTCCGTTATTAACCCTAGCTAACTATCATATTATGTTCATAGCATAACACAGGTTCCAAGGGTATCTAGCTTAGCTCAAGTTTGTTACATCATGAATAACAAGGGCACTACGCCTAGTAATAGGATGTACTAGGACAAGCTGGGTGCAACCTACTTAGAGACACGCTCTAAGTAGCCCGGGAATATCGAGTCCCGATAGTGTGATGACCGCGGAATGCACCAGACACTTTATCTAGCCAATCGATTGACCGGCGTGGAGTACGATCTACTTTGTGCGGGTCGAGAGAACACATCGCGATATTGTACTATGCCTTACCAAGCATTGCATAATGTTTAAGATTATTAATCAAGCACATATGTTTGATTAGATGTTTAACTAGCCACCTAAGTTGATTCACATAAAAGGCTCACCTATCAGTCTACTCCCTCTTCCTAAGACCACTAGACTCAAACAAAACCTAGCACATATACGCACATCGATAAACTCTAGCTTATCGAAGCAAAAGGCAAATCCAAAGCTTTCGACGGTCCCACACTTCATCTTTTTAGGAATTCATATGGTGCCGAAACTAAACGCATCAAAAGCTAATTCAAGGCTTTGTCACATAAGGTTAAGCAAGAAGAACATGATTATGAAGCACTGAAACCAAGTCGACATTTAAAACGGTGAAAAGCAGAACAAAAGCAGTTAACGCCCGTCGACCCCTACGTGAACGCCCGTCCGACTCGAACGTGCGTCCACCAACCCCCAGACGCCCGTCCGTGAAATTCAGCCCCATCCTGTATCTAAACAGAACCCTCAAACGCCCGTCCGTATAATTCCAAACGCTCGTCTGAGCTGCCGCTACCTCGGACGCCCGTCCGCCCTTATGCAGACGCTCGTCTGCCTAGGATTTTCCCAGAAAATCTGCAACCGCGTAAACGCAATTCCAACCCAACCTCCAACCAAAATAGATTCAAAACCACGAAAATAAACATACAAATTGCTCTACATCTTTACGACACCTTAGTCATACGATAAGAACACCACGTTACCTTAATTTGCGTGGTACAACGATCCAAAGCTACCAAAGTCTTGAAAAGGTTAGACCTTTAACTCCAACCTATAAACGATCAATCCAAAGACGATCACTACGATGTTTAAACTCAGGAAAACGCAGCTTAACACGATGATGAACAAACCCTAATGACAAGAACGATGAAGGAAAAACTTACGTTAACGGATTTAGGGATTGTTGATATCAAAACGATCCTCTTCTCGCGGTGATCCTTTCTCTCTTGAGATGTCTACATAAAAGAAAGAACGGATTAAACGAAATTCGAAAACCTCTTCTCCTCCTTTTTTCTCAAAACTAGCGCCCCTTCCTCAGATGATTTTACGTAAAACAACTAGGTTAATTTAGGATTAATTTTCCTTTTATAATCCCAATTAAAATCTAATTATTCCTTATTAATTAAATCCAATTAATCCTTTTCTTTTTCTTTAATTCCATTAATTAAATAACATAATATTCTGATTTTTACTAAAAGACCGAGTTGCCCCTTTTTTCAAAAATCGAGATATTACAATAAGACACGCCAATGACCAAACAAAAATCAAAATCACAACAGATTTGCACCACTGTTTCATACGATTTTGGGCTCGCGCTTCTGTCCGTCTTTTCTTTTCAGTTTTTGATTCGATCATCTGAATTATTGGAATATTAATTGGTATACCCCAATTAATTGTTGAAGTAGATGAACTGAAGAACAGGTGTACGTACTGCGGAAATTAAAGTACATCAGAGTTTAAAGACACCAAAATTTTGGTAGATTAAGGAGTTTAAATGCATTTTTTTTTTTTTGAAAAGATCTCTTTATGTTTTGGTAGATTAAGGAGTTTAAAACAAATATTATGTGCATAAGTTCTGGTGAAAATATTGCTGAATTTGATTGAGTATCGTGTAGAATAATTCTACTGTTTGTTAGATATTTTTTCAAATATTAAATATTTAATGATCGGTTGGATATGTGTTGTCGTACAAATTAATGTTAACGTCATTAGTTGAACGAATGCACTTGTACGTGCATCTACGAATTGGTAGGCATCCATGAACAGTGATGACATTTATCCTTTCGTGTAGAATTACCTTACTTTGCGTATGAGATATATTTGGCCTATAAAATGCACCCAGATGCAAACAAAATCATTCCTAAGTTTTAACAACATCATCAGCTATTTCTGAGTATCATCGGGTTTGATTCAAACAAGTCATTGTTTGAATCAAACACTTCCAGTGTATCATGAGAAAGATTTTCGTTAATTTTCTAAGTGACAATCGTGAGAAACGAAACATCTTTTTAAAAATAATGTATTTGCGTGTCTTGGAGTTCTTTTTTGTATGTTCTTATTCTAAATATTAATTTTTTTCAACAGTACATGTTGTGTATTACTACCTCCGTCCCAAAAAAAGTATCAATATTTTACTATTTACGCAGATTAAGAAACTCAATTAATGTGTTGTGTTTTAGTAGTAATAGACATATATACCCCTATCTTATAATTAATGCTTGTTTTGGAATATAAAATGAACATACAACAATAAATGTTGGGATATGGGTATGTTTGAAAAAAGAGTATTAAATGATGTATTGTTTTTCTAAATAATCATTTTTAATGGGACAAATTTTTTTTTAAATGTCGACACTTTTTATAGGACGGAGGAAGTTTGAAAGAAGATGGAAAATATTTCTTTATTCTTATTATTATTATTCGTACTACAAGTTGAATAATTGGACAAGCTATATGTGAATGCAACAAAGTCACGTTAACCTAAACTGGATCCACGTGTATATATATAGTTCAGTGTATGTCTCGGTCTCAGAAAAGGTGATTAATTGCATAGTGATTTCAAGGACATCTTTTGTGTCCATGGTCGACATATATTTCATTTGAGGATTAAGGAGATCAGATTCGGATCGAATTTGCTCGTAATCGAGTTTGAATTTAGTAGATGTGTGACAAGTAGTGTAATATCCATAAAATTAATCAAAGGTAAAAGGATAATTGAAATTTATTTATTTTAAATAAACCTATTACCTATTTTACGAAAAGGTAAATAAAAAATCCTTCTTTTAGGAATCTAGTGTTCTTGAGTTTTTCTAAGCAATTAGGATTGAATAGATGATTTAGATTAATCGTAGGTCGTTGTTTTTGTTGTAGGAATCGAAGAAATCACAATAGTTGTTTCAAAATTAAAGCTTGCCATTTTGATTCAAAGTTTCTACACATTAAAAGGTAAATAGGTGTTCAACCGTATTTATTTGTGTCATTGTTGGTGTTTTTTTTTTTTTTTTTTAGATTTTTTTTTATAGTTAATTTTTCCTTATGATGTTCATTACTGCCGAAAGAATAAAAGGGATATGAGCAATTCCCAGTTGATGTGTATGGTTGCCGAAAGAAGGAGAAGAAAAAAATAATAAATAAATAAACGAAAAATAAGGGAGGTCGGCCATCAAAACTGGCAAACAGGACTTTCATTAGTTTGTGTTATTATTTGTTTTACATTTGGTTAGATATAGTTTTTTTTATTTATATATTTTACTTGTGGTTTAGATTTTAATATATTTTATTTGTGTTTGTTATTTGGGTTCATGGACTCCTGAAAAAAAAAAAAAAAGAATATATTATCTCTACTCTACCTACTACCTACTTATTACTTGAATGAGCAAATTGCTCTTACAATGAGCCACGTCTGCTTTTTTGGGGTTTAAGTTTGCCAATTGCTCCTTTAATGACACGTCCTCATGTTTGTCTGTTTTTTTTTCTAATCTATCTAATATATATATATACTTTTGGGGGTGTTATTGTCGAATCGAATCCGCTAATACCATAGCAATGTGACAATATTACCCTTTCTTTGGTCAACAAAGCCATTATGATGTTAAATTTTCACTTTCTTTTTAAAGGGTAGTTTCGGAAATGTGTTCTGGCAGAAGTATGATTGCTCTTGCAATAGTGCTAGCCATATTTTTGTCTTGTATGGCTTCTCTTATCTTATATATCTTATCTTATATCTATAAAATGTTAAGAAGGCGGCACACATTGCATGCTGCAAAGTTCAAAGCCGCTAAAAATACAAGGTCATTCACGGCATACATTTGCACACCGCTAATGTGATTAATAGCGGCTTACGACGCATGCTGCCAAAACGGTAAAGATACTAAAAGCGATGCGCTTATGCCCTCTGCCAAAGTAAAGTTGTGAGTCGCTGATGTTTTTTAGCAGCTCATAATGTGTGCCTCCAAAACAACAAATAAATTAATAGCAGAGTGCTTATGCACACCGCCAAGTTAACAGATGTTTTAATAGCGTCATAGCGACACATGTAAGCACGCAGCATATATATTTTTCTTTTTAAAAAAAATATATACGCACTACATGAACCAATCTTCACCTCTGAACAGTATAGAACCTAAACCTTTTGCATAATACGTAAGCCAGCAACAAAAATACGATACCAAGCCAAGTAAGTCAACAACACAAATAGAAATACAAAATCTAAAACAATGGAAGAACTGAAACTATACATTAAAACATAAATTTGTCCCCGCAAATTTGGTTTCGACTAAATTCAACACCTTGAATAAAGAACATCGGCATTACAAAAAAAGATGAATTTGTATGCACTATTTTAATCAACCCAGACACAATAAATTTATAAAACTAAAAATATACTTCAAAGCGAAGTCCTCTCATAATATACTTCAGATCCGAACCTTTAACCTTCCGTTTTTGTAGTCATCCTTAGTGCATGTTATAAAACGGATGGAGATAACTTCAGATGCAAGAAACAAAAACAGAAGCAATCAAACATAAACAATCAAAGGAGATAACAGAAACAAGAAGAACACAGATTTGCGTGGAAAACCTCTCAGTGGGAGAGGTAAAAACCACGGGCGTAAAAGAGATATTTTATTATGCCTTTGAATTTTCTGATTTCAACACACTCGGACAATGAGACAACAATCTGTATTTATAGGCACAAATCCCAAACCCTAGCCGCCAGGAATCTTTGTCGATCCGCCATAAATACCCTTACACGTGTCCTCCTTTTAATGACACTTTGATATAATTGTCACATGCATGAATTATCGGATGTGGGACCGTCAGATTCCAAGAGACTCAGCAGCCTATCACCTTGGCGATAGTTACCTGCTGGCTACCCTGCTGAAGCTCATGAGACTCCACCCTACCGAAGCACGAATTGAATACACTTCTCAACCGCCCATCACACACCGTGAGTCTTGATTGGTTCCACCGGATGTAGAGTTTAAGTCACTTTCTTGACAAATCTCCACCTTGACTTCAACTCTCACTAGAGTCAAGCAGATTGCATAACCAGATGTACTTGTACCGGATGCATTCGTCAATGCCGGATGTACTTGTACCGGACTATCTCCACAAAGATCCACTCCACCGACCGCCCTCGGTAGAGTTTCGAAGCAGTTATAAGCTTTGAATATTCGGTAAGTCCAGGCAAAGTGGAACTTACTCTTGAATCTGGTTTAGTGAACATATCGCCAGGATTCTCCTTTGTGCCAATCTTCTTCACCACAACCTCTTCTCATTCCTCAAGAAGAAATGATACGACATCAATATGCTTGGTTCTCTCATGATGAACTCCGATCCTTGGCTAAACATATTGCACTAAGATCTGTCACAATATATATCACTGATCTGATGCAACCCCAAATCACCGACTAGCCCTTCAACCGGATACCTCCTTATTTGCTTGAAGAAGAGCCATGTACTACTCTGCGATGACCGAATTCTATATCCCTTCACTCCATCACCATACCCCACAAACACTCCTTCTTGGCTCTTGGCTCCAACTTCCCTTCACTAACATGATAGTAAGTGACTCCCAAAACCCTTAATCGAGTAGTCGGCAGGCTTGCTCGACCACATCTCAAATGGTGTCTTGAGATTGATTCTCGTGTGAGGCTCTGTTGATTAAGTAGCAAGTTGTCTTAATGACCTCGCCCAAAATCTCCTTGATAAACCAAACTTGAGAAAGCATACATCTTGCCCTCTCCAGGTAGAGTTTGATTCATCCTTTCGACCACACCATTCTGGCGAGGTGTATTCCTTTGATGTATGATGTCCGGCAATACCTCATTTGCACAAAATGAATCAAAATCCGCCCAGCAGTAATTCCGACCATTATACGCACGAAGCTTCTTGATTTTCTTGCCTAGCTGATTCTCCACTAGGGCCTTCCACCGCTTGAAGTTCTTGAATGCATCACTTTTGTTCTTCATCATCACCACCCAAGTCATCCTTGAATAGTCATCTATGAATGACACAAAATATCTGTGACCACCCAATGACTCAACTCTTAATGGACCCCAAAGTGATCTGAATGGATATAATCAAGTGATGCCTTTGTGTATTGTGCAACCTACTTTGAGAATTTACTTTATGCAACTTCCCAAACACACAATGTTCACAAAAGTCCAGATTCTTGACCTTATATCCCCAAGAAAACCTGCTGAAGAAAGAATCTGCATACCCCTTTCACCCATGTGACCTAGTCTCATGTGCCACAGTGAGTCTGCTTGAGATCAGTGAATTTGAGGATGCAACGGCTGAGTAGTGCGGATCTGATGAGATCCTTGTAATATATACAAGGTTCCCTCTTGATGCCTTTGAGGACTACAAGCCTGAATCTTTGAAGACATTCGGTTGTCCACCTTCACCCTTGAAATTGAACCCCTTCTTGGCATCAGAGATCGAGAGATACCAAATTCTTGGTCATCTCATGGAACATGTCTTACATCCTTGATTGTACAAAATTTACCATCCTCTGTCCTTAACTTTCTTGAGCCAATTCCCACAACTTCTGAGACCTTCTTTGTTGGCCATATAGATTTGACCACCATCTATCGATCATAAGTAGAAAACCACTCTCTGTTTGGACAAATATGGTAGGATGCTCAGAATCAAGTATCCACACATCATTGTGGTGTGTAGAATCCTCGCAACTAGAACCGGATCCTCGTGATTGCTCAAGAGCCAAAGGCTGCTTTGTGCTGAACTGCCTTCTGCTGTTTCTTCTTCCTTGGACAATTGGACTTCCAATGTCCCGCTCCTTCTGAGAATTACTGGACATCAGTAGACTTAGGACCTTTGGACACCGACTTCTTTTCTTCTTTACGCCCATATCCTTTTCCACTATTGTCGCTTTGCTAGCTACTAGCCCAAAGCCCGACTGACTGTTCTCTGTTCAGCAGAAATGGCCTTGTGTCTAAGCTCCCTGGCATGTAAGGCGGACCTCACATCCTCTAAAAGCTCTGTATCCTTTCCAACTATGAAAGATCGCACAAAGTTTTGATATGATGCGGTAATGACACCAACAGGATTAGGGCTGCATCTTCATCTTCAATTTTAACATCAATATTCCTTAAATCAAGTAATATTGTGTTCAGCTGGTCAAGATGTTCCCTCAGTGGACTCCCTTCATGCATCTTCAAACTGAACAACCTCTGTTTCAACAACAACTTGTTGGTCAGTGACTTGGTCATATACAGGCTTTCAAGCTTCTTCCACAACTTGGCTGCGGTGTCTTCCTCAGCAACCTCAGTGATAACATCATCAGATAAGCACAACATGATGGTTGAATGTGCTTTCTCTTCCAGGTGGCATAATGGCTGCACTTTTATTTGGTTTGTCGGATAAAGGATTCCACAAACCTCTTTGTTTCAACGATTGCACGATCTTGATTTGCCCGCAGACCAAAACTATTTCCTTCTTGTAAATTTATCGATTTTACGTTTCATGCGACATCTTTTCTTGCTAAAGATCACAACTTTATCACAGATCCTAGCACCTTGTGAAGGTCTTGGTGAAGATGAAGTCGATCGTCATGCATTGTTTTCTCCGAACCTTGCTCGATACCACTTGTTATAAAGCGGACGGAGATAACTTCGGATGCAAGAAGCGAAGCGAAGCAATCAAACATAAACAATCAAAGGAGATAATGTGAAACAAGAAGAACACAGATTTAACGTGGAAAACCTCTCGGTGGGAGAGGTAAAAACCACGGGTAGAAAAGAGATATTTTATTATGCCTTTGAAATTTCTGATTTCAACACACTCGGACAATGAGACAACAACTGTATTTATAGGCACAAATCAGCAACACAGATCACAGCACAGCAGCCTTATCAAATTAAGCACAGGGGTTAGACTAGGTAACACATAAACATATAAACTTCTCGTAAAACAAGTTGAGTAAAAAACTTTTGCACATTCTTAACCTAACGGTCATCGAAACACGGCAAAATAAAAACTCTCAACTTGGTATACGCTACTTTTATTAAAAACAAAAATAAAACGTAACAAAATCGAGAACTAACAAAACTAGATTCAACATGACACCTATTCCCCGGCAACGGCGCCAAAAACTTGTCACGGATTTTATCAACACAAAATAAACAAGTAATAATCCGGTTAACCTCAAGTATAAGGATCGTAGTATAGCGATTAATACCGGAGTCGGTCACAGGGAATCGGGGTATCTAGTTCATTAATTTTCCTAAGGTTGTTACTACTAAAAGCGAAACTAAAAAAGATAAAATAAAGCTGGGATGAGAGGATTGTCGGTCAAAGCCGGGAAGGATAAAAGCGATAAAAACTAAATCTAAACTACTAACTATAAAAGGAAATAAACAAGAAGATGAACATGGAGATTAACAATGAACAAACAAAATCACCCAATCCTTCAAACCCTCTATCTCTATCTAAGGTTATCTTGTGATGATTAACTAAAGATGTGGTTCACCTAATCAAAAGTATGAATCCTACTTCCGTAGATAATTCGTCTATCAATCTAACATCTTCCAATGTATAGAATTGACGCAAACAAACCAAGGTGCAAGATTTTAAATCTAACAACCTAGATAATCAACCTATCAACTTCCGTTATGTCAAGGTTAAAAATCTAATCTTTCCTATGGTGATCTAGGTCTAATCATGACTTCCATCAAAATCAAACATCAAAAGCAACCATCTTCCGATATACGTGCATGAACAAATAAACGATAGAAAAGATACAACTTTGAATCAAAGATCAAAACATAAACTTAAATAAAAGATAGAAAAACCTGATGAAAAGAGTTACATCGTTTGAACAATCACAGCCTCCAAGCATGAAGTGCAGAGAAAACGCAGCAGCGAAATAGAAAGAAAAACGAAATAAAAAAAACCTAATCTAATTGCCACCCCAGCCTCCCAAAGGGGGCTGGGGCGCCTAGGGTTGCTCCTTTATGATGGTGTATCAATAAGAGTCGAATATTGTGTGTTTTAGGGTTGAAATCGCGCTGCTATTTATAGGAGAAATAGGTCGGTTTTCAAAGATATGTCGGCCGTGGACGCCCGTCCACTCAATCGACGCCTTCGTCCAAGAATTTCTGGACGCAGTGGACGCCCGTTTGCTATGGCGTCTAAACCCTCGAATCAAAAACTCATCACGGACGCTTGATCCACTTATTTGGACCTTGATCCACTTTGGACGGGACTTGGACGTGCGTTCAGCTCTTTTTCTTCCAAATTAATCTTGATCTTCATTCCAACTTCATCTCTATCTCTTCCCTTCCATGCAAATCATCACTTGAACATCTTTTAAGCTCCTTTCACCTCATGCAAGCGTACCTACATCACGATAAAACCATGCAAAATGTAACATCTTACATCTAAAGATATTTATCCAATAAAATCACATAATTAACTGATTTTGAACTTTAATACTTCTAAAACTCATTTGCTCAATATTTCAATATAAAGCTCGATTTCTATGAGAAACATACGAATATGGAGAGAATTGTTACAAAATATATCCTTATAAAACGTATAAAATCACCCTTAACAACTCCCCCACACTTAAACCTTGCTCGTCCCGAGCAAGACAAAACATAATCAAGACTCGAGACATATAAACACTTATGCAAATATAAAACATATTCAATAGTTTAGAGGTTCACCCAAGTGTGTGTGTGCATAGCCATAATAAATTTCCACCAAATCCACACTTGAAATTGATTCAAGCAAAACTAGCCAACATCCCATCTAAATCAGAAATATAAAAACGATTATAACATGCACCTCACAAAAACATACACATTCCGAAAAGAATAATAAAATGCGCTTAGGATCTTTCCGACATACTCGAGAGGATAATCCCTACATCATATCTTTCGATTTATCTTTGGGGATAGTTAGAAGATAACTACGGTTTCCAACCATCTTTTCATATTACCATTCACTAATTTTTCTTAAAGTTCAATCAATTCCACATATATAGCATATATGCCCTCATTCCCAGCAATAGGATGTTTCGGGATAACACCCTAGCTGGACTACTATCATCAGGCAGTCGGGAGCTATTAACCTCATAGTGGTATAGGACATTTCGTGATAATGCCCTACCGCACTCAAATCATCGGCAGCTACTTCCGACACTTAAATACATAATTCATATTATTCATCCTAGATTGGTATTCAAACCTTAAATTATATCCCTCCTATCACATTCAAACCTTCAGATATTCACAGTATGTCATACTTTAATTCTAAGCACAAACTATTAAAATTTTCAAAATTCGTATGGAAGCAAAGAATCATGCGATAATCATCAAAAATCTCTAATCAAATGGGCATAGCTTTAAAAATATAGCTCTTCATCTACTATGGCACGTGAAAAATAGTGTCGGGTGAAACAACTAAATTTACTAAATATGCAAAATAACGCACAAATGATATAAACTCAAACAAAGATATGCATTGCTTACTCGAGACAAACAAAAAATTTGAAAAATTTAGCACTTTCATAGAAATATAATAATATGGCAAATGAATGTAGATACCACATAGCTATTCCCCTCCCCCACACTTAAATTGCAACTTGTCCTCAAGTTGTGCAGAATGAAAAAGAAAAAGAAAACTTAGCTGATTGTATGCCGAAAGAGAGCTATTCTGGAAGTGTTTCGAACCAAATCCAAAAATTCCCGACGAACTCAGTAGACTATGGACCATCCACCGGAAAAGCGATATCATCTCAAAACTCACAATAGCTAATGCAAATACCTGCACACTTGACAAACATGAAATACCTCGGGATAGGGGAAGATAACATATAAAGCACAGGAAAGGAAGTCTCAGAGAATTT
Organism: Gentiana macrophylla; assembly: GCA_026214975.1. Taxonomy (NCBI): domain Eukaryota; kingdom Viridiplantae; phylum Streptophyta; class Magnoliopsida; order Gentianales; family Gentianaceae; genus Gentiana; species Gentiana macrophylla. Next base: position 84,116,613 of record CM047813.1, on the reverse strand, counting down.
TTAGATTAAGCTCATATAAAGATGGACATATACATGGAATATTACAAAATAGTAGGGCTAGATGCAACTATATGAAAATATACTATAATGCAATCTACATGATATGCAATCCTAAAAATAAAATAAATAAAAAAATAAATTACGACGAGCTCAGTGAGCAAGTTGACCCACGACAACTCTACGGTGACTACGGCCTATGCAGAAACTAAAATAAAAGCGAGGTAGTATTACGAAACCGGCGATTAACTACGCTCAAGAAAAATAAAGAAAAATAGAAAAACAATGCAACTAGATGACATGCAACTAAATGATATGCATCGAATGATATGCAAAAATAAAAGAAAATAAAAGAAAGAAAACTAGCCCACTATATGCAACACGACATATATATAAACGTCTCACCACATAATGTGAGTTACGATAAGCGCGATCTTGTTGTCAGCTACTAGTGCCGACGCGCCTTAAGACTTATCGAAAGTGATAGACTTATGGAAACCAACGATCATCTATCTAAAGCAGGTATAACTCATATGGAGAAAGGGCGTAGCATACGGAAAACCGGCGATAGCTACCCATATGAACTATAAAAACAAAGGAAGCACGTAAGTCTTAAAAGCTTAAAAGATTCATCGGAGCGGTATGTAGCATACTGGGAACCGACATTAGCTACTAATTAACCATAAGAACGATTATAGCTTACGAGAACCGGCAAATCACTATAACATGCCTAGATGAATCATATATAAGGAATTGATCAATTATCTAACATGGATTCATAGATGGAAAGGTAAAAACATATAAGTTCAGGGCATCTATGTAAAAATCAATTAGCCACGAAGCTCGAATGAAAAATCCAAATCAAATAAAAGCATTGAAAATAAAATCAAGAAATTTAGAACTGGATGAACCGGACGAACGTTCACTTAGCGTTTGGAATCTGGGACGACGTTCACCTTGCAGACGCCAAATGCGCGCTTGAAAACCGATCGGACGGGCGTTCGAAAGTATAGACGCTAAATGCGGTCCTCTAAATCGAGCAGATTGAAAATATTTGAGCGGACGAAGCGTCAATACTTCCTAACGCTCGTTCACTGCAGATGAAGAATCGGCGTCCAAGCAATGCAGACGCTCGTCCATACAACAAGAATGCTGCAGGCGGCAGGAAAAACACAGCAAAACCCTAAATACTTATGAACACAACACAAAGAACACGATCACACGACACACATCACCTTATCAAATTAAGCACAGGGGTTAGACTAGGTAACACATAAACATATAAACTTCTCGTAAAACAAGTTGAGTAAAAACTTTTGCACATTCTTAACCTAACGGTCATCGAAACACGGCAAAATAAAAACTCTCAACTTGGTATACGCTACTTTTATTAAAAACAAAAATAAAAGCGTAACAAAATCGAGAACTAACAAAACTAGATTCAACATGACACCTATTCCCGGCAACGGCGCCAAAAACTTGTCACGGATTTTATCAACACAAAATAAACAAGTAATAATCCGGTTAACCTCAAGTATAAGGATCGTAGTATAGCGATTAATACCGGAGTCGGTCACAGGGAATCGGGGTATCTAGTTCATTAATTTTCCTAAGGTTGTTACTACTAAAACGAAACTAAAAAAAGATAAAATAAATCGAATGGAGGATTATGCATCCAAAGCCGAGAAGGATAAAAGCGATAAAAACTAAATCTAAACTACTAACTATAAAAGGAAATAAACAAGAAGATGAACATGGAGATTAACAATGAACAAACAAAATCACCCAATCCTTCAAACCCTCTATCTCTATCTAAGGTTATCTTGTGATGATTAACTAAAGATGTGGTTCACCTAATCAAAAGTATGAATCCTACTTCCGTAGATAATTCGTCTATCAATCTAACATCTTCCAATGTATAGAATTGACGCAAACAAACCAAGGTGCAAGATTTTAAATCTAACAACCTAGATAATCAACCTATCAACTTCCGTTATGTCAAGGTTAAAAATCTAATCTTTCCTATGGTGATCTAGGTCTAATCATGACTTCCATCAAAATCAAACATCAAAAGCAACCATCTTCCGATATACGTGCATGAACAAATAAGCGATAGGAAAAGATACAACTTTGAATCAAAGATCAAAACATAAACTTAAATAAAAGATAGAAAAACTGATGAAAAGAGTTACATCGTTTGAACAATCTGACCTCCAAGCATGAAGTGCGAGAAAACGCAAGCGGCGAAATAGAAAGAAAAGCGAAATAAAAAAACCTAATCTAATTGCCACCCCTGACCTCCCAAAGAAATTTGGGGCGCTAAAGTTGCTCCTTTATGATGGTGTATCAATAAGAGTCGAATATTGTGTGTTTTAGGGTTGAAATCGCTGGCTGCTATTTATAGGAGAAATAGGTCGGTTTTGGCATGTCGGCCGTGGGCGCCCGCCCACTCAAGCTGGACCTTCGTCCAAGAATTACAGGACGGTGGGCGCCCGTTTGCTATGGCGTCTAAACTCTCGAATCAAAAACTCATCACGACGCTTGATCCACTTATTTGGACGCTTGATCCACTTTGGACGAGGACTTGGGCGTGCGTCACTCTTTTCTTCCAAATTAATCTTGATCTTCATTCCAACTTCATCTCTATCTCTTCCCTTCCATGCAAATCATCACTTGAACATCTTTTAAGCTCCTTTCACCTCATGCAAGCGTACTACATCACGATAAAACCATGCAAAATGTAACATCTTACATCTAAAGATATTTATCCAATAAAATCACATAATTAACACGATTTTGAACTTTAATACTTCTAAAACTCATTTGCTCAATATTTCAATATAAAGCTCGATTTCTATGAGAAACATACGAATATGGAGAGAATTGTTACAAAATATATCCTTATAAAACGTATAAAATCACCCTTAACAATCACCCTGCTGATAGTTACCCTGCTGAAGCTCAGTAGACTCCACCCTCTTGCTAATGTAATTGAATACACTTCTCAGCTGTCCATCACACAGCTGAGTCTTCAGATTGGTTCCACCAGATGTAGAGTTTAAGTCACTTTACTGACAGTGCAAAATAACAACCATCACGCACATGTTCAAAACCCAACTTATCATTGGTGTCTTGGAGTGTTTCCCAACATTCCTCCATCACATGATATTCATTGGATCACGTTGACTATGTGTTATCAGACCCCAAGAATTGATGATGTTTAAGGCGTCAAACGAAAAAGAGACATCAAAGGATCCTGGAAATATGTTGCGTTAAGTGTAAGAAATGCTTACCCTCCTAGCCAAACTGTGACTATGAGTTGCTTGGCCCCAACATGTACGACTTCTCTTCATTTTTCTATGTCTTTTTCCTTGCTTCTTTATTCTCTTCCTACCATCATGACTCTGTTAGAAAGAAAACTAGTTACTAGAAATTCAGAGTATGACCCGATCTCATCATCGAATAAAAGTCACTAATCGTTCTTTAGTAGCCACCTTTGTACTATTTGGATTAAAAATAATTAAAACACAGATTAATCAAGCCCATATATTTTCACAGCAAAACAATTTATGCCCGAATCAGACTTCTTGAATTTTGAATGCAAATATGGTAACATGCTGTCAAGCCTACTATAGCACTAGTTGAAAACTAGTGGTAGATATACTAAGAAACTCTACCTGATATTATGAATCCTTAAACACACATGACTACACGAATACGCTTCACGAATCTAATATAACGTAAAACAAAATAAAGACAAAAGGATGTCCAAGAATGGAGAACAAATTGCAAAGTTACCTCTGAGATTTGATAAAAAAAAAATACTCCAAATAATACATTGAAATCAAGGTGGTATGCTTGCCAAGTCGCACAAACATTTGGCCTGCACAAAGGAAAAAACCTTAATCTGCTTGAAATTCAGTTGCACCTTATTGATAGTGACTAATCACAGTCCTATGCCTCAACAAAATTACAGAGCTATGAATTTTCCTTGTTTTATTTTGTCCTATCCTCCACCCCACACAAACGATGTATGCGAGACTAATGAGACTAAAGTGTGACCTGAAATCAACAGCAGCAGCAACACGAGAAACCGGCACAGAACCATATCCTGTGGATATATTTGAATTGAAAGAACCATCTAAGCAACACTTCTCAAGATCCTATATTTCTCGAAGCTTCAACACCTGTGAACCTCTTAGAACCACTAAAATGTTTGCGAGATCGGATTTATCTGGTCTGGGACTTTGACATGCGTGTTGTTAAGGGTGATTTTGTACGTTTTATAACGATATATTTTACGATGATTTTCCCGTATTTATATTATTTGCATAGGAATTGGCCTTTATATTGAAATATTAAGCGAGTGATGTTTTTAAGGGTCTAATTGCAAAAGTGATTAAATTATGTGTTTAATTCTTTGGTTTTATGTTTATTCGTATGATGTTACATTTTTCATGTTTCTATCATGTTGTTAGATACGTTTTCATGATGAGTAAGGAGCTTAAAGCGATGATCACATGAAGATGGAAGAGTTGAAAGATGTTTAAGTGAAGAGTTATTGAAGAAACCGGAACCAGGCACTTCATGGGAATTTTGTCCACTTTTGTAGCCACTTTCAGGAAAGTTGTCTTGATGTAAGTTGTAGAGGATTTAAATAGCTTTCCAACGCATCTTGAATCACCTCATTCGAGCCCTAGAAGTGAAGTTATGAGCAAAATCTGGAGTGAGTAGTGGGACGGGCGTCCATAAAGTGAAGCGGCGTCCGAATCGTAATTTACATTCGAGAGTTCGAGACGCAGCATCTTGAGCAGCGTTCATTCTCCGTTCATAGAGGCTGACGAAAGCGTCCAAGCTAGTGGGACGGGCGTCCATGGCACCGACTCAAGTGAAACCGACCTAAAAACCTATAAATAAGCGCGATTTCTCCAACCCTAATCACCATATTTCGACCCTGGCGGCCCTAAGCCCCTTGGGGGCGACTTTTCTTTATTTCTTTTCGGTCAAAACATCTTTTTATTCCTTTTATTTTGTTGATCGATTTCGATGATGATTAGAAGCTAAGGCTTCCTTGAACAAGCATGTGAAGCCAATCTCATAACGTTTTCAATTTCAATCTTTGGATGTTTGTGAGTATTTAAATTAAAGTTGTTTTTTTTCGATGTTTATTTGTTATGTTGCAATTGAAATCGAGAGATAAATTGCATGTTGATGTTTACTATATGATGAAAATCGATGTAAACCTAGATCACCATAGGAAAGATTAGACTTTTAACCTATATATAACGAGAGTTGATAGGTTGAATTTCTAGGTTGCTAGATTGAGAGATCTTACACCTTGTTTTGATAGCATCAATCTTATAGATCGAGAGATGAGAGATTGATAGGCGGATTATCTACGAGTAGAAGTTCATACCTTTGATAGGTGAACCACAACCTTTATTTAATCTTCACCAAACGATCTAGGGTAGAAGTTGAGAGTTGTGAGATAGGTGGATCATTGCTTGTTCTTCGTTAAATTAATTGAGTTGTTTCCTTAGTTTATAGATTACAATTAGTTTAGTTAGTGCGGTTCGCATAGCGATCTTTCCTGGCTTTGGATTGTTGATCCTCTGTCGATTTATTTGTTTGTTTTCGTTTTTAGTTTTGTTTTGTGTTGTGACGTTCTTAGGAAGAATCAATAAAACTAGATTAAACAACCTCGATTCCCTGTGATCGACTCCGGTATCAATCGCTATACTACGATCCTTATACTTGGGGAGATACCGGATTATAAATTATATTACTTGTTTGTTTTGTATTGATAAAATCCGTGACACGTGTTATGAAACATAAGCCAATTCATACCAAATAATACAAACCTTACCTACTATCTGAAGAAGCGTATTTGGAGGTGCATCAACATTCAAGGGTGTCATGGTAGCTGAAGCAACTGCATTCACAGCCTATAAAAGAAAAGTTAATCAATCTGAAAAACATTAGAAATCACAGTTTCAACAACGCCTTTCCCCCTCGATGCCACAGTGGGAAAGATGGATGCTCTCTGTTTTCCAGCCATATTGCATCTAATAATATGTGTTTAATCATGTGTAATGATCGTATGATAAAGTATGGAAGAAAATCGAAACCCAGAAAGCAAATTTAAAACCAAACACACACAAAACACCCTCACCCATACTCCACATAGTTTAAAAGGGCGGGGAAATTATATTCATAAATGAACATAAGGGAATAACATTCATATTGCTCGAAACAACAAAAACATGCCTATGTTTCTATCATTGAGGATCCTGAACATGTGCTAATGCTCATACAGAACAAATTTAACATAAAGCAAAACCAAGATTTTTGCAGCAAAGGCCGTTATTTAACAGCATTATGAAAAGCAAAAGAGCTCAACCAGAATGTAGACAAAAAGCTCACCAGAATATAGTCTACTTATAAAGATTATATATATTTGAAATAGGTGCTTGAATTATGGAAATACAAGAGGAGATCTTACCATATCTCATGAAGAACATAATGTACTCTTTCAATGGTGAAATGAGCTGTAGGAGAAAGGAATTGAGTTTGTCTACAAAGTTGAGCAGCATCACGTTATTAGCATACAAGAAAGTTTACTAGAATAAGAAAACATCTATACATATGATAATCTAATATCATCATACCCAGAACGCCGTGCTCTTAATATAGATCAAACTTTAGTGCCGATTTTTTTTTTTCTTTCTTAGCTTTCACTCTTGTGTGTAAGTAGTGTCTTAGAATATGAAGCTTATTTCTTCTTATTTTCTGGCCTATCTCTACCTCTGATCTATCAAACCAGAACATGTGTTTTTGTAAATAAGTGAAGCCTAAGATTTATCCCTTGAGAACCAAGTGTCAGCGTATACATACATATATCTATAAATATAAACTGAATATGTGTAAACTAGTACAAATTAGATGCATTTAGCAAAACCTTGAGAAAATATATATTCTTCAATACACATAAAGTATTGATATTTGCCACATAGGCATACATAAATTAGGAAAAGAACTGAAACCACATTTTTTTCCTTTTAACCTTGATATCAGAAAAGATACAAAACATATATTAAATGGAAATGCATAGAGCCAGATTAAAAAAGAATTCAAAACAAAGGTAATGCAAGCATAAGTAGAGTCCTAGTTTCAACTTGGTCCTTAAAACCCCTCGTAGCTTGATTTTCCACATTAATTGAGTAGAAAGACAGTCTTTTCAAATTTTTGCATAAAGGACAAAACTATTTATTCACTGTCAAAATTCACTTGTGTTCGAAATTCACTGTTTAAATTCACTGCCGAAATCCACTGTCGAAATTCACTAATTTTCAGAATTCATTGTCGAAATTCACTGATTTCGGTATTCACTGGGGAGATTCACTGATTTTCGGGATTCACTGTTTGTCCTTCTCGCTATAAAAATTATGCAGTTGTCCTTCTACCTATAAAAAATATGTAGTTGTCCTGTTATTTAAAAATATTCCAGATTGTGTCCTTATCCCTAATTTCTCTTTTTTTTTTCCTTCGGTAAAAACCGGAATTTCGGTTAGCGTTATATAGAAACCGAATTTTTTTGCTCTCCGTTACATAAACCGAACCAAGGTGTATATTTCGATACGGTTCAATTTTATTACCTCCAACTGAGAGTACAGTTTTAGCTTTAAGTTTCAATCAAGCGAAAATTTTCGATTCGATTTCCCCACAACAGTTGAATAAAACCGTATATTTTTTTTATCAAACGTGTCACGTTAGTAGCTTGTGCAGAAAAAGGAAGGAATAAAAACCGACGGATTTGAAGTTCTACTGTATAGTGTACGATGGAATATTAGTCAAGTTTAGCTATAAAAATACAACAACAAAAAAATTAGGGCAACAAAATAAGGGCAAACAAATAAAACCGGAAATTCGGTTAGCATGATATAGAAACCGAATTTTTTTTCGATTCTCCGTTACATAAACCGAACCAAAGTGTATATTTCGATACGGTTCATTTTATTACCTCTAACAGACAGTGCGTTTTTAGTTTTAAGTTTCAATCAAAAGAAAATTTCCGATTCAATTTCGGCACAACAATTGAATAAAACTGTGTACTTTTTTTTATCAAATGTGTACTGTTAGTAGTTTGTGCAGAAAAGGAAAAAAGACCGACGGATTTGAAGTTCCGCTGTGTAGTGTACGATGGAAAATTAGTCAAGTTTAACTATAAAATGCAACAATAAAAAAATAAGGGCAAACAAATATCCGCGCCAAGAAGGTGTGCCCACATGTTACTACGTGGACACCACATTAAATATTTTTATTATTTTGAACAACATAACGTCGGTGGAACCGCGGCCGTTTGCAGTACGAACGTCACTAAAATTGACGTTGGAATACCAAATCACTTTTTATATCCTTTAGATCGTATAGAAAATGAGTGAAACACATTTTCAAACATATTAATGATCTGGAAGCGCACCTTCCTGGTTTTCCTGCTTGCCCGCTCGTTCAATGGTCTTCCTTGGCACCGCAAAGCCTCCGACGAGTCCGCCAGGGCTCTTTGCCCGCCAAGACTCTCTGCCCGATGTAGGCTCTCCGAGTCCGCCAGGGCTCTCTGCCCGTCAAGACTCTGTGCCCGCCGTAGGCTCTCTGAGTCAGCCAGGGCTCTCTACCTGTCAAGACTCTCTGCCCGCCGTAGGCTCTCTGCCCTCTAAGAGCTTTCAGCCCTCCAAGCTCATGATCTGCAAATGTATCTTGCTCTCGCTTGGCGACTCCATGCCTCTATAAATATCACCTTCACCTCCATTACAAATTTCTCGGATTTATTCTAAGAACTACGCATTGGCTTGATCTCTTATGAAGGGTACCTAGGCAGCCTTTCAGGCACAACTCATAATCAGAAGCACCATCCTCTACCTCTAATTCCACAAAAGCTCCATCTTCTTTCTTGAGCTCCACCGCTCCTCACCGGAGAAATCACCTACAATCAGCTAGATATCCACCTCAAAATCCGTATACCGCAAAATTGATATTTCTGACAATATCATTTGGCTCCGTTACCGGGAAAATCATCAAGAAAAGCCTACTTCGGTAACCCGCACCACCGTAAAATCCGTTTTCACGGTGTCACCGGCGAGGTCTTTCCTCCATCTTCAACTTCAAAATAAAAAAAAAAACTTTGATTTTATGGGTTGTACAGCCTAGAAATCATCGTTTTCAGCATCTTAGCAGCAAACTCAATGCAAGGATCACTGGTTTTACGGGTCGTTACTCATTTTTCCGTCAAAATCAGCTCAACTTGAATGAACACCTTCAACGCCATCTTCAAAACTCGCACACGAGTCCTTCATAATTTCCAGGTTGGCGTACGTGTTTTATCAACTCAACTTTTACATATAAATGGGATTGCCTCTACTTGTGTTGTTTGAGACCATTTAGGGTTACATCACCAGAGCTTCATCAGATTCCGGGTTGAAGCTTCACAGGCCGGCACTACCTTTGTTGAGAGTTCATTAAGCAACCAGTCTAAGCCCGACCTCAGCTCGGCACAATAAGTCCGACATCATCCTCTGCACGCTAAGTCCGACAGCAGCCTCGGCACTCTAAGCCCGACAGTAGCCTCGGCACAATAAGTCTGACATCTGCCTCGGCACGCTAAGCCGGACAGCAGTCTCGACACTCTAAGCCGGACAGCAGCCTTGACACTCTAAGTCCGACCTCAGAACGTTATTCTAAGCCCGACCTCAGCTCGGCATGATAAGTCCGACATCAGCCTCGGCACGCTAAGCCCGACAGCAGCTCGGCACGATAAGCCCGACCTCATCTCATCACAATAATTCCGACATCAGCCTCGGCACGCTAAGCCCGACAGCAGCCTCGGCATGATAAGTCCGACATCAGCCTCGGCACTCTAAGTCCGACCTCAGCTCGACACTCTAAGCCCGACCTCAGCTCGACACAATAATTCCGACATCAGCCTCGGCATGCTAAGCCCGACTGCAGCCTCAGCACTCTAAGTCCGACATCAGCCTCTCCACGCTAAGCCCGACAGCAGCCTCGGCATGATAAGTCCGACATCAGCATCGGCACTCTAAGTCCGACCTCAGCTCGGCACTCTAAGCCCGACCTCAGCTCGGCATGATAAGTCTGACATCAGCCTTGGCACGCTAAGCCCGACAGCAGCCTCGGCACTCTAAGCCCGACCTCAACTCGGCACTTTAAGCCCGATAACCATTATCGGCATCTAAGCCTGTCCGCTATCATGCACATCATACATCAGTAACTCGCAACGCGATATCAACACTGATTCAAGCCCGATAACCATTATCGGCATCTAAGCCTATCCGCTACAATGCACAGTAGACATCAGTAATTCACAACGCGATATCAACACTGATTCAAGCCCGATAACCATTATCGGCATCTAAGCCTATCCGCTACAATGCACAACATACATCAGTAATTCGCAACGCGATATCAACACTGATTCAATCCCGATAACCATTATCGGCATCTGAGCCTGTCCGCTACAATGCACAACATACATCAGTAACTCACAACGCGATATCAACACTGATTCAAGCCCGATAACCATTATCGGCATCTAAGCCTATCCGCTACAATGCACAGCATACACCGGTAACTGATGACAGTTAAAATAGTCTATCCTACGACATCAACATTCTATCCATTATGAGCTAAAAATAGTTGTTTCGACCTATAAATATGAACCATTTAAGTTGAATATCATATGTCTGGTTCGTGAGTCAAGAAATCTGCACTTAGCATTTATTTTCTCTATTTCGATATTATTTCCTGTATTATTTGATTATTTTCAGGATACGAAATATTGGGCTGAGCATCATGGACGAATCTGGAGTGGACTGAACGAAAGGAATGAGCCTAGGGTATTCCAGAACCTTCCAAGTTAAGTCGGCAGAAGAAGAAAAAATGAAAATACCCCCGGTTTACCGGGAGGTGCCTCCGGTTTACCGAGCTTCCAGATCCTTCCGAAACGTGTTTTCTTGGACGAGGGGTAGAACTAGGTGTTTCTAAGTCGGTTTAGGTAGCTATAAATAAGAGGCTTTGCCTCAGAATTCAATGTACTCAAATTATTCAAGGCAAATTATGCAATAAAAGTTCTTTATTCTTTATTTTATTTATTTTATGAGTTCTGGTCGAAGAGACGACGGAGTCGCCGCCTAAGGAGAGATCCGAGGGAGATCTACACTCATTTCGAGGGTATGATTTTCTGTCTTTTCTAAGACATAGATCTATCGTTGTTCTATTCGAATTGTATGTTTTAATTGCCTATTTAGTTTAATTATGTAGAAGTTAGTTTATTTTACCCCATGTGTTATAGATCTGATTCGTTGGTGAAGAAATCATGAAATAGTAGTTGTATTCTTAAGATCTGCGACGGTCTATATCGCTAGATCTGAATACCTAGTAAATTACTAATTCATGATGATTGGCGCCAGCTACGTTGATCGATAGATTTAATTTACATGTTAGTAGCCTGATCAACTATTTGCATGTCTTCGTAAACTAGCATGAAATACGAATAGTGAAGTGCTATGTTTGGACATTATTTAGATGGACCCTAGGAACGTGCTGATTAGTGTCGACAGTTGTCTAGGTGGGTTTGCGGTATGAGTTAGCGCTCAATATCGACAACTCTAGTTCTTTATGCGTATGGGCTATTACGGACCAATTAAGGAGGGTAGGTTGCGTATAGATTGTCTACTACCATTGTCGGAGTAGATAGGGTTAGGAGTTGTACCCGTAGCTAAACAAGGAATAAATTCATCAATGGGGAGGACTATTGCATGTGTGGGGGAATAACTAATTACTCATAATTGAACTAATACATTAAAAACTCATTTTTGCTTCGTGTGAACTAGCATAACCTTGTTAGTTTGAGGCACCAAATTTACTACCGTCTATATTATAGTTGGTTGTAGACCATATTAGTGACAAGCTCAATCTTGATAATTAGACGTTCAGACGAGTCTCTCTGGGATCGACCTTGACTCGCCAGTACTCTACTATGATAGACCTAGTCCTATTGCTAGTAAGTGTTTTACACGTGATCAAGATTTTTTGGCGCCGTTGCCGGGGCCTCGTGTCAAGAATAATTTTTATTTAAGATTGAGTTTCTGTATATATTTGAGTTTGTTTAGTTGAGTCTGTTTATACTGGAGTCGTACAGAGTCAGTTTTGTTAAATTCTGGAAAAAATTAGCTTCTGGTTTACCGAGGGTCTACCGCGGTAAACCGAGGGTCCCATTTTCGGCAGAATCGTTTCTGTTAGTTCAGTGTCAAGTCAGTAGTTAGAGTCTATATTTTTGAGTCTGCCAGGCGATTGTAACAGCCGCCGAGGCAAGTAACTAACCTTTTTTTTTCTTTTTGTGTCTTGTAGCACGCTACACGAAGTTCAGCAGCCAAAATCGAGAGATTCATACCTGAGATTGAAAAGTTTGGTAGGAAAAAGAGAAAAGAAACTCGAGAGAAATCTGTTAGGCTGGCGGACGACGTGATTTCGCACGAAGGAGATCACATCGAGAGGGAAGAAGAGATTCCACATTTGGAGGATACATAAATTGACATGGCACAGAACGGACAGAATGGACAAAATGGTGCAGGAGTTGTGGTACAAGCAGATAGGAGTAATGGTGTTCACGGTTCGGTTCGGTACGGTTAATGGCCGTAACCGAAACCGAAACCGAACCGAAAATTTCGGTTACTTAAAATTTAAAACCAAAACCGAACCGTTAATGTAACCGAACCGAAACCGAACCGAAAAATTCGGTTAAATTCGGTCGGTTAACCGAAAACCGAAATTATCGGTCCAATTCCACGGTTAACCGAAAACCGAAATTTAGTCTTAAAAAAAGACAATAAAAATGTCAACTTAGGCTACATAATCACACCAACTTGGTCATTACATAATAGACTTCATTTTACACAACATTAAAGTGGAAAGGTCGAAGTTAGACAATTTCTTCAACAACAAAAGAACTTTTAATTACACATTTTTCAAATCGCAAAATATGCTCTTCATCCTTGAGCTCCAAATCACAAAATATGCTATTCATCCTTTAGCTTTAAAGATCTCAATGCTCCAAGCATTTTGTAATCTGTTGAACATTGATAAGAAAATAAATTGTATTAGTCATAGTGTCATACAAAAAATGAGTTCACATACAGACGTTAGCCTTGAGAAACGGAACAAAACCGTAGTCGTTTTCCCAGTCCCACAAAATATTGTGTCATATCCAACTTTGACACATTCCTCACCTTCTGTAGTTCTCATGCAATTTAATTCATTACAAACAAAAATATAGGAATATAATCAAAATACAAATTAAAAACGATCGAGGCGCACTTATACGGGATGCTTTCCATGAGAGGCTTTTTGAAATGGAATAAACAAAAATAATAATATTAATAGTAAACAAATCATACCTCAATCCAAACCCTTCATCATTCACTCATTGTAAACATCATTGACGCTAAGTGCAGCAACTGTACAAGTCATATGGATATATTAATATTGTATTACCACTTTTGAATAACAATTTTTTCACAAGTATTAAAAACATTCAGAATGAATAACTTCTCGGCAAGCTTTCATAACATAATCAATGCCATCAATTACTACCGAAAACTATAAATATCAAGGCAACAACAATTTCAACCAAAATGGAGATCATTATATCAAGCCAAGAAGTTAGCTTGCATCAAAACAGTTGAGTAGTCAGCACTAATCATTCCAAATATTTATATTCCAGCATTCATAATCAAGAGAAATTCGCCAGACAACAGTGGTCGCTTTCAAAGATAAAAACTCAAAGAACACAGGTACATAAGTAAAAAAAATTGCTAACCTTCTCGTTCAATCTCATCCATGGTCTCCAATGTCTCCTCAACACTCACCAAAGGTGATCCACGAAGCCAATCTTATGCACAAATCAAGCACTCTGCTGTTTTAGGGGTTAAAGAGCTTCGAAACGCATCTAGGACACGAGAACCTGTGCTAAAAGCACTCTCAGAAGCAACAGTCGACACCGGAATCGCAAGAATGTCTTTTGCCATAGTAGATAAAACTGGATACTCAGAAGCATTCAACTTCCACCACCCTAGAATGTCAAAGTTCGCATCATTCTTCACATTTTTCACAGCAAGATACCTATCCAACTCTGTCCTTCCATCCTCTTTATGTATACTTTCCAAGCGTTGTTCAAACTCAATATCCCAGTTTTTAGCCACATCCATATCTACATGAGAACTATGATCAAGCATGTCAATCTCTGGCTCACTTACAGCTGCACTAACCGAGCTAGATGCCTCGGTGCCGGTACTATAAAACATAAACAATGACTTCAAAGTCTGACGTTTCGAGACTAGCAATTCACAATTCTTCCCAGAACGTTTCAACTTATCAATCAAAAATTCCAGTTTTGTTAGTTTCACTCGCGGATCTAACACCGCAGCAACCATCAACATCACATTCACCTTATCAAGGTTTTCCCAATATTTCTCAAATTTTTCCATCATCCTCATGGCCATTACCCTCAATCCTGGAGTACTACTCCTTCCATATTCCATAATTGCACTTTTGATCGTACATACCTCTTGAAAATACTGAGGGGAAGTCACATATAAAGTACCAGATAAACGTTTTGTACAATCATAGAAAATAATGAGAAATTTAACCAATATCCTAGCTGCTTCCCAATCTAGAGCCGTAGGAGGCCCATCCCTAAGATCCTCAAACATATCTTCAATTGCCATCCTATTAATTGCCTTTTCGAATTTCAAAGCACTACTCAACATAATATAGGTCGAGTTCCATCTTGTGGGAACATCTAAGGCTAATGATATCAATTTATTAGGTGCACATTCATACTCTTGGTTAACACACGTGTTAAAATGCTTAAGTCTTCTAGAGAGCTCCTAATATATTTAACCGAGAGGCACGAATAAACTCATGATTCATCACATTCCAATAGGCCATCCCTAACAATTAAATTCAAAATATGTGCACAACATCTAACATGCAAATATTCACCATCAAGCACATCATTATTTCTAGCAACCAATTTTCTTCTCAAATATGCAATTCCAACATCATTAGCACTAGCATTGTCAACTGTAATCGTGCAAACCCTTTCAATACCCCAATCTTTCAAACATGATTCAATCATCTTTCCAATAGAGTCACCGGTATGATCACTAATAACACAAAAAAGTAGAATTCTCTTATGCAAGTTCCATTGAGTGTCTATGAAATGCCCGGTGAGACAAAGATAAGATTGATTTTGCAATGAGGTCCACAAATCTGTAGTCAATGACACTCTTTGAACATTGTTTTTCAAGAACTCCTTTAGATTTGACTTCTCAATGGCATATAATTTCAGGCAATCTCTAGCAATAGTAAAACGAGACATCATCTTAAATCTAGGCTGTAAAGTATTCACAAAACCCCTAAATCCATGACGCTCTATAGTCACAAATGACAACTCATCAATTATTATCATCTTAGCTAGTGCTGCCCTACATTGTTCTTGGTCAAACTTCCATGAAAGCACCTGACCAAGTTCATTATTGCTGTTTTTTTTTCCAAAAGAGAGTGTACTTTGATTACTTGGAACCTCATAAAATGGATTGAGTTTACACCTCTTTGCATGATTGCGATATGAACTAGTTCCATTTGACGAAGAGCATTTAAGTTGACTCTTACAGTAATTGCAAATTACCAGATTTTATTGAGTATCCGAACCTGGGATGAAAATCTTTGTGAAGTATTGCCATATGGTTGATCTCTCTCTCTTATTTGTAGGACCTGTGACACTAGTTGCCACTGTTGCATCAAGCCCTTGACTCGGATTTTGTTCGGCCTCACCCATACTTGACATTGACTGCTGGAAAAAAAATAGAGGATTTTTTTTTAGAATTAAGAGTATGCACCAAAATAAGAGATGATTTAATAACAATGGAGAAGAGAAGCAACTTTCTTCAGTTTCTTGAACTTAGAAACAACTTCTTTAGTTTCCACGAGTATATTCTTGTTGTTTGAGTTAACAATAACAAGTTCAAGTTCAAATTCAAGTTCAACAAAACTAGCATACATAGACAAAAATAGAGAATACGGATCTATGCTTGAAGAAATCGACTCATTCGAGCTCTTACCGGATAAGAAACTCCTTTGAGAAACTGAACCGGAAGCTGAACCGGAAGCTGAATCTGTAGAAAACTTAATAATCGAGTGGATAAAAGACAATCAAACAAAAGAAAAGGAGAAGATAGCGGCAGATCAACAATTGAAATAAGAAATCAGAAGAAACGCCAGTGACGGCGGCGTGGATTCTGCTAGGTTTTTTTTCGTTTTATCTAGAGAGTGAAAGTCTGAAAGATAACATTCAGAGAGTGAATTACAAATTTACAATAATTGGGAAAAATTATTTATATTTTCTCCTTATTTGGCAGCTACTTTCAGCCACGTATGTTGACCAATCAGATTCTTCCATGTTGCTTTGTTGGCATTTCACGTGTTCTGTTAAGGCCCTTGAGGAATTAATTACTAAACTTAAATATTTAAATATATTTCCTAAAAAAAAAAGAAAAAATTAACTATATATATAATTTTCGGTTCGGGTAATGGTATCACGGTTCGGTTATATTTGTTCGGTTAACGGTTCGGTTATATTGGTTCGGTTAGCGGTTCGATTATTCATTCGGTTCGGTTTGGATACGGTTAATTTTCAGCATTAACCGTAACCGAACCGAATTTTACGGTTTTTATATTACATGAACCGAAACCGAACCGGTGATATTCATTAACCAAACCGAACCGAACCGAATTGCTATAATTCGGTTCGGTTTTCGGATAATCCATATCCCTGAACACCCCTAGATAAAAGAAATCTACAGAGTTATGCAATGCCGACGATTGAGCAATTTGTGCCAGCAATTGTTCAACCAGAAAATGCGGCTGAAGTATTTCACCCAAATCCAAATGTGATACAAATGGTGATTAATTACACTACCTATCATGGAGTAATGAACGAAGATCCTAGTATACATGTCACCAACTTTCTAGAGATAGTCAGCACGGTCAAGCCAGCAGGAGTACCTGAAGTTAACATTAAGCTGAATTGTTTCCATTCACTCTGAAAGACAAAGCGAAGATATGGTTATTGTCTGTAGCACCAGGATCGATCCAAACTTGGACCGATCTGTTGCATATGTTTATGAACAAGTACTGCCCACCTGGGAAGTCACTACAGATGAGACAAGACATTATGAATTTCAAGCAGAAACCCACTGAAACCTTTGAAGAAGCATGAGAAAGATTTAAGGAAGCACAGAGGAGATGCCCTCATCATGATATCACTCTGCCCGTACGAATGCATAGTTTCTATCACGGATTGCGTCCAAGTGAACAAATGAGAGTTGATGCATCAAGCAACAGATGTTTTGCATTGCTAACACCTGAAGAAGCTGAAGAGAAATTGGAGCAAACGCACTTACAAGTCAATGGGGAACGAATCAAATTGAGACCGCCAAAATAGCTGAAGGCGTATTTGGAGAAGATACTTCTCAAAAGATCTTATACCAGCTAATGGCGATGAATGAGAAGATAGATGGCATGCAAGATTGCATTGCCAAGGTTGAGAAAGTTCAAGATATAGAAGCAACCAGCACTGAGGACGTGAACTACATAGGAAGGCAAGGAAATCCTTATGTGGGCTGATATCGCCCATGTTCTCATGACCACCCTGGTTTTAGACTGAGTGACCCTACTGGGGTGGGGGGTTTTCAACAAAGTGATTCGAACAGTGAGGAGAGAATGGGACAAGCTGGTGGATTCATGCCTCAATTCAACAAATCCGGTGGTTGGGAAGTAGCCATGGATCAAATGAACTCAACTATGACCGACACGGTCAATCAACTTAGGAATCCATGGCTGAGCTGAATAAAAACTTCACCACATATTGTCAGAAGAATGATACAAGACTGACCAATCAAGAAGCCTTAGTGCAAGTCGCACCAAGTGGGGCAGATCGCCGAACAAGTGTCAGCCCGTCCTCCAGGAGGATTGCTAAGTAATATTGAGAAAAACCCGAAGGACGTGAATGCAATTATGAGTGGAAGCGGAAAGGAACTGCCTGGACCGGTTATGCCAACTTTCCAGGAAGAATCACAAAGCAGTAAGCAGCAGAACGCAGCAGAATCTGGAGAAAAATAGGGGCCAGTAAACCGGGACATCACCCCAGTAAACCGAGAGTCTGAAAATATAGCAAACAAGCAGGCAGAGCAGCCGCAGTCAGTAGGTAAGTCTTCACGAACTGTAACCATTAATCCTGCTACTTTACCTTATCCTCTAGGAAATACAAGCCGAATAATGATGATGCTCGTTATAAAAAGTTTATAGAGATGTTTTAAGAAGTTGCAAGTAAATATACCTTTGGTAGAAGCTCTGGCCGGAATGCCAGAGTATGCAAATTCTTGAAGGAAGCAATCTCTACCAAAAGGAAGTTGTTGGACCTCGAGACTATATGCCTTAACGAGGAATGCTCGGCAGTTCTACAATGCAAACTGCCTCCCAAGTGTAAAGATCCTGGGAGCTTCCTCATACCTTGCACAATTGGAGAAGTATGCCTAAACAAAGCATTATGTGATCTTGGAGCCAGTGTCAATCTTATGGCACTCTCCATCTTTCATAAGTTAAGCATGAAAGAGTTGAATGAAACAACTATAACCCTTCAATTGGCTGATCGGTCTATGAAGCAACCATGTGGAGTGGTGGAGGATGTTTTGGTGAAAGTTGATAAGTTTGTATTCCCTGTAGACTTTGTGGTGCTAGACATGGAAGCTAACTACGATGTTCCACTGATCTTAGGAAGACCTTTCCTGGCTACGAGTAAGACCTTGATAGATGTTCATAAGGGTGAGCTAATTCTGAGAGTGAATAAGGACAAAGTAGTATTCAATGTGATGAATTCGATGAGATATGCGCAAGATGAATGAGAAGCATGCTACATGCTCGATGCCATAGACGAACTTGTTTTGGAACTATATCAGCAAGTTGCGCTAGACCCTGAGGTAGCAGAGACTTTGCTCCTGAAAGATGAGGAAAGTTATGAGGAAACCTGGCCTGGGTGTAGCGAAGGTCAAGTGCGAGAAGTAGAGCCTATATCTTCTGTGGATTTAGGAGGAACCATTCATAGACCTTCGTGGCATAAGTTCTTTGACTTGCAATTGACTGGTAAGCTGTTAAGATCATCATTAGAGGAGCCACCAAGGAACTTAACGTTGAAACCTTTGCCATCTCACCTGAAGTACGTGTACTTACAAGATGATACTCTTCCCTTCATAATTTCATCGGTATTATCACCTTTAGAGGAGGAGAGACTTTTAAGAGTACTGAGAGAGCTGAAGGGGGAGTTTGGGTGGACAATTGCAGATATTAGAGGAATAAGCCCGTCGGTGTGCATGCATAAGATCTCCGTGGACCCTGAAAATAAAGCGGTAGCTCAACCTAAAAGGAGGTTGACGCCACAACTAAAGGATGTTGTTAAGAAAGAGATCATAAAGATGTTGGAGATGGGTATCATCTTCCCAATTGCAGACAGTGAGTGGGTAAACCCGATTCATGTGGTGCCCAAGAAAGGAGGATTCACTAACCTAATGAGTTTGATGAGTTAATCCCTGTGAGACTAATTACTGGACATCGAGTTTGCACTGACTTCAGGAAACTGAATGATGCAACTCATAAAGATCATTTTCCCTACCTTTCATTGATCAGATGTTGGAAAGATTAAGCGGTCATGCGTTTTATTGTTTCTTAGATGGATATTCTGGTTATTATCAGATCCATATTTCCCCTGAGGACCGTGAGAAAACAACTTTCACATGTCCCTATGGAACCTTTGCGTACAATCGCATGCCTTTTGGGTTATGTAATGCACCAGCAACATTCCAAAGGTGCATGATGTCATTATTTGTGGAAATGTCAGAGGATTATCTAGAGATTTTCATGGATGATTACTCTGTATTTGGAGATAAATATGATAAATGATTGGACAATTTGGGTAAAGTGCTAAAGAGATGTGAAGAGACCAATCTTGTACTTAACTGGGAAAAGTGCCATTTCATGGTTATAGAAGGAATAGTGTTGGGTCATAGGATTTCAAAGAAAGGAATGGAAGTTGATAGGGCAAAGATAGAGGTGATAGAGAAGTTACCCCCTCCAACGAACTTAAAGACGTTGCGAGCCTTTCTTGGCCACGCAGGATTTTATAGGAGGTTTATTAAGGACTTCTCTAAAGTTTCTAGACCTTTGACGGAATTACTTGCAAATCATGTACCTTTCGTATTTGGAGAAGAATGTAAGAAAGCATTCAACACATTGAATCAAATGCTTATAACCTCCCCAATTCTGGTAGCACCAGATTGGAACAAACCTTTTGAGCTTATGTGTGATGCAAGCGACACGGCAGTTGTAGCAGCCCTGGGACAAAGGGAGGATAAAATATTTAAGCCTATCTATTACGCCATTCGTACCCTTAACAGTGCCCGGAGGAATTATGCGACTACAGAGAAGGAACTCTAAGCTGTCATTTTTGCATTTGACAAGTTTCGACCTTATCTGATAGGATCGAAAGTCACTGTATTCACTGACCATGCAGCTCTGAAGTACCCTCTAACCAAGCAAGACTCCAAGCCGAGATTGTTGAGATGGATTCTACTCCTACAAGAGTTTGATGTTGAGATTAAGGACAAAAAGGGATCTGAGAACCAGGTGGCTGATCACCTGTCAAGATTAACTTTGCTGGAAGAAGAGCAACATACTGAGATCAGGGAGAGCTTTCCTGATGAACAAATTTTTGCCATCTCAGTGGTAGCTCGAGTTGAATCTCAGCCCCGACATCATACATCAAGAGTGGGCAAGGTATACCCTTGGTTTGCCAATATTGTCAATTATCTAGCAGGAAAATACCTACCACCAGAATTCACAAATACGGATAAGAAGAAGTTTTTCACGTATCTGAAGCATTATCATTGAGACGATCCTTACCTATACAAATGGTGCCCTGATGCCATTCTTAGGAGACGCGTCCATGATGATGAGATTCCAAGTATTTTGAACATGTGTCATTCTAGAGAAGCTGGAGGTCACTATGGGCCAGACAAGACAGCAGCAAAGGTACTGCAGTGTGGGTTCTATTGGCCTACAATTCATAAATCTTCTTACAAGTTTACACGAGCCTGTCATTCCTGTCAAATGACCGGTAATAATTCTAAGCAGAATGAGATGCCACTGCAGAGTATCTTAGAAGTGAAGTTATTCGATGTTTGGGGAATTGATTTTGTAGGGCCATTCACATCGTCAGAATCAAATCGTTACATCCTGGTAGCACTTGATTATGTTTCCAAATGGGTGGAGGCAGTGGCCTCACCTACTAATGATGCTAGGGTTGTCCTGAGGTTTCTTAAGAAGAACATTTTGACGAGGTTTGGAGTGCCCAGAGCCATAATTAGTGACAGAGGGAGTCACTTCTGCAATAGGGTGTGTGAAAAATTTATGATGAGATATAGGGTTCGACATAAGATAGCAGCAACATATCACCCCCAGGCGAGTGGACAAGTAGTAGTCACGAACAGAAAGATAAAGAGGATCTTAGAGAAGACTGTGAATCCCACAAGGAAAGATTGGTCTTTGAAATTATATGACGCTCTTTGGGCGTACATGATAGCTTATAGGACCACGATTGGGATGTCACCATATATGATAGTACTTGGAAAAAGCATGTCATTTGCCGGTAGAACTCGAGCACCGAGCACTGTGGGCTACGAGATTTCTGAACATTGATGAGAATTTAGCCGGTGAAAAGAGAATGCTAGAGTTGAATAGATTGGAGGAGTTTAGACTTCAAGCATATGAGAATGCCAAGATCTACAAGGAAAGAATGAAGTGTCTGTACGATAAGAAAATTCTGAACCGCACATTTCAAGTTGGAGATAAAGTGCTGGTGTACAATTCGCGTCTTCATCATTTTCCTAGAAAGTTGAAGTCTAGATGGTATGGACCACATGTAGTCACGAAAGTTTTTAATTCAGGTGCGTGTGAAGTTAGACATGAATACTCTGGGCAGACGTTCACAGTTAACGGCCACAGACTGAAGCATTACCTAGATCAAAAATATAACCCTGAGTTGGAAGTCTTTACATTGACGGATCCAAAGTACAAATAAAGGAGCCTTATTAGTACAGTCGAGTTGGCGACTATAAACTCATAACTTTTTCTAAACCCTTATTTATTGCTTTTGTTTATTTTATTTTGAGTCAATAAAATAGCATGACAATCGCAAGGTTTTTTTCATCACATATATCTTCGGTCACCTGACTAGAGGTATATGTGGCTTTTTCCTTCACGATTCTCATGTGATACCTTAGTAAATGTTTTCGCGACTTGCTTAGGCTAATAAAGAATAAAGTGGCTTAAACTGTTTTTGCGCATTCCTCCGGTATGCACAATTACCGCTACCTTATTTTATTGTTGCCCTTCGCACGTTACTCACAGTTTTTGGGAAGTCTTTTGGAAACAGGTAACAACTTGGAAGAGAAATGACCTAGGAGCTAATGATTCTGCTCCAGGATTCATTTTGACTCAGCCGACATTTTCAGAGCTAAGTATCTTTCCTTTTCTTTATTATTCAGTCATTGGGGACAATGTCTATAATAAGTGGGGGGTAGGCGTCTTAGGTGGGTAGTCGAAAAAGGGAATAATTTTGAAAATTTTTAAACACTGTTTTTAGCTTGCTTATTGCACGTTTTCGAGTAAGGAATCGGTAGAAAAAGAGTCCAAGTTCAATTTGAAGTGAGCTATAGCATATTCAATTTAGTATGGAAGAATGAACATATGTTATGTTGCATTAAGTAGTAACTTATTAATTATTATTCTATCATTGCAATCAATATTTGAGCACATAATTTGAGTGAGAAGTGTTTAAGGTTAGATGATGAGTTGTTTTAACCGGGAATCATTATTTGTCTGTATATATACTTTACCAAATTGTTGTAAGACAATGGAAGCAACTTGAATGTCAAAATAGGTGACCGGGACAAAACGGGCTTGCGAGTGAGAGAAAAAAAAGTGAGAAATCTGCCAAGCAAAGTTTATGGAGCGTAAAACGCACGGCTATTGCAAAAGAAAAAAAAAAAAAAAATGGAAAAAATATATGCAATAAAGGCAGTGAGGGAAGCGGACTCGTGTAAAAAGGGCACGACCCTCGCATAAAAAGAAACAAACGAGGACCTAAGAGCGATGCTCAGTCCCCGAGTCCGCCCGACCGGATTAAGGCACCATGTTGTGTAACCAAGTCTGAAGGCAAGATGAGCAAGTGTATGAACATGTAAGTTATGATTGTGGGGTTAATACAACTTGATTCTTCTCATGAACGCACTATCACGACTGATTGATCACACGACACATTGATGCATGGTAAGTAGTGATCAATGGAGAGCTTATGGATTGTGGTTTATGTTGAAATAGTGTCCTAAACCCAATCGGGTTGGACCGGATCTGACCGGGTCGGATCATTTATACAATTTCTTTATGATTATACATATATAATAAATGGCATTTATGTTGTCATATATTTGTTCTTTTAAAGAACCAATTATGAATTGTTATATGATAACGTCCTTAGTATTAAGCTATGGTAGATAAACCATGATTGGCGATTATGGTTGATGAGATCTCTAATCACTTTAATAAGTTTGATACTTAAATGTCTCTAGGCTGATGTACTATTAAACAGGGCATTGAAAGTATAAACATGCTAGCACGTATTAGATGTCTTCTGTCTTTAAGGGCAGGGATAGATCTCGTCTATCGAAGTGTAGAGACACTTGGACTGTACATGGACGTGTATTAGAGAATGCGTACGTTAGACTGACCCACTTACACTGTTAAGTGTCACACTTTGTGACGGTTGTGTAATTATCCTTAAGACCGGAGTCTACATGGAATCACGATGTGGATTGTTATGCTTTGACTCTATTGAGGTTTCCCTTAACCATGGGGCGATCATATGGTAGTGATCGGGTGTGATTCTGAAGCATGCGGAGTATACATGTTAGGTCGGCTGGGAATAGCGTACCTCAATAGTAGGGGTGAATATCCGAAAGGGCCTTCATATAAGAATGTCCTACTCTCGTGAATCTTTGTGAAGTGGAAGTAAATGAGTTACTTCGAAAGAGCATGATATCCAGATTATGAGATACGGTCATTAATGTTTGACACTAGACGTACGACCGTATGGATATTATTACAACGATATGATTCTATTTACATGCTAACCGAGCACATGAAAGGTAGTAGTCATTGCGTATTGACTCTTCTGATTATTAGGAGTCACGGACGTGTTGTTAGACTCTATGTGTGATCGTTATATATGAAGGGCATTTTCATAATTGCGCCTTATGTCTATGGCCAACATATTCAGAAGCTTATCGGGTCTCACACATATGAACATCGAGTCGGATTAAAATGTGGTTATAATTGATGACCAAATAAGGAAAGTTTATCTCAAGACTATAAGGTTATAGTGGTAAATTAATATGGTGGTATTTATTTATTATGAATAAATATAATACAAGATATTAATTATGTTGATTAATTAAATATATATGGCCAAAATTTGTGTATCACGTGAATTTGGCTAAATATTGGCGCCATATTGTTTATATGATACATTTGATTTGTGCAATTTAATTAATAAGATTACCATAATATTAATATTGGATATTAATTGATTTTGGGAAAATAGATTTATGGTAATAAGATAAAGATAGTCAATATTAGATATTGACAATATCTTGGATAATATAAGATATTAAATAAAAGAGATAAATCAAGTATGAGATTTTCCTTATTTTATTAGGAAAAATTTTATTTCTCCGTATTTAACACAAGACTTAATCCCCAAGGCTTTTAATAGTGCATGGGGCGCCACTTTGCTCTATATAAGCAAGGGGTTGGCTAGTTCTTTTGTACATCTTAATTCCAAGAGTTTAGAATTCTTGTGAAAATAAAAGAGAGCTTCTTGTGAGATTTTGAGAGAGAGAAAAGGCCGACCTAGCAGTTGGGTTTTTCTAATAGCAATCTTTGGCGGGATTCCGGCGTGGTGCTCGTGTGGATTACTGGTAGAGGCCGGACGCTTGACGGCGGCTCAGCAAGACATCTACTCTACCGGACGGTCAAGCGTCGATCTTTTAGATCAACCAAGGTAATAGTACCGTCCCCCTCTCTTATATGTTTATTGTTTAAACGGAGACGATCTAGATCGGAAATCAATTTTTAAATTCATTTGCGCTTACTCGATTGATTTCCTAACAGTGGTATCAGAGAGGTCTTTGAGCTTAAGCAATAAGCATCTTTTATTCGCGTAGTAAATTAGATCAAATAGATTAAATCATGTATGATATTGATTCGTAATTAGTGCATAGAAAAAAAAAAGGGGAGATGATTGGGTGGCGGCGGCATCACCGCCATAGCAACGCCGGTGGCGGCGGCGGCTTTCGGGCTACCGGCGGCTGTCGGCTGAGCCTCCCCTTTCCCCTTTTAATTTTTATTTTGTGCATCCTTATGTTTTCAATATGATACATGGTTGGTAATTTCTCTTTTGTTTAGTTCATATATGTGACTAACCAATGACTCAAATAGTTTGGCCATTGGGAAGCCATGTGGCATCACCCAATTTGTTGGAAAGAAATAAGTTTTGGTTATTAACCAAATACTAGGCTATTCCAAATTTTTGGAATAGGCCTAGACCTCTTCCAAAATATTTGATTTTGGAAAAGGCCTAAGGGCTTACGCCTCCTCCAAAAATATTTGATTTTTGGAAAAGGCCTAGGATGCCTTTAAATTTGGTTTGGACCAAACCAAAGCCATTTTTTTTTTTTTATTAAGAATCAAAAGTAAAGAAACAAAAAAGGCCCACTTGATTTTAATTTTATTTAAAATAGTTTTAAATTAGAAAATTAAAATTAAAATTAAAAATCGATTTATTATAATGGTTAATATTATTTCGATTAAAGCTATTAATTAATAAAAACGTTGATTAATTAATTAATTGAAATACGCAAGTAGTTAAAATTTAATTTTATCTTTTTCATAAGATGTTGATTGTATGGATTAGATAGTAAATATAATTCGATTATATGGACCTCGATTGATCATGGACTCGACCAATAGGATAGATGTGAATGGTTTATTTTTCTGTTGGATTTTATTGTTGTCCTAGGCCGTTATGAAGAACGTGACCTAGTTTTTTTTATGCATTATCCCATTCCCGTTAGCTCTCCCCGTGTGCGGTGTGTGTAAAATTTAATAGTTAGATCTTATGTAATAATGCATTGAAGACAAAGACGAAGATCCAAAGAAAGAGAGAAAAATAAAAGATCCATGGAGATGGTGCACGTCAAAGATCCATTGGTGGTTGCGGCTACCCTTAGTTGTGGCCCGCGGTTTCGTCAGTTTGTATTCGAAATCGCACCTAGGAAAGTCCATGATCATACCGGTTATATTGTGCGCAAAATGTTGTGTATGTTTTACTTTATATGATATTGTAGTAATATGCACGTAATAGATGAGACCGTAATTAAATAAAATTAATTAAGTGAATTAATTTAAATTACTCCCACAACAAAAATTGAGTCATAATATGTCTCCCAATATTATAGTGACGGTGAAGAGCCCTTGTTCGGATCCAACTGATCGGCCCACGTCGAGAGTTGACCTACCTAGGGTATGTCGTTATTATCGAGATATGATCTTTATGAGATATCACAAATATTTGGGTTACGACTCGACTAAGAATCTTGCGGTGATTGGCCCACGTCAGGACCGTCTGATTTTAGAGACATGAGGTTGACTACCACATAGATTATGTGAATTGTCAAAGAGTTGACTCGTCAAACCACTGAAAGTCGCGTTGGACGCGATTGGTAAGAAGTACCTACCCGTCGAAATTGACCCGGTCGATCGGCCCACGTCGGAGATCGAGTCAACTAGATAGGATTCCAGCCACTAAGGAATTTTGGAAAATTCTTGAAAGTCAATTGGGAGTAGTTGACTAGTGGGAGCAAAATCATAATCTCAAAGACCATCTTTGATTTTGCAATGTATAAACAACAACAATCTTTTATCTTTATTTTATGTTGTAGTTTTAGAAAATTATATTTATGTTTTAATTCTCGATTAGTAAAACCAAATTATGACTGTCACCTTTTGAGAAACGTTCTCAAGTTGGTTAAGTGATTTTAATCCTTTAAAAATATGCAATGAAACTCGCAAGTACGTTATAGTAGTCAAAGACAAAGAGGCTACATATTTGATGGAGTCCTCTAAGACTTTAAACGGAAGCTCACATATTGGACATAACGATATCCAATGGGTCACTCCGGCATATGATGATGGTTATTTAAACATTAGATGGATTGGATAAGGATGACCACATCGAATTTTGGAAAGGTTGTTTTCAAAATTGTAAGATTTAAGTATCGACTTAATTCTTTAATCATTGCTTGAAAGTAAATTAAATAGTTCTTGTTTTGAATATGATTCAAAAGTTAAATAAACTATTTAACAAACGTTGGATTTTCTTTATGGAAGAAAATTGAAGACAAAATTCTTCTGATTTTTCTTAAGTCTTGTGAAGACTAAATTAAGAAATATCTACAAGAGTTTCAAGGATTAAAATGGAAAGTTAGGGCATGTGCTTAAATAAGAGAACTTATCAAAGTCTCTACCCTAAGCAAGTAAGTTGAGATTAATCTTCTAAACTCAAGTCAACTCTCGGTGTGTGATTAAATTAGAAAGATTAAATGCAGATTTGGAAGGTGAAGCGAACGTTGTAACACTTACCATATTCAGAATCTAGTAAAGTGATAAGGGAACTAAATAAATGTTATTATGTTCCGGTTCTTATGAAGAACATGATTTTCAGTTACTTGTTAGGATTTAGTAGACATATTCAATTGTAAGGAATAAATGTTTGTTGGTCCCAGAGAAGGGTGAAACTATAGTCGGGGGGGGGTGAATGACTATAGTGGAGTTTCAAAACTTTTCTTATATTTAAAAGCTTTTAGCAAATGGATAAGTCCCTTCTTACTATGTTGTTTTCAAATCGGTGTAACGATCACATATATAAGTTATGATGTAGGCTAAATAAATAAATGTTGTAAAGTAAATTGCAGAAATTAAATTGACACAAGGCTTATAGTGGTTCAGGGTGGTGTAATCCCTTAATCCACTCTTCTCCTGTGATGATTGGAGGAATTCACTATTGTTTTCACAGATACAATTGTATGATTATCCTTGGCTTCCCAAGCTTCACAATCTACAAGACTATCACTCCTTGACCTGCGCAATGTGCCTTGATGATTCACTCTTCCTTTCTTTGTTCCTTAAGATTAAGATCCTTCAACAAGCTATCACAGATTCAACTCCTTCTCAGATTGCCTCGATTCGATTGTTTTGATTTGATGTGAATGTGATTCACACACTTGCTTGATCAATCTCAATTCTGAGTATCACTACTAGAATTTCTCGGATTTGTGACGGCGGTTTTCGTCACAAATTTGTCACTAACGCTCGTTTGTGACGAATCTGTGACGAATCCACTTTCCGTCACGGAACACCCCGTTGCAAATTTTTGAGTCGAAATTAACCTTGTCACTAAGTTTTGTGGCAAAATTGTGCCGAAAGTCATACTTTGTGACAAAAAATTTGGTGATGAATCTGCGACAAAAATTTTATTTTGCCAACGAATGTGTGACAAAATTTTCCAATAAGTTTGTAATGGAGTGTTGTGTCAAAGTTACTTCATAAAATAGCGACAAATGTGTGACAAAAAAATACGACAATTTTGTAACCAATTTTTTTGATGAAATAGTGATAACCATATCTCACAAATTTAATATGAATTTGGGATGAATGTTTACGATAAAATTGTGACAAGATTTTAGTGATTAGTATGTGATAAATTCATGTGACAATTTTGCTACCAAATTTAGCAATAAAATGTGACATTTATCCCTACTATTTTGAATTAATTTTGTGATGGTGTTTTTACGATAAAATTGTGACAAAGTATTTTGACAAATTTGTAACAAATTTTACCTATATTTGTAACGGACTGTTGTGTCAAAATCAATAGTTGCTATGACTTTGTAACAAAATTTATATTTCACATTTTTATTATATTTATTATTTACAAAAATTATATTCAATATTATAAATGTTCTCTTAAATTAAACGTTTCAATAGCATAAATAATCAAAACACTTCCATGATCATGAAACTGAAGCGAATCATTTTATTCATAATTGAGTCAAATAGAATTTCAAAACATGAAATCATTATTATTCATGATTAACAGACAAATACAAGAGACTAATGGTTTTATCACCGAAAACAACTCAATCTTGTGAACGAGCAATCGTCTCTAAAAGTGTCCCGGTCTTGTTAAACATCCTGATGAACATGTTTAAAATCATGACGATCTCGCTTTCACCGCTAGCACATGTCCACTGTGGCTTCTTTCTGCATATCATCGGGAATCCGGGTCCTTTTGTTCCAAAGATATGGTAGGACAATCATCACTGCTTCTTTAAACTTCTCTGCCTTGGCCACCCAAAAGTAACTTCACCAAGAACATTCTCTGCTACTCGACACCCATGTTCTGCCAACATTTGGTGGACAATCTTGAAGGAAATGCGTCACACCAACAATAGCTCTCTTTACACCCAAAATATCACCCTCAATCTGCACAAATATTTATAACCATCTAGTAAAATAGAACAAAAATTGCTTAAAATTTACATGGTTTTTGCTATTCTAAATCTAATTTTAAATAAAACTATGAAGATGCAACAAGAAAAGATAAGCAGACACAATTGACTGGAAGTGCTTTCCGTAAGACGGACTTTCCTCACATTACAAGTGATGAGGAGTATAAAAAGTTTATTCTAGCACCGCTCACACATACTAATGCTGTTAAAACACCAGGCCTAAATGCACCACTAACATCTCTTAATAGTTGCAGACGTGTATCGTCAATTGTTTGCTTTTTCATAGCCCGATGGATATAGATACAGTCATACACGGATAAAATTGTATGTATGTATGTACATATATATATATATATATATATAGTTTCAAAGATCTTCATAAAATGACTTACAGCGGGCATATCGACATAATAATTGACATGATTGAATGCAAGTGACAAGGGCTGTAAATGAAGCACCATTCCTCTTTTCTTGCTTCCTGTCTCTCCCAAATCCATGTTTCGCGCAGTCATCTTAACATTTGCAACATTCAAATTGTCTTTTCATATAGTGAAGTTCATGTACTTTTTCAGAAATTCGATTCAACTTGTATCAAGTTCCTGAACATTCTACTACGTAGAATTACAATACGATGAGAGAAAATAAGGTATGAACACAATAACAAGATACAAAAAGACTCATACCTTTATTCTTCTTCATTTTGTCATCCTCTTCGACTGTAAGAGATTTAGAATCTCCAAAAGTCTGAAGTGGCGAGACATGAAACTAGTCAAAATCTGAATGTAAAACATTCATTTAGATATCTCGAGCTTTTAAGTCAAGACTTACAATTCCGGTAGGTAATTGCGGCAACAAAGAAATTAAGGACACATGGTATTCAAATAAAGCTTTCTATTTTGTGTTGTAGAAATGCTCTGATTTGTAGCCTCCATCACCCCAAACATCAAATAGATACTTGAAGTATAAAATAAGAAACTTCATTAAGTAGCGCTTATAAATCGATTAAAATTTTGCTTTAATACATTGGACAGATTAGCACCTAGAATAGTTATTGTATGGTACTTACATTAGTAAAGAATCCATCGATGCCGGTGTGTGTGTATAGGAAATTAAGATTACCTCATAGGGTCGATTAGAACCTCTAGAATGCACAATGAGAGAATGAGCCTTTTCGTGTGATGGATCTTTGAGAGAGATTAGCTGTATAATGAACTAGTGCCCTTGCAACATATTCTTATCATTCCGTTAACTCGATAACAAGAGTGATGGGTCTATCAAAAGTTTAACAAAACTATTTTTGGGTATCATGAAATAGAACAAACCTCTCAAATAAATAAAAATAAAAACACAGAACAAATATGGACCGTTTAAACCATGAATAAACAAAAACATAACAACACTGGAGTGAACAATGTTTAAGGATGAAATTAACTATGGACATAATGCTAACTAAAACAGTATCACAGTAAACAGCTTTGAGCATCACATAGGTACAAAAAATAACATTCACAAAGATAATCGAAATGAATGATTATAAAAATAGCTCAAAGTTCTTCCGGATTAAAAGTACTATAGGGCAAGAAGATGAACTCGAACAAGATTCTACGGCCACCACTTGAACTTTACATGAAAACAACATGAAGACTTGCATCATCCATCATCAAACCTAAAAATTAAACAAAAATAAGTGTTAATATATAAAAATACTTAAAAGCAAATCGAGCAATTTACGATTAATACCAATACACAATTAATAGATGGAAGCAAACCACGAAGCAAAGAACACATAAGGCAACTACTTTATTAGTGGAAAATACTAATTCCATCCAATATTTCAAACATCATTTTATGTGATTTTTAGTAAGTTTCAAATAATGGGAAGAGTGAACTGAGTCAACGTAATCATATAGTCTTGACGCTTACTTCATGAAGTGTTTTGAGTATTTCATAGTGAATCATTCATTAAGTGCCACCTTCATGTTTGGTCGAGCCCAATTAACAATCTGTGATAAACATATTAGGACAAAATGGGAAAATCATTTCAAGAAAGATTAATTTACTAACTAAATAAAACAACAAAAGATATGAACCGCAAGATTACCATGAAAGAGTTGAACAAAATATCACAACTTCGTTTAAAATGCATAAATCAAAATAAAATATTCCATCAATCATAGCATTCAAATATTCCAACTAAACAAATCCAAACAACAATAATCGTACTGAAATACTAAAAACAAAAGTAATTTAGCAACAAAGAATGGAAGTATTACCTTCAAGAGTCCAACCAAAGCTCCTAGGGTTGCCAGAAAGCATGGAAGTGAGAAAAGTAGAGGCGGTGACAGAGTGATACAAGAGCATAGATTGAATGTTAACACAACTCAATTCAACTGGTGACCTAATCAAAATTAGCAAAAACAATCACAATCCGCAAATGGAAATGACATTATATGCAAAATACTAAATCGAACACCATAAAAATACTAAAACAGAGCAAATGTCGAACCTAAAAATGCGAGCGGAGAGCGGCTTCTGAGTCTCGAAGCTAAATGGAGATTCAGCGGTCTGAGGCTTGGAAGCAGAGACGACTCTTGCATAAGGGAAAGCTGCCCGGATCCTGCAACAATTATTCTCGCTACCGATCCGCTATAATCCTCCACATTAGGAGCCAACGTACTAGGCTTTTCTCCAACACTTCCACACCTTCACAGGCAAAACCGTAAATGCTAGAGAGATGAGTGGTATTAAATCCATGTAAAACGATCCAATTTAAGACAAACTTTGTGTAAATGTCAGCAAAAGACATAAAGCAAAGATAATCGCACACACACACATACACACTTCAACATGATTATCTATGAATTCGCATAAGCCGCAATTTCCACAAGAAAGGACACACACTAGATTCTACGAGGCATGATTTCTTATGATCTCCGCTCAAGGTGTGTGTTAACAAGAGAGCACCCCAATGCTAAAAGATGCCTAATTTACCAAAACTCGCTTTGACTTTAAAATCGCTATTAAACAACCGAACCAAATTAACTTTCCCACCATAGTTCGTAAAACAAAATTCAAGAATCACTTAATCTAGTCCATAAACAAAGAAGAATTTTTTTTAGCATCTTTACTTAAGAAACCGCCTCCCCGACTTCCTTAACTCAATTAGTCTTATAGATAAATCGATAAATCAATAAACCAAAAACATGCTTACCCCCACAGGCAAAATCTGGAATCATTCCGAGCAAAGTTTAAAAAACGATCGATGTTAAAAAAAAATTGAAAAAACGTAAAAGGACATACCATTGGCGGATTGCTGTCAGAAGAACACGGGGGTCAACGTGACGGACGATATATCGAAGGAAGGAGAGGAAAGAATTGCAAAACAGAGATGAAATTATCGGGATTTTCTCGAAAGGACACCTTCTTATCCCTTTTCACCTCTTCCGCGAAATCTCCTTAGCTACCTTCCACTATCCTCTAATTTTCCTTTATTCCACACCTTTTCTTTTCTAAATGCGCTACATTTCTCCAATTCATCATCTAATATTTTTAGGAATAAAAGGAAAAACTTTGAGGAAGGAGGAGGAGATGGGAACGGGCGAGGGTTTTCCGAGTAAATAACGAACCTCGGTATCGAATCATTAACACGTATCGGGTTTAATACCATGAACTCACTAACGAACCTCGGGTTTCAACCATGAACTCACTAACGAACCTCGAGTTTCAAATCATTGACTCATGCCAAGCTAACTAACGAACCTCGGGTTCATATCATGAACTCAGTAACGAATCTTGAGTTTCAAATCATTAACTCACTAACACACCTCAAGTTTCAAAGCATTAACTCATGACTAACTAACGAACCTCGGGCTTTGAATCATTAACTCACTAATGAACATCGGGATTCACATCATGCACTCACTAACGAACCTTGGGTTTCAACCGACTAACTAACGAACCCCAGGTTTGAAATAACTACTCAATAACGAACCCTGAGTTTGAATAACAACTCAATAATGAACCTCGGGTTTGAAATCTACTACTCAATAACGAACCTCATGTTTGAAATCTTGAACTAACTAACGAACCTTGGGTTTGAAATCATCAACCGACTAACTAACGAGCACCAATTTTGAAATCACTACTCAATAATGAACCTTTGGTTTGAAATCATCAACCGACTAACTAAACAACCCCAGGTTTGAAATCACTACTCAATAACGAGCCTCGTAAATATTGAAATAACTAACAAACCTCGGGTTTGAAATCATCAACCGAATAATTAACGAGCCCCGGGTTGAAATCACTACTCAATAACGATTCTCGGGTTTAAAATCTTGAAATAACTAACAAACCTTGGGCTTGAAATCATCAGCCGACTAACTAAGGAACCCGGGTTTGAAATCACTACTCAATAACGAACCTCGGGTTTAAAATCTTGAAACAACTAACGAACCTCGGGTTTGAAATCCTCAACCGAATAATTAACGAGCCCGGGTTGAAATCACTACTCAATAATCTTAACTCCGCTTGTTTTGCCAAAAGTTTTTTGAGATTTTTTTACATCACATCACCAATCATTTCTTACAATTCTCCCACCAATCAAATCTTCAACTACAAATAAAAAAATATTAAATCATCTCTCATCATTTCACTTTATCAACTTTATTACCTTTTTTACCATTATTTTATTCATTATTCTACTTAATTTCACCAATCATTTCATAATCTACACAAATTTCAAAAAAACATCTTAACTTTCTAATCATTATTTCAATCACTTTATCTAAAGAAACCAAAAAAAAAACTCCAACCCAAAACAAACACAAAATGTTTTGTCACTAATTTGTAGCAATGATGTCGCAAATTATTGATGAACCATTTTCGTCACAATTTTTCATCACAAATCCAGGAAATTTGTAGCAATATTATCGAAAATATGTGACAATTTTGTGATGTGGATAGATATGTCGGTTAGCGTGAGATTAGCATCGCAGACCAAGCCATTTTGTCACAGAATTCTCTCAAATTAAGGCGCCCAAATTTGGCGCAAAGATTTGTGACAGAATAGTCACATACATTTTGCCACGCACATATTTTTTCACAATGTTGTCTCAATTTATTGCAAAAAAAAAAAAGAATTATGCGGTTTGTCACTAATTCGTAGCAATATTGTCGACAATATGTGACAATTTTGTGATGTGGACAGATATGTCGGTTAGCGTCCGATTAGCAACGAAGACTTTCATGACCAAGCCATTTTGTCACAAAATTCTCAAAATTATGGCGCCCGAATTCGGCGAAAAGATTTGTGACAAAATTGTCACATACATTTTGCCACGTATATATTTCGTCACAATGTTGTCTGAATTTATAAAAAAAAAAAAAAGAATTATGCGGTTTGAAGCTAATTCGTAGATATTGTCGAAAATTTGTGACGAACATTGTTCGTCACAAAAAATCGTCACAAATCCGGGAAATTTTATCATTATATTGTCGAAAATATGTGACAATTTTGCGATGTGGACAGATATGTCGGTTAGCGTCAGAGTAGCAATGAAGACTTTTATGACCAAGCCAGTTTGTCACATAATTCTCACAAATTATGGCGCCCGAATTTGGCGAGAAGATTTGTGACAAAACAGTCACATACATTTTGCCACGTACATATTTTGTCACAATGTTGTCTCAATTTATTGCAAAAAAAAAAGAATTACGCGGTTTGTTGCTAATTCGTAGCAATTTTGTGGAAAATATGTGACAATTTTGCGATGTGGACAGATATGTCGGTTAGCGGCAGATTAGCAACGAAGACTTTTATGACCAAGCCAGTTTGTCACAGAATTCTCACAAATTATGGCGCCCGAATTTGGCGCAAAGATTTGTGACAAAATAGTCACATACATTTTGCCATGTACATATTTTGTCACAATTTTGTCCCTATTTATTGCAAAAAAAAGAAATATGTGGTTTGTCGCTAATTCGTCGCAATATTGTCGGAAATTTGTGACGATCAGTTTTCGTCACAAAAATTCGTCACAAATCCGGGAAATTCTAGTAGTGTATGACTTTGTAGTTCTGATACTTGAGTTGATCACTAGATATGTCTTTGTAAGTTCAGAGAGAAGGCTTTTCAAATTGTGAGTTTCGCTTGATTTTTCTTTCCAGATCGTGCTTTTATTTTCTGTCAATGCCTTCTATTTATAGCCTTGAATAACCTTGGTTTTGAAATTCCGTCCGTTGGCTATATTAATGAGGAATAACCTTTGATTTTATTCTTGATTCCCCTTAATTGTATTCTCCTTGATTTCGGTGATCGGATTCTTTCTTCAAACGTATAGCGAGAAAATCCGTCCTTGATTGATCCTTTAATGATTTGTGCATTTAATGCATGATCTTACGAATCTTCATCGTATATCAAATCGATCTTGTAAATGTCTCTTCGCCGCGTTTTAGAACGGTCGAGTGAGCCTTCTTACTTAGCCGTTAGTTCTTTCTTTCTTTGTTTTGTTTTCTCTTTCTTTGAAAGTCAGTTTACTCGGCCGATTCATTCATGTTTCCTTCTTTGTTCTAGTTTTTGGAGAGTCTTTGTACTTCATCGATCCTTGATTTGGGTGAGACTAGTGTACACCATATTTGAACATTGAGTTTCATCACTTAAAACATAACTTAGACTTATCCAAGGTCATCACAGACTTCCTTGGTTATAGGTCAGACCATAATGTCTTCATACTTCTCTGCTGGTGCTTGGCTGGCTTCACTATGCTGAATATTTGTCCTTGCTTTGCCGTCCTACCAACTAGTACAATACTTGTCTGACTTAACTTATACAACTTGTCAGACTCTAAGTAAAGACTTATATAGAGAATTCTAACTTATTTCAGGCTTGCTATAACAGCTAGTATGGCCATCATCAAAACATAATAGAATGTTCCTAACAATGTTATTCCGATAAGGTTGAACAATCACTGAATCTAAATACTAGATTAATGTCACTATATAGTTGATATAGGTGATGCGATCTCAACTAAGTATTTGTATGGCTGTTATCCTTAACATTTGTGGTTGTTCTAGACATAGTCTCTATGGAAAGGGGAGCGTGTAATCAAACGTCATTCTGATGATGCTAAACCATGTGATTATGAATCATGTGGGTTATACGTATCTTATCCAAAGAGGACTAAAATTACCTTTTATGAAAATGGTTATAAAGTCTAGAAAATTGACTAAAGCCTAAACATATTGATGTTTGTAGGCTTATGGCAATTTGTACCATAAATAATTGTTTATCTCTCTCTTGGACTATTTTAGAAATAGTTGAATGTACTTATTGATGTACGACAATTCTAAAAGCTCGAAAAGTTTGAGCTAGTACGAATATGAGATAAATGAAACTTAGGAATTAATCTTCAATTGGATTGAAGTAATTAATGACTGGAGGGTGTTTCAGAAGTCGTCTGAAAAGGAATAAGATTCCCCTTTGAAGGATGCCATTGTGTTTCCAAAATGGAAACAACACTTTATACGATAAAGGTGTGAAGTAAGCCATGCGAACTATCCCTTACACGTTTCGAGATAGTGCCCTTAATCAAAACACATACTTAACCGAGTTCCAAAGAATAAGGTTGAATAAATTCCATATTAGATATGGAAGGGGATAATGTCGAATCTATCTTAACCGATGATTTGAAGTTGTCATAGGCAAAGTCAGAAAAGCTTGGAGCCTAGTACGACATATGCAACTTTGTGGAATATCTTAGCAAGTACGCTAGATATTATCTACTTTCCCATGGAACAAAATGTTTGTCTCCAAACATGCTATCTTTCAAAAGAGATAGTGGGAGTATGTGAGATCTCAAAAGAGTTTGAGAGCCACAAAGAGAGATTCAACCATAGGAACGTGAGCAGGCGCCACATAGTAATGAGGTGTAGAACACTGCTCAGTGTACACAAATGTTCTATAAGTCTATGGCCTGATAAAGGCTGCTGATGTGTTCATCTTGAAGAATGAATATCTCACGACTTGTGACGGAATGTTTGAGAGGCAAGATTGAGAGATATGGCCAGGAGCCATAATATGTGAATTAGATTCCATCAGTGACAACCAGGTTGTGAACCTAGTCATGTCTTACCTAGGGGGAATGTCCATGAAAGGCTGACATAGATGGTAATACGATTGCCATAAAGCCAAAGTGACAGCTGAAGAGTACGAGGTGTAAACCTTGTAATTATCTTTATGCTGCCAGCTGAGCCCAGTTCTATTAAGACTATGCTTGTTATAACTTTGTTGTTGGAATAGTGTCCTAAACCCAATCGGGTTGGACCGGGTCAGATCATTTCTACTAATTCTTTATGTTTGTACATATATAAAATGGCTTTTCTGTTGTCATATATATATATATATATATATATATATATATATATATATATATATATATATATATGTGTGTGTGTGTGTGTGTGTGTGTGTGCTTTTAAAGAACCAATTATGAATTGTTATATGATGACGTCCTTAGTATTAAACTGTGGTAGAGAAACCATGATAGGCGATTATGGTTGATGAGATCTCTAATCACTTTAATAAGTTTGATACTTAAATGTCTCTAGGCTGATGTACTATTAAGCAGGGTATTGATAGTATAAACAAAGGCTAGCACGTGATAGATGCCTTCTCGTCTTAAGAGGCGAGGATAGATCTCGTCTATCGAAGTGTAGAGACACTTGGATTTGTACATGGACGTGTATTAAAGAATGCGTACGTTAGACTGACCCACTTACATTAAGTGTCGCACTATGTGGCGGTTGTGTAATTATCCTTTAGACCGGAGTCTTCATGGCATCACGGTGTGGATTGTCATGCTTTGACACTATTGAGGTTTCCCCTAGCCACGGGGCGATCATGCGATAGTGATTGGGTGTGATACTGAAGCATGCGGAGTACATGTTTGGTCATCTGGGAATCGCGTACCCTATCAGTAGGGGTGAATATCCGAAAGGGCCTTCTTTTTAGGAATGTCTTACTCTCGTGAATCTTTGCAAAGTGGGGGTAAATGAGTTACTTGAGAGAGCATGATATCCGGATTATAAGATACGATCGTTAATGTATTGACACTCGAGATACGATCGTATGGATATTATTACAGCGGTAGGATTGTAAGTTACACGGTAACTGTTTCACATGTAAGGTAGTAGTCATTGCATTTGACTATTCCGATGATTGGGGGTCACGGTGTGTTGCTAGACGCTATCCCGTGATCGTTAAGTATGAAGGGCATTTTCGTAATTTGCACTTTGTGTCTACGGCCAACATATTCGGAAGTCTATCGGGTCACACACATATGAACATCAAGTCGGATTAAAATATGGATGATGACCAAATAAGGAAAGTTTATCTCGAGACTATAAAGGTTATAATGGTAAATTAATATGGTGATATTTATTTATTATGAATAAATTAAATACAAGATATTAATTATGTTGATTAATTAAATATACACATAATGTATGTGTGTAGATATATATATATATATATATATATATATATATATATATATATATATATATATATATATATATATATATATATATATATATGATATACATGTATTTTGTGAATTAATTAATCATAGCATTATATTAATTAAAGAATATTCGGATGCAAATTATATGAAAAAAAAGGGCGCAGTTTAGTTGTGTATAAGATACACTTGGATTGTGTAATTTAATTAATAAGATTATCATATATTAATATTAAATATTAATGACTATAGATTTGCACACATGTGTAAATTGATTTATGGTAATAAGATAAATATAGTCAATATAAGATATTGACAATATCTTGGAAATATTTAATATATGATATTAAATTAAATGATATAAATCAATCAATTATATTTTTCTTATTTTATTGGAAAAAAGTTTTCTTCTCCTCCACACCAAGTACATGGGGCGCCCCACCCTCTATATAAGAGAAGGGTTGGCTAGCTCTTTTGTACATCACAATTTCAAGAATTAATAGTTCTTGTGTAAAATAGAGAGCATCCTATAGAGAGTTGGAGAGAGATGAAAAGGGCCGGTCTATCAACCGGAGTTTTCCAATAGCAATCCATGATGGGATTCCGGTGGGCTGTTCGTGTGGACTAGCGGTAGATGCCGAACAGTTGGGCGGCTCTATGCAGAACTACTCTCCTTAGACGGTCAAAGCGTCGATCTTTTAGATCAAGCAAGGTAACCACCGTCTTTAGCTTATTTGTTTATTGCTTAAACGAAGTCGATCTTGGGTTGATAGGAAATAAATTTTTGAATTCCGCTGCGTTCCCGCGTAGATTTCCTAACAGTGGCAGCAGAGCGAGTTTCGAGCTTAAGCAATAAGCATGTTATTTTGCATAGTTAATTTTATCGTTAAATCACACAATTAAAAGTTGAAAGATTTTTGATTCGCAAAAGTGATACATGAAAAGAAGAAAAAAAAAATGAGATCGGGTGGTGCCCGATCGACTGGTGGCGGCACCACCACCGGCGGCGGCTGGTCAGCGGCGACGGCGACAGGGCAACCTGCTGCAGGCGTCGGTTGACCGGTCAATGCTGGCGGATCTCCTAAATTTTGTTTTGTGTATTTTGTGATTCAATATGGTTCATAGTTGTGATTGATAATTCATCCTTTGTTTAGTTGTGTCATGTGGCTAATATCAATGGTTCAAATAGTTTGAGCCATTGAGATGCCACATGGCATTAAAACAATAATGGTCTTTCCAAATTTTGTTTGAAATATGCCTATACCCTTTCCAAATATTTGATTTGGGAAAATGCCTAGACTAGGCCACTTCCAAAAATTTGATTTTGGAAAGTGGCCAGGCCTAAACCAAAATTATTTGGCCTTTTCAAATATTTGATTTGGAATAGGCCTAGGCCCTTTTCAAATATTTGATTTGTAAAAGGCCTATGCCTAGGCCACTTCCAAAATTTTGATTTTGAAAAATGGCTAGGCCCAAACCAAATTTGGTTTTCGAAGATGCCTTTTGGTTTAGGAAACCAAAGACATCCTTTTGGTTAAGAATCAAAAGGAAATGAAACAAATTGGAGACCAATTAACATACAATAACATCTTATGAATATGATAAAATTAAAATTAACTACTTGCGTCTTAATTAATCAATTAACATTTAATCTATTAAATAATTTTATCCAATCAATTAACTAATTAACATTTAATTAATTAAATGATTTTAATCGAAATAAAATTAACGATTAATTTTAAATGATTTTAATTAATTAGAACTATTCCAAAAATAAATCAAAATTAAAATTATGTCTCTTTTATTTCTTTCCTTTTGATTTGTAATCAAAAGGGATGCCTTTGGTTTTCTAAACAAAAGACATCTTCCTAAACCAAATTTGGTTTAGGCCTGGCCACTTTCCAAAATCAAAATTTTGAAAGTGGCCTAAGCCTAGGCCTTTTACAAATCAAATATTTGAGGCCTATTCCAAATCAAATATTTGGAAAGGCCAAATAATTTTGGTTTAGCCTGACCACTTTCCAAAATCAAAATTTTGGAAGTGACCTACGCCTTTTCCCAAATCAAATATTTGGAAAGGGCCTAGGCCTATTCCAAACAAAGTTTGGAGAGACCATTATTATTTTAATGCCATGTGGCATCCTAATGGCCCAAACTATTTGAACCATTGGTTAGCCACATGACACAACTAAACAAAAGAGAAATTACCAATCACAACTATGAACCATATTGAATCACAAAATACACAAAACAAAAATTTGGAGATCCGCCAAACATTGACCGGTCAACGATCGCCGCGGCAAAGAAGTCGCCCTTCGCCGCGCCGCCGCCGCCGCTTGATCGGCGAGCACCACATGATTTTTTTTTTTCTTTTTTTTCTTTTCATGTATCACTTTTGCGAATTAAAAATCTTTCATCTTTTAATTACGTGATTTAAACGATAAAATTAACTACGGAAATTAACTTGCTTATTGCTTAACCTCGAACTTTGCTCTGATACCACTGTTAGAAATCTACGTGGGAACGCAGCGGAATTTAAAATTTTATTTCCTTTTAGCCAGGATCGACTTCGTTTAAGCAATAAACAAATAAGTAGTAGACGGTGGTTACCTTGGTTGATCTAAAAGATCGACGCTTTGACCGTCTAACGAGATTAGTTCTGTATAGAGCCGCCCAAGTGTTCGGCCTCTACCGTTAGTCCACACGAACAGTCTGCCGGAATCCCATCATGGATTGCTATTGGAAAACTCCAGTTGCTAGACCGGCATTTTTCCCCTCTCTCCAACTCTCTATAGGATGCTCTCTATTTTACACAAGAACTATTAGCTCTTGAAATTATGATGTACAAAAGATCTTGACACCCACCTCCTATTTATAATGGATGTGGCGCCTCAGATAGAGTAGAAAGGAAGAAAACATTTTCCCAATAAAATAAGGAAAATATAATTGATTGATTTATTTCATTTATTATAATATCTTATATTAAATAAATCTAGGATATTGTCAATATCTCATATTGAATATTTCCAAGATATTGTCAATATCTAATATTGACTATCTTTATTTTATTACCATAAATCAATTTACACATGTGTATATATCACAAATATATTATTAACATATAAATCTATTTATATATATATATTACACATACATGCGCATGCATAGCACCAACTTGCACTATTGCACACACGCACACATAAGTATTATATATATATATATACTAGTGAAATCGCGACTCCGTGCAACGCACAGAGTACCCATGCTATAAGTTTTAACTTATTTGACGATATTAAATACGAAGAAACGTAGCATGTAACGAACCGTTCAGAACGCAATTTTTAAGCGCAACAATGAAAAATAAAACATTTTACGTCGATCTCCTTTTGGATACCACAACCTACCACACAACTCTACCCTAGTCAACACACTCTTTCTTATCTACTACACACATTATCAATCACCCAACCGCACCCTATCCCAACATTTTTTAACACTCACCTATCCAATCCTACCTCACCATGCCCCACACCACATTATCTTACCACATATTATCTTACCACACCACCCTATATTACGTACTTTATTCAACCTACCAAACTTTACTTAACTTACGCCACATCATCCAACCATACCATCCTACCCTACCATACATCACCGCATTACATCTCATACCTCGCCTCACCTACATTAGCACACCCTACCGCACCCTACCTCTCTACATACCTACAAACCTTAACCTACCTCCCAACCTACATATTAATTCACTATCCTAGCTAAGCCTATTACACCCTATTTTATCTCATCCCACCCTACCTTACCCTACCCACCACCCCATCCTACTCTACCCTACATCTCCCTACCCTACCGTGCCCACCACCCATCTTACTATACCCTACCCTTCCCACCACCCCAACCCAACCCACCCCACCCACCACCTACCTAACATCACTTTCCTCTTACACACCACCACGTGTTTTATCGATTTTCATTTCATTCCATCCGATTTCATTCTGGTCAATTTTCATTTTATGAAAAAATAAATTAATTCTACAATGTCAGGCCTTACAAACCAGACGGTCCAAAATAACAAAAAGGGCCGAAACACAAAAAGCAACAAATGAGAGTAGAAGAGATGATTTTTTGGTGGTTTATACGGGTGAGGAGCCGGGAGAAAAAAAAGAGGAGGGTGCCACGTGGCATACCCTTTCCTTTCTTATTTAGATAGGAAAGAAAAAAAAAAAAAAAAGATATGTTTTTTTACAAAAAAAAAATTCATTTCAAGAATTTTAATATTTCATGTAATCGTCAAACCAAATATTTTTAAGCATAAAGATCGTGTAGGCAACATGTCGTTGACTTATATCTTGAAAATAAATATATCAATGTGTCTGTACAAACGATATGTTTTTATGAAATGAAATTATTTTAAAAATCTATAATATTTCATGTAGAGCGTCAACAAAATTGTTTTGGCATGATACAAAGATCGTGTCGGCAACAGTCGTGGCGCTTATATTTTGAAAATAGTCATACATTTGCTACATATATTCACACATTAAAATGTGATACAATTGAGTCCTCCAAAATGAAACAATTTAACTCAAACCCTTCTTCTAAAAATAAAAATAAAAATAAAAAAATTTGGTTTGGGCAGCTGCCGTGCCAGTGAAAAAAAAAAAAAAAAAAAAAAAAAAGCTTTTGAAATTTTCATGGGCGATGAACGAAGAAACGACGGACCAATTAAAAAAAAACAAGTGTCACACAATGAGGGATTTTCCTTTCTTATATATATACTAGTAAGATCAGGCACTGCGCTGCTTGTGATGCGCGGCGCACGCTTATATGATTTAACTTATTAAGTGTAAATGAATTATGAAGTTAAATACTATTTGTTAAAGTAAAATAGAAAATTGTGTGTGCGAATATGCCACATCCCAGTAAATGTGCAATCCTATTAGAAAAGGATTGTGTAACATCATCTGATTTGACTACACATAATATAGTAAATGATGAAACTAAGGCCCAAAATTTATTATACATAGCATTCGGATATCAATCATTTCACATGATGACAATAAAGCAATTGTTTTAGCCATGCCTACATCTAGGA
Source organism: Gentiana macrophylla (assembly GCA_026214975.1). Lineage (NCBI taxonomy): Eukaryota > Viridiplantae > Streptophyta > Magnoliopsida > Gentianales > Gentianaceae > Gentiana > Gentiana macrophylla. Next base: position 84,072,118 of record CM047813.1, on the reverse strand, counting down.
TAGGATTGTATTATAGTGTGGTCTTGCACATTAATTTTTTAGATAGGAATGAGTACATTATGTGTCAAATTTTCTTAAAACTTATATTACATGGAAAAACCAAATTAAGATTTGACAATGAGGCAAAATCAATGAATATTTATACAATTTGTAGTAGTATCTTTATCTTATTTTTGTGATAAATTGTTTGATTTTTACACCACTTTGTAATTTTTCATACATGTGCATGATGCACGGGTTTTTAGATTAAGGCTAATAAGATTAAATTAAGGCTAACATGTAGATTTTTAAAAAAAAAAAAATTGAAAAAAAAAAACAAAACATGATGAACAGTATTTTTTTTAAAAAAATGGGCCACATAGTAGAGATAGAAAGCGAACTCAGTCCGCAGCAACGCACGGAGCAATGCATGCTAGCCGTATGTATTTATGAGGTGCTATTAAACACAAAGCAAAATAATATGTAATTAAATTGAAATCGGATACATCTTAAGCACAAGACACTTAATAAGATTAAATTAAGGCTAATATGCAGATTTTTAAAAAATTGAAAAAAAAAAAAAAAAAAAAAAAAAAAAACCGATGAACAGTATGTCTAAAAAAATTGGGCCGATGAACAGTATCCTGAGAAAAAAAAAAAAAAAAACAAGGTTTGGCCTTTGGGCCCATGAACAGTAAAAACGGTGAACCAATAAAAAAAAACACTTGTCACAATTCCCCCAAAAGTCCTTTCTTATTACTACGATTAAAAAATATAAGTCATCCTACACTTTTCTACTTGTCATAATATAAGTCATTCTACAATAACATTTATTCTTTTTCTCTATCTTAACCTTAATTTATTATGAATTCAACAACTTTTCATTCTTAACAACTATTGCATTAATGATAGTCAAGGGTATTTTAGACATTAACCTTCAAATTAATGACATTCAACCATTCCTTAATCTGTGTGAAAACTCCTAGGATGACTTATATTTTATATATATATAAGGATATATATATATATATATATATATATATATATATATATATATATATATATATATATATATATATATATATATATATCTAATATTAATATTTGGTAATACCATTAATTAAATTGCACAATCCAAGTGTATCTTATACACACAAATTGCTCCACCTTAGCCAATAAATTGGCATCCGGAATATTCTTTAATTAATATAATATCATTAATATCTTGTATTATATTTATTCAAATAAATAAATACCACCATATTAATTTACCACTATAACCTTTATAGTACGAGATAAATTCTTTCCTTATTTGGTTATCATCTATAACCACATTTTAATCCGGCTAGATGTTCATATGTGTGTGACCCGATAGGCTTCCGAATATGTTGGCCGTAGACACAAAGTGCAAATTATGAAAATGCCCTTCATGCCTAACGATCACGGGATAGCGTCTAGCAACACACCCTGACCCCCAATCATCGGAAGAGTCAAATGCAATGACTACTACCTTTCATGTGAAACAGTTACCGTGTAACTTACAATTCTATCGCTGTAATAATATCCATACGGTCGTACGTCGAGTGTCAAACATTAACGACCGTATCTTATAATCTGGATATCAAGCTCTCTCGAAGTAACTCGTTTACTTCCACTTTGCAAAGATTCACGAGAGCTAGACATTTCTTATAAGAAGGCCATTTCGGATATTCGATCCCAATCATAGGATATGCGATTTCCGGACGACCAATCATGTATACTCCGCATGCTTCAATATCATACCCAATCACTACCGCATGATCGCCCCGTGGCTAGGGGAAACCTCAATAGTGTCAAAGCATGACAATCCACACCGTGATGCCAAGAAGACTCCGGTCTTAAGGATAATTACACAACCGCCACATAGTGTGACACTTATCCGTGTAAGTGGGTCAGTCTAACGTACGCATTCTTTAATACAAATCCACGTACAGTCCAAGTGTCTCTACACTTCGATAGACGAGATATATCCCTGCCCTTAAAGACATAAGACATCTAATACATGCTAGTCTGTTTATACTATCAATGCCCTGTTTAATAGTACATCAGCCTAGAGACATTTAAGTATCAAACTTATTAAAGTGATTAGAGATCTCATCAACCATAATCGCCTATCATGCTTTCTCTATCACAGTTTAATACCAAGGACGTTATCATATAACAATTCATAATTGGTTCTTTAAAAGAACATATATATATATATATGACAACAGAAAAGCCATTTAATATATGTATAAAATAAAGAAATAGTAACTATGATCCGACCCGGTCGGATCCGGTCCAACCCGATTGGGTTTAGGATAGTATTTCAACACAACTTCTGTCTATTACACAGCCTCCCGATGAACCACAAAATAATGACTTGGAGGGGTGTGTGATTGATTTGAGCGCACTCTTTGATGAGACAGAGTTCGAGGAGCGAGAGATTGATATGGGATCGCCCATTTCTCTATCACTCTCAATTGGATATTTCCATAAGGAGTGTATGAGGAAACCTGATGAGATTGATAGGCCATCTTTGGTAGAGCCACCGGGAGAGTTGGGAATATTTGATATGTCGGTCCCGGATTACTATTCTCGTCCACTGTGTGTGGATGAATTTTATGCGGTCCAGTTTGTGTACCCCCCGGTGGATGAACTTTATGGACTTGCGAAAAAGGGGAAACGACTATGGAGTGGTGATTTTCAGAAGAAGATGGATCGACAGGCCGATAAAAGAAGATTCTCCGGCTGGGAGGAGGTAGCATCGAGGACCAAAAGAGGTACGTTTCTAGTCAATTCCATTTCGATGGTTCTCGCATTGTTCACTTTTCTTAAGCTATTGGTCTTCTTGAGTTTAGATTTTGGTTGATGGTTTTTGGTGTTACTTGTTTGAAATAAATGGTTAAAGTGATGTTTTGAGTCGTTTATGATTTGAGTTTGTTAAGCGTCGCCCGGTCGAGCCAACGACGTAAAACACCGGCGCTTGTGGGAGGCAACCCACCTTTTTGCTTTATTTGTTTAGATCTTATTGGGACCCTGAGAGGATATTTTACACCCGATTCTTGTTTTGACATGCATGCTATAGCCGATATTTTCTTTATATATACATCTCCATGTTTGGGTTACATACACTTAAGGTTTCGACCTTTCATTGTAGAGAATTCTTTGTGTTTACTTTGTAGCACAGGCACCCCTGGGAGATACATTTGCGGTTGTTGCATTGCATTGGATGAGCTTTGCCAACAGTTCAGCTAAGTTTTTTTTTTCCTTTCTCACTCACACACTGAGGACAGTGCTTCGTTTAAGTGGGGGGTAGGAGACTTAGTTTCACTGTTTTTGTTGATAAATTTTTATGCCATGTTTTCATATACTTGAATGATTTGTAGGCTTAGTTTTTGCTATATCGTGTGAATTTGAGCCATATTTTAAAAAATTTCATGGATTGATGTTGTGTTATATGTTGAATCATGATATCCTTAGGTTAAGTGTTTTACAATTGAGTAAATTCATGCGAGTTAAGTCGTGATCTTGTTATAAAAATGGACTACACACGCACTTAATAGCTTCAATATCATGAGTTATGGTAATTAGTGATGCTTATAGTTGTCATAGTCTATTCTGTTACCTAGAACTTATATGATTAACTTCGAGGCGAAATAGAAAGGTCAATCTTGGTAGATTAAGGGATGACGGTCCTGGCATTTCTTTGACCCGACCAGAGCCATATAGCCAACCCTGTACATAATTTCCACAGAAACCCCTCTAAGCCTTTGTAGAGGGTTAGACCCCCACCCGAACTTAGCCATTCGTTGATTAGCCTATAATTACCGACCCTTAGCCTTTATTTGTGGTCTACGTTTCTTTGGCACCCTACGAGTGAGTTTTAATCTTATTTTGGGCACACTTGCTAGCACAAGTGTGGGGTGGTGAAGATGTGTATCAAAGTATGGTGTTGGTAAATCTTTTGTACTACGAATGAGAAGGGATAGAAAAAATGTTGGTGTTTGGTTTATAAAAAAAAGAGAAATAAAGAAAAAAAGCAAAAAAAGAAAAATAAAAAGAGAATAAAATGAATAAAAAAATTGAGTCAAAGTTTGCCGGAAAAATGGCTATGTATTAATTCTTCCAAAGTGGCATTGGTGGACAAGTTTTCATTGAATTATGTTTGGATTTTAGAGTAAAGAAGGAGAATGCTTGCTTGAACCAAGCTAAGAAGGTGTGGTATGAGCTAAATGCAAGATGTTTTGATTAGACTCACTCGTTTTTCTCTTTTGATATTCCTTTTATCCTTTCGTTTAGCCCCATCCCAAGCCTAACGTTACAACCTTGCAAGTCCTACCTGACCTTAGTTAGCCTTGATTTGACCTCGATTAGTGGAGATGTTTATGAAAATAAATCCTATGGTGTAACAACAATAGTCATGCATCTATAATCTGAACCGGTTAACTGTGATGAATGAATGAGAAGCTATGCACACACTCACATTCCGTTTTTGTAATAAGGTAGGATTAGACTCAATTGCATTTGCCTGGTTGTTTTCACTTGCCCTTTGCATATGATGACCCCGTGTATGACTACAATGTTGACTATATCTTACATTTTAGAGTCGCTTTGTTTGCTCGAGGGCGAGCAAAAGCTAAGTGGGGGGTAGTTGATGGGAGTAGGGGAGGCATTTGGGCCGGGCTAGCCCGACCCGGCCCGGACCCGGCCCGGTTTTTGCAGGCCCTAACCCGGCCCTGAACCCGCCCTTGGCCAGCCCGCCCGGCCGAATTTTTAGGGCCGTGCCGGTCCTAGCTTCCCCAACCCGTGACTGCTGGCCCGCTCGCAACCCGGCCCGCAACCCGCCCGCCGCTTGTTGACCTGCCCTCGAACCGCCCGCCAAGCCCCCCCGCCCGCCCGGCCCGCCCGGCCCTCCCCTCTTTTGAATTTTTCCCCCTCTTTTTGAATTTTTCCCCCCTCACACTTTCCCCTAAACCTTTCATTCTACACCTATAAATACCCTCTATATCATTCATTCTCCTCACACCTCTCTCTCAAATCTCTATCATTCTCAATATTCTCAATATTCTCAATATTATTATCTTCATATTATCTTATATAATATTAATTACTACTTACTAGTTTACTAGTAATTGTAATTTACTACTACAATATTAAATTACTCTATCATATATTCATACTATACTCTTTACTCATTTATAAATTTATACTCTTTTATACTCTCTAGTCTTTACTATCTACAAATATGGATAATAATTTTGCACAAGCTTTGTGTGTGAAATTTTTGGTGATATTCCGTATTCGACTCACAAGATGTACAAGTTTATCCACTTTCCCAAGATTTTTTGAATTCGAGTTACGGTTCGACGCCACAATTTCAACAATTTGGTATGTATCTATCAATTATTTTTGTTTTAATTTGTTTTAATTTATTTTTGTTTATTTTAAATTCGTTTTAATCACCATATTTAATTTGTTAGGTGGCGGTGCCGGTAGTGGTAGTGGTAGTGGTGGTCCTAGTGGTAGTGCCGAAGTACTTGGAGGAAACACCAAGTTCTTCCACAGTTCAGCGATAAAAAAGAATCGAAATCATTAATTTGGAAATATTTTGAAATTCATGATCTACCACAAAGGGAAGGTGATGACCCTAATATTAAAAGAACTAAAACTATTTGTTTAGTGTGCGCAGAAGAGAGGAGTCACGAAAAGAATTGTCGTGGATTCGGGGTCAAGGCAGCGGGCACGCAACTCGGCATCAAAAAAAGAGCATGGTATACAATACCTTGCTAATGAGAAGCGGATAATACAAGATGGCGGTCATGGCTCTCAAACCCAACTCGGGGTACATGTCTCAAAATCCCGGGAGGTATGCCTTTTACTTATGATAGACAAAATATGATTGACCGCATGACTCGTTATATATCAATTGAAGAAAAACCATTTAATCACTTATTTGAAAGTCGCGCTTTAGAAGAATTTAATAAAATGTCTTTAAATCCACAATATTGATCGTGTTTCCTTAACAAGTGATTGTTGGAAATCTCCAATATGAGGATTATATTTGTATTATCGCACATTAGTGCGATCCTCATATAACTTACAAAAAAGAATTATTGCTTTTGATCTATTTGATGAGTCTCACAGTGCTATTAATATATTTAATAGAATTAAACAAACGTTAATAGATTTTAAATTATATAATAAAATTTTGTCAATTTCATTTGATAATGCATCCGCAAACACAGCGTCAATACCATACATGAAAGAACATTTATCATTGTTACTTGAAGGTTCACTTTTACATGTTCGTTGTTGTGCACACATTTTAAATTTGTGTGTCCAAGATGGTTTGTCAAACATATACGAAGTTTTAGAACCAATAAGAACTATTTTAAAATCGTTTAGATATCAAAGTGGCAATGTTAGCGAAGATTTAAAAATTATTGTTCTCAAAGCGGTTTAAGGCCCGTAAATTTTCATTAGATTGTAAAACTCGGTGGAATTCCACCTACAACATGCTTATAGAGGTTTTAAAATATAAAGATGCAATTAGTACATGTTTTAATGAAGAAATGATAAACAAGGGTAATACTACTCGTATTACTCCGGAACTTTGGCAACTTGCTGAAAAATGTTGCACTCTTTTTGAAAAATTTCATAAAGCAACAAAAGTTTTTTCATTGATTTATGAACCAAATGTACATTCAGTTATAGTAGAATGTTGTCAAATAATGTCTGCTGTAAGTGGTTGTACTTGGTTAACAAATGAATTAAATGCAGTCATTCAATCTATAAAGACTAAATGGCTAGCATATTTAAAAACTTTTCCTCACATATATGGTATTGCCGCTATGCTTGATCCCGGACTTAGAAGAGAAAATTTAACTGATTTATTAATTGCATATTATTCATTTTTAGAAATAACAGATTTTGACGTTGACAAATATGTAACGGAGTGTTATAATATTTTAGTTAAATTATATGATATATATTATCTTTGAGAGAAACCACGACGCTAGTACTAGTGGTCGATCCACCTAAAAGATAGATTTGGTGCCTTAGGAAGTATATTAGGTAAAAGTAAAAGTAAATCAACTTCCATAACATCGAACGCAAGATCCGTAATTGATAATTATTTAAACATCGATGATATAATTGCGAAGATAACTTTAATATTTTACAATATTGGCGTAGTAATGAGACCCATGGCCCATTTTAACCGCAATAGCTAGGGATATACTTGTTATTCCTGCTTCTACTGTTGCGTCCGAGTCTGCATTTAGTTCAGGTAGAAGAATCGTCACCGACTACCGGACGAGTTTGACCGCCGAGTCGGTCAAGATATGTGTCTGCAACAGGGATTGGGAAAGAGCCAATAGACGGACACAAGACATGGAGTTCGAAGAAGATAAAAACGACGAAGAAGATCCGTGGTTAGAATACACAACATCCGGATCAGGATCTCCATCAACGAATGATTATTATGAAGACTAAGCCCAACCATCTACCAATCCATCCAATGACCAAGGTAAGTGACACAGAACTACGCGGGCTTTGATTCTTTTGAGATACGTAGGCAGCCTAATTATTATAATTTACAAAATCATACTTCCTCCATTCCATTGAATTAAATTACCCCAAGGCCCAAAGTTCTAACTCCCAAACATACTTATTAGTTATTACATTCATACCTCCACCTCCACTCCAACATAGTTACATACTTACTAGTTAGTAGTTACTACCCAAAAGAGCCAAAACTCAAATATACTACCCCCGCAAGTCTCCAACATACTTACATACTAGTTAGTTACTACCAAAAAACTCAATCATCATACCTATTACCTCCACATATTTACTACCCAAATGCCAAAACCCAATTCTACCCCCGATATACTTAGCACTTACTACTTACTAGTTACTACTAAAAATCCAATGGAATTGAGGAAGTAATTTTTGATTATTATAATAATCGGGTCCAAGCCCATTTATTTATATTTTTTGTTGTAATAATGTAATTTTTTTATGTAAACAATAGTTGTAAAGTTGTAATAATATAATTTATTGTAATAATGTAATTTTTGTATGTAAACAATAGTTGTAAACTTGTAATAATGTATTATGTAAATGTAATTTTTATTTACGATTAATAAAAATATGATCTTTTGATAATATTATATGTTTATGTTTATTATCATTTATTATATTATCTTATAATAAAAAAACGTAAATGTTTGATTATATGTATTAAATACATGTATTATATGTTTATATGTATTATTAAAACATGTATTATGTTTATTATCTTTTATGTAAATGGTTATTATCATTTTTTTTTAAGTTATTAACATTTTTAAATTTGCATAAAAAAAAAAAACCGGACCAGCCCGACCCGCCCTAAACCCGCCGAGGCAGGGCCAGGCCAATAGGACCAACCCGCTTGACCCGAAACCCGCCCCACCCGGCCCGCTTGACCCGTGTATTGGGCCGGGCACGATCCCCAGCCCACCCGGCCAGCGGGTCGTCACCCGACCGCCCGGAGCCACCCCAGAGATGGGAGTCAAATTGTAGTGTATTTCTTATATGAGATTACCTCCTTTTACGAGTTATTCATGGTTATTTTGGGCTATTATGGGTAGTATATGAACGATATTAACTTATATGCATGCTTCGAGACTAATGACGTTTTCGTCCTAAAAACTCGTGTTTTATGTGGATTTCATTACGTTTCTGTCAATGTATATTATGCCTTGGTGTTCGGGTCTTTGTTTTCAGGCTTAGATTGATGTATAAGGTCGAGAATAAGGAAGACAGTCTCGAGAAAGAACGAGATTTGGGGCTAAGGAGGAGAAAAGAGTGAAGAATCATTGACGAAATCTGAACCAGACACTTCAGGGGCATTTTGGTCACACTTGGAGACACTTTCAGGAAGCGTTGTCTTGATGAAAGTTGTAGAGGATTGAACGAGCTTTCCAACGCATTTTGAATCATCTCATTTGGAGCCCTAGAGTGAAGTTATGATGAATATACTGAAGCTTAGGTCAAACTAGCGTTTGGCCAATCCAAACGAGCGTTTACGGAGCAAATTTTCATACAGAGAGTTGGCCTTTCAAGCAAACGAGCGTTTGCCTTGGCACAAACACCCGTTCACGGTCGGGATGCAGCAAAAACCTATAAAAACCCTCTTTTTTGATCCCATATGATATCTATTCAGTACTTAGACGTTTTAGGGTTTCTTAGGGGGGATTTTAGGGCGATTTCCATTAGTTTAAACGTTGTTTCAACCCTTAGATCATAGATTTAATTCCTATCAACTCTATACAACTTTCATAGCTTAGATTTTCGATTCGTGATCCAAGATTTCATCTTTTGAATGAGATTTTCATACAATTCAAGGTTTCATCTTTTATGGTAATTATTTCTTTGTCTTTCAATTATTTCATTATGTCTTTGATTATTGCTTTCATTATTATTTCGTTTTTCAATTCCATTATGAGTAGCTAAATAGTTGTGTAGCCGAGTTTTGTGAAAGCGAGCGAAAACCCTAAGGGGGATTAGACGGGAGTAGTGTAGCGCTTAATTAAACGTTTGTATGATTAATCCACGTTCTAAAAATTGTTCTTATAAAGATTATAGCTTCGAATTAGATTGACAACCTAGTTCACTGCCACACACACATCGAACTTATAGATGTATTTTTGGAGAGATGTGGGATAATAGGTTTTAGGATCATCGCGTAGACACAACCTAGTTGATAGATTGACAACCTAGCTAGTTGTTAGGACTGTGCCCTATGTGAGGTTTTCATCGGTTTTCCGAGCGGCTCGAGATTTTGGTAAACCGTGTTAGGTTAGTTGGCTTTCTAAAGGGAGGTTTAATTAGCCTGGCGTAGGGTGTTAAGCGCGAGTTGTTCAGACCTTAACACCAGAATTAGGAGTTGGCACCCGTGGATGTCATATAAACTAAATTGGATAGGTAGGTCGGTTAAGACACGCACCTTATCGAGTCTTTCCTGTGGGGTAAAAGTAACCCGCTGGATCGTAGTTCGGCTATGCTTTTTAATCATATAAGCTAAACCAGTAGTGTAATCGTTATTTCTGCATTAGTTGTTAATCTTTCCACTATCTATTGACCTGAACCAAGTTTTACGTCGACTTTGGTACTTCACTGTTACTCCATGTGGATTCGACCTTGTGACCATTATACTACCGTTGACCCGATACTCTGTTGGTTAAAGTTAGCGGTTAAGTATTTTGCTATCAAGAATTTTGGTGCCGTTGCCGGGGATGTTAACATCAAAAATTAATTGCCACGGGTACAATGAACATACTGAAGAAATTGGACAGCTAATTCAAGAAGAGGCTTACAAATCAACTGATATTCTTCTTCCACCACCAGCTACTACTGACATTGTTCCAATCAAGGATGTTTTAACGTCAATGGAAACGGTATGTAGCACATATGTTTTTACACTTTGTTCGGGGTTTAACATTGAAAATCTAAACTGTTGATTCTTATTACATGTACATCTTAAGACTGCTTGGAATGCATCAACTATTCATATGATGCCAGCACAAGACAAGCTCTGGTATACTATTTGTGATAAATGCAAGAAAACAGTCAATCTTCCAGTAGGCTGGGACACCCCTTGTATGTATTGCAAAAAAGAAATGGTTGTTGAGCCACGGTAAACTATAAAGTTAATTGTTTGTGCATTAAAGATATAAACAACAAACTAAAGAAAGCTTATTTATCATGTTGCACTTACATTTTCTACAGCATTCATCTAAATGTTTACTTCAATGATAACTCTGGCACACTCCTTACCACACTTTTCTCATCGACTGCACATGATCTCATTAACTTCTCTGCTACTGACCTTATGGAGGCTAATGAAAAGGTATATAAAGTTTACAAGAAACATTATGTTTTTTTATGAATGCACTTATATATGATACATAATTCAAAACAACCTTAAAATTTTTATGCCTGTACATATAAAACAATAACTGAACAATTGAAACTGTAAAGAATTGTTGAATCATAAATGATGTACATATGCATAGCCATGGTGTAGATTAGCCATACATAAATCCACCATTTATGTAGCTATGGATATGCACTTTGTTTGTGTTCAACAATTGCTGTTTTTTTGCTTCCCAATATGTTCTGATGATTCTTTTGAATTTCATTGTATGCTTTTTAATTTCATGTTAAGTTTTCCCATGTATCAAGACGGCTGTGTTTTCTTTGCCCCATTAATTGTGTGTATGGTGACGATCTCTAATTTAATCTATGCTTCTATACACAGAATACTCCGCTGACTGATGAGGTTGCAAGGAGAATAAACAAAAAAATCAGTTCTATGCTTTCTTAAGTGTTTTGACAAGTCCTTCAAGAGTAGGACTGAAAGGACCTATCCTGTTGTCAAATTGTATACTGAAAAACAGCTGAATCAGGCAAAAGCACAATCATCTTCAAACTTGGCTGGTAATGAAATTGGATCAATGCGACAAGACTGTGCTTCTGTGGATGTTGACAAAGAACAACAAATGTTCAGTCCATCAACAAAACAGGTCATCGAAGAGATTGCTGTTACAGCTGCTATGGATAAGAAGGCCATGGTGTCATGTACATCTACCAAAAGAGGAATCATATTTCCTGAGATTTCTGGTGAAAAAGAAGTTGTGTTGGTTTCTGAAAAACTTCCATGTCCTTCCCAGGAGACTGTTGCAACAAATGCTGGTGCTGAAAGTCCAGTCAAAAAGCCTAAGAACAAGAACAATCAGAACCAGACCGAACAGTGAACGTTGTTCTCTGTTTTCAAGCCATGCCAAGTAGCTCGTATCTTCTCTACGTAAGATTTAGTTCTTTTGATGATGATTGCTGAAAATATTTACATATTATGACAATTAATTGTGCATCCACTGACAGTTAATGATTTTGGATAATATTTAATTTTCTTTTTGCGAAGTAAAAATTATCGGTGCTTATTTTGCTTAAGTTTTGCATCAATAATTGTTCCCAATGATGTAATATTTTGTTGGGTATGTAACTTATTATGGGCACTATCAACTTTCTAAATAAATGCATGGCTTTTTATTGTACTCTTCATTTTTATAAACATGCATGCCTTACTCTTCTATGCTTTTTTGATGTCATTCAACATTATCAAACATCTTTCATACATGTAATATGTATAAATTCAAAAAACTCAATATTACTTAGAGATGAACTTATAACAATAATATATAACTGAAATTCTTTGGAAAGGGCATGTCGTGCCTTGCACAACACCCAAAAACTAGTTAATAATAATAATGTTAAAAGGCAAATTCGGTATTTATGTTTCAAAATATTATACGGAGGGATGAAGTGTGGTGTTCTTGAAATAACATCTGACGTTATAAGTGTACGGATGATTGTGTTGTATTTTCTTTGAAATGCTTATTCGTTGTTGCATTCTTTGGTGATGTGTTGATAAGCTTTAAATATTAATTGACATAGTTTTGTGTATGGTTTCTGGTGTATTTAGCACAGCATCATGTGGAGACACTCTGCAGGGGAGAAACACGGGATCACCGGAAGAGAACTCTTATCTATGTGGGGTGTTGTGCTTAGTAGTCAACACTTTCTGTGCAATGTGTATAAACATGTATGCCGTACTCTTCTATGCTTTTTTGATGTCATTCAACATTCTCAAACATCTTTCATACATGTAATATGTATAAATTCAAAAAACTCAATATTAGTTAGAGATGAACTTATAACAATAATATATAACTGAAATTCTTTGGAAAGGGCATGCCGTGCCTTGCACGGCACCCAAAAACTAGTTAATAATAATATTGTTAAAAGGCAAATTCGGTATTTATGTTTCAAAATATTATACGGAGGGATGAAGTGTGGTGTTCTTGAAATAACATATGACGTTATAAGTGTACGGATGATTGTGTTGTATTTTCTTTGAAATGCTTATTCGTTGTTGCATTCTTTGGTGATGTGTTGATAAGCTTTAAATATTAATTGACATAGTTTTGTGTATGGTTTCTGGTGTATTTAGCACAGCACCATGTGGAGACCCTCTGCGGGGAGAAACACGGGATCACCGGAAGAGAACTCTTATCTATGTGGGGTGTTGTGCTTAGTAGTCAACACTTTCTGTGCAATGTGATAGGTAGTATATGGTAGAATGGTCTAAGACTAGAAGTTAGGGAAGCCTTTATGTGTAATGAATGTAGGTGGATAGATTTAAATACACATTTACATATTTGAGAGTCTAAAAGATAAAACACCGTGGTCTTTGGTAAGACATGTTTATGTTTCGCAGCCTGGAACTATTACCCTTCCACAAAGGTAGCCGCTGCGTGGACTGGGTAGTCTCCCACATGGGTAGCAGTCGTTCCATATGAGGAGCTGGGGATATGTCGTGGTGCATTCTCAGTTTCTCACCATGCAAAGTGTCCTTAGACCTTGTGTGTAACAAACCCCTTGTTTGGTTGAGTTTTACTAGTGAAACTAGTAGAGGGGAGCGGGTCTTTATACATACGTGGTAGTAGTGATAACTTTGTGATATGACTTGTCTTAAATTCGGTGATTCTACCCTTTTACTGAGTGCTTATGTACTCATCCCTTTATTTGTATGTTTGTTCCCACCCTGAGAAGGTGATGCAGGTTACTATGATGAAGATGTTTACTGTGAGGAGTAAGCTTATGGTAGCTTTTGGAAGTTTTGTTTATTGTTTTCTTATGACTTGTTTTCTTTTGTTCTGTTCATTAGACTTTTGGATCTTTCAACTCAACTTGTAATAATGTTTAGACTCTTTTACGTTTCTTTCAGTTAAATGTTGTTTGAAACATCATTTAGTTTTCTTTAGTCTATACAACTTTGTTTGTCGTTTAAGATTTCTCCCGTGTCGTTTCATATCCGCTTTAACTCTGATTTAATTACGTAAGGCTTACGTATATAATTGATTTAAATATTAAATTATATACGTGCCGTTTAAATACGGATAAGGACACGGTGTCTGGAACGGGGCGTCACAAGTAATTTGTGTTCAAATTGAATTCGTTAAACTTAAGGTATGATAGATTCGGTAAATTTAAAATTCGACTCGACTTAGATCGTTTACATCCTATCATGAATATAGAGGTTTTTTTTTTATTCAACTGTACACAGAGTTGATTAAACTCTTCCCTCGTGATTAGCAAGATGGAGAATAGTCATAATATGTCTTTCTCATAAAATAAATATAGTAAAAGTCTTTATACGCATTTATTAATTTAATTTATTGAGCAAGGACAATTCTTCTAATTTCTTTTTCCGGGATGTAAATGATAGTAACAATCTCGTTCTATAAAAAAAATTTGAAATAGAGAATGAATTTTACATTTTAAGTCGTTTAATCATGGAATCCTTTATTTTAAGGGATAAAAGCGCAATATCTATTGATTAAACACAGTCCGTCATACAAGCACAAATTACATGAGAAGGAGGAGAAGAATCCTATTCTAGGCAAACAACAAGATTGAAGCATTCGTTCGCAAGAAAATGGACTAGTATGTTAACAAAAGAGAAAGAAGGAGAAATAAAAGCTGGAATAAGTTTTCTACAATCCCCTATAATACTTCCGGCCGGAGATAAGTCTTCTACTTGGTTTTGAAATCGATGGTGTAAGGTAAGCGAATCACTTTCAATGATAGTGTTAAAGAACCCCATGTGAGCGCAAACGTCAAAGCGTGATAAATCGTTAAGGCCTCTCCTACCGATACATCATATCTGCCTTCCAATTTTTTTGAGAAGTTTCGAATTATTTTTCTGGCTATTACGAAATATCCCACCAACTGCCATTGACATAATTTTAATCAAGGAATCTTTGACGTGTCGCTTTTGCGAAAATGATAGGTTTATATGATTTATTAGTAGAAAAACCCGTGTCATACACCGGATATATGTACATATTATATTTTTTAAAATAGAAAACACTATACACGGGAAAATGTGTTTTCAACAGTTGAAATAATATAACAATTTACAAAATAAAATTTGCCTTTCGTCATATCTAAATTTTGTTTTTTTGTTTTCATTTTTTTTGTCATTATATTAGGACTACATTATTTTTTCCGTCGCATGATTTGATGACTCCAACTGTCCAACGTATGCACCAAAAAATATGAGACACGCAGTATTTAAACTTAAAATAAATGTTAATGATCATCTAAAATTTTATCTTTTTTTTATTGGAAGAAGTGGACATATATATTAATTTATTTGAGAATAATGAAAATGTGAACTCACCTTTGATACTAGATACTAGATAGTGTAATGCCTTTACAAATAAAATAAAATAAAATAAAATAAAATAATGTAATAACATTTTTCAGTATATCAGAATCAGACTCAATAGGATGAGTAAGGATCCTCTCAAGTGAGAGTGTCAATTACTCTCTCAAGTGTTATTGTTTCTCGATAATTTTAGCGAAACGATGTAGTTTTGAAAGGAAAAAAAATCTACGGCTAAATCATTTACCCATTTATCGTAAAGTGAAATAGCTCAAAAATATTTTTCATTGAGTTATGGGAATAGGTACAACGGATATATATATAGGCAGCACATAGCTTAGCCTATAAGCTAATAATGTAAAATACAAAATAATAAAGGATAAATTATGTATTGGCAACTATATCCTCGACACGCCCCCGCAATCCCGTGGGAAGGGAGTGGACACGGAGATTGAACTTTAAGGTGTCGAAACGCGGACGGGCCAGCGGCTTGGTAAGTAAGTCCGCAAGTTGATCGTGTGTGCTCAAGAAGGAGATAGCAAGGCGTTTGGAGGCAACGAGTTCACGGACGTGATGAAAGTCGATTTCTATGTGTTTCGTACGTGCATGAAAAACGGGATTGTGTGCCAAGTATGTAGCCCCAAGATTATCACACCATAATGTCGGAGTGGACGATAAAGAAATATGCAACTCAGTGAGAAGACTACCAAGCCATTGAACTTCCGCAGCCGTATTCGAAAGAGTTTTGTATTCGGCCTCGAGATTACTTTTAGAGACAAGTCAAATCTTTGTTTGAGCGCCCGGTGATAAGATTTGAGCCAAAAAGATGATGAGGCACCAATACTACGACGATCATCGTAATCGAATCCGCCCAATCGTAGTCGGAGTAGGCGGACAAAGTGAGAGAGGACTTGCGGCTAAGGAACAACCCCTCGAAATGGTATGCTTGAGATACCGAAGAATGCGTTTAACCGCAAGCCGGTGATCATCGGTCGGGCATGCATGAACTTACACACGCGGTGAACAAAGAAAGGCAATGTCCGGGCGGGTAAAAGCCGAGATCTGGAGACCACCGGCGATGGTACGGTAGAGGTGGAGTCCGAAGAGGCGAACCAGAGGCCTGCAACCGTGAAGAAGTGGACATAGGAGTGGGACAAGGTTTGGCCTTGTCCATGCCAAAGACGTTGGAGAAGTTGAAGAATATACTTCATTTGAGTTAAATAAAGTCCATCCGTGTAGATAATGCCTCAACGCCAAGGAAATAGGACAAGGGCCTAGGTCCTTGACCGGGAAATGAGAGCCCAAATAAGTAATAACCTGGGATAGAAGAGCATCCGAAGAGCCTGTGAGAATCACATCATCAACATAGATAAGAATATATATATGAGCTCCATTTTGAGAGTAAATATACAAGGACGTATCAGCCTTGGAACCAACAAAACCAAACTGGTGAAGAACCTCGGTAAAGCGGGCAAACCAAGCCCGGGGAGCTTGTTTGAGGCCATATAAGCTGCGTTTTAAGGAACAGACATGAGTAGGGAAATCCGGATGTACAAAACCCTGCGGCTGCTGCATATAAACCGGCTCGGTAAGGAACCCATGTAAAAAGGCATTCTGAACATCAACCTGTCGAATAGACCACCCGCGAGAGACAGCAAGGGACAAGAGCAAACGGATGGTGACCGGTTTGACAACCGGACTAAAGGTATCAGTGAAATCCAACCCCTGAGACTGATGATAACCTTTGGCCACGAGACGAGCCTTGTGGCGCTCAACACGTCCATCCGCATGATGTTTGGTGCGATAGACCCACTTGTTACCTACAACATTCATACGAGAATCAAAAGGAACAAGATCCCAAGTATTATTACGCAGCAAAGCAGTGATCTCCTCACGCATGGCATTACGCCAAACAGGGGACTTAGACGCAACCGTGTAGGAAGTAGGATCAGCGTTGCCAGTGGTGGCTAGGAGGGCCCGAGGTAAGGGATGCTTGATAAAACCATCAAAGTGTTTAGGTTTTAGGGTGTTGGTTTTGGTGCGGGTGATCATATGGTGCTGGTTTTGGGGAGTGGGGTCCACGGAAGGGGACATGGGTGAGGGGGCCGCAGGCTGGGGTGAGGGAGAGAGAGTTAAGGCCGGAGGAGGATGAGGCCGGGGGGAGGTGGGAGGGGCGGCAGGGTGAGGCAATTTGGAGGTTGGACGGCCGGACCAAGAGACAATGGTAAGGGGACAGTGAGGGAGTCAGGCTGAGGGAGAGACCCAGAAGGAGTGTAAGGAAAAAGAGTTTCGTCGAAAACGACATGACGAGAGATGTACACACGACCAGAGGAGAGATCCAGACACTTATACCCATGGTGAGAGGGGCTATACCCAAGAAAGATGCAAGGTTGAGAACGAAAATCCATTTTGTGAGAATTGTAGGGACGCAGATAAGGGAAACAAGCACATCCAAAGACACGAAGGAAAGAGTAGTCGGGGGGGCGGCCATGAACAAGTTCATAGGGGGATTTATTGTTGATACTGCGGCTAGGTAAGCGATTGATGAGGTATGTGGCAGTGACAAAGGCGTCTTCCCAATAAGGGAGAGGTAGGTTGGATTGGGCAAGGAGGGAGAGACCTACTTCGACAATTTGACGGTGACGCCGTTCAACGGCGCCGGCTTGTTCATGGGTGTGAGGACAAGATTTTTGATGGATAATGCCGAGAGAGGTAAGATAGTGTGTGAGATGGCGGTATTCACCACCCCAATCAGTTTGCAAGGCTTTTAACTTTTTATTAAATTGGCGTTCAACCATTGTTAGGAAGGTGCGAAAGGTGTTTTCGACATCAGATTTTCTTTTTAAAGGATACAACCAAATAAACTTGGTGCAATCATCAACGAAACAAACATAGTATTGAGAACCATAAATGGAAGACGCATAACAAGGACCCCAAACGTCTGAATAAACCAAATCCAAGGGAGCAGTAGAAGTAAAAGTAGAAACATAAAGAGGTTTTCGATGGCTTTTAGCCATTTGACAAGGAGCACAAACGTTAGTAGGTGCTTTATTAATAAAGGAAACAGAAGAACGACCTAAGGCTAAACGCAAAACAGGAAATGAGCAATGTCCAAGACGTTGGTGCCAGGTTGTTGTGGAGACAGAAGAGGCGGTGAGAGCATGGACGGAAGCGGTAGGTGGAGAGAAGTGGTAAAGACCATCCTTGACAAAGCCTTTATGATGGATGCGACCGAGTAATCCTTCACAAAAACAAGATTTGTGAAATTCAAAGAAAAGCAGGTTATCTTTGGTGAATTGATAGATGAGAAAGTAAATTGCAGTAGTAAGAGCAGAGACACCAAAACATTATTAAGAATGTGGGAACTACTAGGGATGGGAATGAAGATGAGCCAAAATGAGATATGTGTAAACCTGTACCGTCACCAACATGCACTTTGTCCGGACCGTCGTATGGTTCATAGGAGAGGTTGAGATTTTGCAGGTCATTGGTAAGGTGATGAGAGGCACCTGTATCAGCTATCCAATTGGAAGAGGGGGGAGGGGGGTAATACGAGTTTGCATATAAAGCATGGGGTGGGGGGGAAGGGCGGGTTGGTGGAGGGAAAGGGCGCTGCTGGGGATAATATGGGGAGGGATAGGGAGTGTTGTACCTGTAATAGCAGTGAGAGGCAGAGTGATTGGGTCGGTTACAAATTTGGCAGATGGCATTGGGATCACTGGGAGGCTGACCACTACGACCACCACGACCACGGCCTCGTCCCCGGCCCCGATAATTATTATTGCCGCGTCCACGAAAGGAAGACTGGTGCTGTGATGATTGAACGGAGGAGGTGGCTGCATTAGCTTGAGGAGCACCGCTGGGAGGTTGAGACGCCGGCAGGGTGGGGCGGTTGTGAAGGATGCGGGATTCGACCGTGAGAAGTTGACTGTAGAGCTCGGCAATGGAGACTGTGTCACGGCTGCCCAAGGTTGTAACAAGAGAGTCATAATCAGAGGGGAGGCCGGCCAATATGTATGCAATAAGATCATCATCGGACAACGGGTGGCCGGCAAGAGCAAGTTCGTCGGCAATTTTTTTGATTTTGAAATAATACTCCGAAGCGGATAAATCATGTTTTCTGGTTGATGCCAATTCAGTGCGCAGCTGTATAAGCTTGGAACGGCTAACGGAGGCGAAGGCAGTTTGCAGAGCCGCCCATAACTCGGCGGAGGAGGTGGCCGTGTAGACTTGCATCAGAACTTCTTCAGTGAGAGAGGAGGTGAGGGTAGAGAGGATCAAATTATCTTGCTTGCTCCACGCTGCATAATCAGGATTTGCAGATTTGGAGCCATCTGTAGCGGTGATCAGGGCGTCCGGCGGCTTGATGGTGCCGTCCACATACCCATAAACGCCTTGACCTTTAAGATATGGTATGATTTGAGATCGCCATAGGTGATAATTACTGCGGCTGAGTTTCAGAATAGAAATAGAGGAAGATGGTTGAAACGGCGGGTATTTGGAGGTTGATGATTCTCCGCCGCCGGTGACTGTGGATTCCGCCATGGTTGCCGTAAGGAGGAAGAAGACAACCGCTAGGGCACAGCCGTTTGAACGAAGAAGAAAGCTGGTATTTTTTTTTTTTTGAACGAGACTAGGGAGTTGGCGTGAGGAGAAACGCCCCTAGCTCCGATACCATATCGTAAAGTGAAATAGCTCAAAAATATTTTTCATTGAGTTATGGGAATAGGTACAACGGATATATATATAGGCAGCACATAGCTTAGCCTATAAGCTAATAATGTAAAATACAAAATAATAAAGGATAAATTATGTATTGGCAACTATATCCTCGACACCATTATGTGTGTACAGTGAGATCAATAACACTTGAGATAACACTTGACCTTCTCGCTTAAAGGATCCTTGCTCACTTTGAACATCATATTACCGCGTCACCTGCATGTCCTATATGTTGTCATGCAAGATGATGATGCCCGGGGCCTCGACAATTCTACAAGATGGCTGTTCCCCTGATTCATAGAACTTCTATTTCGAAGCTACAATGGTATAAGATCGGATATAGTTGAATTTCACTCGGACCTATTCCCATCCCTCGAAACGATAATTGGAGTTATTTATTTAGAGAAGCCATTTGTGACATTTTGCTTTGGAGGAATAGGATAGTCCATGAAGACCGGTTGGGGTATCTCCCTCCCACTAAAGTCATTTTGTATATTATTGTAAAAAGAGCTACGAACCTTTTGGCCTCTGTTTATAATAAAAAAAAGGAATAATACATGCACAACGAAATTACACAACCAATTGCTACAACGGTGATCTACATCATTGATTATTGTGGGATCTAAAACAATCAATATAGTTGTCATAAAAATTAATGGTGTAGATCACCGTTGTAACAATTTGTTATGTAATTTCGATGTGTTTGCATGTTCATAATAAAATATCTTTTTGAAAAGAAGGAAGAAAAAAAAACAACTCTTCACAGATGAATGGTTTGGGTTTGGCATTGGACCATAATTCTTAAGAACCCAATTGTTTCTGGGCTTCACAAAATTTTTACATTGTGGTGGGTAGGGTCTGGTAGGGTAGGGTGGTGGGTAAGGTAGGGTATGGTGGGTATTTGTTTTTTGAACATCCATTGATTTCATTGATATCAGCAAGATGCTAAAAAACCATTACACAACTCCAGATATTCATCCCAATTACAGCAGATTTTCACAGCTTAAAAAAAAGGAAAACAACAGATAGATAAACAACAAAATTTGATCCAGAACCTTCCAATATGCCGCCGGCTAATTATGCATTATAGAGAAGATACTGAAGTTCCGGAAAAGAGCATAACAATGCCCCCAAAGAACAAATTGCTGCATTTCCTCCCTTTCCAAAAATCCCAATCTTGGCAAACTTTGAAAGAAATAGTCTCTTAGTTCTTTGTAACTAAGGAACGGCATTCATCGGATTAGCCATCCATTCTTCCCACTCCAGTTTCTTAAGACCCTTAGAATTTGACAACCATGAAAAAGATAATCTTTGAACTTCCCTAAAAATATTCTCCGGATTTAAAAGTTGAGCCCGGAATATAATTTTGTTTCTAAAATTCCAAATTACCCAAGCTGTGACTCCCACTACAGCTGCCCAAAAACTAGAAGCCAATTTTGACACAGTATTTCCACCATTTCTTGCTTGCAAAAAACATATATCACTAAACGAGAAAGTGTTTAGGCCAACGATCTTACACCAACTTTGAACATGTGACCAAATAAGAAGAGACACATCACATCAGAACAGAAGATGGTTAACGGTTTCTTCAAACTTGTAACATAAAGAACACAAAGAATCTTGAATCGCAACACCCCGAAGAATAAGATTCGGTTTTGTAGGGATTCTTTTGAGACTTGCTTTCCACATGAAAAGGTTTACTTTCAATGGAAGCAATTTGTTCCACCCGTCAACCTGTTGTTATCGAGGGTGTAAAGATGATCAACAATGCCTTGAATTCCTGCAAATGTAAAAGACTTGGAACCTCTCCGTTTCGCGAATAAATCGCCGTCCTTCTTAAATTATTCGACCCTTATACTTTGTCCCGGGTTTCACGAATATTTAAGTGAGATAAAACTGAGAGAACAACCTTTAATTCTGGACAAAGAGATTAAAGAGCACTTAGAAGTTTTAAGTTATATAGAATGACTAACAAAGATGCTTACATATGTTGTTATTATATTTAACAATGTAAACTTGCTTATATATAGCACTTGGATCTGAAAAAAGAGCAAAGGATTCGTCCCTTAAGTTATAGACACCAAATGAAAAAGTTCCATTTGGTTGTACCCACTTAAAATGACCAAGAGACACCAAAAAATCAGTTTTTGGGCCACAGGCGGGCGCCTATGAAGACAGGCGGGCCCCTATGAACACCAGAAAACTGAACATGATCCTGATCAACTTTTAGCCTTGCTGAATCCCCACAGGCGGCCGCCTAAGCCCACAGGCTGGCGCCTGTGACACTGATTTTGAAAAACGAATTTCTATTTGTTTTACGAACTCCACTTGCTCATTTCACATCCGTACACTCGTAAACACTTATACAAGCGTGCACTCCGCACCTCCGTACTTATATTATAGCGTTACGAGTATAACCATCCTTGTACTAAACCCCGATAACCTCAATGGCTTGTGATTATACTTAAATCACCTACATTCCTCCACCATTTAAGTGTCATCCTTGGTTTAGTAAAAACAACAGTTATAATATAAACCAACTCATGCTTCAATGAAAATATCACAAAGATTGAATTTCCACCTAGTACTATTACACGCAAATATCCGAGTATTGGGGTGTGACTAAGCATTGAACCCCTTTACACATTTTGAATACATGTACATAACAATACACATGAATTGAAGTATTATTCTTGACACCATTTATTGAAATCCGGCCTTGTGTCCATATCCATTCTTGAGCATTGATGACGGTCAAGTTATAAAAATAACTCGATACCTAAATAACCAACTAGCAAGAGAACTAGGTTCAATCGTAGTATAGCTAGATAGAGTCGAGGTCGATCCCACAGAGACTCGGCTTAAACAAGTACAACGTTATTAAACTAAAAATAGATTAAAGGCGGTCTCCGACCAACAATAACGTAAAAATAAAGGTTGACACGATAGAAAACACAAAGACTAACAATACGACAGTAGACACTAAAACACTTATTTTTATGGTTTTATAAGACTCTAACAAACGGTATTGATTACGCTAGTAGTAATTACTCCCCCATATACATATATCTAAGCCGAGACAGAAAAGACATTAAGGTTGATTATATTTTGGCTACGGGAGCTATCCCCTAAACTGGATCTACTTCGTGAACGGATAGAAGATCTTTATGCTTAATTACGAATCCTTCCTTGGACAGGATAGAACATCATATAACAAGCATGCTATACCAAACTAGGGATGCCGATCTAAAATCGTCACCTGGTCTAGGCAACCACCGTGGACAGGTTGGCACACCTCCTAAACGATCGGCTAACTTATGTCCTATTTAACAATGGCAATTTTCACAATATATCATATTAATTTACGAGAACGATGTAACAAATTGGCCAGATCTATTACATGTGTATATGAAAAACAGAAAGCACGACGTGGCGAAGTCGTTCACGAGAAAATTACTAGAATCTTGATGGCTAGATCTAACCATATAGACCGTGGTAGATCTAGACCGGTGACTCTAGAATTTGCTCGTAAAACGCCTTCGTACGACTTAGATCTACATGAATATGGGTTTGTTAATTAACTACATCACGAAATCAATACACAAACGACTACTCCATGACGAAATAAAATAGATCTACGAATAAAAACGACATATTATGATAGACATTACCCTCGTAGACGGAGGGTCCTCCGATCCTTTAATGCAATCTCTAATCGATGAATCCATCGCCTCCGTGATGAAGCAACATAATAAAATAAAAAGAACTATATTGATAAACTAAAAGTATGGTAGTATTGTGTTTTGTAGGTTGGTGGTTTTTTCTCAATTTCGTAGCTGCTGCTTATATAGAGGCTATAGCCGACCTAGGAAGGATCTAGAAGATATACACGCGTTTTCTTCTGGATAAGCTTCGGGTGACCGAACATCAACCCTCGGTCGACCGAATGAAGTGGCTCGGTCGACCGAGCCTCTTTTTTTTGCACATGTTAAATGCGTTTCTCGTCTAACTTGCTCCCCACTGCATTCTTCCGTGCTGATATGATTTCTCTAACTTATCCCTTGATTAATGCTCCCATTTTCTTCCTTATTATCTTGAGATTCACTGATTGAATGACATTTATCCTCCCGATTTATCATGATCTACAAAATCAGCATTTATCGCACAATAAATTGGTCTTTAATAATAAAAACAGCTAAATACCAAAAAATCATATTAATAATCACTTAACATTAAATAATAAATATAAACAAGTGATTTAATATGAAATATATATAATTAACTCCGATTTAAGGTTAGAATTGATGACATAAATAGGTATATTTTAACCGTCATCAAAATGCCCCCCACTTAAACTTTGCTTCGTCCCGAACAAAGCATCAATAAGTCATTCCCCAAGACAACATTTTCCTTGGTCATCTCATACTTACACAAGAAACTCGGGTCAACTCATACCAGTCATGCTCATAAGATAAGCATTATTCACTACTTGCTATGAATCGAAGTGATTGTGTGCATATGCATTGGTTTTATATAAATGTAGCAAGATTATAGTTTATGCAGACTTCATATCAAAATTCACCAACATCAGCATTCATACTTCTTATGCCTCGCAATGGTTAAAGCACTAGAACAATAAGCAAGAGCGTATCTATAGGGATTTTGGACTTGGAGACCGAGTATTACTCGAAGCCTCTAAAAACTTGAACTTTTTCAATTCTTCATATTTTTCAGATACTACCAATATCAAGGAAGAAAACTCTTTTTTTTTTTTTACAAGTATCCCCCCTATCTTAGATCATGCATAGTATCGCATATTACCACAAGCGCGGGGCTACTTTGGTAATGTTACTACAAGCCCAGTGTTTGAACGCATTGTCAAAACACAGGTACGTCCCAAGCTTATTACTCCGCTTTGATGGGTTAGAAATTCAGAATACATCAGTCGATAAATAACGACACTAGGTAAGCATAACTAATCATCTATGCAATGTACGCATACCTCTTTCAATTATTATAATTCATGCGGTACTAAGCGATTCACATGTTGAGTAGTTGAACAATACCTAACTATTTGCAATTGTTGGCATGAATATCCTTAAGTTTACTAACAATTTATCGCAAAAGTATAATATGATCACGTACTCACGCAACTTGGTTCCTTTCCTATCAATTCTAAGTATAAGAACTTCACAAGTTTAAGGGTACGAGTGTTAAGGGTGATTTTGTACGTTTTATAAGGATATATTTTATATCAATTCTCTCCATATTCGTATGTTTCTCTAGAAATCGAGCTTTATATTGAAATATTGAGCAAATGGTGTTTTTAATAGTTGAATTGCAAAACGTAACGAATTATGTGCTTAAATTGTGATTTTATATTATTTTGGAGTTATGTTACGCTTTGGTATGTTTTACTATCTCTTAGATACATGTTTTCGAGCTAAAAGAGGATTAGAAGAGGTTGCATTCGGATTTTACGATGAAGAGAAGAGATAGGGATGAGAAGAAAAGGATAAAGATGAAGAAAATCGACTAGCAGGCATCTTTGGTGGCGCGTCAAGTCCGTCCACTATGGACGGGCGTCCATTCTTCGCAGATCAAGCGCCCAAGAGGGGTTTTTACATACAGAGAGTTTGGACGTGGTATGAACGCAGCGTCTGCTCTAGCGTTGAGAATGTTGGACGGCGTCGAGAGAAGAGACGAGCGGCGTCAGCGCCGACTTCAATAAGCGGCCGACTTAAAACTCTATAAATACAATTTGCGATTTCAACCCTAGTACACACATTATTCGATCTCATTGATACACCATCATAAGAGGCAAACCCTAGGCGGCCCCAGCCCCCTTTGGGGAGGCTGGGGTGGCAAGTTAGATTAGGTTTTTATTTTGCTTTTCTGTTTCTTTCTTTGCGATGTACTCCATGCTTTGGGGCTGAAATTGTTCGAGCAGTTTGAATCCTTTTTCATTCAGGTTTTATCTACTTTTATTTAAGTTTGTTTTATGATTTTATCTCAAAGTTGTATCTTTTCCTATGCGATTATTTGTTATGCAACGTATATCGGAAGATGGTTGCTTATCGATGTTTGATTTTGATGGAAGTCATGTTAGACTTAGATCACCATAGGAAAGATTGGATTTTTAACCTTGACATAACGGAAGTTGATAGGTTGATTATCTAGGTTGCTAGATTTGAATAAATCTTACACCTTGTTTTGATTGATAGACGAATTATCTACGGAAGTAGGATTCATACTTTTGATTAGGTGAACCACATCTTTAGTTAATCATCACAAGATAACCTTAGATAGAGATAGAGGGTTTGAAGGATTGGATGATTTTGTTTGTTCATTGTTAATCTCCATGTTCATCTTCTTGTTTATTTCCTTTTATAGTTAGTAGTTTAGATTTAGTTTTTATCGCTTTTATCCTTCCTGGCTTTGGATTAACAATCCTCTGTCCAGTTTACTTTTCGTTTTTTTCGTTTTCAGTTCCGTTTTGAATAAGTAACAATTTAAGAATTAATTAGATTAGATTCGACATCCCTTTTCCCTGAGGATCGATACCCGTACTTATCCAACTTTACTAGCAACTACCCGGTATTCGGCCGGTTAGGAGGTAGTTTTGCATGGTAGTATAGGTTTTATAAATTTTCTTTTGTTTTAATGATGCAAAATCTCCCCAACAAAAGTGGCGCCGTTGCCGGGGAATCGGTGTTTTCGTTGAATCTAATGGAGTTAACTTTTCTATTTTGTTACAACTTTTTAATAGGTAGATTATAGTTTAGGATTTAGGGTTTTTCATAGTTTTTCTTTTATAGTTACCTGTTAGCTTTCCCCACCCGTTTTTCCTGGTGTTTTTCTCGCTTTCTGTTCCCGTCGCAAATGATCAGACGGCGTCCATTTTATCACGGACGCCCGCCCGATTCTTCGACCTTGAATACGGCGTCCGGATTTCCAGACGCCCGTCTAGTTCGCCAGAGGAGGGCGTTCGGCCCAATAAAGTGAACGCCCGCCTGCTTTTCCTGTTTGATGTCTACTCTTGTTTCTATCTTTTGTTTCCATCTTTTCTTGTTCCTACATTGATTAGGGGGCATCTAGGGTTGATTTATCTGACTTCAAGTTTTTAACGATCAAATTTTTGGAAAAAAGGGATAGTTTTAGCACTCGTTACTATTTTGGGCATAACTTTCGGCTCGAGTGTCCGTTTGGAACGCAGGACCCCAATTCGGAAAGCTCGCTCCGACGCCGACGACGTGGTGGACGGCCGGAGGCCGTCCGACACCGTTTTCGAGGTCAAAATCCAAATCCACTGTTTTCCCTTCCATTTTGGGCTCAGAAGATTTCAACACGTTTTTCCCCCCTTTCTAGTGTTTTCATGTTTTAAATTTTTCGTAGTTTAGGTTTAGGATTCTGTTTCCGTATCTTTTTAGGTATTTTTTTTTCAATAAAAGTAGCGTGCATTAAGTTGAGAATTTTTATTTTTGCCGTGTTTCGATGACCGGTAGGTTAAGAATGTGCAAAAAGTTTTTTACTCAATTTATGAAACGTGAAGTATATGTTGGTGTGTTTTCTAATCTAATCTTCTGTGCTAGAAGTTATCGGTGGCTGTTGAGTTGTTAATCTGAATTGCTATGAGTTTAAGATGTTAGTCTAGGGTTTGCGGTTGCGTTTACTAAGTTGCAGGTTGCTGTGTCGAAGGGGCAGACAGGCGTTCGGTCCATTGAACGCCCGTCCAGTTCAAACTTTCCAGGTGAACGCCCGTTTGAAATTCAGGACGCACGTTCAAAGGGTTGGACGAGCGTCCAACCCTATGACCAGGTTCCAAAGTTTTTATTTATTCGATTTTTAATGCTTTATTTGACTTGGATGTTTTTAATCTGAGCTTGTGTGGCTGATTAATTTTACGTAGATGTCCTGAACTTATGTGATTTTATTTTTCCATCTATGAATCCATGTTAGATAATTGATCAATTCCTTATATATGATTCATCTAGGCATGTTATAGTGACTGTCGGTTCTCGTAAGCTATAACTGTTCTTATAGTTAATTAGTAGCTAATGTCGGTTTCCGTATGCTACATACCGCTGTGATGAATCTTTTAAGCTTTGAGACTTATGTGCTTTCTTGTTATTTTTGTAACTCATATGGGTAGCTACTGTCGGTTTCCATATGCTACGTCCTTTTCCATATGAGTTATATCTGTTTAGTATAGCTAACTGTTGGTTTTCCATAATGCTATCACCTTTGATGAGTCTTAAAGCGCGTCTACACTACATGTAATGGACATCACTGTCGTTTATCGTAACCTGTCATTATTTGGTAGACGTTTATTATATACATGTCGTGTTGCTAATTAGTGGGCTAGTTTTCTTTCTTTAATTTTCGTTTATTTTTGCATATCACTTAGATGCATATCATTTAGCTGCATACCATCTAGTTGCATTGTTTTTCTATTTTTCTTTTATTTTTCTTGAGCGTAGTTAACTGTCGGTTTCCGTAATACTACCTCGTTTTCTTTAATTTAGTTTCTGCATAGGCCGTAGTCACTGTAGGGTTGTCCTCGAAACACCTTTCGGCTGAGCCTGTCAGAATTCATTTTTATTTTTAGGATTGCATATCATGTAGGCTGCATTGTAGTATATTTTCATGTAGTTGCACCTAGCCTACTGTTGTGTAATATTCCATGTATATGTTCCATCTTTATATGAGCTTAATCTGAAAAATCTTTCTGACTTCTTTTCCATGTATAATCCTCTATCATTATTAGTTGGAGTTTGATGTTTCGCATTTACGTGGCTTTATTCTTAGATGTCCCGAGTTTAAGTGTTGATCTTTCCATCGAGCTATTATTCCTTTTGTGCTTATATCAAACTTCCGTTCAGTTGTGTTTAGATGCTTAGGTGTCCTGTACTTTCCCTGTATGGTGATTTTCCATCCGAGCAATTATACCACGTGCTTATATCATTATTGTTGATTGTTATATTTCCCCCCGTGTCCCCGTGTCCCGAGATAACGCCATGTTTTTCAAGTGGTGCGGGTACATTTTTAGTTGTTCTTGTTAAGCTACCTTTGGGAGTTGAAGTGGGAAGGACTCCATATGATGTCACCATTGTTGTCTTCTTGACTATCTTCATATCATTACCAAATCAGCTAAGTTCTTTATCTTTTCTTTAATTCTCGCACAACATGAGGACATGTTGTTATTTAAGTGTGGGGAGGGAATAGTTTCATGTATCTACATTCATTTGCCATACTATTATATTTCTATGAAAAGGTGCTAAATTTTAAAATTTTGTTTGTTTTGTCCCGAGTGAGCATGGCATATCTTTATTTGAGTTTTTATATCATTGGTGCATTATTTTGCATGTTTAGTAAATTTAGTTGTTTCACCCGACACTATTTTTCACGTGCCAGAGTAGATGATGAGCTATGTTTTTAAGCCATACCCATTTGATTAGAGATTTTTTGATGATTATCGCATGATTCTTTGCTTCCATACGAATTTTGAAAATTTTAATAGTTTGTGTTTAGAATTAAAGTATGACGTACTGTGAATATCTGAAGGTTTGAATGTGATAGGAGGGATATAATTTAAGGTTTGTATACCAATCTAAGATGACTAATATGAATTATATATATATAAGTGTCGGAAGTAGCTGCCAATGATTTGAGTGCGGTAGGGCATTATCTCGAAATGTCCTATACCACTATGAGGTTAATAGCTCCCGACTGCCTGATGATAGTAGTCCAGCTAGGGTGTTATCCTGAAACATCCTATTGCTGGGAATGAGGGCATATGTGCTATATATGTGTGGAATTGATTGAACATTAAGAAAAATTAGTGAATGGTAATGTGAAAAGATGGGTGAGAACCGTAGTTATCTTCTGACTATCCCCAGTATAAACTAAAAGATATGTTGTAGGGATTATCCTCTGAGTATGTCGGAAATATTTTAAATACTCCTTATTATTATTTTTCGAGTACGTATGTTTTTGTGAGGTGCATGTTATAATCATTTTTATATTTCTATTTTAAATAGGATGTTGGCTAGTTTTGCTTGAATTAATTTCAAGGGTGGATTTAGTGGAAATTTATTATGGCTATGCACACACACTTGGGTGAACCTCTAAACTATTGAATATGCTTTATGGTTGCATAAATGTTTATATGTCTCGAGTCTTGATTATGTTTTGTCTTGCTCGGGACGAGCAAGGTTTAAGTGTGGGGGAGTTGTTAAGGGTGATTTTGTACGTTTTATAAGGATATATTTTATATCAATTCTCTCCATATTCGTATGTTTCTCATAGAAATCGAGCTTTATATTGAAATATTGAGCAAATGGTGTTTTTAATAGTTGAATTGCAAAAGCGAATTTAATTATGTGCTTAAATTGTGATTTTATATTATTTTGGAGTTATGTTACGCTTTGGTATGTTTTACTATCTCTTAGATACATGTTTTCGAGCTAAAAGAGGATTAGAAGAGGTTGCATTCGGATTTTTCGATGAAGAGAAGAGATAGGGATGAGAAGAAAAGGATAAAGATGAAGAAATCAAACTTAGGCATCTTTGGATGGCGTCCAAGTCCGTCCACTATGGACGGGCGTCCATTCTTCTGATGGCGCCCAAAAGGGTTTTACATACAGAGAGTTTGGACGTGGTATGAACGCAGCGTCTGCTCTAAGCGTTGAGAATGTTGGACGGCGTCGAGAGAAGAGACAGCGCCCAGCGCCGACTTCAATGTGACCGACTTAAAACTCTATAAATACAAATTGCGATTTCAACCCTAGTACACACATTATTCGATCTCATTGATACACCATCATAAGAGGCAAACCCTAAGCGGCCCTGACCCCTTTGGGAGGCTGGGGTGGCAAGTTAGATTAGAGTTTTATTTTGCTTTTTGTTTCTTTCTTTGCGATGTACTCATGTTGCAGGAAATTTGCAATTGTTAAAACAGTTTGAATCCTTTTTCATTCGAGTTTTATCTACTTTTATTTAAGTTTGTTTTATGATTTTATCTCAAAGTTATATCTTTCCTATCGATTATTTGTTATGCAACGTATATCGGAAGATGGTTGCTTATCGATGTTTGATTTTGATGGAAGTCATGTTAGACTTAGATCACCATAGGAAAGATTGGATTTTTAACCTTGACATAACGGAAGTTGATAGGTTGATTATCTAGGTTGCTAGATTTGAATAAATCTTACACCTTGTTTTGATTGATAGAGCGAATTATCTACGGAAGTAGGATTCATACTTTTGATTAGGTGAACCACATCTTTAGTTAATCATCACAAGATAACCTTAGATAGAGATAGAGGGTTTGAAGGATTGGATGATTTTGTTTGTTCATTGTTAATCTCCATGTTCATCTTCTTGTTTATTTCCTTTTATAGTTAGTAGTTTAGATTTAGTTTTTATCGCTTTTATCCTTCCTGGCTTTGGATTAACAATCCTCTGTCCATTTTACTTTTTGTTTTTTTCGTTTTCAGTTCCGTTTTGAATAAGTAACAATTTAAGAATTAATTAGATTAGATTCGACATCCCTTTTCCCTGAGGATCGATACCCATACTTATCCAACTTTACTAGCAACTACCCGGTATTCGGCCGGTTAGGAGGTAGTTTTGCATGGTAGTATAGGTTTTATAAATTTTCTTTTGTTTTAATGATGCAAAATCTCCCCAACAACGAGTTCAACAACTTGGAATTTATCCATAATTTTTTTTTTAAAATATTGCTCAATATTCCGTTCCTCTTTACTTTTTCAACATATAGCTAAGTCCCTTGCCCCCCACTTAAACATGGCATTGTCCTCAATGACAAAAATAAATGAGAGTTTAAGAAAAAAAACTTAGCTCTGGAAACGGCTCCCAAGTGAAGGAACAATATCGGAGTAAACCTCAAAGACGTCGTGGAGAGACAGACATATCTGTATAAACAAACAAGCTCCACGAAATCGTTAAATACCATGTCTATGGAAGTTATAAAATAATGTGGCAGTAATTAGATATAAATATCTCAAAACAGTTTAAGCTACTTTACTTTATACTGCCATGGACAATACCAAAAGGGATTTATAGCTAAATAAAAAAACTCACATGACGGCTATCAAGGAAAAAACCTCATTTATTCCGAACTTATACTCGGAACATGGCGAGATGAAAAAAACCGTGATAGGCGCATGCTACTTTATTCATAGCAAAAACAAAAACAAATCTAAAAGAAAGTTTTAAGAAATAGTTCTATGGTTATAGTCGTTAGCTCGACTGTACTCACATGATGGTCTAGTTGTAACTAGGATTTCCTAGAATAAGTACTTCTTCCTCCCTATCAAATTGATTCCCGAGGTAATGATTTACTCGGTGGCCATTCACCACAAAAGTCTTTCGATCATCCAAGTGACTTACCTCTACAGCTCCGGAAGGAAATACTTTACTCACTTTATAAGGACCAAACCATCTTGATTTTAGCTTTCCCGGGAAAAGTTTCAAGCGCGAATTGTAAACAAGAACCATATCACCCACCTTAAAGGTGCGGTCAAGGATCTTTTTATCATGAAATCTCTTAGTGAGCTCTTTATAGATCCGAGCATTCTCGTAAGCTTCAATGCGAAACTCTTCTAGGCGAGTAAATTCCAACAATCTCTTTTCTCCAGCTAAACTTTCATCTAAATTCAACACACGAGTAGCCCATAAGGCACGGTGCTCATGTTCAACCGGTAGATGACACGCTTTCCCAAAAACAATGCTGCACGGGGACATACCTATGGAAGTCTTATACATGATCCGATAAGCCCATAAAGCGTCATCTAACTTCAACAACCAATCTTTCCTTGTTGGGTTCACGTTTTTCTAGAATGCGCTTAATCTCTCGGTTCGTGACCTCAACTTGACCACTTGTTTGAGGATGATAAGCGGTAGCTAACTTATGTCTCACCCGTGCTTGGCCATTAACTTCTCAAATGGCTTATTACGAAATGGCTCCCATTATCACTAATGATGGCACGAGGATTCCAAACCGCGTGAAGATATTTTTCCTAAAAACCGCAGTACAACCTTTGCATCATTGGTAGGTGAAGCAATTGCCTCAACCCATTTAGACACATAGTCGATCGCCACCAAAATATAGCGGTTTGAAAGCAGATGAAGTGAAAGGTCCCACAAAATCAATTCCCCATACATCAAAGAGTTCTGGTTCTAGGATACTCCTTAGTGGCATTTCATGTCTCCTCGATATATTGCCCGTCATTTGGCATGAATGATAGGATCTAGCATATTCATGCGCAGTTTTAAAGATTTGGCCAGTAGAAACCACATTGGAGAACTTTAGCAGCAGTCTTGTCCCCTCCATAGTGTCCTCCTGCTTCATAAGTATGGCAATGTTTAAGTATATCGAGGAATTCACTCTCAGGAACACATCTTCTAAAGATGTTGTCTGAGCAACACTTAAAAAGATAGGGTTCATCCCAATAATAGTGTTTAAGGTCCACAAATAACTTCTTCTTTTGCTGCTGGTTCAAGTTTGGTGGCAAATATCTCCCGGATAAATAATTCACATAATCTTTAAACCATGGTTGTTGCTTCTCAGCCTTAACAACCTCACTTTGCTAAGATATTTCTGCGCAATCACTATTCCCTAAAATGGTAGAGATGGAGGATAATTGCTCATCGGGGGGCTTTTCTAAGCAGGGTGTGAATGCCTCCTCAGGCTCTTTCTCCTCATCCCTAACATCCTCTATATTCTCCTCATTCTTTGGGATTGTTGGAGTAAGCTCCTTTTCACTTCTAATCATTATCGCATTCACATCCCTCGGGTTCCTATCAGTGTTGCTCGGAAATCCCCCAGGAGGCCTAGTTGACAGTTGTTCAGCTAATTGTCCTATTTGATGAGAGAGATTCTGGACTAAGGCTTCTTGGTTGGTGACTTTGGCATCATTATTTTGACAATATTGGTGAAAGTTTGTAGCCAAGTCAGAAATGGAATTTGCTAATTGATTCACGATTAATCGACATTGTGTTACTCATCTTTTCAAGTGCAACTTCCCAACCGTAAGTTTGAGCTTCTTTGAGGTACATAAGTGTTGTGTGGTTTTACCCCTTCATTTGGATCATTCCATCGGAACTCAGGGTGGTCATGATTTGGTTTGTAACCGCCATATTGATTCCCCTGTCTTTCAATGTAATTGGCTTCTTTAGTACCCGCATTCTCTAGTTGATTAATCGTTTCCGTCCCTTTTCTAGTCTCCACTCGTTGAATACTCTCATGCATACCATCCACCTTATCATTTATGATTAATAGAGTATGTAGGATCTTATGCGATAAATCCTCCTTAGATAAATTATCGGCCATCTTCACAGATTGCTATTTCACCACCTACCCAATCGGCTATTCATTGCTATTTGCTCCATCTTTCCTCGTGCCTCCTCGGAAGATAAAGAACAAGCGCGCCCATTCTTTGGAGGCATCTACTCTTATCTTCTCCGTATCTCTCAATCCATGGTAAAAGGTTTGCATTAAAATCCATGAGGATATCATGATGAGGGCATTTCCTCATGGACTCTTTAAAACGTTCCCAAGCTTGATCAAAACTCTCCCAAGTTGTTGCTTGAATCCCAACATATCTTGGCGTAACTTAAAGGTCTTTCCTATAGGGAAGTACTTATTCATGAACTTTTGTAGCAGCTTCCTCCTGTGTCGTGATTGATCTAGCCTCTAAAGAGAAAAGCCATTGCTTAGCTTTATCTTTCAAAGTGAAAGGAAAAGTTTCGACTTAATGTTATCCTCGGGAACTAGTTTTGGCTTCACGGTACTAACGATCTCCAAGAAATTCATCACGTGAATGCCAGGATCTTCATTCAGGATACCATGAAAAGTGGAATAGTTTGTCACCATTTGAATGACATTAGGTTCGGGTGATAAACTTCAAGCAGATTTTTAGGCACTACGATAGCGAGGAATGAATTGTTCAATGGTAGTATTGCATAGCTTTTGCAAAGCACGCCTTTCCCATGCGACCACAACTTGGTTAACAAAATTTGCATTATTAAAATTATTTCCATTCACCTGGTGGCGTTATTGGTAATCCTTCCATGTCTCGAGTCAGATTGATGTGCTCCTTCAGATTTTGCCTCGCCTTGCTCTTCGTTTGGATCCTTAGAAATTCCGGTAGCTTGTTTGTTTGTTTTTATTTTTATTTTTATTTATATTTATTACTTTTTTATTTGCAAGACAAAAACAAAATTAAACAATTAAAATACGCCAAGGCTCTTTGCCTTTGGCGAGACTCTAAAATAGACAAAAATAGAAATAACAATAAACTATTAGAAACTTTAAAGGCTAATCCTAGACTCAATAAATAAAAACTAAACTAAAACAGACTAAAGAAAAATACAAAAACACAAAGCGAACTGTGTAAAACAAAAGCGAGCAGAAGCAAAAAAAAAAAACAATAAATTCTCGATTCGACCGAGAAGCGTGGTTCGATCGACCGAACTCTTTTATTTATTTATATATATTTTTTATATTTTTATTTTATTTTTAACGACACTGTTTAATATACTGACTCTTATCCACAATATTTACGAATCTACTTTTAATAAAATAAGCTATACTCAATTTAATGACACGGGTCCCCGACAACGGCACCAAAAACTTGACGACGGTCAAGTTATAAAAATAACTCGATACCTAAATAACCAACTAGCAAGAGAACTAGGTTCAATCGTAGTATAGCTAGATAGAGTCGAGGTCGATCCCACAGAGACTCGGCTTAAACAAGTACAACGTTATTAAACTAAAAATAGATTAAAGGCGGTCTCCGACCAACAATAACGTAAAAATAAAGGTTGACACGATAGAAAACACAAAGACTAACAATACGATGAAGAGACACTAAAACACTTATTTTTATGGTTTTATAAGACTCACAACAAACGGTATTGATTACGCTAGTAGTAATTACTCCCCATATACATATATCTAAGCCGAGGCGTAAAAGACATTAAGGTTGATTATATTTTGGCTACGGGAGCTATCCCCTAAAGCTGGATCTACTTCGTGAACGGATAGAAGATCTTTATGCTTAATTACGAATCCTTCCTTGGGACAGGATAGAACATCATATAACAAGCATGCTATACCAAAATAGGGATGCCGATCTAAAATCGTCACCTGGTCTGCAGCAACCACAAAGTGGGCGAGTTGGCACACCTCCTAAACGATTGGCTAACTTATGTCCTATTTAACATGGCAATTTTCACAATATATCATATTAATTTACGAGAACGATGTAAAAATTGGCGGATCTATTACATGTGTATATGAAAAAGCGAGAAAGCACGACGTGGCGAAGTCGATCACGTAAAATTACTAGAATCTTGATGGCTAGATCTAACCATATAGACCGTGGTAGATCTAGACCGGTGACTCTAGAATTTGCTCGTAAAACGCCGCACGACTTAGATCTACATGAATATGGGTTTGTTAATTAACTACATCACGAAATCAATACACAAACGACTACTCCATGACGAAATAAAATAGATCTACGAATAAAAGCGACATATTAGGATAGACATTACCTCGAGGCGAGGGTCCTCCGATCCTTTAATGCAATCTCTAATCGATGAATCCATCGCCTCCGTGATGAAGCAACATAATAAAATAAAAAGAACTATATTGATAAACTAAAAGTATGATAGTATTGTGTTTTGTAGGTTGGTGGTTTTTTCTCAATTTCGTAGCTGCTGCTTATATAGAGGCTATAGCCGACCTAGGAAGGATCTAGAAGATATACACGCGTTTTCTTCTGGATAAGCTTCGGGTGACCGAACATCAACCCTCGGTCGACCGAATGAAGTGGCTCGGTCGACCGAGCCTCTTTTTTTGCACATGTTAAATGCGTTTCTCGTCTAACTTGCTCCCCACTGCATTCTTCCGTGCTGATCTGATTTCTCTAACTTATCCCTTGATTAATGCTCCCATTTTCTTCCTTATTATCTTGAGATTCACTGATTGAATGACATTTATCCTCCCGATTTATCATGATCTACAAAATCAGCATTTATCGCACAATAAATTGGTCTTTAATAATAAAAACAGCTAAATACCAAAAAATCATATTAATAATCACTTAACATTAAATAATAAATATAAACAAGTGATTTAATATGAAATATATATAATTAACTCCGATTTAAGATTAGAATTGATGACATAAATAGGTATATTTTAACCGTCATCAAGCATATAGAAAGCTAACCCAACTTTCCTTGAAGCGGCCATACTTCTTACTCATATAGGTGAGTCTTTAATTTACCGTGCACCTGCATTAGCACTTTCAAAAGACTCATTAAGAAGATAAAACTTCAACCTAACCTCACAGGTTTATAGCACATACCTTCGGGATTAATACATGTGCTCAAGTTCTCAATAACAGGCTTACCACATTGAATTTAGCCTAAGGCATTGTACCAAAGGGAAATTGGACGTCCTATTATCAGAAACTTATACATGGTTGTAGACCCATCCCGACAACCGACTTTTGTAATAAGTCCTTAGCTAATCCTTTCGTCAAATGATCATCTAAATTCCTTTGAGATCTCACATAAACAACCGATATCACCCCGTGAGAGATCAACTCACGTACTGCGCTATGTCTAACGCCTAAGTGTCGTGACTTACCATTATACACATGACTATAAGCTTTAGACAGTGTAGAGGAGCTATCACAATGGATAGATATCGGTGATATTGGTTTAGGCCATAAAGGAATTTCATGAATCAAATTCCTAAGCCATTCTGCCTCTTTTCCGGCTGCTGCCAAGGCAATAAACTCCGACTCCATATTCGAGCTAGATATACATATTTGTTTCTTAGAAGCCCAAGAAATGGCACCTCCACCTAAAACAAACACCCATCCACTAGTAGAAGAATGATCTTCTACATTGGATATCCAACTAGCATCAGAATATCCTTCAATCACCGAAGGATATGCAACATAAGTCAAACCAAAGTCTTTTGTAGACTTAAGATATCTCAATACACGAACAACCGCTCTCCAATGACAATTACCTGGGTTACTCGTATATCTACTTAGTTTTCCAACCGCATAGGCAATATCCGGTCGTGTACTAGTCATTGCATACATCAAACAACCAATGACTCGTGAATATTCAAGTTGATTCACGGTTTCATCTTAATTAGGTCCAAGTTTCTCATGAGGCTCCATGGGAGAATTTGCCGGAGTACATTTTTCACAATTAAATTTCTTCAACACTTTCTCAATATAATGAGACTGTTTTAATGAAAACCCTCCCGATTTCTCTTAATTTTAATACCGAGAATAACATCTGCCTCCCCCATGTCTTTCATAGAGAATCTAGAAGATAAGAGTTCTTTACACTTATCAACCTGATTTTGGTTCGTACCAAAAATCAACATGTCGTCGACATATAGACAGATTATCACACCGTTGCCGGTATCATCAAATCTACTATAAATACACTTGTCCGAATGATTGAGTTTAAACCCACTAGCCAAGACAACCTCATCAAACTTTTGATGCCATTGTTTAGGAGCTTGTTTAAGTCCATACAATGATTTTACAAGTTTACATACCTTATGCTCGTTACCGGGCATAATAAAACCTTCCGGTTGCTTCATGTATATTTCCTCATCCAAATCTCCATTTAGAAACGCTGTTTTAACATCCATTTGATGGATCACCAAGTTATGAATTGCGGCTATGGAAATCAATAACCTGATATAGGAGATTCTAGCAATGGGAGCATAAGTATCAAAATAATCGATACCTTCCTTTTGCCTAAAGCCTTGTATAACTAACCGGGCTTTATATCGGTCAACAGTACCGTCGACTCTCATTTTTCTTTTGAAAATCCATTTGCAACCTAACGGCTTGCAACCTCGTGGTAAATCTGTAAGAATCCACGTATTGTTACCCATTATGGAATCCATCTCGTCGTTGATGGCTTCTTTCCAAAATGATACATCCTGAGATTTCATCGCCTTAGAAAATGTTCTTGGATCATCCTCCATATTGTAACAATATGAGTATTGATATCCAACTTCATTTCTCGAACCTTCCACCAAATAAGTAACAAAATCTGGTGGAAATGTTTTCGCTATTCTAGCCCTCTTGCTTCTTCGAAGTTCAGAAGGCTCGACTTGAGAATCATTATTCTCCACATTCTCCACTCCAACTATCGTAGGAGCAATGCCCTTTGGTCTAGGAATAGATGTAAATCTATTCTCATCAAACATGGCATCACGTGATTCTATAACCGAATGTACAGCCACGGAATCACTAGGTTCTATAACATAAAACCTATATGCCTTGGAATGACTAGCATATCCAATGAAAATGCAATCGATGCCTCTTTTTCCTAAAGTTTTAATTTTAGGATCGGGAAGTCTAACAACTGCCCTACAGCCCCAAACTCTTAAGTAATTCAAGTTTGGTTTCTTTTTAAACCAAAGTTCATACGGGGTAGTAGAATTCTTTTTATTAGGAATTCTGTTTAGTAGATAACAGTCTGTTAACATGGCCTCACCCCAAAATCCACTACTCAATCCTGAGTAGGACAACATGGAATTTACCATCTCTTTTAGAGTACGGTTCTTCCTCTCCGCAATGCCATTTTGTTGTGGCTTATACGGTGCAATAACCTCGTGTATAATACCACACGACCGAAGTAGGTTGGATCATAGTATTCTCCACCTCTATCGGTCAGTGAAAGCGTTTAATACTAGAATTCAATTGTAATTCTACTTCACTTTTATAAATCTTGAATTTATCAAGTGCCTCATCTTTAGTATTAAGTAAATACACATAACAAAAACAAGTATTATCATCTATAAAAGTAATCACATATTTCTTATTTCCCAAAGATGGTGATGCATTAAAATCACACAAATCACTATGGATAAGTTCCAAAATTGTAGACGATCTTTCAACACCACGAAATAGTTGTCTTACAATTTTGGTAAGCATACAAGTAGTACACTTATCCATATTGATATCAAACGGGGGAATTAAAGCGTTTTTAGACATAACTTGCATTCGTTTATAATGCACGTGTCCTAACCGAGCATGCCACAACTTTGAGATATTAACATCAGAAATATGCATAACTTGATTAACTTTATTATTTACAATATTAAGCATAAACATTTTATTACACAAATAACCAAATCCTACAAACACACAATGTTTAGATAATATATACCTATCGGACTCATACACTTGTTTATATCCCGATTTACATAAAAGTGCACCGGATACAAGGTTCTTCCGGATGCACGGAACAAATAAAACATCAAATAGTTTTACAAATTTTCCAGAACTGAAATTTAAAATAACGGTTCCAACACCATTTATTACAGCCTTCGACTCGTTTCCCATTTTTAGTATGGAGCCATCATTCACCGGTTCAAAGTCTTCAAACCAGTGTTGATTCTTGCATACATGTCGTGTTGCTCCCGAGTCGATCCACCACGATACATCATCATCCTGCATATAAAATGCTTCAGAAATAAATGGCACATAATTCACAACCGAATTAACACTATAATTAATATTCTGACCTTGATGCTTGGGTGGTCCTTGGTCTTTCGACCCCTGTTCTGGACCCTTACTCTTTCCGTTCTTTCGCACTCGGCAATCAGCCTTGTAGTGCCCTGTTTTGCCACAAATCCAACAAGCACCTTTTGGCCTTTTTCCGGATTCTTTGTCGCCAGCCTTGAATGGTTTCTTTTTCTTACCATTACCTTTTCCCTTGTTTGTTTTGGAACACTCCCCGGACTCCATTACATGAATGGACGTCGATTCATCAATTTTCTTTTCCTTGGATTTCACATTCTCCTGCGCCCTGAGGGATTCCTCAATGCGCAGATGGCTACCAAGTTCAACCAAGGAGAGTTCTTCCTTTTTGTGTTTTAACATATTCTTAAAATCTTTCCATGATGGTGGTAGTTTATCAATGATACTAGAAAGTAAATGGCTTCATCCATTTCCATCTTGTCTTTGTCTTAACCGGCCTAAAATGCGTTGAAGTTCATTGAATTGTTCCATTCTGAGACCGTGTATCTACCATCATGTATTTCATGAAATTACCAACTAGAAACTTTTTAGCAGATGCATCTTCATTTAAGTACTTAGTTTCTAGTGCATCCCATAATTCTTTTGCAGATGCAAAGTTTTGATAAATATCAAATAACGAATCAGACATACCATTTACAATGTGACCACGACAGATGTAGTCATCATTTTCCCATTTGTTTCACCTTCGCAATTCCTCCAACGGTGCATCATCATCCACTTCTGGTATATTGGTGCTAAGAACATATACCACTTTCAATGCCGTGAGAAGGAAATGCATCTTCCTTTGCCACCTCCGGAAATCAACGCCTTCAAACTTGTGTAGTTTCCCGAAATTCATCATCAAGTCCTTTGCATTCACCATTGTGATCAGAACAATAATTTAAGAAGAATGTTGTTATCGAGGGTGTAAAGATGATCAACAATGCCTTGAATTCCTGCAAATGTAGAAGACTTGGAACCTCTCCGTTTCGCGAATAAATCGCTGTCCTTCTTAAATTATTCGACCCTTATACTTTGTCCCGGGTTTCACGAATATTTAAGTGAGATAAAACTGAGAGAACAACCTTTAATTCTGGACAAAGAGATTAAAGAGCACTTAGAAGTTTTAAGTTATATAGAATGACTAACAAGGATGCTTACAAATGTTGTTATTATATTTAACAATGTGAACTTGCTTATATATTGCACTTGGATCTGAAAAAAGACCAAAGGATTCGTCCCTTAAGTTATAGACACCAAATGAAAAGGTTCCATTTGGTTGTACCCACTTAAAATGACCCTGAGACACCAAAAAATCAGTTTTCGGGCCATAGGCGGGCGCCTATGAAGACAGGCGGGCGCCTGTGAACACCAGAAAACTGAACATGATCCTGATCAACTTTTAGCCTTACTGAATCCCCACAGGCGGCCGCCTAAGCCCACAGGCTGGCGCCTGTGACACTGATTTTCGAAAAACGAATTTCTGTTTGTTTTACGAACTCCACTTGCTCATTTTACATCCGTACACTCGTAAACACTTATATAAGCGTGCACTCCGCACCTCCGTACTTATATTATAGCGTTACGAGTATAACCATCCTTGTACTAAACCCCGATAACCTCAATGGCTTGTGATTATACTTAAATCACCAACACAACCCGCTCGTTAGCCGAAAAGGAAATTTTAAAGAAATCAGTTTCAAGTTGTTTCCGTATATAGGCCACCGAGAAGACGCCATTCGAACGAAGATTTCATTCAATTTATCCAATAAACCTGCATTTTTATCAACAAAGTTAATTAAATTCTCCAGTTCCCCTACTACATCCTCCTCACAACCTCTCAAACCTCTCCTCCACAACCAAAAGAAAGAACACCTAGCCTCTACCCACTTCACCACCCTTGCCACCATCTCTCTATTGAATAAAGCTAGCTTATAAAGCCTAGGGAAGGCAGATTTTAACGGGCTAATACCCACCCAAATATCCTCCCAAAACCTCACCCTACTACCATCACCCACCTTCCAACATTCTGTCCCCAATAAAGCAACACCCACTCTTCTAGCACTCTTAACAGCACTAACTATCCCCTTCCAACCCCCCCCACCACTCAACCGACAAACATCCACATCCCAAGCATCATCGACCCCATGAATTGACACTATCACCTTCCTCCACAAAGCATTAGATTCCGAAAGAAATCTCCACCACCATTTACAGAGTAAAGCTATATTCTGCACCTTAAGACTACCCACCCCAATGCCACCCAATGAAACAAGAGCTTGCAATTTTTCCAATCAACCCATGCAATTTTTTTCTTATTTGTGGACCCATCCCCTCCCCAAAAAAAAGAAGACCTCACACTTTCCAACAAATTCAGTACACATTCAGGAGGCCTGTAGACGGAGAAGAAAAAGAGCGGAAGAGCGCTTAGAACCGCTTTTAAGTGAACCAACCTACCACCCTCCGTTAGAGACGACCACTTCCAAGCACTAAGTTTCGCTTTACATTTCAGAATAATATTTTCCCAAGACTTTTTCAGTTTCATTTTGCCCTACCCAAAGTCCCAAATATTTAAAAGGCAACCCACCACTCTTACACTTGAATTGCTCAGCCGCAGTAATGACTTCTGCTTCCGGTACCTTTATCCCTGCCAACAAACTTTTACCCATGTTTATCTTCAGACCTGAGATCATCTTGAAACAAGTCAAAATCCTCTTAAGATTCCTCAAATTTTCCATGCTCCATTTCCCCAAAAAAACCGTGTCATCTGCATATTGCAAATGACTTAACAGAATTTGTTCATTTCCAATATTAACCCAGTGAATTTTTCTTTATCAATTGCTTCATTCATCAATATGTTTACCCCTTCCGCCGCTATAAGAAAAAGATAGGGAGATAGAGGATCACCCTACCTTAACCCTCTTTGCAAGTTGAACTCCTTTGATGGACCACCACCCACCAAAACCGAAGTTCTAGCCGAAGAAACACACCCGTGAATCCATCTTCTCCATTTTGAACCAAAACCCATACATTTCAAAGTATTATCCAGATAGGTCCAATTTACACAATCAAAGGCTTTTTCAAAATCCACTTTAAAAATAAAACTAGCCAATTTTTTTCTTTTTAAGATAATCCAATGCTTCATTCAGGATAAGAAAACTATCTAAAATTTGCCGACCCTTAACAAACCCA
This sequence comes from Gentiana macrophylla, assembly GCA_026214975.1. NCBI lineage: Eukaryota > Viridiplantae > Streptophyta > Magnoliopsida > Gentianales > Gentianaceae > Gentiana > Gentiana macrophylla. Next base: position 84,028,318 of record CM047813.1, on the reverse strand, counting down.
TACTGACACTCTCCAATCACTGATGAAATAACCACTTTCATTCTTTCAGCTAAGATTTTTGCAACAATCTTATAAAAACATCCAAGCAGACTAATTGGCCTATAGTCTTTAAACACTATGGGGTTAGCAGATTTGGGTATCAAAGCTATGAACGAAGAAGTACAACCATTTCGAAACTTTGCAGACTCCTCAAACTCATAGATGGCTTCACAAAAATCTGTTTTCATGATTTCCCAAAATCTTTTGATTAAATTAAAATTAAAACCATCCGGCCCCGGAGCTTTAGAACCTTCACACAACCATACTGCTAATTTAATTTCTTCTTCTGTTATTTTTCTTTCAAGCCAATTACACTGATCTTGCGAAATTTTAGCAAATAGATTACTGTTAAAACGGGCTTGGAACGTACGTTTTCCTTGTATAGATCATTGAATGAATTTTGGGCCGCACATTTAACAACATAAGGGTCATCAAGCCATTTACCATTAACCATCAAGCCCTTCATAGAGATTTTTCTCACCCTTCCTTTAACACACCAATGAAAGAATTTTGAGTTTGAGTCACCATCCTTTAACCAATTGATTCTTGATTTTTGCCGTAAATTATTCTCCATCAAAGCTCCCAACTGAAAAACTTTCTCAGACGTTTCTGCTCTAAGCTTTTCTTCATCCTCATTCAGATTTCTCTCCTCAACATCTAAATCCAACTTTCCAAGCAATTTCTCTTCCTGCTTAATTTGCAGAGACAAACTCCCGAAAACCTGCTTACCCCAAACTCTAAAAACTTCTTTCAGCTGCTTTAACTTTAATTTAATTTTATTCCTGGAACAGCCGAGTTCACTTCCTGTTGCCAACAATTCTTCACCACTTCCTCCAAGTCTTCATGTTCTAACCAATGATCAAACACTCTAAACGGAGAAGGACCAAAGTCGATTTTTTTATTGAGAGTAACAAAGGGCAGTGATCCGATAATCTCTGGTCAAGAGCTTCCAAGGTAACATCTTCCCATTTGGATAAAAGGCTATCTAACACCAAAAATCTATCGAGCCTACTCATCTTGGAGCCTTCTCTATTGTACCACAAATATTTCCTTCTGTCCATTTTTAAATCCACAAGTTTCGAGCAATCGATAAAATTCGTTAAATGCTGTCGCATCTTTGTGATTAAAATTCGACCATTTTCGCTCTGAAGATGAGAGAACTGAGTTGAAATCACCATGAAGGCAAACCATGCCACTCTGATCCTGCAAGAAGCTTAGTAATTCATTCCATAATAGACCTTTTGCGATCACACATTGAGGAGCATACACATTTATGAAAGTACATATTTGGTCCGATTCTTTCCACAACCCTTTGACACTAATGAAGCTAGATCCATAGAATTTTTCCATTACAGAGAACACTTCCTTATCCCACACACTTAATAATCCTCCTGATAGGCCAACGGCATCTTTGCAAAAAAAGTCGAAGTCGGAATCTTTTCAAAATGACTTTATCAAATTACTGCTAATTGCTAGCATTTTTGTCTCCTGAATCGAGAGAAAAGGTAAATGATGAGAGCAACACAATTCCTTTAACCACCTCCCTTTACAGCTCGAACCCAATCCTCTAATATTTGTAGATATTATCTTCATAAAACACTTAAAATCTCAAACGAAACCAACCAACAAAACCGATCAAGAAGAACCTTCTTCATCATTTTCTTTCCAATCAATTCCCAGAATTCTTCCCAACTCTAAAGTATTTTCGGACTCACTCTTGCCATCATCATGATCAATTAACCATTTTCTAACAATATTCGTCATATTTCGTAGATTGGAGTCAGAAATTGAGGTGCTTGTGACCCTACCTTCCGAGTTTATCTGAATAGGAAAAACTCCCACATCTTTCATCTTCGCTTTGCTGTTTCTCTTTGTTTTTTCCAAATCTTTAGCCTTTAATATTTTCGTGCAATCAAAACCAAGTAGGGTGCTAGGTAGGTAGGGCAGTGGTGGGTATGGTAGGGTGGTGAGGGTGTGATGGGTAGGGTAAGGTGGCTAGGGTAGGGTAGTGTAAGGTGGCTAGGGTAGGGAAAGGGTAGGGGTATGTAGCATAGATAAATGGTGGGTATGGTAGGTTGGGGTGGGGTGGTGGATAAGGTAGGGTATGGTGGAGTGGTGGGTAGGGTGGGGTTGTGGGTAGGGTGGGGTAAAGGAGGGGTGGGTAGGGTAAGGTGGTGTGATAGGTAAGGTAGGGTAGGGTAAGGTGGTAGGTAATGTAGGGTAGGGTATAGTGGTGGGTAAGGTAGGGTAGGGTGTGGTGGTTGGTAGGATAGGTAGAGTAGGGGTGGGTAGGGTAGGGTATGGGTGGGTGATGATGGAGTAGAGTAGGTGGTGGGGTAAGGTAGGTAGGATTCGTATAGTAGGATAAGGTGATGGTGGAGTAGGTGGGGTGGGTGGGTAAGGTAGGGTAGGGACAGGGACGCCAAATATTATTCCGATGCTAGGGTAGGACAGGGACGCCAAATATTATTTCGTAGGGCCAAATATTATTTTAAACTTTTTACGCTTACTTTTGATTATTCCAATGTACGAAACATTTGGAAATAATTGATTACATTACTTAATTTAAGGATGATGAATAAGGGGTGTGTTTACTATTTGAAAAGTAGTTTATCAATCATATATTTTGTTGTAGAATTGATATTTTGAAGCACGTATAACTTTGATTTTTCTTCCTGTTATACGGAGATGAAAAATTATGCAAGTTGAATGTCGAAAATACTTGTCAACGCGCATTTGTTTAGGGATGACGGACAAGTAAGGATTTGTTGTGCAAAAAAAAAAAAAAAAAAGAAAACGGCTAGAAAAGCGATAAAAGAAAATATAAAGGTAGGAGGGAAGAATCTTTGCCAGACACCTATCATTGTAAGTTTTCTTCTAAGGTAGTTTGCACAAAAAAAAAAAAAAAAAAAAAAAAAAAAGAAAAAAGAAAAAAAAGAAGAAGATGAAGAAAAGTGAATTGAGTTGTACTCAATTTCCAAATCCTTCTCGACCCAAGTGTATTCTAGACTTGTTTCGATGGTATAAATATAAAATGATAGAGAATAAGAACAAATACATAACTTTATAATAAAAAGACAATCATAATTCGATCACATGAAAAGGATATCAAATTCTGTTGTTGTATTGTATATTGTACATTATGTAGTTTTTTTGGGAATATTCTGTTTGGATTCTGGAATATTCCCTCTTCCTTTTTATTAGTTTTTACTGGAAATATAAATAGGATTTCTTGTAATAAAAACATTTTAAGAAAAAGAGTTAAAAAGAAAAAAAGATTTTTCTCTCCTTCCCCGTTTTTCCTCTTTTGGGACCAAACCTCAGTTTTGGTCGTTTCTTTTTCCGATTTCGATTCCAGAAATTCTTCATGGTATCGGAGCAACGGTTCGAGTATTGTCATTGATATCGAAGGTTTTTCCATGGCTGATTTAGAAGTTATTCCAGTTTCCAGCCCCTTTTACATTCATCCGAACGAGAACTCAGCCCAAACCCTAGTTCATCCTGTTTTAGAAGGAAATGATTATCATGCCTGGAGCAGATCGATGCGGATGGCGCTTATTGCTAAAAATAAGATAGGATTCATTGATGGAACGATCCTAGGCCGGACGAGGTAGATAGGAGCTTCGCGGCATGGAATCAGTGTAATACGATGGTCACATCATGGATTCTGAACTCTGTGCACAACACAATCGCTCGTAGCATACTTTGGATCAATACCGCGCAAGAGATTTGGGAAGATTTGAAGGATCGGTTCTCAAATCCGGACTCTTACCGTCTGTCAGATCTACTGGAGGAATTAAACAATCTGAAGCAAGGTAGCCTTTCTGTTACTGAATATTATACAAGGATGAGAGTTATTTGGGATGAGATTTGTATTTTAAGACCAGTTCCAAAGTGCAATTGTGCACCAGGCTGTAACTGCAAAGCGATAGTCAAAGTTTTTGTAGAATACTTTGACACTGAGCATGTTATAAGGTTTCTCAAAGGTTTAAGTGAGGAGTATGCGCAAGTTAGTAACCAGGTCATGATTATGACTCCTATGCCACATATTAAGGCTGTTTTTGGGATGGCAATTAAACTGGAAAGGCAGTTGATGTATGCAAAGAGTAACAACAATGGATCTATGGTGTTTGCTAACAAAGTACAGGAAAGGACTATTGGTGGTCAAAGTGACTATAAGGAAAGGTCTTACAATAGTAAAGATGACAACAGAGGAGGAAAAGGATATGGAAGAGGTTCATATCAAGGAAAAAAGGCACAATGCACACATTGTGGATTCCATGGCCATACTAGTGAAACATGTTACAGAAAGCATGGTTTCCCCCCAGGGTTCAAGTCAAAGCGTCAAGTGAATATGGTGGAAGGCTCAAATATGAGGGATGCAGATGAGAATGGTAATGGGAAAATGTCAACACAGCAAGGTGGTTCCCCAAGTTTTACAAAGGAACAGTGTGAGATTCTCAAGATGATACATGGGACACAGATTGCTGGATCCAGTGGAAAGACACCCATGGTGAATCAAATGACATCACTCACAACAGCTTTCAATCCTGTTACTGATCGTGCAGGTACTAATATTGTCCCTACTTATTGTTGGATAGTAGATTCTGGAGCAACAGACCACATAGTCTGTTGTAGTGAGATTTTGTCTAAATCTAAACCTGTACAAGGAATTAAAGTTGGATTACCTAATGGCAATGAAGCTGTAGTGAGTCACATAGGCACAGTAAAACTTAAGGAGGGGATCATTCTGGAGCATGTTTTGTGCATTCCTTGTTTTAGTTTTAACCTCATATCAGTTGGTTGTCTTACTAAAAGTGGAAATGTCTCAGTCCGGTTTGAGACTGACACTTGTGTAATTCAGGATATGAGGAATGGGAGGAATATTGGAGCAGCTAAACTGTTGAAAGGGCTCTATCTTTTGTCTGATGAAGGATCTCCCATCAAGTCTGGTAGTAAAGTCTGCACTACAACCACTGAAGTTGTTCCCCCCAACATGCTATGGCATTTTAGATTAGGTCATTTATCTAGACATGTCTTAGCAAAGTTACAAATAAATGGGGTTAAAGATGTTTTTTGTAATAGAGAAGTCTGTCACATATGTCCATTGGCCAAGCAAAAAAGGTTGTCTTTCCCTTTAAGGGAGTCTAGTGCAGGTTGTCTGTTTGAGCTGGTCCATATGGACATATGGGGACCATATAGGACATCCACCATATATGGTCACAAGTATTTTCTCACTGTTATTGATGATTTTTCAAGATTCACCTGGATTTATCTTTTAAAATCTAAAGCTGAAGTTCAGTCTTTGATACAAAGTTTCTGTGAGTATGTGTCCACACAATTCAAACACAAAGTTCAAACCATTAGGACAGATAATGGGAAAGAATTTGACTTGAAAGAATATTATGCTGAAAAAGGGATAGTACACCAAACTAGCTGTGTAGATACACCCCAACAAAATGGGGTGGTAGAAAGGAAACACCAACACTTGTTAAATGTAGCAAGAGCCCTTAAATTCCAGGCAAATCTACCTATGTCATTCTGGGGATATTGCCTTGCACATGCCACAGATCTTATCAATAGTATACCTTCCCCTGTTTTGAGAGGAGATACACCTTTTAACAGACTGTATCACACCAAACCTGACTATTCACAATTTAGAGTTTTTGGATGTCTAGTTTATGCTTGCACCCTACATGTACACAGAACTAAATTTGATCCTAGGAGTAGGTTGAGTGTGTACATTGGTAATTCCAAAACCACAAAAGGGTACATCCTCCTAGATTTTGTCACTAGGGAAGTCTTTATCTCTAGAGATGTCATCTTCCATGAAGAATACTTTCCTTTCCAAGATTCCTTTAAAAAAGGACCCAATCAGCTTTCAGAGTTGGTCTCTCTACCTGTGTCGGTTTCTAGTCCTGAAATTTATCCTACAAATCATATTGAGCCCCAAACTCCTCACAATGATCATGTAACACCAACTTATTCCCCCTCACCAGATGATACTAGTTCTTCTGGTATTTCCACTACTTCCAGAAATTCTGAAGTTTCATCACCAACACCACCATCTGTTCCCCATGAACCTTCAGTTAGAAAATCTCTCAGAACCAAAACTGTTCCAGCTTATTTGAGTGACTATCTGTGTGCTCAAGTTTTACAGAAAACTTCACATCCTTTGCCACAAAATAGTGGATCAAATGTTCTAATTCCAGAACCTACTACCTACAACCAAGCTGCTCAATTTTCTCAGTGGAGAGAAGCCATGCACAAAGAAATCACGGCACTAGAGCAGACACAGACTTGGGATTTAGTTGATCTGCCTATTGGCAAACATCCTATAGGTTGTAAATGGGTCTACAAAGTAAAATATAAACCTGATGGGACTGTTGAGAGGTATAAAGCAAGGTTAGTGGCAAAGGGTTACACACAAACACAAGGCATATATTATGAGGAAACTTTTTCCCCTGTAGCTAAGATTAGCACTATTAGATTACTCATAGCCATTGCAGCTGTAAAAGGGTGGGAACTAAAACAATTGGACATTAATAATGCTTTTCTTCATGGAGACTTAGAGGAGGAAGTGTACATGAGGGTACCACCTGGTTATGAAACTTCTAATAATAAGCAAGTATGCAGATTAAAAAAGTCCATATATGGTTTGAAGCAAGCAAGTAGACAGTGGAATCACAAACTCACCACTGCCTTATTCAGCCAGGGTTTCACACAGTCTGTTCATGATTATAGTCTTTTCACTAAGGGGTCAGGGGACAGCTTTATGGCAGTTGTGGTATATGTAGATGACATTCTTATTGCTAGTTCAGATCTAGAAGGAATTACTCACTTAAAAGATTTTTTGCACAACACTTTTCAAATTAAAGATTTGGGGGATTTACATTACTTTCTTGGGATAGAGATTCATAGAACTGCTACTGGGATTACCCTTTCCGTAAAAAGCATTATGCTACCAAGTTCTTTGGAATTTTTTGTTTTCAGCGACAAAGCCGGTGATACCCTCAGCCACTAAAACTATTTTGAAGCCTGGAGATTCAGATTTACTGCATGATAACACTGAGTACAGAAGTCTGGTAGGTAAGCTTTTGTATCTTACAATAACAAGGCCAGACCTGTGCTTTGCAGTGCCACAACTCTCACAGTTTTTGGATGTTCCCACAGTTATACACATGAAAGCTGCACACCGTGTCCTCAGATATATAAAGAAAACTCTACATCACAGCTTGTTTTATGCAGCAAATACCACTCTTACTCTTTCAGGCTATGTTGATTCTGATTGGGCAGGTTGTAGTGTCACTAGACGATCTGTTTCTGGGTATGTAATGTTTTTGGGTTGTTCTGTTGTTGCCTGGAAAGCAAAGAAGCAAACCACAGTGTACGCTGCTTGATTGGTGAGGTGAATATAGGGCTTTAGCCAATGCCACTTGTGAGGTTTTGTGGTTGCAATATCTTTTACAGAATTTGCAGGTGTTTGAGGGCTTCCCTACTAGTCTATACTGTGATAATCAAAGCGCAAGACATATAGCACACAACCCGGTGTTTCACGAAAGGACAAAGCATCTGGAAATCGACTGTCATCTGATAAGAGAAAAAATTCAAGCTGGGTATATCAAGCTCTTGCTTATCTCTTCAGTTCAGCAACTTGCAGATATTTTAACAAAGACTTTAGATGCCCCTGTTTTCAATTCTTTACTTTCCCATTTTAGTCTTGTATCCCCAGCTTGGGGGGGGGGGGGGGGGGGGGGGGGGCTGTTGTTGTATTGTATATTGTACATTATGTAGTTTTTTTGGGAATATTCTGTTTGGATTCTGGAATATTCCCTCTTCCTTTTTATTAGTTTTTACTGGAAATATAAATAGGATTTCTTGTAATAAAAACATTTTAAGAAAAAGAGTTAAAAAGAAAAAAGGATTTTTCTCTCCTTCCCCGTTTTTCCTCTTTTGGGACCAAACCCCAGTTTTGGTCGTTTCTTCTTCCGATTTCGATTCCAGAAATTCTTCAAATTCAGAGTGAAAGTATACTACATAAGTCTATAACTAATAATAAAATCTTAATATCTTAATACATCTAATCATCCAAAGATGGGAAAAAAGAGTAACACAAAAATGGATACCAACTTTTTATCTGCCGCATTCAAATGCTTACTACTACCCATGTCAAACCATACCAAAAATTTTATAATGAAAAAGAGAAGTGATGGTGGCCGGTGGGTTTGCTTGAAAGCCAACCGAATTTCTTATTAGCTAGACTACTAACTTGCTTCCAATAATTTTTTTTTTATTAAAATAAACTCTTGAAAGTTGAATCTCTTTCACTATGTTTAGTGATGGAGTGGGAGTGAAGATGTAAAAGTACCTTTCTTCAAGTGTAAACCTTTCTTCAAGTGTAAGTAGACTTTTGAGTGTATGTGGTGAAGCATACTTTTCACCATTAACATGTAATTATATCAAATCAATAGCTTCAACACTTTAATCAATAGTTATAAAGTGTATATATTGTGTTATGGAAAGAGTCAGATTTTTTCTTTTCTTTTCTTCTTTCCCAGTGAGGCACCGTAACAAATTTGAAGTTCGAGTGAAGACATTACTAGTGTTTTTATATTTTTACCAGTAAAACTATATTGTTTTCCGGATCTGAGTAGGGACACTAATCCCATCCTACTCCACTTGGGCCCGACCCTAGTTATGGATATAAAGTCCCATGTCGGTAAAGAAATAGAATGCTCAGCCCTTTAGAATTGTGAGACATAAATGTCTTGTCAACTCAGATTAGCCCTTTTAGATCAAGCGAGGACGACGATCTAAACAGTTGACGGAACCATTTATGACTTATTTAACGCTGCCATATCCGGGGTCTGGGGGCGTTACAATGGAAGATGTAGTTCACATCCGTAATGCATGTATCATTTCCGTATATATATAATTGCAAAAGGAATGGAAAAAGTGAACTCTCTTTGGTGGATACCTACTTAGATGCAACATGCTCTTTCACCCAATGATCAAAATGTAGACTTGTTATAATTAATGATGTAAAACATACTGTATCAATTCGTTATGATTGAATGATAATGACAGTATCATTATCCTTCGTTAAATCAATTCAATAGAGAACACTTCCCTAACTTTCATTATTTTTTGGGGGATGTTGTATGAATATATAGCAAATCCCACAATTCACTCCTAGCTCTACTTCACATCACTCTTTCACCTATTTCTTCTATCTTATTCAAACTGAATCTAGTAACAGATGGATGTAGTCTCAGAGGAGATCAACGACCATACTATGAACATCAAAGTGAAGTGCACCAAACGCCTCCGGCCACCATCACCCTCACCCTCCACTTCTGGTGGTGGCCGGAGCAGACAGAGTTGCGGTGAGGGTGGTGGAAAAGATGAAGCTAATACACATTCATCACAAGATAAAGACATGGCCAATTGCTTAATACTTTTGGCTCAAGGAAAGCAACAGGACTTCTATTTGCATGAGTGCAAAACATGTAATAAAACTTTTTCATCATTTCAAGCACTTGGTGGCCATAGGACAAGTCACAAAAGGCATAACAAAAACTCCATTTTTACAAAAGCCCATGATCATCAAGACAAAGAAGGAGAGTTTGGTGATGACAGTAATCATCATTACACAGCAAAGATGGAATCTTTTCTTTAAAAAACCTTAATTTCTGCAAAGATTCATGAGTGTTCTATTTGTGGGAGTGAATTTTCATCAGGCCAAGCATTAGGGGGTCACATGAGGCGCCACAGAAAAGTTTCTATCACCAATGATCAAATTCTTGTTGATTTGGAAAATCCCAGGAATGTTTTGCCTTTGGATCTTAACTTTCCGCTTGCGCCGGCGCCGGAAGATGATCACCGGGAAATGAAGTTTCAGTGTGTATGAAATCAAGGGTTTCTTGTGTTCTCAGCTCCGGACTTGGTTGATTGCCATTACTTACTAAGAGCATCTCTGATGGGGGTTGCAAAAGTTTTGTAAAGCTTTATCACCTTGAAAAACATACACCGGTTGATCATTCAAAAAGCTGCAAAATAATTTTTTTAAATTTTTTTTTATAGTTTTGTATGTAGTAGAAAAAATGTGTAGTGGTCTATCTTATAAAACTTTTAAAATGTTTATGTATTGTAGAAAAAATGTTTATAAGTTATATAACATGGCACTGTAATGAAGCTTTTAAAAGCTCCATGCCTAGAGATGCTCTAAATATATGATTTTTTCGAACAAGTATATGATCTTTTATCTTTTGTCTTGTCATACTTGGAGTATTTTTTCATTGTTATCACATTTTTAAAATATATTAATTATTCTCAATGAAAATATTCCTGATATAAAATGCTACTACTACAACATTATGTCATAATAAATGATATAATATATTTTTATATCATTGATAATGACGTAAGGTGGTGGTAGTACCACAACGGTTGTGACATAAGCAGTGACATGTCACACTTTTGTGATGAATTTAGGCCTACAATATCATGATCAATGATATAAAAGTATGTTGTGTCGATCGTTGTGCCAAACAGTTGTGGTAGTAGCGAATCCCATCTATTAATCATGATGTAGATCTACCATAATCAAAACTGCAAAATACGTTGTCACAACCATTGGGATAATAGTATTGTTGTATGATCTTGGACGTCAATCTTAAAACAAATGTTATGAGGTGAAGAAGTCGTTTTTTTTAAAATCGTTTTTTGAATAACGAAGTATTTTGATTTATAGAACGTTCTTTCAAGAAACTAGAAGATATATAGGTAGTACAAAAACATCAAATTTCATGTACAAAGCAACCTCACCAATTAAACCAGTGCCAAACCAAAAAACCTAAGTGGAGTGAAGTATACCACTATCGCAAAACAATAAAATTAAAGAGGCAGAGTCACTATGTGCACAATAAAACAAACCACCACCTTGTATCAGAACTATGATACACCAAAACTATGATACTTCGAAAAAATTGAAAGTGAAAATTAGTCGATAAATCCATGAAATGTAACATCTGACACAAAACCTAACTTTTCTGACACCTTCTTGTATGAACTAAACCTAACAACCAAAACAAGACATATAAATAAATAATATAAGACAGAAGATAATAGAAGTTTGTACCGATTTAACAACTTTCACCACACACTTAAAGAAGCATGCATGCAAGATGACCAACAACAAGAACAGAATGAAAAGCAAGAATTGAATGCATAAACGGTTGAAGGAGTTAAAAAGCAAACGAAAACACACTAACTAATTTAACAAATAAATGCAAAGATATATATCATGAACTCAAAAAGCACCTCAATAGAAAGCGTAACACAATCAACAAATTACCTGGGGAAAACGACGATCAATGCAACAGCAAATGCAAGACCAGAAAGCTGCAAAAAACGACATCAATTATCTAGCGTAAATTAGAAACGGATAATGAAGAACTGAGAAAGGACGAAAAATCAGATGAACAACTCACCCAGAGCAACCAAGGTAATGGGAGAAGAGCTTCTCGATCTACAGTGGAACATATTTATAGACAAAGGCAGGGAAACGGTGGTGGAGCAGCCGACAAAGCAGAGCAAGGTAGTGGAACAATGACGTCAAAGCACTGACCGCCTCAGCAATGTCTATGCAATGGAGCCGCAGAACGACGTCGTTTCACTGTTAAATGCGAAACGCAGCGACGTCACCCATTTGGTCGTCTTTCTATGTTTCATAACTAACTATAAAACTAACTAACTAAATCAGGAAGTTATTGTGTGGTGTCTCCACACGGTGCGGACACCACCGCGGCAAAGTACACATACATGTGATTTTATTACGTATTTAAAAGCGTGGTTCGATCGTTTACTGGAGTCACTTCACCTCGACACCGCGTGTGGCGATGAGATGTGCACCACACACGTTTTATTACGTATTTAAAGCGTGTGTGGTTACGATCGTTTTTACCCGTCACTTCACCTCAAAATACCTCACCACACAATAACTTCCCAACTTAATCAATGTCTATTGTTATATATGTGCTAGAAATAGGCGTGATGCCTAAACTTTATAGCTCTAGCCACTTTATTAATTACATAATTTTCATCCATCTAACTGATCACTATATGAGGGGAAGCTATACGTGGAGTTAAGTGATGTGACACGATCTATACCGTTTGTTATTAAATTAGATTTAAACTGTGTAGTGCAAATTAATTTATTTACGGGTCAAGGCTCTACGACACCATGCAATAATCTCGTATTTTATTTTATTTTATTGACGATATATATAATTAGTTTCAAGTAGTTCATAAAACTCGTGAAACGTTAGAATTATTGGAAGATTTTTCCATAGTAATATAATTCTGCAAGCCAAGTTAACACATGTGATGTGAGAGGTGTAAAAGAAATAGCTATCTTGTGATACATATTGTTTTGCACGAGCTGAGCTAACTCACATGTGAAGTTATGAAAAGATAAGTGCATGGCCGTTTTGATGTTTAGTGGTCCAGGACAAGATTAAAATAAAAATCCTTTTTTTCAATCACATAATGTTGGGAGAGATTCTCACACCCTTGAATGTATAACGTAGCGTTTTTACTAATACCAATTGGTTTTATTATAACGATAAGCGTTTGAACTTAACATTATTTAAAAATTTGTGCAAGTGTTTGGAGGGATTGCCCATACTTGAGGGGGTGTTACGAGAGATTGCCCACACTCTTGAATAAAAATTGTGCAAGTGTTGGGACAGATTGCCCACACTTGAGGGGGGTGTTGGGAGAGATTCACACACTCTTGAATGTATAAAGTAGCGCATTTACTAACCTTAATTGGTGTTAGTACAACCGTAAGCGCTTGACCTTAACACATAATATATGTTGATTGTTGTTATTGCTTTGTGCATGATCTCTCTTACCATTGTTGTTTTGTTTATGGTTCTTCACCATATTTTTTCGAAATACAGTTTTTGCTACAAAAAAAACACCTGAACTGAGGCCTGAGCCGTGCATGCAGCGGGCAGTGGAAGCAGACATAAAAGAGAAGATAGATGGTAGGTCAAATTGTGGAAAGATTTTTTTAAACGCATCACATGAGCATAAAAAAATGGGAGAAAGGGGTTTTTTCTTTTGAAACATTATTTACTAAAGGTTTAATGATAAATTCACACATCATTACAAAAGAAAAGTAAAAAAAATCGTAAATTGGCATCGACAAGAGCCAATTTGGGCCCTTTTATATAAACTTTGCACTATTATAACACATGTAAATGTAGTCCTCTTATATTGTGGGCCCTAGGCGGTCGCCCATCTCACCTGCCCCTAGGGCCGGCTGTGGATAAGTGTTGAAGCTCAAGTGCATGATAAGTTAACCAGGAGATTTGAAGTTATGCAGCCGATCGATCGATTTTGATAAGACATGCTCTGTTTAATTAGACATGAGCAATTATTTATTGTGGAATTTAATTATTGTTCTCCATGTAATACGTACGTGGTTACAAGCTTGATGGTCATCTCTTTGGAACAAAAACATGTATATAGTAGGTAATGGTACTCAACTTAGCATTTCAAAAATTGGTTATTCTTTCATTTCCGGTTAGAGCTCTGGCTTACATTTAAAAGATATTTTACATGTGCCTAAATTTAATGCTATAAAAAAGAAATGGATTAGTGTTTTTAACTAAGCTAACCTATGATAATAATGTATCTGTTGAATTTCATGATTTCAATTGTTTTATCAAGGACAAAGCAATGGGTAGAATACTTCTACAAGGTAGATTGAGGAATGGACTATATTAATTAGGTGGAAATACTTGAAACCTCCGAAAACCCCCTTCAATCCAGAGATAAAATTGTTCACCCACCTAAGCCTACCAGAGTTTCGGAAGCATTATCTCAGCCTTAGTGACTGGTAGCTGTGTAGTCTATGTTTCGAGCCTTGCCATAAATTAGACCTAAGATCTGGTGCCTCTTTCACCAAGTCAAAATTTGACTGGAGACAAGTGGATTTTCAAGTTAAAACTCAATCCATACGGCATCATTCTCAAGCACAGAGCAAGATTAGTTGCTAAAGGACTATTTCCAACATTATGGGGTGGACTTTCATGACACCTTTAGTCTTGTTATCAAGCCTTCTATAATCATAATTATTCTAGCTATTGTTGTCAATCTTGGATGGCCAATTCAGCAAGTTGATGTCAATAATACTTCTCTCTATGGAAATCTTAAAGAGGATGTGTTTATGCCCCAGCCTGAAGGTTTTCAAGACCCAGTTAAGCTTAATCATGTTTTTCAACTAAAAAATGCCATGTATATGGTCTGAACCAGGCTTCTAGAGCTTGGTTAAAGCAACCTAAAGTCTATCTTCTTTCTCTACACATCGCCAATACCTCCTTATTCATTTACAAGGAGCAAACTACAGTAATTTATGTTCTACTATATGTGGATGATATTTTAGTCATTGGTAACTCTCCTACTGCCATTGAACACTTTATCACACATATTAATGCAAAGTTTGCTTTAAAAAATCTTGGTTCAATTAGTCATTTTCTAGGAGTGGAAGCATATACAGATTCATCTGGTCTATGTCTTACACAAGCTCACAGGCTTGGTCCGACTAATCTCAAACCCTTATCAACACCAATGGTGGCTCACAAACACCTCATTCCTAGCTCATGACCATCTATGGACAATACTATGCTTTAGAGAAGTGCTGTTGGAGTCTTACAATACTAAACTCTCACTAGACCAATCAGTGCATTTTACGTTTAACACTCTAAGTCATTTTATGGCCAATACAACAACTACATTGGCAGGCCGTCGAAAGACTCCTTAGATATATTACGGGCACAATTCAGTTTGACTTCACTTTAAGCCCTCTTCTACCTTGGCTATTTATGTTGGTAATGATCTACACTGAAATATGAACAGAATAAACTGAACCGAAACATGGCTCACCACCGGATTGGTGACGCCACATCCGGGGTAGCAGTCCCATTGCCAGTGTGGTACATGTCAAATTTCCAGATCTGCATTACAGATCAAGAATCATCACAGTTTCACCAAAACAAAAATAGCTGCGGAAACAACATTGATGAAACATTATAATACGAATTTTGAAACTCTTTTTGCAAGATAAACTTAGATCTAACAAAGGTGTTTATAGATATTATACCAACAAGAGCGTGATGTAGAATCCACAATCTTCCGGCAAGATATACTCTACACTTGATACTGAATCCAATCCAAGCAAACTCCAAGATTCTTCAAAATAATCTTCCTCCAAAAAACTAAACTTCAAAAGATCTTACTTTTCCTACTTTTGGATCTAATTATTTTCGGAGAACATTTTCTCTCATTTTGATGACATACTTTGATGACATAACTCTTATGTAGAGATAATTAGGGCTCTCTTGGAAATGTCTAAATTACCAAAATGATAAGATGGGGTTTTAGGCCATTTAAGACCTCTTAATCCTTTAGGTAATTAGCCTTTAGAAAAAGGGGGCAGTGATTTAAAGGACAAAAAATGAGAGGAAAAATAAAAATCAGGACAGTAATAATGTAAAATGGGTGATAAGGACAAATATACTGTTCATAACCACAAATCCACTGTTTTCTGCAGTAGAACTGACCTCAAATCTAATGTTTCATTATCACAATGGAATAAGGACATGTCATTTTTACCGGAAAAAAAATACACTGTCCTCACTGCATATTTCTAGGTTCGAATTGTCTATTTTAACAATAAACCTAGAAAAAATCTTATTAAACTTATCAAGCAAAGCCCAATTACTAGTCTTGCATTTAATCTACTTAAATGACTAGCCCACCACATAATCATTTATTAGTTCTTTAGTCACGTTAAATTAAATGAATCTTATTCAATTAATTTAATTTATTATTAATCTTATAAATAATTCATGACTAGTTTATCTTATGTAGAAAACTATTTTTCACATACACATAAAATACTTTGTCTTCAGTAAAAATATTTTTTGCTTTATTCCAAGAAAAACTTATTTTTCTATTGGAGTGCTTTTTCGTGATCTATGAGTAGATAAGTCGAGGATCATGGACCTATATCCAAAAACTCCAATTATTCGAATGACCGACCGAACTCTTCAGTCGAATCACCCGCCTCATTAATCTTGGCGTTGCATCACAATAGAGTCGTGACTGCACTCTTCCGGAATATAGAATATCTTCACTCTACTTTCAATATAGTTACCGAGCGTCCACTGATATAACCATTACCTATAGACCTTCCACTGAAAGTTCATGTATGGAGCAAGGTATCGTCTGTAAGACATCTCAATAACTTTTTATCCTCGAACTACCGTTAATCCAAGAGTGACCAATATCCATTTGATCATATTAAATGTGTGCACAATCAATCAGTTCCAGGATTACCACCTAAGGGAACCGTCTCTCAACTTTCTCTTTCAAGGAAGGAGTGGATTTCATCTTTGTGATACATCCCGGCTACGATTCCTGAGTGTTGCTCAGATGGCCAGGATTAAAAAAGATATAACTTGGCCAACCATACCACCGAATCAAACGCCACCCCTGAAATGACATTAATTAGTCTATAATCACAACATGATTAAGATTAAATCCATAAATGATCATCTTTTGATTCAGTTAGAATCTATCGTTATGGACTTAGTACGTACGAGATCATCATATCGAATCGGTTCAGTTCTACATGAACTCTTTCAGTATAAGTGCAGCCACTAAGGTGTCCAACACCGACGGTCCGAATCATGCGATCACACTCTAAGTGTTTTTGGGCACTAATGGTGATATGAATGTGAGATCCCAAACTCCAGTCAATAATGAGTCTAATCAATTCACCACGGACTAAATGCTTAAGGTAGTTCACCATAAACTCAATCCTCCATATATAACACCTATGCACTGAGGTTTATGGTTACATAACGAACTCCAATTTGATTTTCTTATAGTGCCATCAGATGATACCCGACCCGAGTTACGCCATGTGTCACTTTTAGGGGTGCTTAATAAATGTCCAGTCCTTAAACTTAGGGCTTTAAGGGCCAGGGTCCCTAATATCCGAACAGAGGGCAGGTCGTCAACCCCAGGTGGGAGATCGGCATCAAACTCCTCCTCCAGCCACCGCAGGTCGGCCAAGGTCTGGCGAAGAGGAGATGCCCAATTCGATCATAGTAGCTTTGAGGGCTGAGCACAGGACGCTCCGCACAACCCGACTGATATTCCACGTGAGGGATAAATAAAATATGGAAAGAATCATCAGTCATTAAGACTCCAATCATGACAGTAAATATGTCCATAATTATCTCTGATTTATAGGAATTAAGGTGTATATATCCTTAGAGAATAATAATTAATTATAATACTTACTCAACAAGTAATATGGGCGAGATGCCGCATATATAAACAACCCTAAGGAACTACGAATGACTTTATTCCAATTCAACTATTGGATACGTAGGCAACTCTCAGGAATAACTTGACTGCTCAGTCCAAATTAGCAAAACAACATGCCCCTCTTTTGCACAAATTAGGGTTTCTAGGGTTTTAGATCGTTGTCACATAGGAGATTGACCCGCATAAATTCATAGACGGTTTCCAGCATCGTCACCATCTATATATATGCTTATAAGCAAATAAAAGATTAATAAGAAAATATCGGTTTTATTTGATTATCTAAAATATCATATATTACGGGACGGGAGGGAGTAGTATATATAGTATATCATATATGTAAGTGCGCATATTTTTAGATATGAGCATTTTTTATTACTTGATCATTTTGTCCAAAAGTAAGGACGGTAAGGCCTAAGGGAGGTTTGAGTGGTGAAGAGTTTGAACTCCTCAAAGTTGACTTCACTATAAGTTTCCATCTCTCTTCAGGTCAATGATGGTACAAACTTCTACTTTCTCCAAAGCCATCTCTTTTACACCTCTCACATACAAACTACAATACAACAAAGATCAAGATTTGGATCAATACAAAAAGAGGAAAAGGACAAATTCTTTGAGGAATTTCAATCCTCCCAAAAGATGTCTAATTCTTGTTACCTTAATGGGAATCTTCAAAGATTGCCAACTTTTACTACCTCCCATAATGAAGATGTTGCCTCTTCATCCATAGATGCTACTAATTCTTCCCCACATTCCACCTCTTTTTGGTATAATCTATCTATTCTCAAAGATAAAGTTCATCAAGTGGAATCATTTGCCTCTCTTCTCATTTCTCCGGGTCCCGGACACCAACAATCGGAGTCAACGGCTATAGCTATAGCTAACATGGGTACGTTGATTCAAGAAATCATTTTTACTTCTTCTTCAATGATGTTTAGTTTTAGCAAGATGTCTCTTGGATCTGGATCAAACCCTTGTTCTAGTAATCATATTCATCCACTTGCAACAACTGATCACGGAAAAACAACCGAAAAAGGGTTTTATTCGAACACGGATCTTGATTGGTTTGGTGACCATACTAGTTACAACAATTGTAACAACCCTAATGTTGATCACAATAATCCGTCGTCGTGGAACGCAGAAGCTAGTACACATCTTCGCAGCAATATTCATACCGATAATCCAACAAAGGATTTTCATCAAAAAATTGAATCGCCACAAGGGTTTTCTCATAATCCAACAATGGATTTTCATCAAAAAATCGAATCGCCACAAGGGTTTATTTCCGATAATCCAACAAAGGGTTTTCATCCAAAAACCGAATCATCGCCACAAGGGTTTTCTCCAAGGCATTATGATATCATAGAGATGGAGGTTGCGGATTTATTAGCAAAATACACACACTATTGTCAAGTATGTGGGAAGGGTTTCAAAAGAGATGCAAATATGAGAATGCACATGAGGGCTCATGGGGATGAATACAAATCAAAGGAAGCTTTAAGCAAGAATATTAGTAGTATTATTAATGAAGAGATTTCAAAACCAAGGAAATATTCTTGTCCTGCTGAGGGCTGTAGGTGGAACAAAAAGCATGCAAAGTTTCAGCCATTGAAATCAATGATTTGTATGAAGAATCATTACAAAAGAAGCCATTGTCCTAAGATGTATGTTTGCAAAAGATGTAACATGAAGAAATTTTCAGTGTTGTCTGATTTAAGAACACATGAAAAGCATTGTGGAGATGTTAAGTGGCAATGTTCTTGTGGCAATACATTTTCTAGGAAAGATAAACTTATGGGACATGTTGCTTTGTTTGTTGGGCATACTCCAAATATCAATTCATTGGCAAGAATGGGAAAAAGGGATTCAAATGCAGAAGATAGGTAATTAATTTTGTTTTTGTTGAATTTAATTAATTTGGCATTTACAACATCTTGTTACTTTTTTGAAATCTGGACTACATAATTTGAATTATGTTTAAAAATAAAAGATCTACAGTTTGCCACATGGGTGAACTCTGTATATGGTGGATGCACCAATAACTTCCCGTATATAACATCTCTGGTCATGCAATTTATTTTTGTGTATTCAAGTTTCATAATAATCGATGGTTTACTTCTTCCAAGATAAATGCTGCTTTTTTTCTTCTTGAAACAATAATAAAGATTTCATTGAATGCTGCAAACATTCAATGCATGATATTGGAAGAACTCATTATCATAATAGGGTGTGCTTTTGGCATGTTACCTATTGGTTCTAGTGCATTGACATTCTATTTTCAATTGCATGAGCCTGATGTAGAATTGTGGGTAATTCTGATGAAGAGAGTCCCTGTTAGAACGGGTTGTCGGATGAATGTCATATAGACAAATAGCTAGACAAAACTGTTTTGTCTGTTTATACACGTGACAGTCATCTGACGATTCGTTTTAATAGGAAATCACGGCATCAGAAGTATTCTAGAATTGCTTGTCATAATAGGACTAAAAAGTAAATAATTATCTGAAAAAATATGTCTCAAAAGATAACATTTGAAGCATATATATGCTTCAAAAAAATTCGTGACGATTCTGCAGTAAATCCTTGATGAATCCGTAAGAATGCTTTTGAAGCCTATCCAGGCCTCAAATTAATTTCAACAAAGAATTGCTGAATCCAATCCAATGCATCTGTACTGAATCGAATCCAAACTGATGTCTGGTTAGAATATTGTAATGATTGTTGTATCTTGGAAGTCAATTATGATAACCGTGGGTATGAATTCGGCGCAAATTCATTTAAAGGAAAGAGTGCACACTCGCTTCAATCCATTAGTTTTTGTTTTACTCGATCTTATGTCATTTTCGGTTTTTCTGGAATTTGTATTTAATTGTTCATTTTTCCGTCTAAATTGATGTTTACAGCATGCTGTTTGTCTAATTGTGCCTACAATATGACATAAGGATTTTGTGTGTTGTTAATATTTTGATCTGTTGATAATTGACGATGCTGGAAACCGTCTATTAATCAATACGGGTCAATTTCTCCTGTGATAAAAGATCTTAAACCCTAGAACCCTAATTTTGGTGGGAAAGGCGTGTTTGTTTTGGCGTTTTAGACTGAGCTCTCAAGTTATTTCTGAGAGTTGCTTATGTATCCAATAGCCAAATTGGAATCAAGTCATTCGTAGTTCCTTAGGGTTGTTTATATAGGTGGCATCTCGCCCCTTTTACTTGTTATACAAGTATTGTTATTTTATTATTATTCCCTATAGTTTAGAGATAATCATAGACATATTTAAATGTCAGGATTTGAGTCCTTATGACTTAAGATTCTTTCCTTATTTATCTTTAATTACCCATCACGTGGAATAACAGCCGGGTTGTGCGGAGCGTCCTACGCTCAGCCCCCAAGGCCCATAAGGCCGAACTGGGCAGCTCCTCTTCGCCAGACCTAGACCGACCTGCGGTGGCTGGAGGAGGAGTTTATGCTGATCTCCCACCTGGGGTAGACGATCAGCCATCTGTTCGTTTTCTGGGGCCCCTAGCCCTTAAAGCCCTAAAATATAGGACTAAACATTTATTACACACTCCTAAGGGTGACACGTGGCGTAACCCGGGTCGGATATCATCAATAATAATTGCATAAGAACTGGATTCGTTCCTTTAGTACTCCCTCCGTTCCAATTTATCTGAGGCAGTTGTCAAAATCACACATATTAAGGAGGTGAGTTAATGCATTAACTTTTACAATAAAATTTAGAATGTCCTTAGATATAATTAATGTGACCTTCTTTTTTATATCTCCTAGTGTAATAATTAAAGGTAAATCAAGTAAAAACCAGTAAATGCTGCATTGGAAATTGTACTGCCTCACACAAAATGGAACAAAACTTTTTGGCAACTGCCTCAGTTATTATGGAACGGAGGGAGTACACATTCTTTCAATTTGAACCAATTCAAACTAGAGGGCAACAACATTGTTCCATATTAGTAATTAACAAACTTTAATTCGTTGATTTTCAGTTAAATACATAAATGTAAGGAACATTTGTCACTTCATGAGATGCCAATTGCACCAGAACAAATACGGATTAGGTCCATCATGTTAAATACAAATATGTACGTAAAATGATGAATCTTGATCGATTTTCTTGCCTAATATTAAACGGACACTAATCAGAAATGTGAACAAAGATATATAGCCTTGAAGGACTGTAGTAATTCAAAGCCAAGGTAGGTGTATCCTTCCTTGCAGAAAAACCTTTCCAATATATATATATATATATATATATATATATATAATGAAACTCCTCTCTTAAAAATTGTTCACTTTTTGAAAATGCATTGTCTCATAAAATGTGTCTATTTAGAAAACCAATACAACATTTAATGCATTTTTTTTCCAAAAACCCCATATTATAACATTTAATGTTTATGTAATCATTTCATATTCCAATAGAGCATTTCTTATGTGATAGGGTGAATATGCCAATTAACACTTAAAACACAGCACATTAATTGTTTTCTTAATTTGTGTGCATCACAAAAATTATAGGAGTGAGTCTCTAGAGTGTGGTGTATGACATAGTTTTTTTTTTTTGAAACAGTGTATGACATAGTTAGTAACATCAATAATTTGGCGTCCGAACGAATTAATGAATAATACTCGCATTTCACGTATTGATTTCATGCATTTTCAAAAAGTGAACAATCTTTATGGGACGGAGGTAGTATCATTTAAATTGCTGTCCAAAATGCTCCAAAACCTTTGATCTCCTTTCTTTACTATAGATACTATAAAGAATTAATTATTAACAGATATACATATATACATTCACACATTCATACATTCGAATTCATGCTAGTCAAAGATGGCCATGCAAAGAAAGCCTCTCACATACATATCATCAAACACTTCACATGCATATTATCGGATGCCTCAGGATAACAGATAAATGCGGAAATTTGAACAATTAAATTCAAATTTACCTGAGACTGGAGAGATAAGGATCTTTGGAGTCATAAAAAATTTGGATTAGTCTCAGGATTATCCGAAAAGCTGTCAAAAAATCAAATTCAATTGAGTCCTACAATACTCAAATTGCTGGAAGATGTTAGAGATCAAGAGTCCGGAGGTTGATCAATTCTTTTATATAATGATAGACTCTTTTTTTGTGCTAAAGATAAACAATAAAAGTGTACTTATCTGTTTTTGCAAGCTGCTGCTATAAAAGCAGGCCATCGGCCCCAATTGTAATATCAAGCAAATATTAGAAGTTCTTCAATAAAAAGTTTTTTTCTATTTCTTTTACTCCCTTTTTTTCACATGGTATCAGAGCCTAGTTGTGTCTAAACACAACAAATCATACCCTATACATCACAAAACAGCCATCAAAACATTAATACCCTACACAATGTAATAAATGATATTCTCTTAATATACAAGAGTTTCAGAATGTTTCGCATTTACATATTCCAACAATGAAATCATTGTACAGAGCTTAATGTTGATAACTCATAGCAATAATCCCCTGAATGGAAGTGTTATAGAGTGGACTTACAGTACCGGAATCCATAATAAAGAGTGTTATGGAGTGAACCCAGATAAAAAATGTTGAATATGTTTTTGGCGATGTATTTTGTTTCTTGGATGTTTGATGTTCCACATTTTCCTATATCTTTTACATATTCCAACGACTCTTCATTTATTATAATATAATGTTACATCGTGGCTTGAAACCAAAATCCAATTCATCAACAATGCATACATACGTTAAATTGCATTGTATATTTACAATCTGGGATACCGGGAGTGCGAACACGGGTGCCTCTTTTCCTAGTATATATATATGCATGCATATACGTTTTCTCGGTCATAAAGCGTTAGCCGTAGAAATACCATTTGAAAAATTCTATGCTTTGTACTTAGCTAGGAAGGTTTATGTGAATGGATATATATACCCGTCTCATACAAGTACACATTTAATGCAAAGTCTTCAAGGGTTAAATTACGCCGACACATTAATGTGAAAAACGGGAGTAAAAGAAATAGAAAAAAACTTTTTATTGAAGAACTTCTAATATTTGCTTGATATTACAACTGGGGCCGATGGCCTACTTTTATAGCAGCAGCTTGCAAAAACAGATAAGTACACTTTTATTGTTTATCTTTAGCACAAAAAAAAGTCTATCATTATATAAAAGAATTGATCAACCTCCGACTCTTGATCTCTAACATCTTCCAAGCAATTTGAGTATTAGTAGACTCAATTGAATTCGATTTTTGATGACTTTTGGATAATCCTGAGACTAATCAGCCTTTATGACTCAAAGATCCTTATCTCTCCGATCTCGTAGTAAATTTGAATTTAATTGTTCAAATTTCCGCATTTATCTGTTATCCTGAGGCATCTGATAATATGCATGTGAAGTGTTTGATGATATGTATGTGAGAGGCTTTCTTTGCATGGCCATCTTTGACTAGCATGAATTCGAATGTATGAATGTGTGAATGTATATCTGTATATCTGTTAATACCCCCCCCTCAAACGAGGCTTGGGTGAGGGCCTAAGCCAAGTTTGGGTCTGATGTGTTGAAACAGTAGTCTGGGGAGTGATTTAGTAAAGATATTTGCTAGTTGGCCAAGTGCTGGAACATTTTTAGTGACCAAGAACCTTCGGGCAACCTGTTCTCGTACATAATGATAGTCTAGTTCAATGTGCTTGCTTCTGGCATGAAAAACTGGATTGACTGTCATGTATAGTGCACTTAAGTTGTCACAATATAGGACTGGTGTAGCTGGGAGGTGAACCTTTAATTCTTTGAAAACATAGGTGAGCCATGTTAACTCAGCTGCTGTGTGTGCCATGGCCCTGTATTCGGCTTCTGAACTGGATCTTGAGACAATTGGCTGTTTCTTGGCACACCAAGAGATAAGATTGGGGCCAAGAAAGGTACAATAGCCGGTGACTGATCTTCTGTTAGGGATGACTGCTCAATCCGTGATCCGAGTAGGCGCGTAAGTTGAGATCTGTGGAAGCTTGTAATGATAGGCCAAGAGAAATGGTGCCTTTGACATATCTGAGGAGTTTGTGGGCTCTCTACATGTGAGCTTGAGTGGGGTGTTGGAGAAATTGAGACAAATGATTGACTGTGAAAGAGATGTCGGGTCTTGTAAAGGTGAGATACTGGAGGGCACCAATGAGACTTCTGTAGAATGTGACATCTGCATATGGTGGTGAGTCTGCCTGATCTGTGAGTTTAGTGTCCATAGGGGTCCTCATAGGTTTGCATTCTGTCATACCAGCTTTATCCAATATCGTAGTAGCATAATGTGCTTGGCTGAGGTGGAGACCAGTGGAGGTGTGATGAATCTGAACACCTAAGAAATGATGCACATGTCCTAGGTCCTTCATATGAAATTCCTGACTTAGGAGCTGAACTAGAGACTCCAATAGGTGGGCATTTGAACCTGTAATAAGCATACCATCCATATAAAGAAGCAGCACTATTGTGCCTTTGTTAGAATGACAATAGAACAAAGAGGGATCTGAAAGACTGCAAGTAAAACCATATTGAAGTAAGAAAGCACTAAATCTATCAAACCAGGCCCTAGGTGCCTGTTTTAATCCATATAGTGCCTTGTTTAACTTACAAACATGATTAGGATACTGAGTGCTAACCATACCTGGGGGTTGTTCCATGTAGATAGATTCTGTAATGTAGCCATGTAAAAAGGCATTTTTAACATCTAGTTGCTTTATGGACCAGTGGTAAGTTAGGGCAGTGCATAGGAGTATCCTGATAGTGCTAGGTTTCACTACTGGAGAAAAAGTTTATGTATAATCCAAACCATCAATTTGACTGTAGCCTTTGGCTACAAGTCTTGCCTTCAGCCTGTCTAAGGTACCATATGGTGTAAGTTTAGCTTTAAAAACCACTTGCATCCAATGACATGCATATTGGTATGTCTGGGGACTAATTCCCAGGTCTGATTTTCTGCTAAGGCATTTAGTTCATCTTGCATTGCAGCTCTCCAACCTTCATGTTTGAGAGCTGATTTGACAGTCTTAGGCTCCTTTGGAATGGTGGAGTAGGATGCAGCTAGGGCATACTTAGGGTTTGGTTTGAAGATGCCTTGTTGAGCTCTAGTGGTCATGGAATGTGTAGGTACAAGATCTGGTGTAGAGGATGCATTGATGGTTGATATTGGAGAACCTGGAGGAGTGGTGTCCATGGGTGTGTTTGAGTGTTCAGTAATATCTGTGGAAGTTGAGGATTCTGGAGTGTCTTCTGGACTTTCAGAAACTGGAGTGAAATGAGGGGATTGATCTATAGTGCTGTTGTCAGAAACTAGAGTGAAAGGAGGGGATTGATCTATAGTACTGGTAGGTTCAGGAAGAGGACTAGAATGGAAGTCTTCTGGAGGTATGTGGTCATGGTGTGGATCTGATATGGTAGGTGTTGAACATCCACACATGGTTGGACTAGTTTGGGGTAACCAGGGATCAATAAGGTTGAGGACATGTGTGGTGTTGGTAGGTATAGAGGTATTATGATATGGGAACTCTGTTTCGTCAAAAGTGACATGTCTGGATATGTAGAACTTCTTAGTACGAGGGTGGAAGCATTTGTACCCTTTATATCAAGTTGCTATAGCCAACAAAGACACATGGCGGGTTTTGGGATCAAATTTGTGGTGTTTTGTGTCCCGTGTGTAAGTGGTAGCACTTGGTACCAAACACCCTAAGACTTGAGTAGTGTCTGTTGTTTATGGAATAGCTTATGGAATGGGAGTCCGATCAAGAGCGGTGGTGGGGACTCTATTCATGACATACACAGCTGTGGAGAAGGCTTCAACCCACAGAGATAAAGGAACCCTGCTATGGAACAGCATAGTGAGGCCAAGTTCTCTAATGGTTCTATGTCTTCTTTCTACCATTCCTGATTGTTTTGGTGTGTGGGCATGAGATTAGGTGAACAATTACTTGTTTGGTGAAGTGAGTCCCCTAGTGAGTGATTAATGAACTCACCACCCCATCATCTGTGTGAAATTTCTTTATGTGTTGATTAAATTGTTTGTGCACATAGTTTTCAAAAGCAATAAAAACATCAACAAACTCAGATTTGCGCTTTAAAGGAACCAACCACACATATTTTGAAAAATCATCAATAAAACTTGCATAATATCTGAAATGTCCTAAGGATTGAACAGGGGCTGGGCCCCACAAATCACAATGAACTAAATCAAAAGAACTAGAACTGGAGTGTTCTGATTTATTGAAGGGAAGCCTACTCAATTTTCCTAATTGACAACTTTCACACAAGTGTGGTTGCTTATTGTGCCCTAGTACCTCAGTGAGGCCTTTATTCTTCAAACTTTGAATGGTTGGAAACTGGATATGCCCTAGTCTCTGGTGCCAAAGCTCAGCAGAACATGCCTTAAATCTTTGAGAGAAGTGCACTTCCAGTGTCCTAGGAATAACATAGAGATTTCCTTTAAGACAGCCCTCCACCAGTACCTGTCCTGTTGTCTTCTCCTTAAGAACACAAGTATTGTTAGTAAAGATACTGATCGCAAAAAATTGTAGTGTTAATTGGTGATAGATGTAAGGTTTTTTTTTTTCATGTCTGGGACTAGTAGCATTTTTTCAATGATAACAGGGTTGGGATAGTTGGCTATGTGAAGTTCTCCTACACCTGTTATTGAAAGTTTTGTACCATTGCCTATTATAACTGAGTCTCTTCCTTCATAGGAGATAAGATTATGCAAGATAGAAGGGTTACCTGTCATATGGTTGGAGGCTCCTGTGTCCATGATCCACTATGTATCTGCTATGGTGTTGTCCAGTGTGAGTGCTGACAGTGCCTGTGGAATGCTGTCATTTTGTTCTTTGGGGTTCCACCAGCAGATCTTGGCCACATGTCCAGGTACTCCACAGTGTTGGCATGTCTCATCCTTGTATTGCTCCCTTTCCAGTTTAGACATCCTTTTAAACACCTTTTTCTGTCCACTGTTTGATGGTAACCCTGCTGTTTGTTGTGCTTGAAAGCCTCTACCAAGAGAGGTGAATCGGAGGTTTGTTCACTCTCTGTTGTGGTCTTTGTCCAAAAATGCCATCCGGGTGAGAGGGGTCAGATTTGAGCCTTTGACTGAGAACCATGTTCTCCTTTGATCTAGGTTTTGTAGTTGAGATACTAGTTCAGTGCAGGTAGGTCTGGGTGGTTTAAGCATTGTGGTGGTGAAGGTTTCATATTGAGGGCCAAGGCTTGTTAACAAAAATAAACTTTCTCTGAATCCTCGAACTGGTTTTCCAATAGTCGCTAAACTGTCACATAGGCTTTTAAATTGCTGGATGTGTTCATTGATGGTTTTGTCTTCATCTTTTCTGAGATAAGTAATTTGCTGTTTCAGATTGAATTCACGTTCCTGGGAATCCTGTGCATATGCTCCTTTAAGGGCATCCCATACTGCTAGTTGATGTATTATTTTTATATGATTAAAAATATGTTATATTATTATGTTTTATCAACAAATTCTATATAAAATATATGAAATTATGGTATAAAGTGTTAGTCTTTATAATTTAGAGTGTTTAGTAATAAAAATAATAAAAAGTTGTAATTTTGTACCGATTTTAGTAAATCGAGTGTCGTGTCGATTTACGTGGGTATTTGTGATGTTTTATTGCGATTTATAAACCAAGACCCCGAGAATCGACATTTTGAAGTTTAATCATATCTTTGGAATGATTTAGAGAGTGCCACGAGTTTAAATGGTCAATTGAATAGCTTAAGTGGACAAGTAGCCAATCAATCCGGATAAGTAATAATAGAGAAATATCTTCGACAAACGAATGGCTCATCAAAATGATATTTTCAGAAAAAGTGTTCTTCACAAAAGTTGTAGATTTTTCCAAGAGTGTTCCAATGCAATTTGAATGATGAAGATTGGAGGTCTAGAACTTAAACAGTGATCAAGTGGCTAATCGACTTGGATTAAGAAAAAATCCCGTAAAAGCTTCGGAGGAACACGAGGTCATCAAAAAAACGTTATCTGGAGAAGAGTCCTTCATGAAAGTTGTAGAGTTTCTCGAGATCTTAATTTTGGCATTTCGTTTGCGATTTTTGGAGGTCCAGAACTCGAGATATGAATTTTACAAGTTATATATAATTATATATATATAAATATCTCATACCGCACATGCTGATTACTTAAGAAGGTGGAAGTAATCATTAGTCCGGACCGATCCGCCTAATACCGGACCGGTCCGGCCTTGGAAGTTTTTCCTATATAAAGGAGCTCATTTCAACAAATGAGGATGTACCAATATATATATAACATCTATATATATATATATCTGCTCCTTCTTCTTTTCTTTTCTTTTCTTTTCTTTTTTAGTAAATAAGGCCTTACGCCGTAATAATGTAATATCGTTGTAATGCTCGAGAAAATCTCGGAAGTCGGTTTTGCTAAAGAAGTTGTAATGTCCGGAAAATACGATTTCGAATCAACCGCCGTATTCGTAACTTTTCTTAAGTATTTATGTTTGTTTTTGTATTTTTGTTGTTATAATGTTTTTAGGCTAAATATAATATCGCCAAAACTATGTAATCGGTTTTATTTCGATCTTTTCGTTAAAGAAATGTTGTTAAGTTAAAATGACTAAAATTGAGTTAATTGAATCTTTTTCTATTTTGATCATATTCAGATTAACATATTTAATAGATCCGAGGAATTCATAATCTAATTATGAATTGACGCCTCGTAGTCGAATTTGAAATAAAAGATAGAAAAACCGGAGGGTAAAATTGGCCGTGTGAACAACGTGATAACGGAATCCGATTTCTAACCGGGGTAAATTTGTTTTGGGAGAAATGAATTTTATTATAATTTGTACTTCGAGATCGTAATAATGTTAAATCATCAGTTTAATTGAAACTTAAACCGAAAGTTGAATCGTCCGGCTTTGACAACCGGAGCCTTTAAAATAAAATTGACCGCTTGACGAACGGAATGACTCCTTTTATCTAAAGGTAGATTTGTACTCGGGACTGTTTAGATTAATTAGTTTACCGTAATAGATTGTGGATCTGGGGTGATGACAATGGACATATGACAATTTCATACGCCGTGTGAGGAGGAATTGTTTACCTCAGAGTGCACCGTTTCACTTACTCAATTGGACCTAAAATAAAAGGAGAGATCGAACACATTTCAATTAATCGAAAAGATCGTATAAACCAATTATATAAGTTTTGGTGATTTCTAAAATTAATATCTTGGTACCTATATATTTATATCTATATATATATTTTGCAATTTATGTACATCTATATATATTTATATATATATATATATTATATTAGAATAACTATTAAATTACATATTTATTTTATGTTAACTAGAATAGTAGTGATCTCGTGGTGATAAAATTGCGATTTAGATCGAAAGTTAATAACAGCTCTTTGGTGTTTAACCACACGTAAAATAAATTACCAAGTTCCCTGAGGATTCGACACCGACTCACCATACTAGCACTACAGTTTGACCCGATACAATTGTCGGTTAAGGACTGGTATTAGCACTAGAAAAGGCCACGTCAGCACATTTCGGAGTGTCGTGTCAGATTTACGTGGGTATTTGTGATGTTTTATTGCAGATTTATAAACCAAGACCCCGAGAATCGACATTTTGAAGTTTAATCATATCTTTGGAATGATTTAGAGAGTGCCACGAGTTTAAATGGTCAATTGAATAGCTTAAGTGGACAAGTAGCCAATCAATCCGGATAAGTAATAATAGAGAAATATCTTCGACAAACGAATGGCTCATCAAAATGATATTTTCAGAAAAAGTGTTCTTCACAAAAGTTGTAGATTTTTCCAAGAGTGTTCCAATGCAATTTGAATTATGAAGATTGGAGGTCTAGAACTTAAACAGTGATCAAGTGGCTAATCGACTTGGATTAAGAAAAATCCCGTAAAAGCTTCGGAGGAACACGAGGTCATCAAAAACGTTATCTGGAGAAGAGTCCTTCATGAAAGTTGTAGAGTTTCTCGAGATCTTAATTTTGGCATTTCGTTTGCGATTTTTGGAGGTCCAGAACTCGAGATATGAATTTTACAAGTTATATATAATTATATATATATAAATATCTCATACCGCACATGCTGATTACTTAAGAAGGTGGAAGTAATCATTAGTCCGGACCGATCCGGCCTAATACCGGACCGGTCCGGCCTTGGAAGTTTTTCCTATATAAAGGAGCTCATTTCAACAAATTTCGAGGATGTACCAATATATATATAATGACTATATATATATATATCTGCTCCTTCTTCTTTTCTTTTCTTTTCTTTTCTTTTTTAGTAGTAAATAAGGCCTTACGCCGTAATAATGTAGTATCGTTGTAATGCTCGAGAAAATCTCGGAAGTCGGTTTTGCTAAAGAAGTTGTAATGTCCGGAAAATACGATTTCAATCAATCTGCCCGTATTCGGGTAACTTTTCTTAAGTATTTATGTTTGTTTTTGTATTTTTTGTTGTTATAATGTTTTTAGGCTAAATATAATACTGGCCAAAACTATGTAATCGGTTTTATTTCGATCTTTTCGTTAAAGAAATGTTGTTAAGTTAAAATGACTAAAATTGAGTTAATTGAATCTTTTTCTATTTTGATCATATTCGTATTAACATATTTAATAGATCTGAGGAATTCATAATCTAATTATGAATTGACGCCTAGTCGTAATTTGAAATAAAAGATAGAAAAACCGGAGGGTAAAATTGGCCGTGTGAACAACGTGATAACGGAATCCGATTTCTAACCGGGGTAAATTTGTTTTGGGAGAAATGAATTTTATTATAATTTGTACTAGATCGTAATAATGTTAAATCATCGTTTAATTGAAACTTAAACCGAAAGTTGAATCGTCGGCTTTGACAACCGGAGCCTTTAAAATAAAATTGACCGTTTGTGAACGGAATGACTCCTTTTATCTAAAGGTAGATTTGTACTCGGGACTGTTTAGATTAATTAGTTTACCGTAATGATTTGTGGATCTTGGATCGATGACAATGGACATATGACAATTTCATACGCTCGTGTGAGGAGGAATTGTTTACCTCAGAGTGCACCGTTTCACTTACTCAATTGGACCTAAAATAAAAGGAGAGATCGAACACATTTCAATTAATCGAAAAGATCGTATAAACCAATTATATAAGTTTTGGCGCTTCTCTAAAATTAATATCTTGGTACCTATATATTTATATCTATATATATATTTTGCAATTTATGTACATCTATATATATTTATATATATATATATATTATATTAGAATAACTATTAAATTACATATTTATTTTATGTTAACTAGAATAAGTAGTGATCTGTGTGATAAAATTGCGATTTAGATCGAGTTAATAATGACTCTTTGGTGTTTAACCACACGTAAAATAAATTACCAAGTTCCACGAGGATTCGACACTGACTCACCATACTAGCACTACTGAGTTTCCCGATACAATGTCGGTTAAGGACTGGTATTAGCACTAGAAAAGGCCACGTCAGCACATTTTGGCGCCGAGAGTTAGGTTAGAAAAAATTAGGGAAGAAGAAGAAGAAAAGAATGGTCCCCGTCTGTTTTATGTTTTTTTTGACTCGGACCGGTCCCAGATAAGCCGGATCGGTCCGTGAACAATTTTTTCTGTTTTTCGATTTTTTTGTGATTTTTGAATAAAACTTATACAAATTCTAATAAAACTTAATTAAAGTCTTAAAAATAAGTTTATAAAATTTTCTTAAAATAAAATTTGAAGGAACTTTTATAATTTCATAACAATTTCTAAAAATTTAATAAAATCCTTATAACACTTTAATAAAAAGCTTATAAAAATTTAATAAATTTATATCAACTCTTATAAAACATCTAAAAAAAAACTTTTATAAAACTTTTATAAAACTCCTCAAATTTTATAAAGATCCAATTTTATGAAATTCTCAGAAGTTATGCGAAAATTTTATAAAATAAAATAAAAGACTCGAACTTAAGGGGTTCCTGATTCTTCGATTTCTAAATCCTCCAAAGTTCTGATATAACGCTCGATCAACCTAACTCCTAAAAATGAGGCATTTGAATTATCTCTCGGAATTCCATCGGGATTTTCGGATAACCACCTAATCGTTCCCTTCCTAACAATACTCAAACACTCATCCTGGGATCTGGTTGTGTTTTTCCCACAGCGTCCAACATGTTCACTTTTTCCACAGATTCTGCATCTCATTAGAAACTTTGCCCTTCTTTTTATCGCACTTCTTGATGTCTCATTACATACTTCTCTTAATCTAATCTCTCTCAACAATTTCTTGTTTTGTTCAAAAACTAAAGCTTCTATAGAAAACGCGACATCTTTATCAAGGCCTAATTTCAAAAGTAAAATAAAAACTCCTATTCTATCTAAAAGACATCCGGATTCTTTTACGTCTATCCGGTAAAAGACGAAAAAGTTTAAACATAATTAAAATTACAGAAAAGTAGAGTAAAGATAGATAGCACTGGTATTTGGGTGATTCCAGTTCTCGCTTTTTTTTTTTTTTTTTTTTTTTTTTTTGCTCGCTTTTTCGCTTTTTAGGTTTGTCGGGGATCAATCAAGTAGCATTATTTCTTCTTTCAAGTGTGATTCCTTCTCCTCTACAAATAACTTTACTCTGTGTCCATTGGCTATAAAAGTTGTATTTCCATCGATTAGTCCAACAAACTCCAGTTTTGTAAACCCGTGTTACTTTAAATGGGACTGTCCATCTTGATTTTAGCTTACTCGAAACAACTTTAAACGTGAATTGTACAAAAGCACTCGATCACCTACATGGAACTCACGCTTAAAGATTCTCTTATCATGGAAGGACTTCTGTATGTTCCTTGTAGATTCGAGCATTTTCATAAGAATCGAGACTAAATTCTTCTAGTTCATCAATTGAAGCAATCTATGATCACCGATGACCTTAGGATCGAAATTTAGAAATCTAATAGCCCGTAAGGCTCGGTGTTCTAACTCAACTCAGGAGATGACAAGACTTACCAAAGACTAGCTTATAGGAGAACAACCTATTGGTGTTTTAAAAGTCGTTTCATACGCCCATAACGCATCATCTAATTTAATTGCCCGCTTTTTACGATTTGAATCAACTGCTTTTTTCCACGATTCTTTTGATTTCTCTATTTGACACCTCTACCTCGACCACCGGTTTGCGGATGATATGCGTTCTAGTTTATGTGTTACACCATATTTCTCAATTAACTTAGTAAATGGTCTATTACAAAAGTGTGAACCTCTATCGCTAATGATCGCCTTGGAATGCCATATCTAGTGAATATGTTCTTTTTAAGGAATCGTATGACAACCTTGGTATCATTAGTGGGAAGAGCTTCATTTTCTACCCATTTTGAAACATAATCTACCATTACAGTAATAAATCTTTTTCCAAACGATATAGGAAAAGGTCCCATGAAATCTATACCCCAAACATCAAATAACTCACATTCTAAAATAGGTTGCATAGGCATTTCATGTTTTTAGATACATTTCCCATTTTTGACAAGATTCACAAGATTTAACGTATTTATAAGCATCTTTATATAATGTAGGCCAATAAAAACCACATTGTAAAACTTTAAAAGCAGTTTTCCAACCTCCATGATGACCTCCTGCCTCACGATCGTGACAAAATGATAAAATACTTAAAGTTTCATTATCAGCACACATTTTCCGATTATCCCATCGAGCATTTACGGAAAAGGTCCGGTTCCTCCCAAGAATAAAATTTTAAGTCATAAAAGAATTTCTTTTTACATTTGCCAAGTCCAATGAGACGGAATATAATCATGAGTTAAGTAATTAATGATATCTCCAAACCAAGGTGAGATTTCCTTAGGGAATCCTATTTTTAATAATTGCATGGTTGAAGGAGTATCTATTCTAAATAGTTGTTCATCAGAAATGAATCTTTAATTTCATTCCCTATCTCTTCCTCGAGTCTCCATTCTACTTAGGTGATCTCGCTACTACGTTTTCACTTCCTTTTTATCTTTAATTTCAATATCAAATTCTTGTAGTAGGAGAATCCATCTAAGAAGACGTGGTTTTGCATCCTTCTTATTCAATTAAATACTTCAGAGTGAATGGTCTCGTGTAGACTATTACCTTAGAACCGACAATATACGATCTAAACTTATCTAAGGCAAAAATCACAGCCACAGTTCCTTTCTCAGTAGTTGCATAATTTAGTTGAGCTGCGTTTAATGTGTGGGATGCATAGTAAATAGCTTTGAGAATTCTATTGTACTTTGACCTAAAAAAACTCCTACAGCCTAAATCACTAGCATCACACATAATTTCAAAGGTAAATTCCACCTGGTGCTACCAAACTCGGTGCAAGAATCAACTTCGCTTGGTCTTAAACGCTTCCATACATTTACTATCAAAGTTAAAAGATACTTCTTTTTCAAGCAAATGACTTAACGGCTTTGCTATCTTTGAAAAATCTGCAATAAATCTCCTATAAAATCCTGCATGTCCAAGAAATCCTCTTAGAGTCCTTAGATTAACTGGTGGAGGCAATTTTTCAATCACCTCGACTTTAGCTTTATCAACTTCAATTCCTATTTCAGAGATTCTATGACCTAAAACAATTCCTTCTGATACCATTAAATGACATTTTTCCCAGTTTAGAACTAAATTGGTATCCTCACAACGTTGTAAAATTCTTTCTAAGTGCGACAAACACTTACCAAAAGAATCTCCATAAACACTAAAGTCATCCATAAAAATTTCTAAGAATTTCTCAACCATATCAGAAAATATAGACATCATACATCTTTGAAACGTAGCAGGAGCATTACATAAACCAAACGGCATTCTTTTATACGCGAAAGTTCCATAAGGACATGTGAAAGTAGTCTTTTCTCTATCTCCGCCGCAATGAAGATCCGTAAATAACCCGAATAACCATCTAAGAAACAAGAATACTTATGACCACTTAAACGCTCCAACATTTGAACTATAAATGGAAGTGGATGATGATCTTTCTTAGTATGATCATTTAGTTTTCTAAAATCAATGCACATTCGATATCCTCGTAATTTCCTTGTTGGAATCCATTCATTCTTATCATTTTCTTTCACTTTGTGAAACCTCCTTTCTTTGGTACAACTTGAGTTGGACTAACCCATTCACTATCGATATAGGAAAGATTATTCCCATTTCTAATAGCTTAATGACCTCTTTCTTGACGATTAATCAGTAAATTCGGGTTGAGGCGGCGTTGCGGTTGAATACAAGGTTTAGCATCCTCTTTCGTAATTATCTTATGAACACAAATCTCGTGGCTAATACCTCGAATATCGGCAAATCGCCCATCCAAAAGCTTTCTTATGCTTTCTTAATAGCCTTATTAATTGATCTTCTTGTTGCTTTCGCTTAAAGTAGATGATATAATAATCGGTAATAGATTATCGGTTTTAGAAAAACATATTTGATTTAAAGGTAGCGGTTTCAATTCCGCATTCTTTGGCGGATCTTCTATTGATGATTTAAGAACTGGTCCTTCTAGTTCTAACTCCAAATACTTATGCCATGGTGGCTTAAAAGTAAGGCTTCCTTTATCTAGAGAAAGGATTATCTCTTTCATTTCAATGTCTTCCTCATCTTCTTTATAGATAGACAGAGTTAAGCATTCTTCTAACCTGTCTTCAAAAGTTGGTAACTGATTATCATAAACAGAATGAATATCTTCTATAAAAGAACATGATTCTGGTGATGTATATGGATGGTTCATAGCTTTAAAAATATTGAAAGCAACTTCATCTTCATTGACTCTCAAAATTAATTCTCCTTTATGAACATCGATTAAAGTTCTTCCTGTAGCTAGAAATGGACGACCTAGAATAAGAGGCGCTGAATATCCTTCTTCCATTTCCATAACTACAAAATCTACTTTGGAAAATAGAATTTGTCTACTTTAACCAAGTACATCCTTAATCATTCCTTTAGGGTACTTAATCGATCTATCCGCCATTTGCAGAGAGTCATTTCGATCTTAGTAAGCTTTCCTATGCCTAGCTTTTTATAATCCTCATAAGACATGAGATTTATACTAGCTCCAAGATCACATAAGACTTTCTTAAAAGAAATCCTCCAATTTCACATGGAATTGTAAAACTTCCGTGATCTTTCAGTTTAGGTGGTAACTTATCTTTGCAGAATTGCGTAACATTCTTCATTTAGGCATATATTCTCGTATTCCTCTAGTTTTTTCTTATTTGATAGTATCTCTTTCGTAAACTTTCCATAGGCGGTATATTAATCGAGCTTCAATAACAGGGATATTAACATGAAGATGACGAAAGGTATCAAGGAAACGAGCATACTTCTTATCGCTTTTGCCTTTTGATTTGATCTTTAGGAGGGTAGGTAAAGATTCTAAATCTATAACCTTTGGCTCCTTAGTCAATTTCTCTCTTCCTTTTCCTTAAACCTTTGAGTATTACTTAGTCGCCATGTTTGAGTTCTTGAATTTTTCCTTTAAATTGTTCCCTGAATCAATCTCTGCCTTGATTTTTCAATTCTTCCTGTTTCTCATTTATTCTAACATGTTCCTTGAATAAATTCCTTAAATCTTTATCCATAGGGTCTTTCAAAATCCTAGGGATTTTTACCCAATTTTCACCTTCATTTTCGTGTTCCAAACTTTATTTCTTTTCAAGAAATTATCTATAATTTCTTCTTCCTCTCGTTGAATTCATCTTTATCTTTAGTTTCATCATTCTTTCCATCTAAATCATTTTCTACTTCATTATTCCCAAAGTTTTCTACTCCATTACTTCCACTAAGCTTCCTACTTCTCAGTAACCACAACATTTACCTCTCTTGGGTTTCATCGGTGTTGCTTGGTAATCCTCCTGGGGTCTCTCTTGTTGTTACGTTCACCTTCCCTACTCAAATGATCTTCCATATTCCTTAATGAGGCTTCTATTGTTCTCATTCTGGTATCATGTCCACTCATAGATGTTTTTATTGTACTCATATCTTTAGTGACTGTACCAATAGAAGTCATCATCGTTTCCATATTCTTAGCTTGAGTAGAATACTACACCCATCATATTTTCCATTAGTTTTTCCCATTTTTCAACTCCTTCGCAGTTGAGTTGAACTCGACGAGTTCTTGGTATACTTTGAGTGGTATGTTGAGGATAGGATCTTGGTAATGATTGTAAATTTCGATTAGATGTACTTTCTTGATAAACTTGGTTATTATTCTATATGGACTGGATATGGCGGTTGTCCTGGTTTACTAGGTTTTCAGGACCATCGATAAGTAGGATGATCTCTTCTAATAGCATTGAATGAGTTTGAGTATGCATTGTTCAAATTCTATCGTGAAGAAAACTCACCTCCTCCCTTGAATATCCTGTTGGTTCTTCACTCCCTAATGCCACATTATCATGACTTGAGTATTCATTTGGTGTACTATTTTCTGAATTTTGGTTCTTATTCTGTTGTAAACCATCAAATTTCCTACTCAAATTCTCCAAGTGTGCTAGAACTTCCGTATTAGACGTACATTCTCCTCGCAAAAGCTACTTTTCGGTGCTAGAACCGGTTTCCCACATTCTCGTTATTTTTGGAAATCTTTTCTATAGCATCGTAGAATCGCTTGAGCTTCACTCATCATTAATCGAACCACCACATGCATGATCTACATCCGCACGTGAGTCTTTTCTCAATTTACGACAGAAGAGTTGAATTTGCATATCTAAGGAATAACCATGATCGGGACACGCTCTTAACAATTTTTTAAACCTTTCCCACGCATTCCCAAGTGTTTCTTCAGATCCTTGTCTAAAGTTAGCAACCTCGACTTTTAATTCCAAATTTCGTCCAGGAGTGAAATATTGTTTCAGAAATTCAGTTTGAATCTCCTCCCAACTAGTAAGTGAATGATGTGGAAGAGACATAAACCAATCTCGGGCTCGTCCTTTTAAAGAAAAAGGAAACATAGTCATTCTTGTCAATTCCTTATGAGCACCTTGACTTTTGGCTGTATTGCACAGTTCTTCAAAAAGATAGAGATGATGATGTGGATCTTCATCATCCTCTCCTAGGAATTGGGCTCTTGCGTCAATTAAACCAAAAAGATGAGATTTAATTTCGAAATTATTCGCTCCTTCATTAGGTAAAAGTATGGGATTATTAGTCTGGTTTCTTCTTACTGTTTGATCACATATAGGTCTCGGGTTTGGTGGATTATTACGATTATTCTGGTTCCGATTTTGATTATTTCGATTATTATTATTATTAGGGTTAACAGGGTTTTGTCCATGCCCTATAGCATGTTCCAGCCCTTGTTCAGGTGTTTCATCACTGATTTCAGCCATTCTCGTATTTCTGTTTGAAGATGATTCTTGGCCAGGATTTCCCTGACTAGTATGACCGCGTTTACTCTCTACTCTTAACTGCCTTTCGTAAGTGTTTATGTCAGGCTTATAAGGAACGAGAGGGGCCTTACCACTTCTGGTCATCAACTAACGAAAATAGAAAATAACACGAAATTGATAGTAGTAAAAATTGGTAATTTTCCTAAAAGGTAACAACCAACGAAAAATAAAAATAGAAATGAGATAAGAAAAGTGTTGACTTATTCTCGAGAGTTTTAAGCTAATACAAGTAGTAACCATAGACACATAAAAAGAAATTAGCGACGTTCCCGGCAACGGCGCCAAAAAATGTGGCCGACGTGGCCTTTTTCTAGTGCTAATACAGTACCTTAACCGACAGTGTATCGGGTCAAACTGTAGTGCTAGTATGGTGAGTCAGGTGTCGAATCCTCAGGGAACTTGGTAATTTATTTTACGTGTGGTTAAACACCAAAGAGCTGTTATTAACTCGATCTAAATCGCAATTTTATCACACAGATCACTACTATTCTAGTTAACATAAAATAAATATGTAATTTAATAGTTATTCTAATATAATATATATATATATATAAATATATATAGATGTACATAAATTGCAAAATATATATATAGATATAAATATATAGGTACCAAGATATTAATTTTAGAGAACTGGCCAAAACTTATATAATTGGTTTATACGATCTTTTCGATTAATTGAAATGTGTTCGATCTCTCCTTTTATTTTAGGTCCAATTGAGTAAGTGAAACGGTGCACTCTCGAGGTAAACAATTCCTCCTCACACACGAGCGTATGAAATTGTCATATGTCCATTGTCATCACCCAAGATCCACAATCATTACATGTAAACTAATTAATCTAAACAGTCCCGAGTACAAATCTACCTTTAGATAAAAGGAGTCATTCCGTTCGTCAAACGGTCAATTTTATTTTAAAGGCTCCGGTTGTCAAAGCCGGACGATTCAACTTTCCGGTTTAAGTTTCAATTAAACTGATGATTTAACATTATTACGATCTCGAGTACAAATTATAATAAAATTCATTTCTCCCAAAACAAATTTACCCTGGTTAGAAATCGGATTCCGTTATCACGTTGTTCACACGGCCAATTTTACCCTCCGGTTTTTCTATCTTTTATTTCAAATTCGACTACGAGGCGCCAATTCATAATTAGATTATGAATTCTCAGATCTATTAAATATGTTAATACGAATATGATCAAAATAGAAAAAGATTCAATTAACTCAATTTTAGTCATTTTAACTTAACAACATTTCTTTAACTGAAAAGATCGAAATAAAACCGATTACATAGTTTTGGCCAAGATTATATTTAGCCTAAAAACATTATAACAACAAAAATACAAAAACAAACATAAATACTTAAGAAAAGTTACCCGAATACGGCAGTTGATTCGTAAATCGTATTTTCCGGACATTACAACTTCTTTAGCAAAACCGACTTCCGAGATTTTCTCGAGCATTACAACGATATTACATTATTACGGCGTAAGGCCTTATTTACTACTAAAAAAGAAAAGAAAAGAAAAGAAAAGAAGAAGGAGCAGATATATATATATATAGATCATTATATATATATTGGTACATCCTCGAATTTGTTGAAATGAGCTCCTTTATATAGGAAAAACTTCCAAGGCCGGACCGGTCGGTATTAGGCCGGATCGGTCCGGACTAATGATTACTTCCACCTTCTTAAGTAATCAGCATATGCGGTATGAGATATTTATATATATATAATTATATATAACTTGTAAAATTCATATCTCGAGTTCGGACCTCCAAAAATCGCAAACGAAATGCCAAAATTAAGATCTCGAGAAACTCTACAACTTTCATGAAGGACTCTTCTCCAGATAACGCTTTTTTGATGACCTCGTGTTCCTCCGAAGCTTTTACGGGATTTTTTCTTAATCCAAGTCGATTAGCCACTTGATCACTGTTTAAGTTCTAGACCTCCAATCTTCATCATTCAAATTGCATTGGAACACTCTTGGAAAAATCTACAACTTTTGTGAAGAACACTTTTCTGAAAATATCATTTTGATGAGCCATTCGTTTGTCGAAGATATTTCTCTATTATTACTTATCCGGATTGATTGGCTACTTGTCCACTTAAGCTATTCAATTGACCATTTAAACTCGTGGCACTCTCTAAATCATTCCAAAGATATGATTAAACTTCAAAATGTCGATTCTCGGGTCTTGGTTTATAAATCGCAATAAAACATCACAAATACCCACGTAAATCGACGACACGACAATTCGATTTACTAAAATCGGTACAAAATTACAACTTTTATTATTTTTATTACTAAACACTCTAAATTATAAAGACTAACACTTTATACCATAATTTCATATATTTTATATAGAATTTGTTGATAAAACATAATAATATAACATATTTTTAATCATATAAAAATAATACATCAACTAGCAGTATGGGATGCCCTTAAAGGAGCATATGCACAGGATTCCCAGGAACGTGAATTCAATCTGAAACAGCAAATTACTTATCTCAGAAAAGATGAAGACAAAACCATCAATGAACACATCCAGCAATTTAAAAGCCTATGTGACAGTTTAGCAGCTATTGGAAAACCAGTTCAGGATTCAGAGAAAGTTTATTTTTTGTTAACAAGCCTTGGCCCTCAATATGAAACCTTCACCACCACAATGCTTAAACCACCCAGACCTACCTGCACTGAACTAGTATCTCAACTACAAAACCTAGATCAAAGGAGAACATGGTTCTCAGTCAAAGGCTCAGAAGTACAGCCCCTCACCCAGATGGCATTTTTTGGACAAAGACCACAACAGAGAG
Organism: Gentiana macrophylla; assembly: GCA_026214975.1. Classification (NCBI taxonomy): domain Eukaryota; kingdom Viridiplantae; phylum Streptophyta; class Magnoliopsida; order Gentianales; family Gentianaceae; genus Gentiana; species Gentiana macrophylla. Next base: position 83,986,567 of record CM047813.1, on the reverse strand, counting down.
CTGAACAAACCTCCAGATTCACCTCTACTGGTAGAGGCTTTCAAGCACAACAAACAGCAGGGTTACCATCAAACAGTGGACAGAAAAAGGTGTTTAAAAGGATGTCTAAACTGGAAAGGGAGCAATACAAGGATGAGACATGCCAACACTGTGGAGTACCTGGACATGTGGCCAAGATCTGCTGGTGGAACCCCAAAGAACAAAATGACAAAGATTCCACAGTAATCACAAGACTACACTGGACAACACCATAGCAGATACATAGTGGATCATGGACACAGGAGCCTCCAACCATATGACAGGTAACCCTTCTATCTTGCATAATCTTATCTCCTATGAAGGAAGAGACTCAGTTATAATAGGCAATGGTACAAAACTTTCAATAACAGGTGTAGGAGAACTTCACATAGCCAACTATCCCAACCCTGTTATCATTGAAAAAATGCTACTAGTCCCAGACATGAAAAAAAAAACCTTCTGTCTATCAGTCAATTAACACTACAATTTTTTGCAGACTGTATCTTTACTAACAATACTTGTGTTCTTAAGGAGAAGACAACAGGACAGGTACTGGTGGAGGGCTGTCTTAAAGGAAATCTCTATGTTATTCCTAGGACACTGGAAGTGCACTTCTCTCAAAGATTTAAGGCATGTTCTGCTGAGCTTTGGCACCAGAGACTAGGGCATATCCAGTTTCCAACCATTCAAAGTTTGAAGAATAAAGGCCTCACTGAGGTACTAGGGCACAATAAGCAACCACACTTGTGTGAAAGTTGTCAATTAGGAAAATTGAGTAGGCTTCCCTTCAATAAATCAGAACACTCCAGTTCTAGTTCTTTTGATTTAGTTCATTGTGATTTGTGGGGCCCAGCCCCTGTTCAATCCTTAGGACATTTCAGATATTATGCAAGTTTTATTGATGATTTTTCAAAATATGTGTGGTTGGTTCCTTTAAAGCGCAAATCTGAGTTTGTTGATGTTTTTATTGCTTTTGAAAACTATGTGCACAAACAATTTAATCAACACATAAAGAAATTTCACACAGATGGGGGTGGTGAGTTCATTAATCACTCACTAGGGACTCACTTCACCAAACAAGTAATTGTTCACCTAATCTCATGCCCACACACCAAAACAATCAGGAATGGTAGAAAGAAGACATAGAACCATTAGAGAACTTGGCCTCACTATGCTGTTCCATAGCAGGGTTCCTTTATCTCTGTGGGTTGAAGCCTTCTCCACAGCTGTGTATGTCATGAATAGAGTCCCCACCACTGCTCTTCAGTCAGACTCCCCATTCCATAAGCTATTCCATAAACAACCAGATTACTCAAGTCTTAGGGTGTTTGGTACCAAGTGCTACCCTTACACATGGGACACAAAACACCACAAATTTGATCCCAAAACCCTGCCATGTGTCTTTGTTGGCTATAGCAACCAGTATAAAGGGTACAAATGCTTCCACCCTCGTACTAAGAAGTTCTACATATCCAGACATGTCACTTTTGACGAAACAGAGTTCCCATATCATAATACCTCTATACCTACCAACACCACACATGTCCTCAACCTTATTGATCCCTGGTTACCCCAAACTAGTCCAACCATGTGTGGATGTTCAACACCTACCATATCAGATCCACACCATGACCACATACCTCCAGAAGACTTCCATTCTAGTCCTCTTCCTGAACCTACCAAGATCTTATAGATCAATCCCTCCTTTCACTCTAGTTTCGACAACAAAGACTATAGATCAATCCCCTCATTTCACTCCAGTTTCTGAAAGTCCAGAAGACACTCCAGAATCCTCAACTTCCACAGATATTACTGAACACTCAAACACACCCATGGACACCACTCCTCCAGGTTCTCCAATATCAACCATCAATGCATCCTCTACACCAGATCTTGTACCTACACATTCCATGACCACTAGAGCTCAACAAGGCATCTTCAAACCAAACCCTAAGTATGCCCTAGCTGCATCCTACTCCACCATTCCAAAGGAGCCTAAGACTGTCAAATCAGCTCTCAAACATGAAGGTTGGAGAGCTGCAATGCAAGATGAACTAAATGCCTTAGCAGAAAATCAGACCTAGGAATTAGTCCCCAGACATACCAATATGCATGTCATTGGATGCAAGTGGTTTTTAAAGCTAAACTTACACCATATGGTACCTTAGACAGGCTGAAGGCAAGACTTGTAGCCAAAGGCTACAGTCAAATTGATGGTTTGGATTATACATAAACTTTTTCTCCAAAGAGTGAAACTAGCACTATCAGGATACTCCTACATGCACCGCCCTAACTTACCTTTGGTCCATAAAGCAACTAGATGTTAAAAATGCCTTTTACATGGCTACATTACTGAATCTATCTACATGGAACAACCCCTGGTATGGTTAGCTTTTCGATATCCTAATCATGTTTGTAAGTTAAACAAGGCACTATATGGATTAAAACAGGCACCTAGGGCCTGGTTTGATAGATTTAGTGCTTTCTTACTTCAATATGGTTTTACTTGCAGTCTTTCAGATCCCTCTTTGTTCTATTGTCATTCTAACAAAGGCACAATAGTGCTGCTTCTTTATATGGATGGTATGCTTATTACAGGTTCAAATGCCCACCTATTGGAGTCTCTAGTTCAGCTCCTAAGTCAGGAATTTCATATGAAGGACCTAGGACATGTGCATCATTTCTTAGGTGTTCAGATTCATCACACCTCCACTGGTCTCCACCTCAGCCAAGCACATTATGCTACTACGATATTGGATAAAGCTGGTATGACAGAATGCAAACCTATGAGGACCCCTATGGACACTAAACTCACAGATCAGTGGACTCACCACCATATGCAGATGTCACATTCTCTGAAGTCTCATTGGTGCCTCCTCAGATATCTCACCTTTACAAGACCCGACATCTCTTTCACGGTCAATCATTTGTCTCAATTTCTCCAACACCCCACTCAAGCTCACATGTAGAGAGCCCACAAACTCCTCAGATATGTCAAAGGCACCATTTCTCTTGGCCTATCATTACAAGCTTCCACAGATCTCCAACTTACTGCCTACTCAGATGCGGATTGAGCAGGCTGTCCCTTAACCAGAAGATCAGTCACCGGCTATTGTACCTTTCTTGGCCCCAATCTTATCTCTTGGTGTGCCAAGAAACAGCCAATTGTCTCAAGATCCAGTTCAGAAGCCGAATACAGGGCCATGGCACACACAGCAGCTGAGTTAACATGGCTCACCTATGTTTTCAAAGAATTAAAGGTTCACCTCCCAGCTACACCAGTCCTATATTGTGACAACTTAAGTGCACTATACATGACAGTCAATCCAGTTTTTCATGCCGAAGCAAGCACATTGAACTAGACTATCATTATATACGAGAACAAAGTTGCCCGAAGGTTCTTGGTCACTAAAAATGTTCCAGCACTTGGCCAACTAGCAAATATCTTTACTAAATCACTCCCCAGACTACTGTTTCAACACATCAGACCCAAACTTGGCTTAGGCCCTCACCCAAGCCTCGTTTGAGGGGGGGGTATTAACAGATATACAGATATACATTCACACATTCATACATTCGAATTCATGCTAGTCAAAGATGGCCATGCAAAGAAAGCCTCTCACATACATATCATCAAACACTTCACATGCATATTATCAGATGCCTCAGGATAACAGATAAATGCGGAAATTTGAACAATTAAATTCAAATTTACCTGAGACTGGAGAGATAAGGATGCTGGAGTCATAAGGCTGGATTAGTCTCAGGATTATCCGAAAAGCTGTCAAAAAATCGAATTCAATTGAGTCCTACAATACTCAAATTGCTGGAAGATGTTAGAGATCAAGAGTCCGGAGGTTGATCAATTCTTTTATATAATGATAGACTTTTTTTTGTGCTAAAGATAAACAATAAAAGTGTACTTATCTGTTTTTGCAAGCTGCTGCTATAAAAGTAGGCCATCGGCCCCAGTTGTAATATCAAGCAAATATTAGAAGTTCTTCAATAAAAAGTTTTTTTCTATTTCTTTTACTCCCGTTTTTTCACATTAATGTGTCAGCGTTAATTTAACCCTTGAAGACTTTGCATTAAATGTGTACTTGTATGAGACGGGTATATATATCCATTCACATAAACCTTCCTAGCTAAGTACAAAGCATAGAATTTTTCGAAATGGTATTTCTACGGCTAACGCTTTATGACCGAGAAAACGTATATGCATGCATATATATATACTAGGAAAAGAGGCACCCGTGCTCCGCACTCCCGGTATCCCAGATTGTAAATATACAATGCAATTTAACGTATGTATGCATTGTTGATGAATTGGATTTTTGGTTTCAAGCCACAGATGTAACATTATATTATAATAAATGAAGAGTCGTTGGAATATGTAAAAGATATAGGGAAAATGTGGAACATCAAACATCCAAGAAACAAAATACATCGCCAAAAACATATTCAACATTTTTTATCTGGGTTCACTCCATAACACTCTTTATTATGGATTCCGGTACTGTAAGTCCACTCTATAACACTTCCATTCAGGGGATTATTGCTATGAGTTATCAACATTAAGCTCTGTACAATGATTTCATTGTTGGAATATGTAAATGCGAAACATTCTGAAACTCTTGTATATTAAGAGAATATCATTTATTACATTGTGTAGTTAATAAAACCATGATTAAATTACAACTATATCCATTTAATATATGTGCGTTGTAAACATCTAACCAACAACTTTAAATTTAAACATTAGTAACATTAAGCTATATATTATGTGTGTATATATTATGTGTATTTATATCTATGGCGGGTGTATCATGAAATACATAAAATACTCTCCCCGTCCTAATTTGTCGTGAAATCTTGAACCCCAGAACTTTTAGGAAATATTATTTATTACATTGCATAGCAACTACCAACCCCATGATTAATGTACAAGCACACCCCTTTTATTATAATGAAATATTTATTTCCAATAAATTTGATATTCATCCGTTCCAGCTATTTAGAAACCAACTTTAAATTAAAACATTAATGACATTTTTTTTAGGCATCCATAACGCCTTTACTACCTTATGTTGTTATATAATAATATATAACATATTATTAAAACCATGATTATCTCACAATCACACCTCTTCCACACTGTCAATACCTTTTTTTTAATAAAGATTGTTACACGGAAAATTCATTCACTTAAGAAAAAATATTAGTAACTAACATTACTAATTAAAATCTATTTGGCACATCAATAAAAAAAATACATCATACATTTTTTTGGGATATTCTTCTTGACTTTTAATGTCAAGAGGAGCAGTAATACTAATAAAATTTCTATATTATCTATACATTAATTATCTATTATTTATCTTACTACTTTTAATAAAATTTATATATGAAGTTTCACCCAAAACAGCCAAAAGCCCACCCAAAAGGAGCATTTTTTTCGTCCAAACAGTAGTAAAAAAAAAAACGGTAGTTTGGCTCCCTATTGAACACGTCACCCTTTACATTGTCTTTTTATTATATATAGTAAGACGATGACATGGAACAATAATAACGTAAAATTTAAAGGACTCGATTGAATTTTCTGAAAATTGTGTTGGTAGAAAAACAAGTGTCACCACACTTATTTAGGACATATGGAAGGAAGGGGTTAAACCGGATAGGTAGATAAACAATTTTAAGCGCATGATCAAAAGATCGTGTAAAAACGTGTCGTGGCTATATATCTTGAAAATAGTCGTATCGCTTGGTACATACAAACGATATGTTTTTATGAAATGAATTTATTTTAAGAAATTTATAATATTTAATGTAAACGCGTCAACAAATTTTTTTGGCATGATACAAAGATCGTGTAATAACAAGTCGTCGTGCTTTTATATTTTGAAAATAGCCGTACCTTTGCTACATATATTCGCACATTAAAGGTGATACATTTGAGTCTTCAAAAATGGAACAATTTAACTCAAACCATTCTTCTCAAAACAAACAAACAAAAACACTTTTTCAATTTGACACGCCCATGAACAGTAAAATATAAAAAATGGACTGGGCCATGAACAGTTAAAAAAAAGGGGACCAATAAAAAAGGCTTAAGGTTAAAAAGGGTGTTTGTGCCACAAATCTTGGGGATATAGTCTTTTTGTTCGAGAAATGGTATGTGATCTTTTGAAGCCTCTAAATCTTAGCGTTTTAGGTGTTTTTGAACCAAACTAAACCCTAATTGGGAAGAGGGAACCCTATAGGGGATTTGAGGACCTTAAGATCGTGCACATTTGTGAAAAAAATGGAGAAAATCATGGTCAAAAAAACGGAAAAAACACAAACAAGAATTTGTTGAAAAAAAATTTATATAGCCAATTCTCCCATAAAAAAAAACACTTGTCACTCACCCTCTTTTCATTGTCTTTTTATTATATAGTAAGTATATATATATATATATATATATATATATATATATATATATATATATATATATATATATATATATATATTTAAGATATGCAAACATTGCTCACTCCCTTGTCCCACGAGAGGAGTAGAGATGGTAATCAGTTAAGCTAGTGTCTTAGAATTATGAGCATGATATTATACCAAAGAATTGAAAGAAGTCACCATTGATGGTTCGAACCTCCACACCTCAGCTTAAAATTCAGTTGTCCTTTTAAAGCATCCAAGCCCTTTGAAAAGTCTGCGAATTGAATGCCAAGAAAGTTGGGCGGCCGCTCGGGGGTTTTTGGGTGCTCACTCTCCACATTGAGTGAAGTGATCCGTAAGTTGATCGGAGCCACACAATTTACATCATGAATGTAAACTAGGGGTGTAAACGATCCGATCCGAATCAAGTATTTACTTATCGAGTCGAGCAACCCCCTTAAAACAGTGATGCTCGAACTCGGCTCGAGATCGCTCGAGCAGGAAAAAAAAGTGCTCAAGATCGGTTCGATAACATATTAATTAGGCTCGAGTTCGGCTCGATTATGCTCGAAAATAATCGAGCACTTTCAAACTCGAGTTTGAGCCCGAGCAGCTCGAAAATGATACAAATGCTAAGATATGCACCTAAACTATTAAGTCCAAAAACATAATAATAATAAATATTATATACTTAAATATAATATAAAAATGCTCGATAAGTTTCGCGAGCATGTTGAGTCAAGCATTAAATTGCTCGAGTTTGGCTCGAGTTCGATTAAAACCATATTCGAACGAGCATTTAACGAGCCGAGTGTGGTGGATTTTTGTAAATGAAACAAAAAGACAAGAAATAAAAATCCGGTTAGTCGCTCCAAGTGCAAAGCTTGTAGTAAAGCGGTTATTCCGGGTCGATCCCACGAGGAACGTGAGGTTGAATGTGTTTTTAAGTTTAGGCTAAAAGTGTCACAAAACTAACAATTTTAGGTTTATCAAATAATGGGGAGAAATGCAGACGAACAAGGATCCGCAATTCGAGAAAGCAGTAAAGGCTTCTAATTTCCTATGCACGCAAATCAACTAGAGGCCGAGATTAACCTATACCCAATGCAAATTACTAATTTCTTAGATAATTTGTTTATCAACTTTTATCAAAGATTGATTTTTCAAGCACGATAGGCATAAATTCTTTCGAATCTATTATCTAGGTTAACAATTTGATCACTTTCGTTTTTAGACAAATTGATTAATCTGAATACTATTGCGGTGATCTAGAGTTCATTCAACTATCGTCAAACGAATATCACAGGCTTTATCTATCGATATCAAGCACAAAATAAACGCAATAGAAATCGAACCTTTTGTTGATTGCAAAATGCAGACAGAAATAAGAAAAACCCAAACACCTCTTGAATTGCTTCACCCGTTCATCCAACCCAAGAGTTTAGCTACTCATAGTAATCTTGAAATCAGAAAGACGTTTTGATTGCATAAAAAAACCAAGAAGAAAGAACAAACTGCTGCTGTTTAATCAATTTAGATGAAATTCGACTGTATGAATGTATCTCTGTGTGTTTTTGGCTAGGTTTTACAATCAGACTATTTATAGAAAACAGGAAAAATTAGGGTTGGGGCGCAGCCGCTACAGCTAGGGTTTTAAGTCGGTTTTGCCCAAGTCGGTCGCTGGACGCCCGTCTGGTCTTTATGGACGCTCGTCCACTCTGCATACAAACTTCGAATCGGGTCGAGTCATGATCAGACGCCCGTCTGGTCAGCGTCCACCCTGCGTCCAAACTTCCTGAATGTAAAATATCCTCCTGGACGCCCGTTCAGATTTTTTCGAGACGCTAAATCTACCATGGACGCCTTCGTCCAATATTACAGACGCTTGATTAATTTTTTTCGAATGCGATTTTCTCATCTTTATCTCTTTTTTTTCCAATGTAATTCGACTCTCATCTCTTTTTGATCATCATTTAAGCATCCACACGTACCTATAGCACATTAAAACATCGCAAAACGTAATATCATCCAAATAATCACAAAATCAAGATTAAAACACCAAAATAAACCAATTTTGCGAATAACTCATTAAAAACCTCACTTGCTCAATAAATCCATTTAAACGCTCATTTTCTATGCAATTTATCCAGATATGGGGGAAATTAACATAAAATATATACTTATAAAACGTATAAAACCACCCTTAACACCGAGCGCCGAGCGGCTCGGATCATTTACACCCCCATGTGCCTCCTATCAACTTACGGGCAGTGGCGGATCCAAAAGATTCGTTCAGCAGAGCCCAAAAATTATTTAATGAGTAAATTGTTTTTTCAATGGGGTCCAAAAAAAATTAAGGGTAAAACTTGAGTAGATTATCATTTTAGCTTTGTCCGTCTATCCCGTTTCAATATATGTACATCCGCCTGTGTTTACAGGTCACTTCACTCTAAATACACTCGACCCAAAAACTTCCCCCAGAATGCTTCAAATAGTTTTTTTGCATTTTGTCTTCATTAGGGAGCCAAAGATTTCTAAGGGCCTCCAATTGATTATAAAGTGGCCTATTCAACTACAAATTATCTCTTCTTTTTTTCAAGGGCAGATTATCTTTTCAACTGCATATATTTTCATTGATGTTGCTAGATTTATGTCTAGCCATGGATATGGGTGTGAAAAGTTAAAATTGATGTTTTTTGGGAAAAATTATGGTGCAACACGTATTTGTGAGTTATACCAAGTGGAACTCAAGTTCTAACTAATAAATCGTAAGTAGACTTTGATCATTGCCTTGACCAGCATCTTAGTTCTTTTAATCAGCTTTAATTATTGAGTTGCAATGTGACATTATGATTCATCTCTAGCAGAGCATGCTAAACTTTGACGAACCGGAATGACCCTTATTATAACCCATGGTCGAGGTCTGTTGACCGGCCCGACATATATTCACTATTCTTGCTCGTGAACGGGGATTGATGTCGAGGACATACCCTCATTCATTGTCATTATTGCTAACAAAGTGCTTGACCATAAACAATCTGTTTAAAGCATCTCTTTAGCATTTTTAAAATCTTTTCTTTTCTTCCCTCAAAAAAAAATCTTTTCTTTTCCTTATCTTTCATGACTTAATTCATTTACATTATAACACGCTTAGTACTCATAAACCATCACATAACTATTATATATATGACAACTAGCACATATCATTTGAAGGTGTTTTGTTCTTTATCATTCTCTTCATTTACTTTCCCCTTGGTCCCTTTTATGCAGTGTAAAATTAGGGTTGGTTGATACGTTGTGGTAGTGAGTTACACACTTAAAGCTTTTTATTAACAACCTAGTTATGACGAGTAATTAGAGTAGTTTAATCAAACCCTTCTTCATTTGGAATCCATATAGGGCTCGTCACTATCTATATATACTACAACTGACCTAGTATTTTTGCTAGTAAAGTTGCGGTCATATATGTATACCAGCACATCACCTTCCTCTAAGAAAATACATATACATACATCTCTTTAGATATATACATGTGTCCATAAATCATAATATACTATATATACATGTAAGTACGCATATTTTTAGACATTTGTAAGCATATTTATTACTAGATCATTTTGTCCAAAAGTAGAACGGTAAGGCATAAGGGAGGTTTAAGTGGTGAAGAGTTTGAATTCCTCAAAGTTGACTTCCACTATTTGTCTCTATATTTTTCCATCTCTCTTCACATCAACGATGGTAGAAACTTCTACTTTCTCCCAATTAAGCCATATATTTCTTTTAATTATACCTCTCACATACAAACTACAATACAACAAAGATCAAGATTTGAATCAATACTAAAAGAGGAAGAGAACAAAATTTTGTATGAAGCAAAACTTTTCTTGAAGGAGACAAAGAATTTGAAATCTCCCAAAAGATGTCTAATTCTTGTTTCCCTAATGGGGGTCCACAAAATTTGCCAACTTTTGCTACTACCCATAATGAAGATGTAGCTTCTTCCTCCCTAGATGCTACTAACTCTTCCTCACATTCCACCTCTTTTTTTGTATAATTTATCTATTCTTAAAGATAAAGTTCATCAAGTGGAATCATTTACTTCTCTTTTCATATCTCCGTGTCCAGGTACGGGTCGTGATCACCAACAATCGGAGTCTACGACTATAGCTATAGCTAACATCGGTACGTTGATTCAAGAAATTGTTGTTACATCTTCTTCAATGATGTTTAGCTGTAGCAAGATGTAGTCTCTTGGATTTGGATCAAACCCTAGTTCTAGCAATCGTATTCATCCACCTAGCACAACTTATCAGCGTGATGATCGTAACAATAGTGTAGAGGCAACACAATTTGGACATCAAGGAAAAGGCGAAAAAGGGTTTTATTCGAACATGGATCTTGATTGGTTTGGTGATCATACATGCTACGATAATGGTAACAACCCTAATGTTGATCTCAATAATTCGTCGTGGAATGCAGAAACTAGTACACATCTTGATATTCAAAATGATAATCCCACAAAGGATTTTCATAAAAAAATCGGATCACCACAGGGTTTTCTCCAAGGAGTTATGATATCATAGAGATGGAGGTTGCTGATTTATTAGCAAAATACACACACTATTGTCAAGTATGTGGGAAAGGGTTTAAAAGAGATGCAAATATGAGAATGCACATGAGGGCTCATGGGGATGAATACAAATCAAAGGAAGCTTTAAGCAAGAATGTTATCAATAATGGAGAGGTCCCAAAATTGCCAAGGAATATTCATGTCCAATTGAGGGTTGTAGATGGAATAAAAAGCATGCAAATTAAGTTTCAGCCACTGAAATCAATGATTTGTATGAAGAATCATTACAAAAGAAGCCATTGTCCTAAGATGTATGTATGTAAAAGATGTAACATAAAGAACTTTTCAGTACTGTTGTCTGATTTAAGAACACATGAAAAGCATTGTGGAGATGTTAAGTGGCAATGTTCTTGTGGCAATACATTTTCTAGGAAAGATAAACCAATGGGACAAGTTGCTTTGTTTGTTGGGCATACATCAGGGCCGGCCCTATATATAGTGAGGCCGGCGAGACCCGGATCTTAAGCCCAACGGTATCGGAGACCCAACGATACATGTTTCACTAAAAGAAAAAAATCGTGTAGATTTAATCCGATCCAACCTAATATAATATGTTAATTTTTCTTTTGATAAAGGCCCAATTTTTTTTTTACTCCAATCGATAAATGTCCCAATAAAAAAAATTACTTGGCCAAAAAAAAATAGACATACAAACAAGTTTTATTAATTTTTTGCATTTATGGATGTTAAAAACGCGACAAGTGTTGGTAAAAATGTAGTACTTAGGATTTGACAGAGAATTAGAAACTCCAAGGTACATTAATAACGTTGTCTTTTAAGAGATGTTTCGTCCCACACGATTTGTCACTAAAGAATCAAATGAAAATCTCTTTCAAGATACAATGGGGGTGTTTGATTCAATGTTTGAATCAAACCCGAAGACACTCAAAGTTTTTCTGATGATGTTGTCAAACTTATGAATTTTCGTCTGCATACTTATGCCTCTTATAGGTTGCAAGTACCCCATAAACGAATGGGGGTACTCCTTGCACGAAAGGGTAGGGTTGTCACTGTTCACCGTATGAAAGCATGCAACCCTTACACGAAAGGGTAAGTACATATCATTTAAAAAATGCATGTATCTGAAAATGCATATCCCTTCATTAACTGATGCATGCAGGTCGAACCCCGTTTCGTTGCGATAACATTAATTCGTACGGCAACTCGTATGCAAACGATAACCAAAATATTTATTTATGAAAAAATATCTAACAATAAGTATGTTTTTAAAAAAACAACTTCAACTAAAAAACTTAATTCAGGGACTTGGTCTTAAACCCAAAAAAAACGAGGGTCGGCCATTCTCCAGATATCAACTCATTGGCATGAATGGCAAAAAGGGATTCAAATGCAGTGCAAATCCAAGTAAAAGATAGGTAAAAAAAATTTTATTGATCCTAATTTGGCATTTATAACATTTTGTTACTTCTTGTATATAAATGTTACAAATAATGTATTATATTACTATGAACTTGGAAAAGAATTATAGTACAAATGCATTTATATATGTGCCTAATGTAGAGTAAGGACTGTTCTAGTACATTCTTGTAGTGCGTGGCTTAATTATTGTTAGGCATGGTGCCCGAAAACAATAATCAAATAAAATGACATTTGTTATTAGTCCATTTATTTGTATATTTGTATATATTTAAATGTACGTCTTAGAACATCCCAAAGGGTTCACAATGTGACAATAATACTCAGAACATAAGAGTTATGTACAAGTGGATTGAGTTCATCTTAATACTCCTTATATGTTAAATCCATGGTGAAACTAATTGAAGTTTGGGATCTTTCAATTAAAACATCATTAGTGCCCAAGAACACTTCATTTGTGACCTTTTGATCCGGACCATTGATGTTGGACATCTTAGTGGCAGCACTTATATATGATTTGATCATATTGGACGTGTACCGATTTAATATGATGATCTTATAATAATTTCATAATGAGGGAATCTAATAAAATCACAAGATGACTATTTATGAATTAATTTAAATCTTGATGTGATAATAGGTTCATGCATATTTCAAGGTGGTGTTTGATGTGGCATTAAAGTTAGCTCAAATAAGCTTTCCCAAACACATCCATTTCGGTTCTCTCATTTGTTAATTTTTGAACCGGTTGATCGGCCGAATTTATGTCTTGGATTATAAATATCAATCATTAGTGAATTAATGGAAGTCGAGGATAAGACATTATGAAGGGGTAAACAGACCATGCCTGACTTCATATACGAATTGTCTATAAAGGATTATTCATAGTTAATGATTATATCAGTGAATACTCGGCATCTATTTATCTATAAATATAGTAGAGTAAGTAATTTTATGATCAAAAGAGTGTTGTCATGAATTTATGGTGGCATAATATCAAGATTAATAAAGAGAATAATATGATTAAAAAGTTTAATCAATTGTTCGATTTATTGGAGCTTTTGGTCATAGTATCATCCCTAGAATGGCTCAGAATATACGAGTTGAAATTTGCACTAAAAATTTTCAGGACTAAAAGTTTTTATTCATTAATCGTGATTAAAAATACAAGCATGAAAAACATGAGACGGGGAGGAGCCTCATTCCACACATCCAAAAAGATGGAGGTCTTCCCGAGCTAAAAGATTAGCATGAATATTTCCTTACCTCTTTACAAATGAAAAGGAAACCGAAACAAAAGCAGGAAAGAATTTACGACAATCATATAAAATGCAGCCAACCGGAGACAGGTCTTCAGAAGAGTTGCTTAACAGATGGTGAATCAAAGGAAATCCCCCTGAAAAACAACTCTAAAACGCCCCGCATGAGAGAAAAAAACCAATGCATTGTACATAGCTAAGGCCTTCCCAGTTAGCACGTACCCTCCTTGCGATTTCTTCGAAAAACAACGAATAATCTTCTCATGTGTGCTCATGAGGATACCTCCAATTGCAACACTACTATCACCAAAAACCGCATCCACATTGAATTTTAGCGTAACAAGACTAAGTAGAACCCATTTCTCATTTTCCGGGGCTCGAACGATGCTCATGAACTTCTTCAAATTGCATGAAAGGAATTCCTCAGCTTCAGCAAAAGAGGAAGTCAAGATAGAATTCAAACGGACCTCTTCAAATATCCATTTATTCCGTGCCTTCTCGATATATATACCACATAAGGTGGATAACTCATATCATTTCCTCTTCACTTTCCTTCTTAAATATTGTGTCAAAAAAATACGAGAAGGTGTGTACCCCATATTTATTAATTAATGAGTCTCATAACTTGTACTTTTTCCAAACTGCATGAGGAATATCACATTCAAAGAGACGATTAATGCAACATAGTTTCTTTTTGGCGATGATAGACTTGGCATACCATCCAAATATTATTTTAGGCCTTTCTAAAAAATGGTAAACCATTAAAAAATGTATTGTTTTTGCCTCTAGCAAAACTAGAACCCTGGTTGTTTATCAAGCTATACTTGACTGCTAGCTTACCATTAAAGCAATACCTAATTTATTTTTAAAAATGTAATGTATATATACTATTGAGTGAAAATTTCGCGGGGCCCCCTAAATTCATAGATTTGGAGAAAGCTGCACGGCCAGCTTTACTAGCCCCCAGGCGCCACACTGTATGTACCAAGATATTATTTATCGGATAAATAATGAGTCGATTTAATTTTTTATTTATCGGATAAACTTTAAAGGAAAAAAATTAGTTTTTTTTTGTTCAATTCGTAATAATCAACATTTTCAAGAGAAATAAATTCATTGTTCCCTATGGGGATGAACATGTTCGTTATATACTCGTAATAGAAAGTAGGTAATTTATTTTTGACGGTTTGACATACACCAGATACGTATCATCATAATTGCTAACAAACACGAGTACTCATGAATCGTAGCTATATAAGCACAAACTAGCAATACTTGTGCAAGAACAAAACGGTGAAGGCACCCAGATAAGATATGTCGAAGTTCACTTCGTGTTGATCGACGCTATGGTTCAGGGCCGGCCCTAGCTATAAGCCGAGGAAGCGGCGGCTTAAGGCCCAATAATTTCGAGGACCCGAATTTACATGTTCCGCAATTTTAAAAAAAAAAACAGTATAGATCTAATTCAATCTAACGTAATAGAATGTGTTAATAAAGGCCAAAAGAATTTTTAATTGACCTATATTTTTTTACTTCAATTGATAAAGCGCCCAAAAATTACAATGTCTAAATTATAAACACACATCACATATGTATACTTTTTTGAATTGGATTGTCACGGAAATATGTTAGAAAAATGTGATAAAACAAACAGAATCGAATGATCTCCAGTGACGTATAAAGCGTTTCTTTAAAGAGATGTTTTAAGACATCTCTCGAGATTTGATGAGATACTACTTTAGAGATAGCATTATGTTTGTCTCGATGATGCTTCTATTCGTGTTTTTCACCGAATCTTGATGTCTCTCTATATATAGACAACGAAAAGATATTGTACATCTTCACGAAAGAACAAAACCATTTCGTCTTCAAAGGATGTGTCAATGAACATGCAAACCCGAAATGGTGTTTCCCAATGAAAAATCCCTTCTATGAATGCTGTCGAACCCCGTTTTTTTTCGGCGACACCTGTCACACTCGATATAAAAGTTCTAATTGACGATATATATAGAAAGCGCCTAAAATATTCCAAGTAGCCCTGCTATGGTTCCATCTGTTATGATAGAAAAGAAGAGTCACAATGAAGAAATTTGTTTTCTTTTCCTTAAAGAAACATTAAATTGATTTAATGAAAACTCTGAATATGTATCAGATTCGGCCTAATGCTTACACTATAAATCAAAATCAAAATCAAAAGAGTTGGTCATCTCTAAAGAGAAACAAGATGAAAGCAACGTGGCTTTCGTGGAAAAATAGTTTTTCATACACTCCAAAATTAGAGGAAAACCTTAGGTTTTTTCCTAGATGAATACTAAAACAATTCGAGAAACTAAATTTAGACGTTCACCCGCCTTCGGGAGAGATAGAATATGGAAGATCTAGGTCCACGATTCATTAACGATTTCTAATCTTTCTTTGCATCGTAGAATAATTAAATTTAATTCATGATTATCGTTTCTCGTATATAATGGATTTTGAATCCGATTATGCTGCGTGATTCAATAAGATCGAATATTTGATTATCTGATTCGGATCTAGAATTTCAATAATTATATGTATGACTATGCATGAGATTAGATGGTCCACAACAGAATCCCATTTGTAATTGGATGAATGAATGTATATATATTGTAGCATCTGTGATCATGCATTTCATTTGGCAAGGGGATTTACAAATTGCAATTACCGTTTGATATATGTATTCGATCAAGTTTTATATTAATTGAGTGCTGCTTTTTCTTTTTTTTCCTTGGAACAGCAATAAATATTTTATTAAAAGTTGCGCTCTGACATTCGATGCTATGATATTGGAAGAAAAAATCTTGAAATTTTACGATGTATTTATGGATTTCATGTTCTAGAAATCGAGTCTATAAGAACTATGAATCAGGGACGGACCCAGCATAGAGGAGGGGTGTATGGCTCCCACTCAAATTTCGAAGTGAAATTACTAGTATACCCTTCCAATAATATTAAATACATGTGTATGTATATAATTTCGAACATTTTAAGATTAGTCTTCTTGTAGCTCAATTGGCATGTTACCTAAGCATTATCCAAGTAGTTTGGTGTTCGAATCTTGACTGTTATATATTTTTTTATCCTTTTTTTGTTTATTTTTTTATCCTACGGTTTGTAATTTATGTTTTATTTTTTCTTTTAAAGTGTTTGATATTTATGTTTTCGCCTTTTTTCTTATTAGCATTTGTGATTTTTTCAAGAAAAAAATTCAATATTATTTTTTAATGAGAATTTGGCCCCTACTGAGAAAAATTTCTGGGTCCGTCACTGCTATGAATGAAGGGTTTTCCTCCTTTTTCCTCTTCCTTGTAGACACCTTTGGCTCATCATACGAGGCTCTATGATTAAAAGAAAAGGAAACCCTCATTTTACAATAATTTTACATCAACTCGATTATCTGTACAACAGTTTTTCGGAACCGGATCATCTAGACGTGTAGAAACCAAAATGACGTCATTTATTATATTTTTTTCCTTCTTTTTTACTGCAGCTTGAAACAACGTCGTTTACCATAGAGGATCCGGGCTCCGGTTTTTTCAGTGTATTTTCACCATAATCAATCGATCTCGGCGTGTACATAATCTACAAAAACAAAATTCTTCTGCAATTCATTCACAGCATATGCAATTCCTGCACTGAGAATCGCAGATGCACCCAATATTATTCGCCATTGAATTTCTGAAGGAATTGCCGCGGTTGAACAACAGACAACAGCCAGTCCAATTAAAACCTTCTCTAATCTTTGGAATGTTTTGTGAGCCGATTTACACGATGAACATTTCAATGTGTGCTGCTCAAACCTATCCAGCATCTGTATATATATCACACAATTTCCAAGAATCAAATTAAGTAAATGAAGTCGTAAGGAACTATCTAACTGTAAGTAAGTTGCTCAAATTTACCTGCTGTTTGGACAAGACAGTGGATGGTAATGTTTGTTGATCAGGGTTCCCGAACCACTCGGGTTGGCTGTTTCCATGTCTTCTTAACCAGTTTCTAAATGCTAAAACAAAGCGATCGGCTTGTGTCGGTGTAAATGTCATTTTTGTGTACTCCTTGTTGATATCAGTAGAACCCTCTTTCGATAACGAAAGAAAGATCTTTTCTTGACCTTGAAGAACAATCATGTCACCGTCATATACTTTGTTTGATGTCCAGTGTTCATACCATCTAGGAACCACCTGTGTCGTATACGAATCAAGCCCGTTACTCAAGAACAATACAACAGAGCAACAAAGGGCTGAATCTCAGAAGCCCGTTATAATACATTGTTGTGTATTTAAGTTGTCTGCCATTAAAATGATGCAACTTTTCAGAAGAATGTTGTTACCTGCCACCATTTAGGACCAGGTACAGTGAACTGGAAGAAATTCCGAGCGCTACAAACAATGGACCGTGTCTTCCCCGGTGCCATTGGAACATTGAATGAGCAAATCCATATAACCCAATTTTGATCCCCCACAATGGGAAGTTTTGTGTTAATCTCGATTCTGCAGATTCATGAATTTTTTAATTAACAGCGCGAAAATAAGATGAATTATCATTAAAATAATGGCAACTACCTATAGAATAAAAACTGGCTTGATCATATCATAAGCATTTGAAAGAATCATCCTCAAATGTAATCCAGAACTCTAACAGGATCACAAAAAGGACGTCTTTTAATGGCACCACAATGAAAATTCCTTTTTTCACAGCCAATTGTTTCGGTATGGTGCCACAGTAAAAACACCGTGGGGCCACTGAAAACGCCCTTACGGAAGGAATATTCTGGATTAAAGAAACCACAAAATCACCAAAGATAATAATCAGAAACTTACTTATTTATAGAGTAACATGGTGCAACGAATGTAGCAGTAATTTTTGGATCGTCGTCATTAGCCCCTGCAAATCCCCAGGGTCCAGATGATTCCAATTTGAAAGGCAGGGGCTTTGCTCTGTCCCTTCTACCAGTAACCTGAAAAAAGCTATTCTGTTACGACAAAATTCTGATAACACACAAAGAAAACATACATATACTACTAAATAGCTTTACCCTTATGTGATAAGGTAAGTTGAAAGGAAATTTTCAGTAAATTTGGTGAACTTGACCTTAGAGTGGCAAATGAAAATCATATTCTCTAAAGGACTGTGAATCAACTTAATATCAACAAACATGAGATGGTAAAGATTCTACCTTGTGGTGTGCAAAATTAATATGGGAAGGATCAGACACATTTTCCATCAGGGTATCATAACCATAGAACAAGTCCCGTTGAATGTTCACCGTTGCAAACTCGGGCTTGACAAAATCATCAGGCAACCTATTCATCAAACACGAAGCTGTGAAAAACAATCGAAAATGGAGCAGTATGAATGGACATGTAAGAGATTAAGGTGTTACATGGGTGGTTTAGTGGCAAGAGCTCGTTCCAATCCGTTTTCATCTGGCCAAACAAACAGAAGTCCTTGAGAAACCAGGGTGGGGAATTTAGTAGCAGAGGCTCTTGGGGACTTCACGGCTCGGGCCTCAGGTCCTTCTGATGAGGCTTGAGGAATTTTAGTACAAGAACCACATCCATCAAAAGACCACCCATGATACGAGCATTGCAAATGCCCATTTTCATCTAACCTCCCTTCCTACACAAAAAATTAGGACACCCCGTAAATCAAGAATCCCAAAAATCAGAACTTACAAAACTTCCATATAAAAAATAGAAACCAACCAAATTCACATAATGTCACATACTTTAGATCTCATCCTAAAAGGATGTGCCACAAGAAAACAGTATCATTAGTCTGATATAAGTAAATGAATAGTTTCAGTAACATAAAACTACAATACCATAAGGTCTGACAATTCCTTCAGTAAATGAGTAGCTCCAGCACAAAATTTAGATACATATGCTTATTCTTTTTTTCTTTTAATCTACCATTTTCACGAGACTTGAAAATATTTGTTCAAAAAGCGCTGAACATCAGACTGTAAGCTTCATACCCCAAATGGCTACCAAGTAGGAACAAAAAAGGTAACAATGCTACAGAATGCACAAATAGATGCGTAAAAATGCTACAAAATGACACGAAAAAGATGCAAACTGGTGCAATTCATCAAATTTTCATCTTTTTAGCATATTTTTTCAAGTTTCCCAATTGAGGTTTTGATTCGTACATGTTGCTGATGAGAAAAGATTTGAGCTATATTAATCCCAAGCAGCCAGCTCTAACAACTAGAATTCACAGACCAGTTCAGCTTATTCATATATCAGTGTGTGTTTTTCAAGCAATTGACATTGAGGTATCAGACAGATACAATTAACTTAAAGAATGAGCAAATATACAGGGAAATACTTGAATAAAGAAAACCAAAAAGTACTAACAGATAAAGGGGCAAGACGATGAGGGCACTTGTCATCAAAAGCAACCCACTCTTTAGCAGATTGATCAAACCAAATCACAAGGTCACGGTTCAACAGTTGAAATGGGGTAGCTACACCAGGATCCAAATCCTCAATCAAAGAAACAGGGTACCAATGATCCCGCCACGAAAACTTGGAACTCGAATCCTCTCTAGAATCTTGATCTTGCTCAATTTCACTTGGAATAACATATGGGTCATCTTCTTTATTAGATGGTACTGTAGAAGTAGGTGGAGCTGCAACTTGTAAAGGGGGAAGAACTTTTTTCCTCTTTTGAGGGATTAAAGAACACTGAAACGAGGTGGTGGTGGTGATTTTGGGGATGGAAGAAAGAGGTGGAACAGGGGCTTGCAGTAGGGATAGTAAAGACGCCATTTTTAATTGTTAGTTCTCTGATTAGGTTATTGCTTCAGAATCAGAGGTTGATATTGTTGGAGTTAAGAGTGTGGGATCTACACGAAAGCTTTGCGTGCAAGATTTGAACTGAAAAGACGGCAAATGTTGGAATGCGATGTAGCTTATCAACCAATACCTCTAATTCACATTGCTTGAACATAATTCAGTTCTCTTTCGTTGTTGAAATTGTTGTAATTAGTGTTCTTCAGTATAAATAAAATAAAATAAAATAAAATTTTGTGTTTTGATTCGTATACAGTATTCGCTTTCGGCCGACGGTAAATGACAAATGTTAAATGTGTATAACACTATACGTCTACTTTTTAGGACGACCCAAAGAATTACCAGTAATAAGTAATAATAACTTTCCATGGCCGGTGCCACCGGTTGCCGGAGTTTGAGCGGCTTTCAGAGAGACCAAAGCATTACCAGTGTAAGGAGGATGTTGAGGTTTGAGCGGCTTTCAGTCTTACGGAGGATCTGAGATTAATTCTTCTCTAGATTAATTCTTCTCTTACCAAGCTTTTTATTATGAAATCTTACTATATTTTACCCTCCAACTTCTAAAAAATACAATCCTTCCTATTTTTTATTTTTTTATTACAATCGAAAGGAAGAATATAACTATTTACAACCACGCCTATTGTAGATTAACACACCACATAATATAGGTATAACTTTCGAAAGAGGAAAACTAGGCTGGAAGATAAATTACGTCTCCCGAGGAATTTGAACCTGAGACTTCCTAGTCTCAGGATCTCAGCTCTAGCCAGTTGAGCTAGGCCTCATCGGCCAATCCTTCCTACTTTTAAAAAATACAATTACCCTCCTCCCCATCACCACCATAACAAACCGTTCAAATCCTATCATTCCAACACCAAAAATTCGATTTATCAAAAATTGATTCTCAATTCAAAAAATCGACTATTGAAGACACTTCAAAAATCTGTTCTATAAAGTGAATATTGTCTTTAAAAAAGTAAATTCGAAAATTGAACTTTTAAAATTCAATCCTCACTGAAAACGTCAGCTTGACTCACACTTTCCTCATAACCAGTAGTCCATGCTCTAAAAGCACCCTCATTTATGCTTTCAACCGCCTTAGAGCATCTCCAATGAGGGGTTTGTGTTTTTTTTTCAAAGCTTTATGGAAAGGTTTTTGCTATTGGAGTAGTAATGACAAGATAAAGCTTTAAACAAAAGCTTGGTAAAAATGGACCGGTTCATCCAAGAGAAAAGCTACAAATGTTTTTTTCTTTTTTTCTTTTTAGCTTGTGTAGTAGAGAAAAAAAAAAATATATGTGTAGTGGGTCCATGCTATAAAACTTTATAAGAAGCTTATTGTTGTAGACAAAAAGTTTTATACAGATATGATGTGGCATAGTCATAAACATTTTAAAAGGTTTATGAGTGGAGATACTCTTACTTACATTAAAGGTGGTGGCATGGTGAACAGGGGTAACGTGATGACATGTGATGGCATGGTCAAAGGTGGATGGTGTGGGGAAGGGTTGATGGCATGGTGAAATGCGGGTAACGTGAAGGTGACAGGTATATTGAAGCATTGTGCCTATAATGAAGGGTGGCGTGGTCAAGAAGATCGGAGAGCACAACGGCGATGGTGAAGAGTAGTTGCATGGTGAGGAGTTGTTTGATGGTTGGGATTTGTTGGACAAACGTTGGAGGTGGTGAATCAACGAGGCTTCTTGCAGGAGAACAAGCATTGGTGTTGCAAGAAGGGGAGAAAATCTGCAGATACCTTAAACACACATTTTTATGTTGGCCTCAACATCATCTGCTAGTGACTCCTCCACACACAAAAACATTTACTTAGCTAAATCAAAACTTTATTTTCGTTTACCATAATTGGATTCACTTTTCAAAGGTCGATCCTGCCATCAACTTCTCAAAACTATAGAAATGTTGATTCTGGAATCAACCATTCAAAAATCAATCGTGATATAAGGTTGAAATAGTTGTTAGATGTGATGTCACATGTATGATTGGTAACATCACAATCAAAAGTATTTCTGAAAGATTGACCGTAAATCAATGTAGTGTCACAGTAAATCTACAAAGGGATACGTGGTGCCTCTTAATTTAAATGTCCAAGTAGAAAATATGTAATGACACAAAAAGCTCCATTAAAATCATAATCAACATTCATAAATTCAATTTCTGAGTCAAGAGGTAATGATCCGACTTTCGAAAAGCCAATTCTTGACTAAAAAATCAGCCTTAAAAATTGAGACAACACACTTGCTTAGCTAAACCACCCCATTTGATACCCCATCCATAATCAAGACACAAAAAAGGGCTGAGCAAAAAACAATACCCAAAGCAAAAAAAGGGGGGCAAAAACCAGTTGTATGCATTCCAAATGAACTTGAAAGCTGCAATAAACCATCCATAATAATACTACTACTAGAGAGTAAACTTCAAGCACAAAAGTATATGAAAAACAAATTTCAACATCCAAGTACCGAGAAGGAACAATCCTAATGCCCAACATACACGCTAGACACATAAACGATCACAACCCAGAGCAGTTGCACAAGGACAGTAATAAGTATCTATATCCTGAAATAAATATCAGGTGCAGTAGGAGAGATTTCAGCAAAACGATTATTTCCTCACTTTGCAACCATGGTCTGGGCCTGACTTTCTTGCTGCTGCTGATAGTTGAGTGGCCTCCTGAACAGCATGATGTGTGGCTCTGGTCGGTGGATTGCATAGTGAACCCACCCACGGCTCTGCTGAACCCCAATTGCACGCCATTCATTCTGTGAACACAAGTACCAACAAAATTAGAGACGAAATCAGAGTTCAACACAGATGTCTAACCAAATTCTTGATATATAACAGTTCCCATGAAATAAAAGAACCATTTTAACATAGAAACTTGTTCGGAGCTTCAAACACCATTTTAACATAGCAGAACGGAAATGCTACTTCCGCAACAAATGCTTAGAACACGCTTTCACTCCATTAATGGGACTCACATCAATCAGTACTATGAGATGATCAATGATATAAAAGCGTCTTGCAACCATTTGTTGCAGAACTAGCACAATTCATAGCAGAAATGGCACAGGATGCTTGAAAGAATAATTAAAACAGGGAAACTAATTACACATAATCTTATCAGAGTTCCCAAAGAACATTGTATAGACAAAGGAACCTAAGCGTGAAACTCAAATCAACCTAAATGGATCAATTAAACAACATTTTCTGGGACTAATTATATTTCAAACAAATGAACCCTCAAAATCAAAAACGGAAAAGAGGATTTAAGCTAGCTAACTTTCAAAATTGAATAAAGATAATTAAACTCACTTCAGAAAGGAGACGATTCTTGGGGAGCAGTTTCGCCACTTCAGGAGGGAGCACCACATGCCTGAAATTTCAAAAATCTAAACTATCAGGCAACAAAAAAAATGCCCAAAATCCGGAGAAATTTTTTTTTATGCAGGAGAGGGAAAAAAGCTGAAATGAACATTTAAACAGGATGCAAAATCAAGGGGAAAAAAAAAGCATACGAAAGATATACCTGTACTCGTAGGTATCATCGAAGTACTTCTCGGAATACTGGATCTGACCCATTTTTCACCTACGAATCACCCAAAAAACAAACTGAGAAAAACACATAACAAACAAACAAAAAATCAAACAATCGATCGAAGAAAACAGCAATCGGAAACTCTATTAAGAGCAAAAATCATAGAAAAGTACCTCCGGCGAGTGCAGATAGAAACTGTGAGTGAAGATATTTGAGAAGTGGGTGTGGATGGAAATTATGAAAGGGAAATGCTTTGATGTAGGCGACAGAGGGGTGGAAATGGAATTGAATATTTATATTTGGTACCGATTTAATAATATCCTGAAATTTCGTTATACGTAAATAGACGTGTTTTGACCAATTTGAATTTCAAATTTTCAATAAAAATTCCCGCTCACTGATTTGAAACGATGCACCTTTTGGTTTGTAATTACCATAAACGCCCCAAATACAATGGATTAGTTGAATCATTAACGGTCTATCCTTTTATTTTATTTTTATTTTTATATTTAGAGGCTAAAATTTGGTTCAAATTTAATTGATTTTCAATGACTTGTTTTTTTAAAAGAGGTTTTCATTGACTATCATGTATTATGAGGAAAGAGATAAGAATATTTTTTTTCATCAGGAAATATATAAGAATTAAAATTTACTTTATTCATTAAATAAAATTGTTTTCTTCGCATAAATAAAATTGTGTGAATAATACATGTTGACTTGTTCAAACATACATACTGAAATTCATCGTTCTTAACGGGATTTGAATTCAGCACCAGAAGAATGTTGCATTTTTTTTTCTTTATTCAAATTTAAAAGTCAATCCCCTCAAAAAAAAAAAAAATTTTAAAAGTCACCGATGTCTAACAAAGGTAAAACATCCTTTGTTTAAGAGAAATTACCATGCAAATAAATGTTGCATCATAGCACTTTTCCATTTGCCTCATCTCATGCTACGGCTTTGGCTTAGATACCGGTTTATGCAGCATAGTTGAATCTTCAAATGGCAACACTGGATAATGTTTTTGGTATTTTTTTAACTGCAAGGGGTAAAAAAGTAAATTCACTACATACATGGGTCATTTGGAAGCAATTTTGCTATTGTCACAATAAAAATGCATAACATTGCAAGGACATAACAAAAGTCATTGTGATATTTTGTTGTGTGTCCGCTAATCCGCTATGCATCATGTTATAATATTTAAATTTGTTGCCACAATAGCATTTTCTATTCATACCGAATTACAAATAGAAGAAAAATAAGCGAGAGGAAACTGACTTGTTTATCGTCTAAATCTTCAAAGGCTAATTTCTTCTTCCAAAAGCACTCTGCTCCTTTTGTAGCTGGCAAAATTACTTCTTTAACCCTTATGGATGCCAGCAGGTTTTCAACACATCCTAATAGTGCTTGACAATAACCCTGAGACCAAGAAATTTATAAGTGGTACTAAAACGGTCATTACACAACTAGCCACAACTATATTACTGTTAGTGACGAATTCGGAAACCGAATTATCCAAAACATAAAATAAAACATAGGGGTACAAAAGTAGCTGAAAAGTAAATTATTCTTAACAGAACGCTGTTGTTTTTATATGATTTTTAGCAGGTTTTCATTGTCAATTTTGTTTTCTTGAGACTCACCCTGCGTTGATAACCACTTCTGGTTGCGGCCAGAGGAACTTCTGCAAATTCTTCGCCATAAATTCGAAAGATCACCGTACATACTACTTTTGACCTGATAAAACAAAGATTATCCATTATGATTTGCGGCATTTTAAGAAGAAAAAAAAAAACACATTTAAGATCATAGTAAAATGAAATAATTACTAACTTTTGAATCAACACAGCGCAGTACATCCCGCTATAATCCTTATTGTCTTTACTTTGTCTGCATAAATTGCATATCAAGAAGTATCTTAGGATTAGCTTTTTCAACCCTAGCTAATATATTGAAAAATTAAAACTAAAAAAAAAAAATGAAGTTTTGGCTGACTAAGTAGTGTTAGCCTCGTAACAAAATTGGCATGATCATAACATGTAACACAACAGATTTTTACACTATTGATAACGGTCTAGAACCCGCTCATTAATACGGGTCCCTTCATAATCATTAATGCTGTAAAAATGTCATTTCACCTGGTGTGATAGTGAGATGTACGTTACTTACCCGCGGACCAACACACGAATAAGATCTTTAATATTTCCATATCTTATCGGCCTAAAATTTTCCTGTAAATAAAAAACCATCAATTATAAATGACATCCATCCAAGCACTTGTTACGATATTTCATGAGTTTTACAAACAACATCGATATATATTTGAAATTTTGAAATAAGGAATCTGTAGAAATCACTGCAATAATTTAACAGATAGGTAGAGACTCACATGCAGTAGATTAATAATACGCGATAAGCACTTTCTGTGTTCTTTGCCGGCGGTTTTACCGCGTAGAAGACGCCATTTTAGGTTGAGATCATAATCACTTCCAGAACCAACACTTTGTTGTTGTATATTTTGAATAATGCTCAACAATGGTTTAGGAAGATTTTTTAACCCATCTTCTACTTTGTGCTGTAAAACAGAATGCATGGCCCCACATTCTCTACTGCAGAACCACACTTCAGGCTGACACTGTGAAAAAATAAAATATATAGTAAATTAGCAAATAAAAATAACCCTAATTCTACTACTGTCACAATCAAATCAACAATATCAGTATTATAACATGATATGATATTTAATAAGACATACACATGCCATATTATGCAGAAAAATATAATTATGTGGAGAGTGTATTTTGAGGTGAAGTGACGGGTGAAACAATCAGATCCACACAGTTCAAATACAGAATGAAACTGTGTGGTTCGTAATCCTTCACACGGTGTCTCCACACGTGTGGAGACACTTCCATGTTATGCATGCACACCGTCACATTAACTATCAATACGACACGTGTAGTGTCAATCAGACTGTGATGTAGTAATAATTGAATGCTAATTTTACGTTAGCATATTGTAATACCTTCAATTCATATTTTAGGCACCTGACATGGTGTTCCCTTTCACACTACAAAACATCGCACAACAAATATTATATATAGTTAGCATATATATATATATATATATATATATATATATATATATATATATATATATATATATATATATATATATATATATAACTGTCTAGTAAAATGAAAGCATTATGCATATAGTGATAAATAATCAAGCATACCTGATCACAGATGAGAACAGTGTCAGGAGTAAAGCTAGTAGAACAGAATTGTTTGCCACTGCACACAACAATAAAACATAAAACTGTCATTTTTTTATAATAATAATAATAATAAAAACAGATTGTATAATATGAAAAAATGAAAAGACACTACGCATGTCAATCATTTCCAAAAAAAAAAAAAATTCATCGATTGAACAGTAAAGTTTCATTAAAGCGAAAAAGACACAAATGTGTGTCACTAGAACACATAAGATTATATTATAGTTGTACCTGCACACACAACATTCAGAATCAGAAGTTTGTAGAGAAGGATCAATTTGATTGCTTTGTTCAGTGGGATCGACTGCATCGATGTTACTTGCTGAACAAGTTTCCTCCTCGAACATGCTACTTGAGCAGAACACATCATCGTCGACACCGCTTTGATCTGTTGATATATTTTTATCATCTTTCATCTCCAAAGACAGCTCGTGCAGTGACATCCCGTTTGATGTGAATATGTTCATGTATCTGGAAAAGAAATTAAAACATATCAATCACTACACCAAACCTACGTTCAGGGCACCGTACCAGTGACATTTGACATCCGAAAAGTCGATTTTAAGGTGTTAGGTTCAATTTTACAGGGGCGGTCATGACCAGTGAAAAGTAGATTCTAAGGTGTTACGTTGAATATGCACTTTCGACCTCTAAAAAGTCGAACTCAAATCTCGATACGGTGTTACAGTGGATGTTGTGTGGTGCCCATGCAACAAAATTATATATATTCATATTTGTATACTTACGGTTTCCGGCGAGCCTGAAATCCGGCATGACATTCAAAAACGGAAGGGCTAACCTGTTCAACGGAGGATAAAAATGTCAATTTACAGCCCAGCACAATTATAATAAATTTTAAAACTTTAAATTCACGTACCAATGTACTGCAACCACACTTGCAGGATATTGATTTCCCCTCCTTAACACCATCAAGTATTTTCTGCCAAACAACATATATTAATCAATTACTCTTAACATTATTTATGATGTGAAAGGCCTCTGTGTTTTTATAGGTCATACGCTAAATAATCAAAACGGGACATTTCGAAAGAAACGAACGGTTTTGAAAAGATCGATATGTCACAAATTTAAACTAATAACCTTATTAAACCAAAAGAAAAACCGAGCCCCTAAATTTTGATTATTTTCCGAGGCGCTAAGTCATGGCCTTGTTGGCCTATGCCCTGGGATGAAAAACCGAGCCCCTAAATTTTGATCATTTTCCGATACCCTAAGTCACAACCTTATTGGCCTATGCCAGGATGAAAAACCGAACCCCTAAAATTTGATTATTTTCCGATCCTAAGTCATGGTCTTATTGGTCTATGCCTGAGGATGAGAGGACTCGTTATCCGAGAATCTCGTTATAATGAATTGTATAAAATTGCTTTTTTACTTTTTCAAAAGA
Source organism: Gentiana macrophylla (assembly GCA_026214975.1). NCBI lineage: Eukaryota > Viridiplantae > Streptophyta > Magnoliopsida > Gentianales > Gentianaceae > Gentiana > Gentiana macrophylla. The sequence goes on along the minus strand of CM047813.1, from coordinate 83,957,791 downwards.
GAAAACGCATTTCTTTTCTTTTTAAACTTTATCCGTCAAAGAGTCAAAATTACATCAGCAAAGTCAAAAGTCAACCTTTCCTCCATCATAATAACCTAACTCAATTCCATCAGGAAGCAATTCTGAGTCGAAAACCGATTTGTGCCATCCCAAAACATTCCTGCTATAAACAAAATAAAACAAGAAAACATCAAGATTATTATTATATATTAATGATTAAATATTAAATAATCACCAAACTGCTAATTAATAGTTAAAACTATATATCCTAGCTAGTTGTATAAATATCTTCTCCCTTAATATATGGCGAAATAGTTTTATCAAATTAATAAGCATAATAACATAACATGATGAAGAACTAAGTAATACAAATTACAAAAATTAATATACTTACTTCTTAATTAACTTTGTATTACCCTGATTAATACTTGATGACCTGATTTCAAATATAAAAGTTAGTCAAACGTGGAACATTAGATGAGTCAAAAGAAATAGAACACTAAGTTTGATAATTAAAATTAATATTTTTCCACTCAATGTGCAAATTACACAACTAAAATTCTAAACGGAAGCATAAACATAAGTAAAACGTTAACTAAATCAGTTACAGGACTAATTTTACTACTTAACCGTAAAAAAGTCACAAGAAAATACCTTCCATTTGTATCATTCATCTGAGTATCTGTATGTTGAGTATCACCATAAGCATATTCTACAGAACTTTTTGCACTCGCGGTGCTTGTACTGGGTGAGTCAGCTCGCAATTTCCCGATAGTTTCTTTAATTGTTCGGGCCAACTCGGAAACTTCAACATTTTGACATGCGTCCAAAACTTGACGTAGTGAATTTCCATTATATACGTAAATGTAGTCTGCAGGACGTTTGTTGGGACTACCGGCATGTATCTCAAACTGATTCGGTGTCACTCTCACATCCTATTTTTATATACGTGCAAAATATAATGGATTACGATGAAAATCTAGTAATCAACGAATCATATATCATGATCAATGTTAGATGAACTTTTTTTTTTTTTTCTTTTGAACAACCAAAAAACTTTTCATATATCAGCAAGATGCTAAAAAATATTACAAGAGAAAAGAAAACCCAGAGAACCAAGGAAATATCCAATGGAGACTATCCAATCATTGCAAACAAAGAGAATTTCCAAAAGAGAATAAGGGGCAAAACCCAAGCTGCACTTCTAGTTCAACACACTTCCAATTCAACAATGATCCATTTGACCGACTTCATGACCAAAGTCGATCTCCCAAAGCTTAAGATGTTGCAGCCATTGGATTAGCCTTCCATTCCTCCCAATCTAACTTCTTGAGGCAATTGGTATTAGAGAGCCAAGAAAAGGACAACCTCTGAATCTCTCTGAATAGCAACTCCGGGTCTAACACGATAGAATTAAAGATGACTTTATTTAATTGATTCCAAATTACCCATGCCGTGACCCCCACTAGAGCTGACCAAAGTCGTGAGGTCAAACTCGAGGAGGGAGCAGTCCCAACATTCATAAAGCACATATCACGAAAAGAAAAAGCATTTAGCCCAACAATCTTGCACCACCTTAGAATATGTTAGGAAAAACGAACCGAGCTATAGCCCTTAACGACGGTAACACAAAATAACAAACGGAAGGAAAAAGACAAAACACCAAATTTACGTGGTTTCCGGCAATATGCCGACTAGTCCACGCGCGGGCGAAAGAGAAATATTACTATGGAGGAAGATTACAAAAGATACAATCTCCTGACGCCTAAAACAATAGCCAAAATAGCTAAGGCAATTGAGGGTTTATCTTTATTTTGATACACAATTTGGCACATTGGTACACCTTAAACTAAATAGTCAATAGGCTATTATATACCAAGCCTATGTCACATTAATCCATATTTGCCGATGTGGGAAGATAACAGTATGTATGCAAATTGACAATTAGACAATTTGGGCTTTGGCCCACTAACTAACAAATCTCCACCTTGGGACAAAGGCCCACATCCAGAAATAATAATACTACTCTTTCTCCATAAACTTCAAAGTCTTCAGAATGTGTCAAATAAGTCCAAGCACTGCTTGAACTTAACAAATGGACGACGCTTCATAATGTCTAACTCTGAACGGGATGACATACGGATTGCAGAATCGCCAATAACTGTGGACCCTTGCAAAACATACAAACCACCAGACCTGCAAGCATTTATAACAACAAGAGCACCTTTAATTATCTTCAGAACTACACCTTCAGCGGTGTACCTAAATCCAAAAGTACCAAATGCGCCCAAAGAGATAAGATTTTTCTTCAAATCCGGAACATGTCTGACTTTCTTAAGTGTTCCGAAAACACCATCATGGGTCTTGATTCTAACCGTACCAATACCAGCAAACCTTGCAAACTGCACCGTTGCCTAACGAAACAACTCCACCTTGAACTGAATCATACGTGGAAAACCAATCCCTATTGAGACACATATGATACGTGCAACCAGAATCCAAGATCCATTCATCAACAGACCTTAATTTATCATCAGCAAAGAAAATATCTCCATCACTCTCATCTTCAACGAAACCGGCCTGACCAGACTCTTTACTATGCTCTTTCTTCTTTTCACGTTTTTCTTTGTTCTTAAGACGAAAGCAATCAGATTTACAATAATTGCACGTCAAATCTTTATGTCTGGGATTCAAAACATAATTCTCACTATCTACATCCTTCTTATTTGATATGCCCCGAACTACCAGCACGTCTTCCTGACTACTACTACTTCTCCGCAGTTATATCTTTATCAATCTGCTCTTTCGATTTCAAAATCGACTTAATTTCTTTGTAAGAAATAGTTTCCTTACCATAAAGCATCGTTTCCCTAAAATGCTTAAACGACTGGGGAAGCGAACACAATAACAACAGGGCCTGATCCTCATCATCAATCTTAGCATCTATATTACTCAAATCCATCAGCAGGGAATCAAATTTATCTAAGTGCGATAAGATAGATGGCCCTTCAGACATACGAAGCATATACAAACTTTTCTTTAAATAAAGCCTATTCTTAACGGTTTTCTTCATATATAAGGATTTTAATTTTTCCCATAAATCCTTAGCAGTAACCTCAGTGGCTACCTCTCTTAAAACCTCATCAGAAAGACATAAGATGATACCTGACCTGGCCTTCTTGTTGAGACCATCAAACTCCTCATCTGACATTTTCTCCGGCTTTTTCTCCTTCCCAAGCAGCGCAATATCGAAGCCCTCCTGAACAGCATGGCCTCCATCTTCAACTGCCACATCCCGAAGTTGACGTTTCTGTCGAACTTCTCAAAATAATACTTAGTTACCGTCATGGTGGCTAATTGTTTTCAAAAAAAATGCTCGGAAAACGTCGGCTAAAAAACCACGGCTCTGATACCAGTTTGTTAGGAAAAACTAACCGAGCTATAGCCCTTAACGACGGTAACACAAAATAACAAACGGAAGGAAAAAGACAAAACACCAAATTTACGTGGTTTCCGGCAATATGCCGACTAGTCCACGGGCGAAAGAGAAATATTACTATGGAGGAAGATTACAAAAGATACAACTCTCCTGACGCCTAAAACAATAGCCAAAATAGCTAAGGCAATTGAGAGTTTATCTCGATTTTGGTACACAATTTGGCACCTTGGTACACCTTAAACTAAATAGCCAATAGGCTATTATATACCAAGCCTATGTCGGCTACTAATCCATGCGCTACCGATGTGGGAAGATAACAGTATGTATGCAAATTGACAATTAGACAATTTGGGCTTTGGCCCACTAACTAACAGAATATGAGACCAAATCAAAAAGGTCACATCGCATGCGAACAAAAGATGATTGACTGATTCTTCAAATTTGTAACATAGCGGACAAAAAGAATCCTGTATAAGGACACCACGACGAAAAAGATTCAGCTTTGTAGGAATTCTATTGAGACTTGCCTTACACATGAAAATGTTCACTTTCGAAGGAAGCCATTTATTCCACCTCGCAACCTACTCATGATCCAAAAGAACATTTTTAAAAAATTCCAACTCTAATTTTTTTCGCAAATAAGCCACCGAGAAAACACCATTCGAGCAAAGACTCCACATCAATTTATCCCTTAATCCTACATTTCCACAAAACGAATTAATTAGTTCCTCCAACCTTCCTATCTCCTCTTCCTCAAAACCTCTCAGCCTCGTCCTCCAAGACCATTTAAAAAAACGCCTATCTTCTATCCAATTTATCACACTATAGCAACCACATCACCTTTGGCTAAAGAGATCCTAAAAAGCCTAGGAAAAGCAATTTTCAAAGAAACATCTCCCATCCAAACATCCTCCCAGAACCTCACCCTATTACCATCCCCCACTACCCATCTTTCCGACCCCACCAAATCCACACCAACCTTCTTAGAATTTTTAACAGCACTAACAATACTCTTCCAAACTCCCCCACCCCCCAACCGAATACCGTCTAAATCCCAAGCACCCTCAACATCGTAAATAGACACAATTACTTTTCTCCATAACGCTTTTGGTTCTGAAAGAAACCTCCACCACCATTTACCTAGCAAAGCCAAAATTTGAACCTTAAGACTACCCACCCCTATGCCACCCAGTGATTTAGGAGCTTGCAACAATTTCCAACTGACCCACGCAATTTTTTTTGAAGTCTCATCCCCTCCCCAAAAAAAAGACCTCACACTTTCCAAGAGATTTAACACACATTCAGGAGGCTTGTAGATGGAGAAGAAGAAGAGCGGAAGAACACTTAGAACTGCTTTGATGAGGACCAATCTCCCTCATTCTGATAGTGAAGACCGTTTCCACGCACATAATTTCGCTTTACATTTCTGAATAACTACCTCCCAAGCCTTGGATCTCTTCATATTTTGCCCCACCCATAGCCCAAGGTATTTTAATGGCAGAATACCTCTCTTACACCTAAATAACTCAGCCGCGTTAAAGAGATCTTATCCTGAACCTTTATCCCTGCCAAAGAGCTTTTCCCCATATTTATTTTCAAACCCGAGATCTGCTCAAAACAAGTTAGGATCCTTTTAAGATTTCTCAAATTTTCCATGCTCCACTTACCCAAGAAAACCATATCATCGGCATATTGAAGATGTGAAATCGGGACTTAGTCGTTACCATTACATACCCCGCAAATTTTTTCTTTTGCAATAGTTTCTTTCATTAAAATAATCAGCCCTTCTGCCGCAATAAGGAAAAGAAAGGGAGATAAAGGGTCTCCTTGCCTAATACCTCGTTCCAAGTTGAACTCCTTAGACGGACTACCTCCCACAAGAACCGAAGCTCTAGCCGAAGATACACATCCTTGCAACCACCTTCTCCATTTTACGCCAAAACCCATGTTCATTAAAGTATTGTCCAAAAAAGACCAGTTTACACAATCAAAAGCCCTTTCAAAATCTACTTTAAAAATAAAGCTAGCCACACCTTTCTTTTTTAAATAATCCACCGCTTCATTCAAGATGAGAACCCCATCAAGAATTTGTCGTCCCTTGACAAACCCGGACTGACAGTCTCCAATCACCGAAGACATTACACATTTCATCCTTTCTGCTAGAATTTTCGCAACAATTTTGTAGAAGCACCCAAGCAGACTTATCGGTCTATAGTCTTTAATTACAACTGGATTTGCCGATTTAGGTATCAAGGCAATAAACGACGAAGTGCACCCGTTAAGAAATTTAGCTGTTTCTTCAAATTCTAGAATAGCTTCACAAAAATCTGATTTCAAAATTCCCCAAAACTTCTTAATAAAATTAAAGTTAAAACCATTTGGGCCTGGGGCCTTTGATCCTTCACACAACCACACAGCAGCTGTATTTTCTTCTTCAGTTATTTTTCTTTCAAGCCATGCACACTGATCACGAGATAATTTTGCAAATAAACTGCTATTAAAAACAGGTCTAGAGCTAACCTTTTCCTTGTATAGATCTTGAAAAGATTTTTGAATAGCAGCCTTGACAATAGCAGGATCCTCCAACCATTTTCCATCAATCAAAAGGCCCGGCATTATATTTTTCCTGACTCTTCCTTTAACGCATCTATGAAAGAATTTAGAATTTGAATCACCTTCTTTCAACCATTTAATTCTTGATTTTTGTCGACAGTTTTTTTCCAGCAAAGTACCAATATGGAAAATCTTTTCTGAGGCTTCAGCTCTGTATTTTTCCTCTTCTTCATTAAGAATTTTTCCTCAGCTTTCAAATCCAACTCTCCAAGCAATTTTTCTTCTTGTTTAATTTGGCGAGACAAATTCCCAAAAACTTCAATGTTAGATGAACTAATTAGCTAGGGAAATGATATGTTCATTCCCTAAATACACTCCTTAACTTGTCACCATTGATATGTGGTCTTGCAATTAGATCAATGGTGAAAAATGAAGGAATGCATTTGGGGAGTGAATATATCATAACTCAACTAATTAAGCATTAGTATCTGATTGAGTAATGATACGGAAATAATTATTGTGTCACAACGAGTGGCATAACGGTGATATGCACCGTTCCCTTAGGACAAGAATGGCACATGCATGCAAATCGAGAAATATGACAAAGAAAATAAGTTAAAAGCTATATATATATGTACCTCTTTGCCTCTGCAGTCTTTACAAAAGCATTGTATGAAACAACCACGAATTATTCCACAGAGTTCTTCTCCTTCCACCCTTGTCTGATAAATCCAGCATAAAACAATAAAATTAAATCAAGGGTGTGAAATTAAACTCTTATGTATTGTGTCTTTTTGTTGTATTCATTTTTACTTTAAATATAGCATAATTTTTATTTTAATTACCTTGCGCCCTTTAATATATCTGACATCCATTCCCTCAAGCAAACCACTTTCAAGAAGCTCCTTTAACTTAGTAGGATTCTTCGTCAATCGTACTTCTTCGTTCTTTTCGTTTTTCGCATCTTCTTCTTCCATAGTTTCTTCAGCAGAAGCCATGATTTTCTGCTTCCTCGTATACGTAATTATTTGTTCCGTCGAAACATCTTGCATGATCACAGAATATTCTCGTTTCTCTCCTGTTTTAACGTTTGAAACTTCCTTAATCTTTTCATTCATTTTGTATACACCAGCCATTGTTGAAGTTTTTGAAGTTTGAATGACAAAAAACCTGCAATTAACATTTTAAATCACAATGTTCAGTAAGCACATTATACTATGTTTAAAAAAAAAAACAACCAAGGTTATAAATGGTTTTTGTATTTCTTAAACAGCAAAATTTATTTTCTTATGTCCATTGCAAAGGATGTTTCTCCCTAAAATTAAAATAAAGTGTTGTATTAGAACCACTAATTGCAAACCTTAAATGAACATCAATAGGAATAAGATAAAACACATATGAACATTTCAAAAGACCTTGAAATATATACTCAGTATATCGGCACAGTGGTTAGCTAGGCTATACCTGCTGGTGACCTGGGTCGAGCCCCGTTAGGGGCATAATTATGATGCGTGTGTAACATTTCGTATCCTCGAAAAAAAGTCTTTGAAATATATTCAATTTTTAATTAACATTTGATATATTAAAACTGTTTATTAAGTTTGAACTTGTACATATATAAAGCACAACTTCAATTGATAAAAAAAATGTTTTAAAAAAATAAAATATTTTGAAAACACCGGCAAAATTAGGATTTTAGTCCTCTAACTTGGCCTATTTTGGATTTTAGTCCTGCTCCTGCTCCGGTGAGGAAAATGGTCCTCTAAGTTGGTTTTTTTGGATTTTAGTCTATATCCGCGGAAATAGATTGATTGGGCACCGGAATCTTTAAAAACGCTTACGTGGCAGCCTAGTTAGAGGACTATTTTTAAAATTCGGTGCCCAATCACTATTTCAATGGATAGGACTAAAATCCAAAAAAAAAGCAAACTTAGAGGACCATTTTCCCCACCGGAGCAGGAGCATGACTAAAATCCAAAATAGGCCAAGTTAGAGGACTAAAATCCTAATTTTGCCTGAAAACACCTATCTCCCATGACTAGGCCTTGTATCTGGGCGTCGAAGCATGAAAACGATAATTTTTTTTTTTTGAGAATGAAAACAATAATTAAATTTTTGTGTCAAAAAAGAAATTAATTAAATTTAAGTTATGTTTAAACGTGTCGTATAAAAAAATATACAACCTCAAACACAAGCATGATAGTTAAATTGAGGCTAAATTACAATTTTGGTCCTCTAACTAGACTCGTTTTTCGATTTTGGTCATAGTTTTTCTCCGGCGACAATTTTAGTCCTGTAAGTGATCTTTTTTTCAAAAATAGTCCTGAACGCCGGAATGACCACTTACAGGACTAAAATTGGTCTTTTCCGGCGACAATTTTAGTCCTGTAAGTGGTCTTTCCGGCAACAATTTTAGTCCTGTAAGTGGTCTTTCCGGTGTTCAGGACTATTTTTACAAAAAAATGCCACTTATAGGACTAAAATTGTCGCCGGAGAAAAACCAGGATCAAAATCGAAAAAGTGTCTAGTTAGAGGACCAAATTTTAAGTGAGCCGTTAAATTGAAGCATCGTTTTTTTTTTTGAGGAATAATTGAAGCATCGTTGCTTCCTCGTATCATCGATTAAAAAATTAACTAGATCGTTTATATATATAATTTAAATCGAATGTAATCGATCTATCATGAATTGACGGCAGAGTTTGACACCATCTTTGAGGGCTTTTGCCTCCCTCTGTCAATTCTGTTTGTATGACCGACGTTTCTTGAATAATTTTATTTTTTATGAATAATGATTTGTCTGTTCCAAATTTTTTTTCTTCAATTTTTGAAAACTTTCTTTGATTTTGCTCCTTCAACAGATCCACCTTTTTTTTCTAGAAAAAAAAAAAGATCCAGCCTTTTTTATAAATTTAAAAAAAAAACAAGAGAGAGTAAAAATTAGATCCAGCCTTCAAATCATTCTTTTCTAATTAAAAAAAATAGATATATGAACAAAAAAATTAAGAAGAAGAAGAATTTAATTGGTTTGGTTAAAAATTTACTTTATATGGCAAATGAAGTAAATCAAATTCATTCAATTTTTGCTTTTAAAAGGGTAAGAGTGATATAATTAATCAATCCTTTAGAAAAAAGAAGAATTGTTTAAAAAAATTTATGCATGCATCTAGAGCAGAAAAAAATTAAAAAAATACACCACTCTCCTACAAAAACAAGTAGATCAGCTCAGATAAAGAGAAATCAAAAGGTAAAAAATAATCAAAAAGGAAAAACACACACTTACAGATAGAAAGGAGGACGAGAATCGTCTAAAATCTACTTCACTTGATTTGTGATCAAATTAATCTTCGGAGACGAATTCTGGTCCCCGATAAATCTACAAAATTCAAATAATCCGCGACTTGTCACTTGCTTAAAGCGGTGTAGCAGATAAAAACTTGTGAAATGAATGTAGGAATTAGTGATTTCAGAACGCTGTTCAACCAGTTGTTTGATAGAGTGTTTTTAGACCTGTTTGATTGAGTGTTTTCAGAGCGCCGTTTTAACAGTTGTTTATCATAAAGAGAAATATATTGACAATGCATAGATGCATATGGATGTATTTATACCTCGTTTTTACCCTACATGTGGTTGAAGCGACGCGGCGATTCATAATTAACGAATTTTTTTTGTAAATTCATAAAATTCATTTAACATTACTAATTTTCTTACATATATGCGGTACGTGGAAGGAAGTAAATGATAGAGTTACCCTAAAAAATGTACATATAGTCTACATTCAATATCAGCTTGTAGTTGCGAGTATTTAGTTTATATATAAAGAATTACAAATAAAAAATTTGTGGTGAGATGGTGTTTGAGTATATTTTATGTAGAGTTTTAGGAGGAACTCCATCATTTTCCATAGAATATATATATATATATATATATATATATATATATATATATAGAGTAAATTTAAACTACCATATCTGCAAAAAAAAACTTTAGCTGATGAGAATGTAGATATTTAATATATTATATATTCGTCCCCAGGACATGACCTAATGGTAAAAGGCTTGGATGCTGTAAAGACAGCTAGATCGGGAGTTGGAGTGTGGAGATTCGAATCTCGTAAAGGGACAACTTCTTTCAGTATCTTGGTATAATGACAGCACATGACTCTGAGCCACAAGGTTACCTGATTAACATATTCATTCATTGCGTGGGACAGAGGAGTGAGGGCACTTTCGGTTAGAGTTTAACCGTTTTTTAATATATTATATATTCAAAACGCCTCCTCAAGTGTGAGTCTATTTATATTTTATATATTCAAAACGCACCCTCTAGTGGGGCCTATTACATTTTTAGAGAGACCCAACACTTACTCATTGATTGTTTGGGTGAATGTGCTTAAAGCGAGGTTTGAACCCAGAACCTCTCGCTATGAAATCATGTTGAACTAGCATCACTCCCAAAAGCTTCCGATACCATGTTGAACTAGCATCTCTCCCAAACTTAAGCTGATGGGAGGTAGATAATTAACATTTTATATATTCAACAATAAAATAGTCATATGACATTTTATAGAGTTCCATTATAAATGAAAATTTCACAATAAGAGTTAGAATTATATTTTATTAAGTGAAATAAAGATATGCCAACTTTTTAGAATTGGATCTAGTTTTTTTTTAATTGGAAAAATATTTAGGGGCTTTTTTTTATTGGGGGAAAGATGAGGTTGAACAAAATACAATGACATTTGCTACTATGACGTTTACCACTAATAATAGATCCAAAAATAAAATAAAATTGTATATTTTCTCTTCTAAAAAAAGATATGTCAACTTTCTACAAATAATAATTTCAAAACAAAAAACCAAGGACAAGAAGTGGAATTTAGTAATGAAACTTTACTTGTCAACAAAATGTTACCGTACATATGAATTTACCTGAACTGGAAAATTTACATATGCCCAAAAGAATGAAATAAAATTCAAGAAATTCTCGAATTTTCTTTCATTTCTTGTTTACGTACTAAACAAAGAATATTTTTTACTTAACTACCTAAAAAACTTATGGAGAATTAGGGATAAAAACAACTTTTAGTTATGAAACAATTATTGTGGATGTCAATTTATATTCCTAAATTTTAATATTATTCATTATGTCTTCAATGAGTTAGAAATCTCAAAAGACATTCATCACTATGTCTTGTTTAATGTAGTACTATAAGTTACAAATGATTCCTATATAAAAGTATCCCTTCTTGATTGTAAGTTGATGGTGATGAAGAGAAAAGTTGAGATGAAATACAAGAAAAGTCCATTCTTTTTTTTCTTCTGCATCGTTGTTGTTGTAGCTTTGGTTTGTTTTCTATTATTTTATAATACGTTATCAGCACGAGACTCTACCACTGATAAATCAAACAGTTTGACATTTGATTGGAAAATCATAAGGAGTTTTTAGAAGAAAACAATGAAGGTCTAAAGAACAACAATGAAAATTTCAACAAAGAGGCATGTTGGTGTCCACTTGATGGTTGAATACCATAAGTGCTCTATTGGGATATTGCAAAAGAATGGGAGACAACCAATATAATAATACAATTTCGGCAGTCTCGAATATTTCATATTGCTTGTGGTAAGTATTGAGGTAAATTTGGGTTGAGGGTGCTTGGGAGGAGGATAAATTTTGTGTTATCGGTTTGTTAAAATTCATTTTAATTTGGGGTTTTTTTGTCGGAACGATTATAGTCTAGGTAAGATTCTCGGGCAAAACGAAACTATAAGGTTGTCCTTGGTCAAATATGGTGTTGTTGGAAGTGTGGTTAATCGGGTCGAGGCGAAATAATGGGCTTGGAGGAGGAGGTTGAGGGTTTGAGGAGAGAGAAAGGAGATTGGAGGAGGGTATTAAAGTTGTTTTGAAATGCCGAACCGAATTTAAATTGAGTTGGAGTCTATGCTCCAATGGCGGTTTTTCGGGATTAAATTATTAGAGGAGGAATTTTTAAATTTGCTTTCTCGGCACCCAAAGCGCAAAGTGGAACAAGTTGTTACCTTCGAAAGTGAATCTTTTCATATAGCCTCATAAGTATTAACAAACCTAATCTTAGTAATTAGTGGTGTCGCTTGCAGGATTCTTTGTGTCCGCTCTGCTATGAATTTGAAGAATGGCTTTAATCATCTATGTTGTGTGCATGTAATGTGATTTGATATGGTCTCATGTTCTTAGTTGTACAAGTTACCTAGGCTAAATGTTTTCTCTTTATATTGAAGTTATTTTTATATTTAAATACTTATTGAATTTGAACTTTGTGATTTATAATAATGGTGTACGGTTGGGAAATTTGATTCATAGGAACAAAGTCATTTTTCATTCTCAAGTTTTGAATCTGGAATTGATTTTCAGAGAAGAGGCTTTCCTTTTCATGGTTATCAAAAGGGTCTCAGAAACCCAAGTGGGTGGATTGGAAAACAAATCCGTTGTTCGCATCATATTTTTGGGAGTTTGGTTTATTTGAAATGGTTACGGTTATATCTTATGTTCGTTATCCAAACCGAGTTGAACGATGTGTTACGATTAGAATGTGTGGCTTGATAGTTTAGTTGTTTTATTTTCTTAAACCAAATGTTGTAATTTTTAGCATCTTCATTATATATGAAAAGTTTTTTATATTCAAAAATAAGTATTTGAGGTAAATTTATTTTATCGGTTTGATTCATTGATTATCTATAAGTATTTTGATATTAGTGACATTGATATCAATCGAAGAATGATATGATCATATAAAGATGATGAATATTTTGAAAGTGTATATATATGGATATGAAATCCAAGAATAGTCTTTGAATGACATAAAGTGAATATAAAATTCACATAAATAGAAGATGAAACTTGAGATTGATTAAAGATGATGACAACATTTGAATCATCGAGAGTGCAAAACACACGTTATACCGTGTAAAAAATCTCAATTAGAAAAAATAGGAGAAGCAAATGATAATGTATGCAAGCGCTATTTTTCTGTAAGGCTTCAAAAGAGCCAATGAAATAAAATTGTTTAGTGATAAATATTTATTGATTACAAATACAATTTCTGGACAGAAATGTTTATTAAAAAAAAGTTGCATGCTATATCTTCTGACTTATATTATACAAAAAAATAACAGCAGCTAAAATTCATCACGTAGTAGACGAGAAGTCTTATTGATTCCAATGATTTTATGATATGGCATTATTGCATTGGGCATCCCAGTTCCACAATGATGAGGCATATAATGGAGAATTCACATGACCATTCGTTAAACGACCGCACCTTATTTTTTGGAATTCGGAATTATTCATCAAACGACCGCACCTTATTCACCACAATGCAACGGTGTTGCTGAACGTAAAAATAGAACACTTAAGGAAATGATGAATGCAATGTTGATTGGTTCGGGTTTATCCCAGAACATGTGGGGGGAGGCGATCCTCTCGGCGAACTTGTGGAAGTGTGGAAGGGTCACAAACCCAACTACAAAATTCTGAAAGTGTGGGGGTGTTTAGCAAAGGTAGAAATACCGAAACCTAAACAAGTGAAAATTTGGGCCTAAAACAATTAATTGATTGCATCTTTATTGGCTACACGAATAATAGTTGTGCCTATCGGTTTCTGGTTCATAAATAAGACATTCTTGACGTTCATGTAAATACTATAATTGAGTCAATGAATGACGTATTTATTGAGAAAATCTTCCTTGCAAAGACAAGGAAAATGAAGGTTCAAGTCGTAAGATAACTTTTGATGAAATAACAAATGATGACTCAAATGATCATCAGGAAACGGAGGAACTTCGTAGAAGTAAAAGGACAAGGACTTCAACGTCTTTTGGTCATGATTTTCTGACCTATATGGTAGAGGATGGTTCAAGGACATTTGTTGAGGCTATGTCCACTCCAGAAGCACCGTTCTGGAAGGAGGCTATCAACAGTGAAATAGAATCCATTATGCAAAATCACACTTGGGAGTTGGTTGATCTTCCACCCAGAGATAAACCACTTGGATGAAGTGGATATTCAAGAAGAAAATGAAATCTGATGGATCTATTGATAAATACAAGGCCAAGTTGGTAGCCAAAGGGTACAGACAAAAGGAAGGCCAAGACTATTTTGATACATACTCACCGGTGATGAGAATTACGTCTATACGTATTATGATTGCCATTGCTTCGCTATTTAACTGGAAATCCATCAAATGGATGTTAAAACAACTTTCTTAAATGGTGAGTTAGAAGAAGAAATTTATATGGAACAACCGGAAGGGTTTGTGGTTCAAGGTCAAGAAAATAAAGTGTGCAAACTTGTGAAATCAGTGTAGGGGCTGAAGCAAGCACCAAAACAGCGGCACTTGAAATTTGACCAAACGATGATGGCAAATGGATTTTGAATCAATGAATGTGATAAGTGTGTCTACATAAAGACAACACCTAAAGCCTACGTGATAGTATGTTTGTATATGGATGACATGCTCATCATGGGCAGCGATCAAAATATAATTGTTAGGAAATCAACAAGTTTAACGCAACGGAATTTAAAATTATGATTTCCGATCCAAGATCGACTTCGTTTAACACAATAAACACGTTAAGTAGTTTGACGGTATATACCTTGGCTGATCTATAAGATCGACGCTTTGACCGTAAATGAGAGTAGTAGTACTGTGCGCAAACCGTCCACGCGTCCGGCCTCTATCAATATCCACATGAACTCCTCGCCGGAATCCTCCTTGGATTGTTATTAGAAAAATCCGGTTGCTAGACCGGCCTTTTCCTCTCTCTAAAACTCTCTGCTAGAAGCTCTCTATTTTCTCAAGAACAATTAGCTCTTGGAATTGTGATGTACAAAAGAGCTAGCCAACCCATTTCTTATATAGGGGAGGTTGTGCCCCAATGTGTTAGGAAATCAATCGAGTTGCGCAGCGGAAATCAAAAATTGATTTCCCAATCCAGGATCGACTTCGTTTAAACAATAAACTTATAAGAGATAGGACGGTAATACTACCTGGTTGATCTAAAAGATCAACGATTTGACCGTCCGGTAGGAGTAGATGTGCGCGACCCGTCCAAGTGTCCGGCCTCTACCAGTAATACACACGAGCACTTCGCCGGAGTCGCGCCAAGGATTGCTAGTAGAAAAACTCGACTGCTAGGTCTATATTTTCTCTCTCTATAATCTCTCTCTAAGAATCTCTCTTATTTTTCACAAGAACAATTAGCTCTTGAAATTATGGTATACAAAAGAGCTAGCCAAGCCTCCCTTAAATAGGAGAACATGCGCCCCAGATGAATCCCAATCCGATTGGGAGAAGCTTCCTAGTAGATTGAGGAGAAAGAAAACATTTTCCTAGTAAATAAGGAAAATCCTTTGATTGATTTATCTCATTTAATTTAATATATCATATTAAATATTTCCAAGTTATTTGTCAATATCTAATATTGAATATCTTTATCTAATTACCATAAATCAATTTACACATGTATATATATCACATATATATATATATATATATATATATATATATATATATATATATATATATATATATATATATATATATATATATATATATATATCTTTGGAAACAAATGTGCACATGCATATCCAATATGCAATACACGTATGTGACTATATATTTATATATATTAATATCTTATATTAATATATGGTAATACCATTAATTAAATTACACAATCAAGTGTATCTTTATACACTAAAATCTGCGCCCCTTTTAGCCATTAATTGGCTTACGGAATATTCTTTAATTAATATAATGCTATGATTAATTAATTAATATATATATATATATATGTTATATATATATATATATATATATATATATATATATATATATTGAAATATATGTATCAATATACATATTTAATTAATCAACATAATTAATATCTTGTATTATATTTATCCATAATAAATAAATATCATCATATTAATTTACCACTATAACCTTTATAGTATGAGATAAAACTTTCCTTTTTTGGCCATCAACTATAACCACATTTTAATCCGACTTGATGTTCATATGTGTGTGACCCGATAGGCTTCCGAATACGTTGGCCGTAGACATAAGGCGCAATTACGAAAATGCCCTTCACCTCTAACGATCATGGATAGCATCCAGCAACACATCCATGACCCACAATCATCGGAAGAGTCAATACGCAATGACTGCTACATTTCATGTGCTCGGTTAACGTGTAAATAGAATCATATCGTTGTAATAATATCCATACGATCGTATCTTGATCGTATCCCATAATCTGGATATCAGGCTCTCTCGGAATAACTTATTTACTCCCACTTTGCAAAGATTCATGAGAACTAGACATTCTTTACGGGAAGGCCCTTTCGGATATTCACCCCACTCATAGGGTAAGCGATTCCCAGACGACCTAACATGTATACTCCGCATGCTTCAGTATCATACCCAATCACTACTGCATGATCGCCCCATGGCTAAGGAAAACCTCAATAGTGTCAAAGAATGACAATCCACACCGTGATGCCATGCAGACTCCGGTCTTAAGGATAATTACACAACCATCACATTGTGTGACACGTAACAGTGTATGTGGGTCAGTCTAACGTACGCATTCTCTAATACACGTCCACGTACAGTCCAAGTGTCTCTACACTTCGATAGACGAGATATATCTCTGTCCTTAAAGACAGAAGACATCTAATACGTGCTAGTTTGTTCGTACTATCAATTCCATGTTTAACAGTACATCAGCCTAGAGACATTTAAATATGAAACTTATTAAAGTGATTAGAGATCATCAACCATAATCGCCTATCATGGTTTCTCTATCACAGTTTAACACTAAGGACGCTATCATATAACAATTCATAATCGGTTCTTCAAAAGAACAAATATATGACAACAAAAAAGCCATTTATTATATACGTATAATCATAAAGAAATAGTAGAAATAATCCGACACGGTCGGATCCAGTCCAACCCGATTATATTTAGGACACTATTTCAACAATCTCTCACTTGGCCTAAAACCAATCACTCGCACACACAAGACCAAGTTGAAACACAAGAATCTCATGCAATACTTGCAACCAGCCCTTGCCATGAACGGATCACTATCTGTGGGGACTTAGACTATCTTCATACCATGCTCCAAATGACCAAGTCAAAAGGAACCACCTAAACACAGATGAATCTCTGATGAGACCCTGGTCCTTGCTTCTAGCAACGAATCCACAACTATATCAGCTATATAGTGAATGTGGAAGAACCGTGAAAGGTTCAGGAATGAACCTCTAAGATCCATGTATTGCTTCCGCTGTGCCTCCAAGACACTACTATGTTTTGGCTTTGTTGTAGAATTTACAATGATCTCTTGCTAAGAACATTTCTAGCTCATTGTATCACTTAATCAAAGTGACTGCAAACCCAGACTGTAACTCTCATTCGCCTTCATTAGACTCATGATACATGTCTATATGTCTATATTTATCCGATTCCAAGTTTCGAAAAACTAGGAAACCATCCTTAACTTGTTTAAGGATATTCTCGACATTCACCAGATTAAATTTCATACTTTCTCATGACTCTTCATGGACTATGAACATCTGGCATTACTTTTATGATGGTTCCCATCGCAGTATCAAAGGAAACCTTCCATAAGCATCATCTTTCACCTTATCTTTAAGGCTAACGTCCTAACATAAATAGATCTTGAGAACACCGGCTAGCAGTATCTCCTGTCGCGATCTATGCTAAACTCTTTTAGCATCACATCTATATGGGTAAACTATTAGATTGTGTTCCCAAAATGGAAATAACACTTTATATGATAAAGGTGTGACGCAAGCCATGCGATGTATCCCTTACCCGTTTCGGGATAGTGCCCTTATACTTAACCGAGTTCCAAAGAATAAAGGTTGAATAAATTCCATATCAGCTATGGAAGAGGATAATGTCAAATCTATCTTAACCGATGATTTGAAGTTTTCATAGGCAAAGTCAGAAAGGCTTGGAGCCTAGTACGACATATGCAACTTTGTGGAATATCTTAGCAATCTGCTGGATATTTTTACTTGTCCGTGGAGCAAAATGTTTGTCTCCAAACATCTTTGTCTTCTAAAGGAAGTGTTTCTTCCAAAAGAAGCAAGTGGGAGTGAATCAGTCTCAAAAGAGTTTGAGAACCACAAAGATATATTCGACCACTGGAACATGAGCAGACGCCGCATAGCGATGAGGTGTAGATCACTGCTCAGTGCACACAAAAGTTCTGTAAGTCTGTGGATAACCTCAAGCCTGAAAAGGTTGTTGGTATGTTCATCTTGAAGAATGAATATCTCACGACTTATGAAGGAATGTTTGAGAGGCAAGATTGAGAGATATGGCCAGGAGCCATAATATCTGAATTAGATTCCATCAGTGACAACTAGGTTGTGAACCTAGTCTGTCTTACCTAGAGGGAATGTCCCTGTAAGGCTGAGCCTAGTTCTAATCAGATGATGCTTGTTATAACTTCGTATCATGGCTATATGATAGTGTTGAAGACGTTGGGCAGACAGCTCGATGTTCATAGACAATGACATGATATGTAAGCCCGCGAGATCCATTTATGGACTCAAATAAGTTTCTCTAGACGATTTCTTTGTTTGATAATCAAAGGAGTTTGATTAGTCAAAAGAAGGATATGCCCATGTGAAAGATGGATAGTGGGAGTGTGTTACGATTTTTTGAGCAAGGTATTAGATATCTATCTCGAGAATTATCACCCCATGTCACAGTCAATTAATGTTTGGTAGTTCAAGGTCTTTGTGAAAGCACTTGGATTAGCAGTTCTTATTTTAGAAATAAGAATCTATAGCGATAGATTTAAGCTTCTTTGTTAGATTATAGTTTACCTATATAGATGTGATGCTAAAAGAAGTTTAGCATAGATCGTAAGATCTATCTCGTGTTAGGACGTTGGTCCTAAAGATGAGAGTGAAAGATGATGTTTATGGAAGGTTTCCTTCGCTCTGCGATAGGAACCATCATAAAAGGAATGCCGGATGTTCATAGTTCATGAATAGTCATGAGCAAGTATGAAAGTAAATCTGGTGAATGTCGAGAATATCCTTAAATAAGTTAAGGAAGAATTCTGGTTTATCGAAACTTGGAATTAAATAAGCGTAGATGTCTGGGGCGTATATCCTGAGTCTTATGAAGGCGAGTGGGAGCTCTTTATGCAGGTTTGCGATCACTTTGATTAAGTGATACGGTGTGAGCTGGAAATGTTCTAGCATATGGGTCACGATGAGTGCCTCAGAAGGCGCGGGAGGCGATACATGGATCTGAAGGTTCATTCATGAACCTTGTGCAGTTCTTCCACCTTTTCTATATAGTGACATAGTAAGTGGATTCATTGCTTGAAGCAAGGACCGGGGTCTCATCGAGAGATTCGTGTGTGTGTTGAGGCGGTTCCTTTGACTTGATCATATGGGCGTGATATGAAGATAGTTCGAGTCCCCACGGATAGCGATCCGTTCATGGCTGAGGGCTAGTTGCGAGCATTGCATGAGATTCTTGTGTTTCAACTTGGTCTTGTGTGTGCGAGTGATTGGTTTTAGGCCAACTGGGAGATTGTTGAAATAGTGTCCTAAACCCAATCGGGTTGGACCGGATCCGACCGGGTCGGATCATTTCGACTATTTCTTTATGTTTATATATATATTAAATGGCTTTTCTGTTGTCATATATATGTTCTTTTAAAGAACCAATTATGAATTGTTATATGATAACGTCCTTAGTATTAAACTGTGATAGAGAAACCATGATAGGCGATTATGGTTGATGAGATCTCTAATCACTTTAATAAGTTTAATACTTAAATGTCTCTAGGCGATGTACTATTAAGCAGGGCATTGATAGTATAAGCGGACTAGCACGTATTAGATGTCTTACATCTTTAGAGGCGAGGATAGATCTCGTCTATCGAAGTGTAGAGACACTTGGGTATGCGTGGGCGTGTATTAGAGAATGCGTCGTTAGATCGACCACTTACACGGATAAGTGTCACACTATGTGGCGGTTGTGTAATTATCCTTAAGACCGGAGTCTTCATGGCATCACGGTGTGGATTGTCATGCTTTGACACTATTGAGGTTTCCACAGCCATGGGGCGATCATGCGGTAGTGATTGGGTGTGATCTTTGAAGCATCGCGGAGTATACATGATTGGTCGTCCGGGAATCGCGTACCTATCGGTGGGGTAAATATCCGAAAGGGCCTTTTATAAGGAATGTCTCGTTCTCGTGAATCTTTGCAAAGTGGGAGTAAGCGTGTTACCGAGAGGCCGATATCGGACTATAAGACACGGTCGTCAATGTTTGACACTCGGCGTCACGACCGTTGGGATATTATTACAAACGATAGGATTGTAAGTTACACGGTAAGCTGTTTCACATGAAAGGTAGTAGTCATTGCATTTGACTCTTCCGATGATTGGGAGTCACGGTGTGTTGCTAGACGCTATCCCGTGATCGTTAGGCATGAAGGGCAATTTCGTAATTTGCACTTTGTGTCTACGGCCAACATATTCGGAAGCCTATCGGGTCACACACATATGAACATCCGGCCCGGATTAAAATGTGGTTATAGATGATAACCAAATAAGGAAAGTTTATCTCGAGACTATAAGGGTTATAGTGGTAAATTAATATGGTGGTATTTATTTATTATGAATAAATAAAATACAAGATATTAATTATATATACAAATTATATTAATTAAAAGAATTTTCCATAAGTCATTTTATGGTAAGTTTGGGCGCCACTTTTAAAGTGTGTATGACACACTTGGATTGTGCAATTTAATTAATGGTATTACCATATATTAATATTAGATATTAATATTTATAAATATATACATGCATGCGTGTAGTATGCATATATGTGATGTGCATATGCACTTGTATAATAAATATAGATTTATGCATATAGTATATATATGTGATATATACACATGTGTAAATTGATTTATGGTAATATGATAAATATGGTCAATATAAGATATTGACAAAATATTGGATTCATTTAATATAAGATATTAAATTAAATGAGATAAATCAATCACATTAATTATGTTTCCTTATTTTATTGGAAAGAGATTTTTCTTCTCCTCCTCTCCAAGTTATAGGCCACGCCCCATCCTCTATATAAGTGAGGGATTGCCAAGCTCTTTTGTACACCATTCTTCCAAGAGTAATTGTTCTTATGAAAAATTGCAAGAACTCATAGTTCTTGTGTAAGAAGAGGGCTTCCTATAGTGAGTTTGTGAGGAAGAAAAGGTCGGTCTAGCAATTGGAACTTTTGGTAGCAATCCATGGTGGGATTCAGCGGGCATGTTCGTGGTGTGGTGGCGGTAGAGGCCGAACACTTGGGCGGCTCCATGCAGAACTACTCTCTTAGGCGGTCAAAGCGTCGATCTTTTAGATCAACCAAGGTAACCGCCGTCTTTAGTTTATTCGTTTATTGCTTAAACGAAGTCGATCCTGGTTAAAAGGAAATAAAATTTTAAATTCCGCTGCGTTCCCACGTAGATTTCCTAACATTATATAGTTCCTTTATCAGTTTACTAGATTCAGAATATGGTAAGTGTTACAACGTTTGCTTCACCTTCCAGATCTGTATTTAATCTTTCTAATTGAATGACACTCGTAGGATATCATATATCCGAGAGTTGACTTGAGTTTAAATAGATTTATCTCAACGTGCTTGGCTGAAATAGAGACTTCAATAAGTTCTCTTATTTAAGGTAGCACTTAGAAGTA
This sequence comes from Gentiana macrophylla, assembly GCA_026214975.1. Taxonomy (NCBI): domain Eukaryota; kingdom Viridiplantae; phylum Streptophyta; class Magnoliopsida; order Gentianales; family Gentianaceae; genus Gentiana; species Gentiana macrophylla. The sequence continues at coordinate 83,935,984 of CM047813.1, read as the reverse complement.
AGCCCCAAGGGGCAAGAGAATTTTGTGAAGGATGGAGGACGTAGATTCTTGTTGATTCACACGCGCGCGCCGCCGCCGCCGTCCGTCCGGCCGGCCCGGCTCGGATCGGGCTTTGGGCCAGCTCAACAGGGATTTCTGAATCAAATTAAATTGTTCGGTTCAGTTCGAACATGAACAGGAACAAAAGCATCAGTTCGAAATTCTGAAGCAAGGCATCACTTCGCATTAATTGAAGCCTGCTGCCTGCTATTCAAATTTCAATTTTTTAACTCCCATCTTCTGAAAGGTTGCTACTCTACCATTTTTATGCTTATAAAAGGAACAATCATGAATGAAAAATAGACACGGAACATCATTCTTTTTGCATACCGAAACTCTGCAAAAATTGAAACACGTTTTCTGCATACATAGAGCATAAAGTTTGAGATAACAAGGCCCTATCAGTTCGCCGTCTTTTCAGCATTGAAGTGCTACAATCAGGAAAAGGAGACTGTTGTATCTTGGGAGACTTATGCCAATACCGTGAGCACATATTCGGGGTATTAAAGTCTTAAGGAAAGCATTCTACGCGCCTCAGTCTAAACAATAAGTTCCCGTTTTTACTTATGCTTTCCGTCATTCAATTTTCTGTGCATAAAGTTGTGATGTTGTGTTGTATGAATATAAATACAATTTTATGCAAAGTGTTTCTTCATCTTTCTAGTCAAATATTGTCCAATCTATTTGGAAAGTTTTTATAAACGATAAGAACATATTACTATAAACGAAATCAGAGCGACTAATTTTTCCAACATTGTTTTGTCTTTTTTCTTCCGTTGTTTATTTTGCGTTATCGTCGTTAAAAGCTATCGCTCGGGTTTTTTTCCCTAACAAAATGGTATCAGATCCGGGGTTTTCTGAGCTTTGAAAATAGTCATAATGATGGTAATTAATTAAGTATTTCTTTTTGAGTTCGACCGGAGAGTCAACTTTGGGAAGTGACGGCTTAAGGTGAAGATTCCGATGATGTCTTTCTCGAGAAAGAGGAGAATTCATAGAGGCAATTATCAAGATGCATGTTTCTATAAAAAGATAATCCCATAGACAGTCTCGTTTGACATTGATGATTTTGAAACTTCGTTTGACATTGATCATTCGGAAGCTTCGTTTGAAATTGAAAATTTGAGATCTTGTGAAGAAAGTGGAGCGATACCGCTATTTCTGAATGTTAGACATTGTCCTAATGTAAAGATTTGTTAGTATGAAGGGTCAAAGTCCTACATATATATATCCCACATAGGCACATTAAAGAAGAATAGCCGACTTGGCTTTAGTATATATTAGCCTTTTTTTCGTGTTAGATCTACCATTAATATGTATCAATTTGTCTTGGTCTATTTTGACTTATGTCTTTAGACATTAGAAGAGTTGTATCTTTGTACTTTCTACTCTTTTTGGATGTCTTTAGGCATTAGGAAAGTTTTTATTGACAAAATCACGTAAATTTGGTGTTTTGTCCTTTTTCATTCCATTAGTTATTTTGTGTTATTGTCTTTTAAGGCTATCGTTCGGGCTCGTTTTTTAATATTCAAGCGCTTTTTTCCAAAAACAACAACAACACACTTTTATCTCTCATCCATCTTTTTTAAACACTCATATTAGCTCCAAATTTGAAAATTCTTTCACCAAATTTTTTATTTTTTCATGCTCATTATTTTGAGACCACATTCAACATATTGCGACGTGAATTCAGAAAATTCGCTATCGAAATTCACTATTGTTCGAAATTCATTGTCGATATTCACTGATTTTCGGGATTCACTGACTGAATTTCAACAGTGAATCTCATGAAAAACGTTGTGATTATATCGAACCAAGTCTCAAAATGAAGAGTATCAAAAAAATAAAAAATTCTGTGAAATTTTCATCACGTTTGGAGATCTAATCAAAAGATATGAGTGTTTGAAAATCGGGAATAAAAAAAACTGGAGCAGTTGATGACCAAAATAGTAACGACCAACCTTAACCGGCAGAGTACCGGGTCGGAAGTACTATAGTGGAGAGCAAGGTCGTATCCCACGAGGAATTTATCGAATACCAAAGTCGTTTTAGGATTTAGTTTAAGTCAATCACGATTTTCCAAGTTCAATTATACTAAAACGTAATATAAACTAAAGATACTAAAGATAGAAAGATACATAGCCAAACCATGATCCAATTGACTACTTTTGCCCCTCTAATTGATTATTCGGAAATGGGATTAACCAACCTACCAACCTAACACTTATATTGACTCATTCATGGGTGCAAACTCCTAAGCTAGTGTAAGACGCCATTCAACAATCAAACACCCTTTGCTCGGTTCAACAGTTCGCCTTTAAGAATTTAATTGACCGAAACAAGATTAACACGCTAGAGTTGCCCGATTTCACAACCAATTAAACCTCACTCCCTAATCAATCTAAACAACTCAGTTAATTATAAGAAGTGATCTTAAAACCCCTTTTCCCACACCCCTTCGCAACATACATTTATAAAAGTGGTGTGTGTATTCATGAACTAGGTGTCTGATCCTAATTCAAGCATTGATAACAAGTTTTAAGACATGAATTCGTCAATATAACTACAATTAAGCACTACCCATTCCCAATTTCATCAATTAGAGAGCAATTTCATCAATCTTCACATGATTTGACTATGGGATATTTAGCTACTCATAATGAAACAAGAAACAACAACTAAAGATAAAATTAAAGCCATAAAAGAAGATAAAACTGAGATTGATTACCAAATTCGTAGAGAAATCTGAATTACATCAAGCTCCAACACCATCCAATGTCAATTGATGATGATGAAGACCCACAAAGATGAAATCCAAAAGTAGAGAAGAAACTAGAGCTAGATTGAGCTAATTCTATCTAATAATTAATGTAGAAGAGAATCTAGGAGTGAAATTCGATCTAAGGGTGAAAAAGGTTTGGGGAGAAAAATTCTAGGTAAAAATGGAGTATCAAAAAGTATAAAAAGGTATCCCAAAATCTGTGCAATCTCCTATTTATATGTGCCCAAAAAATTGTACTTAAAGCTGTCCAATGCGTACACATTGCTGCCTGAATGCGCACGCATTGCTCTGTGGCTGTCAGGGAAAATCTGAATTTGCTGAGGTGGATGCGTACGCATAGCTTGGAATGCGTACGCATTAAACGTTTTGCCCTAATTCTTTAGCTTATGTTTCTTCTGGAATGCGTATGCATAGAGCAGAGTGCTTACGCATTGTTCCTGTTTTTCCCATCCTGAGCATCCTGTATCAAGGATACGTACGCATAGCTTGGAATGCGTACGCATAGCGTCCAATTCTCCAAACTTTGCATCATGTACCATGGTTGCGTACGCATAGCTCATAATGCGTACGCATAGACTGCATTTCTTCATCTTTTGCAATTTCCTTCAACTTTCCTCATTCCCGAACCTCGGTCTTGCCTTTATGAGCTCATTACCTCACCTTCCAGGCTTACGAGCACCTAAATCCTGTGTCATGACATCCAAACATATACCGAGCATAATTTCACAAGATAAATAGGACTCGAAATGACTAAAAACATCATCAAATAACAAGGTTTGCCATCTATATGATGGTTTACCTCAACGTGATCGCATTATGTGTTTTCTCCCTTTAACATGGCCTAAAATTGCCCGGAATGAGCCAAAAGTGCCGTAAATGGGGGTTGAACTAAGCACCGGAGCAAAGTAAAGTTGACTCTCATCAACCACCCCCCACTTAGCGTTTGCTCGCCCTCGAGCAAAATGAGCGTTTTAAAAGAATCCAAGGAGTCAACGTCACACGCGTAGGTCAAGTCAATCACACCTCAATGATAACCGGAAAGTAAATGAGTGAATGCATAACACTTAACCCTATCTTATCAAGCAAACGGGATGTGTGTGAGTGAATAGCTTTTCCTACATTTAGCACGGTTCACCGGTTTGGATTATGGATGCTAGGTTAACACGGCTACACCATAGGCTCATACTTCATAAGCATCTCCACTAATCGAGGCCAACCGAGGCTAAGTGAGGTCAAGTAGGACTTGCACGGTTGTAACGTTAGGCTAGGGACGGGGCTAACCGAAGGGAATTTTCTGGGGAATAACAAGAAAGAAAAAAAAACGAGCAAGCTTAATCACGGGTGTAACAATGAAAAACGTAACTAGCTCTACCCTTCTCTAGCTAGCTCAAAGTGAGCCTAGAAACATGATTCATTACGTAATATGCCATATCGCACTATGTCTCAAGTGTAACGAGGCTCAAATGTAGATGAAATCATGTTTCTAAACCGGAGACTCGTCCCAAACACCAACATCACAAATCAAATAAAAACATAAGTCTTAAAACGCTTGGCCTTCTTTGACTCAACCTTTATTACACTTTTATTGACTTTAGTTGCAGACTTTCTTTGATTGATTTCATTCTCTTTTGAGTTTTCTCTCTTTTTTTTTTTTTTTTGAGGATAAAACTGCGAAAGCTGCATTATACAAATTAAACAGGTTTGAGTCAAAGGCCATCATGTACATACTATATAAACATGAGCTCCTCCCCTCCAAATCATGAAAATAGCTCGTAAAAACCAACTCCTCTATACATACGTACTCCTCTACCACCCCACACTTGCTTTAGCAAGTGTGCTCGAAATGAAAGGATCAAGCTTGACTCGTAGGGTGTCCAAGGGAACGTAGACCACAAATAAGGCTTGGGGGTCGGGAAATTACGGGCTACAAACGAATGGCTAAGTGTCGGATGGGGGTCTAACCATCCTACCAAGGCTTAGAGGGGTTACTGTGGAATATGTCACGGGATGGCTATTTGGCCCTAGTTAAGTCAAAGAAATGCCATAACTATCGTTCCAAACTCTACCAAAGTCGGCCTTTCTATTTAGTCTAAAGTTAATGGTATGAGTTCTAGGTATCCGCATTGTGCCTAAAGTCTACCATAATCGGTTACTAGTTACCATGGTTTATGAATTCAAAGCTATACGTGCATAAAAATCCCGTCTCCAAGATAAGGTAGTAAGCCAAGTAACATGCATTTAAACATTCACTAAACCATTTATCAAATCACCATGAAGGCTCAACACATGAATGCAACGTCAAAAGCTTGGAAAATTTTAAAAATTGCTTATTTTTGCTAAAGTAGTGACCAACCGAGAAGCATACAACACAATGGCTACGATAACGACGAAGCACATCAAATAGCTAAGCCTACCACCCCCCCACTTTAATTGCAACACTCTCCTCAGTGTGTACGTGACATTTCTAGGTAAGCTCCATCCCGAATACCTACACCAAGAGAAGCCAAGAAAACACAAACACGGGGAACAGCCACCATGCCGAATAGAAGCAATAGATATCGAGATATAAGAAAGATAATGCCACAAATACGAATAGGGGAGTACACGGGGAAATACCGACTCAGATAGCATGTGACCAAAAATATCAAATAAAAGAAACAGAGGATCAACCATGCATAAAGATATGGCCAAAACAGGCCAAACTGAAATCATCCAAATGCGGTAAAAAGAAGAAAAAGTGAAGAAACAAGTGTAGTGCCCCTCGGGCGTACATCAAGTCTAACTGAAAACTGAAAAGTGCAACAGACAACAGACTAGTCTAGGGTTATACATCGAGAGAACGGAACATAAAAAACTCAAGCACGCGTAGACTGGTCTAGAGGATCACGAACGAGATAAAGGTCATTTGGATCTTACGGCTCAACGGTGGGAGTGCGGCGATATGGGCTTGAGTAGCCCCAACAGTAGAAACATCACCCTCGATAGTGACCACATCATCCTGAACCCCGATCAAAACGTCGGTGAAAGCGCTCTCCCCCCCTCAGCAGGTGCAGCAGCAGTACCTGTAACTGTGGTGGCCTGGGGTGTAACCTCGTCTCCATCAGAAGCACTACCATCCCCTCAGCCTCACTGCCCTCATCACCAGAACTAGACCCAGAATCAGAACTACTCTCCTCATCACCTGACTCACTGCCCTCAGCGTCAGAACCACTCTCCTCAACAGTAGCCCCCTGATCTCCCTCATCTCCCTCTCCTGGTAAGCAACCTGAGTGACAAAAGAGTCTAACTCCCCCGGGAAAACACAAGATAGAGCAGGCCGACGAAGCTTCTTCCTAACGGAGGAGTTGCCGGAGGTGTGAATCGCCTCGACAAGACCGGCTAGGACAAGCCTCTGGTCCTCAGCCCACGAACGGAAAGAGGCTTTCATGGTGTAGACATTCCGCTCGAAAGTGGAAAGAGGAGGAAGAGATGATGGTGTGGAAGAAGAAGGGTCGGAAGATTGGGCTGGTGGAGGTGCAGCGGAGGAGGAAGGAGTGGAGACAGGGGGTGGAGGGGCTGGAACAGAGGGTCGGGCGTGCGTACTCCTGAGGACAGCATGCTCCGGGTTCTTACGAACACGGTCATCTCCAGGGTAGGTCAAAACACCCGCGGAGGAAGCTAACTCGAAGATGAGATGAGGAAAGATGAGGGCTCGCTTAGCATCAGCTTTAAAAAGCTCGTGAGCTGGCTATAAATGTAGCGGCCAACATCGATAGGAACATCGAAATGGAATGCATAGAGAAAATCAAAGTCGTCTTTGGAAAGTCGGGACTGATTTTTGCTAGGATGAAGGCGGTTCAGAAGGAGAATGATCAAGAATTTAGTAGCATCAGACATAGAACTGATCAAGAGACTGGGGGATTTATCGGACTTGGCTGAGAAATGAACTTCGGGGCACAACACTTGTCTACCCTCCTCACAGAATTTTGGCTTAGACTTCTCGAGGGTAGCAAGGGCACGGACATAGTCCTTCTCCAAAGGCACCCCAGGGATGTGAAAGTGGGTGTTGATGGCCTCGGGAGAGATAGTAAGGGTGACTCCCCGGACTTTAACCGAAGTGCAAGGCTGTGGAGAGGCTGTCCAATTGGCAAAGAATTCACGAACGAGGGTGAGATTGGGTGGGTTGGCATTGGTGGTCAAGAGAGGGTCCCACTTTCGTTGTGCAATGTTCTCATCGAAGTGCATGCCAACATCCTTAGAATCGAAACACCGCTCAACAATGGGGCTCTTTTTGACAAAGAAGTTCTTGTAGTTGTCGAGGGCTAAAGGTGAGATGAAACGTTGTTCAAACAGAATTGGACCGGAGGCACCCCTAGGAGGATTGGACCTAGGTTGACTGGACGGTTCCCGGATAGTTAGGGCTGCCCCTCCTCTAGTCTTTGGCCTTTTGAGGGTTTCTCGGCGGGAGCCTTACCCTTTCGTTTGGCCAAAGCGGAAGAGTCGGGATTGGACGTGGATTTGGGCGGAGCCATTAACCTAAGGTGTAGACAAAACAGAGACAGCATCGGAGCAACACCACAACACCCAACAAACACAACCCGATTATCGTCCAATCGGGATTTCCCAAACACAACAACAACACACACCAAACGAACCAACAAACAACAACACCACCCCCAAACCACAATGTAGCACAACCAAGCCACAACACCACCACCACAACGATGCACAACAAGTCAATCAATCGCAAAAACCAGTCAATTACAGTCAAAGGGGAAATTAAGGGCTGAAATTGGAAAATAAAGAAAAACGCGCCCTAAAACCGAAAATTGACCAGAGAGGATCAAGCTAGGCTTACCACACGAGGGAGAGGATGATTTGGAGTAGAAACGCCATCAGAAAACGAAGCAGTCGATAGAAATGATCTGGCCGGAACAAAGCTTCAGGCGGCGTTAAAGGTAGAGACACGCAGCAGCAGGGACGGAAACAGCGATTTTGTGGTGAAGTGGGAGAAATTGGGGATGGTAGGAAGAGAAATTGGGGATGGGTAGCGGATTAAGGGGTTGAAGAGAGTAAAATGGAGGTTTGCGGTGGAGAGTGGCCGGAGGAGAGACGAAATAAGGTTGAAATTAGGGTTGGAAATGAATTGGAAACTGCCTGTTGTGTTTATAAAGGGGATGGAATGCGTACGCATAGGGTTCAATGCGTATGCATTGGACGAAAAGAAAGAGAAGTGTAATGGACGCTGTTGAAAGAATGCGTACGCATAGAGGGAAATGCGTACGCATAGATGGCCCTGGAACTTACTGGAAAAAGGATGCGTACGCATCCAAAACAATGCGTAGGCAAAGAAAACACTGAACTCTCTGCTGAAATGATGCGTTAGCATACAATCTAATGCGTACGCATAGAAAACTGTGAACTTGATGCTGAACTCTCTGGTTTTTGAATGCGTGCGCATTAAAAAGAATGCGATACGCATTGCCCTGGTTCTCAACAAAACTTCACATTTCAGCCTAAATTCTCACGCTATCACCCTAGATCACTTCTAACACCTAAAGACTACTCAAAAACAGAGAAACGGTGGGTTGCCTCCCCCAAGCGCCTTTGTTTTACGTCGTTGGCTCGACGGAATGACTTATACGGTGTCAACTTTAGAGTTATACCATTGACACAAGGGTGGAATTTGTGGATAGAAAGAAGTTTGTTGGAATTATACGATTTGAATGCCAAGTTTAGAGTCCATGATAAGACTCACAAGGTCCCACACAAGGGACGGGATCCTTAAGGAGGATAACCTCAAGTGCCTCATCGAAATGTAACCTTTCGTACTTCTTCAACCGAAGGCCATTTGTAACAAACTTCCCCTTGGTTGGGTGAATGATTTCGACGGCACCGGAGGGGTAGACCTTAGAGACTACATAAGGACCCGACCAACGAGATTTGAGTTTGCCTTGAAAAAGGTGAAGGCGAGTGTTATAAAGGAGGACTTCGTCACCTTCCTTAAACTCTCGAGGCTTAATGGCTCTATCGTGGAGTAACTTAGTCTTTTCCTTATAGTCCCTCGCACTCTCGTAAGCTCTAAGGCGAAACTCATCCAACTCGTTTAACTGTGCTAACCGCCTCTCTCCTACTAGACCCTCATCCAAGTTTCGGGTAGCCCAATATGCCTTATGCTCAAGCTCTATCGGGAGGTGACAAGACTTACCATACACTAACATATAGGGAGACATACCTATGGGAGTCTTGAAGGCACTTCTAAGGGCCCATAACGCATCATCTAACTTATTAGCCCAATCCTTAGGGTGTGAATTCACAGTTTTCTCAAGGATACGCTTAATCCCCCTGTCACTCACTTCCACTAGGCCACTAGTTTGGGGGTGATAGGTTGTCCCTAACTTATGCTTGACCTCATACTTGGCTAGAAGAGTGTTGAAAGGACGGTTATGGAAGTGACTACCGTTATCACTAATGATAGCACGTGGCACCCCAAAACGAGCAAAGATATACTTTTTGATGAACCGGATAACCACATTCCTATCATTAGTAGGGGATGCTATGGCTTCTACCCATTTCGACACATAGTCACACGCAACTAGGATATACTTATTATTGTACGATGACGGATAAGGTCCCATAAAATCTAGTCCCCAAACATCGAACACCTCACACTCAAGGATAGGCTTTTGGGGAATCTCGTTTCTCCTAGATATCCGACCTACCCGTTGACAAGCGTCGCAAGCTTTCACATAGGCATAAGAGTCTCGAAAGATAGTTGGCCAATAAAAGCCACTCTGGAGAACTTTGAGAGCGGTTTTGTCTCCCGTAAGATGACCACCGGCTTCCCGGTCATGGCAAAACGAGAGGATGTTCCTAATTTCGCTATCATGGACACATCTACGAATTATGCCATCCGAGCACCGTCTATATAGATAAGGGTCATCCCACAAGTAGAAACGAATGTCACCGTGGAACTTCTTGCGTTGGTAATTGATGAGCTTAATTTACCCCTTCAAAAATACAATTTATAAAGGACTCGTAACCGTGGGTAAACCAACTCTCTAACCAGCAGAGTACCGGGTCGATTGTTAGGATAGCTACAGGAGTACGAGGTCGTCCCAAGAGAAATGTGGTTGTGAGTACCAAAGTGAAGCGTGTTTCTTAGTCTAAGCGATCAAAGTTGTTGGTTTGTTTATACTAAAGATAGAAAAGAAAGAAAATTAAACTACTTGGTTTTAAAAGACATAGCGAACCATGATCAAAATAGTTAATTTCAACCCCACGGATAGACAAAGCGGAAGTGTGCATTATAACAAATGAACTCTCACATTCAATCTCACGGGTGCGTGCTCTAGTTACGATGCTAAAAATCGAACAACTCTCCTTCAACATCCTATGTGAGGTTAACTAATTCTCCTTTAGAAAACCGATTAATCTAACATGATTAAGTCTTTGTGAGGCGCTCCGTTTTCGCAGAAAAACCTCGTTAAGGAAACAAGTCCGAAATTACTCGGTCGACGTTACTACCCCGATACTCACCAATGTACTACACCGAACATCTTAACGAGAATGTGTCAAAGCGATGAAACGAAGCTTTACCTAATCCATGGTCCGCCGAAAGACTCCGTGAAACAACTTGTCATTGTTGGCTCAAGAACCACCCGAACTTCATAGTTCAACCCGGGTCTAACACTAAATTACACTAATCTAAACTACCACATTCAAGTTATTACGTTGATAATAATAAATCGATGGCGCGGGCTGAATTCACGACCTAAAACCCGGTATGTTTTACCTCCGATCTTAGAACCCTTTTTCCCACACCACTCTCTTTGAACAACTCTCAAGAGTGATGTGTGTGATTTTTGACCTAGGTTGTCAATCTAGTCCAAATCCGTTATAACAAGTTCTAAGATGTGCAATATGTGAGATATAACAATAAAAAAAACACTACACACTCCCTATTTCATTTTCCAAGGGTTGATTTCACCAAATTTTACATGATTCGACTATAATAAGTTTAGCTACTCATATATATATGTAGATATATAGATATTACAAGTAATCAGACTCTGTCAAAATGTCATGGATTAAGCGTGCGGGAAGTTTTACATAATAGCCTTCATCAATGCGAATTCTATTAAAACCAAATTAAAACCTTAATCCAATCATTTGCAGATTCTCGATACTTTATATATATATATATATATATATATATATATATATAACAAAATGAAAGAAAACAAGAAAGAAAGAACTAAAACGGAAACTATATTATAACGATAATTATTGAAATTATAATGAAATTACAACTATATATATATATATATATATATATATATATATATATATATCTATAGATATATATATATATATATATATATATATATATATATATATATCTATATATATATATATATATATATATCTATAGATATATATATAGGCCCCAAAATGAAAGAAAAATGAAGGAAAAGATGAAGAAGGGATGGGGAAGAAGGGGCAATCGAAAGCTGCTGGGAATTGCTCTATTTATAGACAAAGTACTCAAAGCCGGATCGATCCAGGAAAGGGCGGATCGATCCGGGAATAAAATATATTATCCCAAGCTTATCCTCTGCAGACCCATGTGCAAAATCATCATTATGTCGACTTTCAGTTAAGCCGGATCGATCCGGGACTGTAAAAAAACATCCAGTTTTGAGCTGAAACTTGAAAAATTCATATCCTGAGTTGTAGACCTCCGATTGACGTGATTCAAAATGCGTTGGAAAGCTCTTTCAAATATCTACAACTTTCATGAAGGACTCTTCTTCAGAAAATTCCTTTTTGATGGGCCATTTGTTCGTCGAAGATATAATTCGGTAATAGCATTACGAAACGTTGATCCACTTGAACTTTTAAGCTTGTGGCACATTCTTACACCCTTCAAAAGATATGTTTTAACTTCAAAAAGTGTCGTCACTCGGGGTTTTGGTTTACCTAAAAATCTGCAATAAAGCACCAAAATACCAAGCGTAAATCCGACACGACACTCCGGTTACTAAACCGGTACAAAAACTTATAAAAACACGATAAAAATACGATATTTTACATAATAACTACTACTAACATATTTGGATGAATCTAAGGAATTAATGACTTGAAATGATATAAAAGTGCTCAAAATGATATCAGAAGTGGGGTAAATTGTTATAATAATAACAGTGAATTTTTCCGTCATCAGTAATCCTTTAAACTAGGATCCATATAACCACAGGCAAGATAGTTCACAAAAGGAGCATACCACGGGTCACCATACCCACCCCGTGGCTCACGAGCACTCCTTTTCATTGGTAGCATTGAATCCACTACCATTAACTGCTCATCCGGGAATGACTCATTAATCTCCCTCTCAAATCTTCGCACCTCCTCATCTAATCTCATCCGGCTGAAATGATCCGCCACCACATTCTCACACCCCTTCCGATCTTTAATCTGCACATCGAACTCTTGAAGAAGCAAAATCCACCATAATAAACGGGGTTTTGCCTCTTGCTTTGCAAATAGGTATCGCAACGCTGCATGATCGGTATGCACGATCACTTTAGATCCCACTAGATACGACCGAAACTTATCGAAAGCAAAGACAACAGCAAGTAATTCCTTTTCGGTCGTGGCATATTTGGACTGTGTGGGGTTAAGTGTGTGACTAGAATAGTAAATGGGCTTGAATATATTATCAACTTTTTGCCCTAAAACAGCCCCTACAGCAGTGTCACTAGCATCACACATAACCTCAAACTCACGGGACCAATCGGGTGCAACTAGAATCGGTGTTGTCACTCGTAACTGTTTAAGCATGTGAAAGACATTAACACACTCTTGAGTGAAAGTGAAGGGAGTGTCTTTTGTGAGCAAGAGTGTGAGTGGCCTAGCAATCTTGGAGAAATCCTTGATAAAACGCCGGTAAAAACCCGCATGACCAAGAAAAGCCCGAAGGGTCTTCAAGTTTAAGTGAGGGACGGGCAATTTTCAATTGCCACAACCTTGGCTCTATCAACTTCAATGCCCTTACGTGAAATCTTATGGCCTAACACTATGCCCTCTTCTACCATGAAATGACACTTTTCTCAATTAAGCACAAGATTGGTGTCTTCACACCTTTGCAAAACTTTATCAAGATTACTCAAACAATCATCAAAAGAGTCGCCAAATACACTAAAGTCATCCATAAAGACTTTCAAGAATTTCTCAATCATGTCCGCAAAGATAGCCGTCATGCATCTTTGGAATGTCGCGGGTGCATTACACAACCCGAAAGGCATCCGTCTAAATGCAAAGGTACCATAGGGACATGTAAAGGTAGTTTTCTCTTGGTCCTTTGGATCAATGCAAATTTGGTAGTATCCACTAAAACCATCGAGAAAACAGTAAAAGTCATGACCACTCAACCTTTCTAACATTTGATCGATAAAAGGCAAGGGGAAGTGATCTTTCCTAGTGGCGTCATTCAGTTTTTGATAATCAATGCAAACACGATAGCCAGTGACTACGCGAGTAGGGATCATTTCATTGTTTTCATTAGGTTGAACAGTCATACCTCCCTTTTTAGGCATCACTTGGGTAGGGCTTACCCACTCGCTATCCGATATAGCGTAGATGATTCCATGCTCTAGCATCTTCACCACGTCCTTACGCATCACCTCTTGAAGGTGTGGATTGAGCCTTCTTTGAGGTTGCCTCACCGGCTTCACATCCTCCTCCAATATGATCTTGTGCTTGCAAACCTCGGGGCTAATACCCCGGATATCTACCATCTTCCACCCAAAGGCTTTCTTATGCCTCCTTAGCACTTTCATTAGCTTTTCTTCCTGCAAAGATGTTAGTGCCGCAGAAATAATCAAAGGTAACAAATTATCGGACTCAAGAAAAGCATACTTAAGGTGATCCGGGAGTGGCTTTAGTTCCAAATCCTTTGGTGGCTCCTCAATAGACGGCTTCATCTTCTCACCGTTGAGGCCAAGCTCTAGATATTTATGCCATGACGCCTCAAGAAAGTGTGTTGCCTCCAACTCACAAGCCGCTTCTCTCAATTCTTCGTTATCATCATGAATTGTGCTAGATTTCATTAAGCACTCCTCCATCGGCTCTTGATAACCCTGCGTGTTAGCAACCTCGGAAACACAAGAATATATAGATTCAACTTCATCACATTCCGCAATATCATCATGAGGGTACTTAATGGCATCAAACACATTCATAGTCACACTCTCATCCCCTACTCTCATAGTAATATCGCCTTTGGCGACATCTACATTGGCACTTCCGGTAGAAAGAAAAGGTCTTCCTAGAAAAAGTGAATTCCTAGGGTCCTCCGCAACATCTAGCACAACAAAATCGGCCGGGAACACAAACTTATCAACTTGGACTAACACATCCTCTAATATTCCCATCGGTCTCCTAAGGGTCCGGTCGGCCCTTTGTAAAGTCATATTGGTCTCGGTTAACCTACCTAGGCCCAACCTCTCATAGATACTCCTAGGCATGATATTCACACTAGCACCTAGGTCACATAAAGCTTTCGGGAATCTAATAGAGCCAATAGTGCAAGGGATAGAAAAACATCCGGGGTCTTTCTTTTTAGGCGGAAGCTTGTTTTGAAAGACCGCGGAGCATTCTTCATTTAGGCACACCACCTCATCCATCTTGGCCTTGTTGGACAATATCCCTTTCAAAAACTTAACATACGAGGGCATGTTAGCTATAGCATCAACCAAAGGGATATTTATCTCAACCTTGCACAAGATGTCAAGGAACTTGTTTTGACTCTTGGATAACACATCCTTCTTAGGACCTCTAGGGGGAAAAGGTAAAGTGCTCAAATCAAAAGGTGTAGAAGAAGCATTCATACCATTGCTACTTGTACCTTTCCTTTGTGGATTGGAAGTAGTTGTGTCCCCTTTGCTAGTCGCTTTTGGTGCCTCCTCAACTTGCTTGTGAGCTTCACTAGCATGCTCTCCAACAACTTGATCTTCACTATCATGTTCTACCATATCATCCACTTTGCTTTTACCATGATCTTCAACGTTTTTCCTCACCCCAATGTCATTACCAACCACCTTGCCACTTCTTGTAGAGATAGCATTCACACCCTTGGGATTTCTCACGGTGTTACTTGGCAAGCCTCCAACCGGAGCGGTATTTGCATTTTCGGTCAATTGACCTACTTGGGTCTCAACGTTCCTCAACGCCGATTGGAATGTGGTGGCATTGGTTCTAATGTCCCTCAACTCCCTTCCTTGATCTTGGAGAGTCCTTTCTTGCTCTTGGAGAGTCCTTCCTTGATCTTGCAACATTCTTCCATGCTCTTGCAACGTCTTGTTAATTTGCTCCAAGAGAATATCGGTAGAACTCTTTTGTGGAATAAGAGCCATTGGTGGTGGTTGAGAATAGCTTCCTTGAGAGTAGTTTTGATGAGAATTCGGATGTTGGTAAGTTCCGGATTGTTGTTGTCGTGGAGCTTGATTGCCTTGATAAGAAGAACTTTGTTGAGGCCTAGAGGATTGCCCTTGATTCGGACCACGACCCCAAGTCAAATTAGGATTCTCTCTCCAATTTTGTTGAGCCCCTTGAAAATAATAGTTTTGGACACGCCCTTGCCCCACATAGTTAGCATCATAGGGTTGTGTGTCCAACATCAAACTCGTATCCATAGGTTCAATCACTGGATTGCCATAGGTGGTGAGAGGGTTGAAATCCATTTGTCCCGCATTCAATTGCCCTAAGGCGTAGGCATTCATCAAAGATTGTTGCATTGAATTCGCATTAGCCACTAAGGTCCCGGCTTGAGGTGCTACTTGAGCTTTCATTGGCACAGTTGTTGGTGGTGTATTTGGAGATGTGCAATTCGTAGCCGAATGTTCACCACCACAAAGTTGACATAACCGGGCCTTCTTGTTCTCTAAAGCCAAATCATCAACTTTTTGTTCCATAGCTAATACCTTGTTATGCCACTCGGAGTTTCTTTCGGGCTCATCTACCAAGGCAGTCACAAGTGGCTTTTTATGTTTCAATTGCTTTCTTCCCGAACTCCATTGCCTATTATTCTCACAAATCCTCTCAATTGTGGCTAATGCCACATCCGGTGCTACATCCATGATGGATCCTCCACATGCTCCATTCAATTGTTGCATTGAACTACCATCCAAATTTCGATAGAATAGATGCACTTGATCCCATGCTTCAAATCCATGTTGAGGGCATTTCCGTAACATAGTCTTGAAACGATCCCATGCCTCAAACAAGTCTTCACCCAATAGTTGCTCAAAATTAGAAATGTCGGACTTCAAGTCAAGAGCCTTCGATGGTGGAAAGTACTTGAGCAAGAATGTGCTTGCAACTTGTTCCCATGTGTGGAGGGAGTCATGAGCTAACGATGAATACAACTCCATCGCCTTTCCTTTTAGAGCAAAAGAGAACAAAAGTAGCCGAACCGCTTCCTCACCAACCCCATTTATCTTCACTGTTTTGCACACCTCAAGGAAATTATTGATGAAAGTGTTCGGATCATCCGTCGCTTTTCCTTCAAATTGAGCATTATCCCCAAGTAAATGCCAAACATGTTGCCTTATCTCCAAGTTATTGGCCGCAACGGCCGGTACTCGAATAGGACTATGACCCGTGGTAGCCATCGGTGTCACATAATCTCTACAAAGCCTCACCGGTCGATTTCCCGCTTGGTTTACTTGAGCTTGAGGTGCATATGGTTGAGGGTTCACTATGGGATTTGGTTGAGGATTAGCTTGAGGGATAAATTGTTGAGCATAGGGATTTGCCATTTGAGGGAATTGGTTCATCATAGGGTTCATCATAGGATTCATCATAGGATTGAATTGGGCCATTTGCATCATCATTTGTTGATATTGTTGAAGGAATTGGGGATCCATTTGTGGAGGTTGTTGTGTTTGAGGGATTTGTGGAGTTTGGAGAGGGATATTAGTCCTTTGTTGAAAGTGATTGGTCAATGAGGGACTACGCACAATATTCCCTTCTCTAGGTAGAGGTTCCATCCTTGGGGAAAGTGAATTGGATGGTTGACCTTGATATTGAGTAGTATCCCTTTCCTCAAAAGGGTTCACGCTTCTTTCTCGTTCTATACCCCGGTCAAACTCAAGATCTTCATTCCCCGTAGCCATACTAGAACTCTCGGAACTAAAACTCTCACTTTCCAAGTCTTGATTCACTTCATCAACTAGAACCGCCTTGTTTCGCAAGGCGTTTCGGTGTCTAGCCAAAGCCTCAATCTCGGGAATATATGGAAGTAATGGTTCCTTTGAGCTTCGGGTCATACACTACAAGGAGCAAACAACACAAAAACAGTAAAATAAAAACAACCTAAGCCTAAAGCTTCAAAAGACTTAAAAGATATCGATTAATTCCCCGGAAACGGCGTCAGAAAACTTGATGACCAAAATAGTAACGACCAACTTTAACCGGCAGAGTTCCGGGTCGGAAGTACTATAGTGGAGAGCAAGGTCATATCCCACGAGGAATTTATCGAATACCAAAGTCGTTTTAGGATTTAGTTTAAGTCAATCACGATTTTCCAAGTTCAATTATACTAAAACGTAATATAAACTAAAGATACTAAAGATAGAAAGATACATAGCCAAACCATGATCCAATTGACTACTTTTGCCCCTCTAATCGATTATTCGGAAATGGGATTAACCAACCTACCAACCTAACACTTATATCGACTCATTCATGGGTGCAAACTCCTAAGCTAGTGTAAGACGCCATTCAACAATCAAACACCATTTGCTCGGTTCAACAGTTCGCCTTTAAGAATTTAATTGACCGAAACAAGATTAACGCTCTAGAGTTGCCCGATTTCACAACCAATTAAACCTCACTCCCTAACCAATCTAAACAACTCAGTTAATTATAAGAAGTGATCTTAAAACCCCTTTTCCCACACCCCTTCGCAACATACATTTATAAAAGTGGTGTGTGTATTCATGAACTAGGTGTACAGTCTAATTCAAACATTGATAACAAGTTTTAAGACATGAATTCGTCAATATAACTACAATTAAGCACTACCCATTCCCAATTTCACCAATTAGAGAGCAATTTCATCAATCTTCACATGATTTGACTATGGGATATTTAGCTACTCATAATGAAACAAGAAACAACAACTAAAGATAAAATTAAAGCCATAAAAGAAGATAAAACTGAGATTGATTACCAAATTCGTAGAGAAATCTGAATTACATCAAGCTCCAACACCATCCAATGTCAATTGATGATGAAGAAGACCCACAAAGATGAAATTCAAAAGTAGAGAAGAAACTAGAGCTAGATTGAGCTAATTCTATCTAATAATTAATGTAGAAGAGAATCTAGGAGTGAAATTCGATCTAAGGGTGAAAAAGGTTTGGGGAGAAAAATTCTAGGTAAAAATGGAGTATCAAAAAGTATAAAAAGGTATCCCAAAATCTGTGCAATCTCCTATTTATATGTGCCCAAAAAATTGTACTTAAAGCTGTCCAATGCGTACACATTGATGCCTGAATGCGCACGCATTGCTCTGTTTGTCGGGAAAATCTGAATTTTTGAGATGGATGCGTGACAAGATAGCTTGGAATGCGTACGCATTAAACGTTTTGCCCCAATTCTTTAGCTTCTGTTTCTTCTGGAATGCGTACGCATAGAGCAGAGTGCGTACGCATTGTTCCTGTTTTTCCCATCCTGAGCATCCTGTATCAAGGATGCGTACGCATAGCTTGGAATGCGTACGCATAGAGTCCAATTCTCCAAACCTTGCATCATGTACCATGGTTGCGTACGCATAGCTCATAATGCGTACGCATAGACTGCATTTCTTCATCTTTTGCACTTTTCTTCAACTTTCCTCATTCCCGAACCTCGGTCTTGCCTTTATGAGTTCATTACCTCACCTTCCAGGCTTACGAGCACCTAAATCCTGTGTCATGACATCCAAACATATATCGAGCATAATTTCACAAGATAAATAGGACTCGAAAGGACTAAAAACATCATCAAATAACAAGGTTTGCCATCTATATGATGGTTTACCTCAACGTGATCGCATTATGTGTTTTCTCCCTTAACATGGCCTAAAATTGCCCGGAATGAGCCAAAAGTGTCGTAAATGGGGGTTGAACTAAACAACGGAGCAAAGTAAAGTTGACTCTCATCAGCAGTTCGCTAGCGTCGGATTTTTTATATTTTTTATTTTTTAGATTTTATCCTTCAGACTATAAAAATTATGGAAGTTCTCCTTCTCCTTATAAAAAATATTGGGTTTACTCAAAAATATTTCAAAAGTTGTCATGATCCATAATTATCCTAAGTTATTTTGTAATGTAATTAGCAAAAATGTAAAATTTTATTATTTTGTTGAATAAAAAAAAAAAAAGAAGTTGAGGTTGTTGAACGAAAAAAGAAGCATCTTTCCCCTCAACAACAATTGGCGTTTCCTCACTCAATAAACGTCAATTAAATCAGAGGCGGATGTATAGGTAACTAAACGGGATAGGGCTGAGCAAAATAACCAGTAAACCAATCCAAACCGTAAACCAATTCAAACCAATCCGAAAACCAAACCAATAACAAACTGAATGAATTGGTTTGGTTTGGAACCAAACCAAATTGCATTGGATTGGTATCGGATGTATATGTGTTGCATTGGATTGGTATCGGATGCACATGTGTTCTCAACCATTTTAGATTAAAACTTGTCCTTTAAAACCTTTTACCTTATTTTTTATTACACCCAATCCAATCCAAACCAAACCAAAAGCTTTATACATTAATTATATATATATATTATACCCATTACCCAACCGACACAATATAACCCAAGTTTATTTGATCATTTTGTTATATTGTTTTGGTTGGAAGATACTCATGTTGTTTTGATCATGTTGTTGTGTCAACATTCAGCCTTTTGCTCTTTTGATGTAAATATGAAAATCAATACATGCATATATGTAAGTATTTTGTTGTTACTTGTTAGTTGTTTTAAGTTTTTTTAATCATTTTGGTTTTTAATTTATTTTAGTTTGGATGTAGCTATTTAGAGTTTATGTAAAAATGATTGGTTTTGTCATAATCTTTTTTAAAAGATTAGGCTTGAAAAAACCGAAACCAACCAAATCCAAACCGAAATCAATTCGAACCAAACCATTGGGTTGACTTCCTTTTGGTTTTGAGGAACGAATTATGGCGCCCCAAACCGACCCGAGTCTTTCAAAACCAATCCAAACCCACTCAAACCAGTCCAAGCTCACCCCTAAAACGGGATGCACGAATACCGCTAAAATAACAAATTACTCCAATTTTACCCTTAAAAAAAATATTTGGACCCCGTTGAAAAAAATAATTACTCTTTAAAAGAATTTTAGATCTCGTTGAACGTCTGGATCTGCCACTAAATTAAATTGTTCTTCGCTCTCCTTTAATATTTCTTCAGGCCATTTATCACGTCTTGCTAACCCACCACTACCACTAGAAGCCTACCATGAGACTTGTGTGAGCATATACGTTACCTGTCGTTTTCTCTTTCCTTCAATCTTTCTCCACGTCATTTATCACACCGACACTAGCCGACCACTATGGACTCACCATGAAACTTGTAGGAATATATATGTTACATACCACCCGCCACTAGATGAAGCTCCTTCAATATTTTCCCGTGCCATTTATCACACCCGACCTTAACCCACCATGAGACTATGAATACTGCCACTGATGAAATTCCTTCAATATTTCTCCACGTTGTTTATCTCACCGGATGCTAACCCACCATCAGAGTCCCACAATGAGACTTCTGCGATTATTTGTATGAACATATCTCCATTACTTACTGCCCGGCATTAGAGCCATCCACCACCACCTGCGCACCACACTGGACGTTAACCCACCATCAGAGGTCCGCCATGAGACTTGTGTGATTATTTGTATGAACATATCCATTACTGACCACCCACCAGTAGAGCCATCCACCACCACAAGCCCCATCATGAGACTTGTGTGAACGCCATTAGACCTCGCCGTCCACCACTGCAGGCCCATCATGAAACTCGACTTGTGTATTATATTTATGCTCACATATTCATTGGCAAACTCACCATTAGACACTCAACATTAATACTACGGTTGTAGAATTTTTAGATTTTATCCCGAATCAATGCAAACCTTAAATGGATATCAAATCAGAGAGTCTAATATCTTCAAATTCATACACTAATCTATATAAATTCAAAGATAAATCTACAAATTCTGATCTCTGATACAAAAACCACAGTTAACAAAAGACTAATTATACAAGAAACAACAAACATATTACGACCTACAGCAGAATACCAAAATCCATGTAATCTGCTCCATATTACAATTTTTCATTTTCTTTTTTCACTTCCTTTCTACCTGCTGGCTTCTCAGATTCCCTAATGAAAATCAAAAGCAAAGAAGCCTCCTAACATACTACCCAAAAACAAAAACAAAAACAAAATACAATACAACAAGGGAGGAGGAGGGGGAGGTTGTTAAGTTAATAAGTAGCATAACGACTTATGGCCTTTGCACCTTCAGCAATGGCATGCTTACCAAGATCACCAGGCAAAACCATTTTCACAGCATCCTGAATATCTCGAGCTGAAAGCGTTTTGGCATCCGTGTACCTCGAAAGCCTTGCGGCTTCATCGCCGATCTTCTCGTACATTTCGTTCAAGAAACTGTTGACAGTAGCCATACCTTTTGATGATATTCCAAGATCAGGATGCACCTGTTTCAGTACCCTGTATATATATGTTCTGTAATCTGCTGCAATATCTCCACTGCTCCGCCTCGCCTTCTTCTTCTTCCTCTTAGTAGCACTAGAAGAAGCTTTAATTTTCTTTGTGATCACTTCTTTAGCACCAGAAGGAGCTTTCCGTTTCTTCGTCGTCTCTGTATCTTCATCATCTCTCTTTTGTGGTGCCTCGTACATGGGCGGGGTAGTCACGTCCCGGTCTGTTTCATTTTGAGTTTGCTTTGCTTTTTTTGGCAGTGGTTCAGGTGGAGATGGTTCTTTCGGTCCATCTTGTACATCAAACCATTCTTCATCGTCCTCGTCTTCTTCTTGAAGCTTATCTTCCTCCGGTAGCGGTAGTGGAGGAGGAGGGACCTCCGAAGCCGGCTGTGTTTCGTCTTCATTATCTTCCATATTCATTGCATTCTTTTCAGGTTGAGCCTGCTCTGGCAGCTCTTGTTGTTTCTGTTTTTCTACATCCTGCTACAAATAGAATGGCTTTATTTGCTTAGTTAAACATTACTATATCATAATACATTACATTGACTAATAATAAACAATCACAATGAAATTAACATTACAAATGCCATTAAAATAACATGACAGTTGTCACAAATAAGTACAATCACATTATAATTACAAATTTCATAAACAACATAACATGATCTGAATCGAATCAAATATTAACTTATCGAGTTGAAGTCAAACCTTTACTTATCGAGTCGAAGTCAAAGTAGAAAAATAACACTCAAGATCAGCTCGATTAGATTTAATTAAACTCAAATTCGGATCAATCATTCTCGAGCAAATTGTAAGAGCTTAGTGCTCACACAGCTTAAAAAAAATGTTAAGTTTTAAAGTGTACGAGTTCGGCTTGTAAAAACAATAAAATATTTTTAATATTTATAATATATATAATGAACATCTCTTGTCAAAATTCAAGTGTTCGAATTAATGATGAGTGCTCGTGACCAGTTAAATCATGTCTTGAATGAGCATTTCATGAGCCGAGTTTCAAACTCGCTCGTTAGCAACTCAACTCGTATTACACTACTAGTGATGATAAAAATGTATAGTGAAAGATAATCAAATGTATTGCATCTATCATTTTTTTCTAAAATTCATGATTGCTACACCTTGGTAAACAAACTGTCACGACGAAATCGTCATGATAATAATAGGGGAGTGGTTTAAAAGGAAAAAAAAATGAGGAAAAATAGAAATTACGATAGTGGAAATGTAAATTGAATGATATTCATAACCCAAAATCCACTATTCCTTACGGTGAACGTATACAAGCAAAATATTGTAGATCATACCTGAATGAGCTCACGTGTCTGCTGTGTTTCAATCTCATTTGCTTCCTCTTCCTTCCTCCACCGCAGTTCCTTCCGCCGCTCCTCCTCCTCCTCATCTTTCCCCTCCTCCACCGGAACCACCTCCACCGCCGCCGCCGGCATTTCTTGATCTTCACTCTGCTTTCCGAAATCAATAATCACTCTTCTCACCGGAGATTTCCACGGCGTAGTAGAAATAACTTCCACCTTTTGATTCACATTCGTAGAAGTAGAAGTAGAAGTAGAAATCACATCTAATTCCACTCCAGTACTCCGATTTACAACCTCTTTCGTCGACGAATCGTACGGCGTTACAACAACTTCTACTGTTTCTCGTACGGTTTTCTTCGTCACCACACTCCCCAACAACTTGCCGGAACGTGTCCTGCGCATTATCTGATTCTCCATTTCTTTTTCAAGCTTTGATTTTGGATAATTGACAAGAGTTTTTCAATTGAGTTTTGGATTTGAAGTCTGTTCCTTTATAATAATATAATACAATGGCGGTTTGGTGTGTGTAAAGGCATGAATTACTGTGAAGAAGGTGGGAGAACAGGGCACGTTGATTTACACGTGTAAAAAAAGTGTTAGTTTTAACTGCTACGTGGTGGGGGGTGAAAAATTAAAGTGGTGATTAGAAGGATTAGATTTAAAATTCCCAGGCTTTTTAAAAGGGAATAGTATTAATAATATGTTTTCAAGTAATGATAGGGGTCCAACTAAAGTTTTATAACGGGTGACATAACGTGATCTTTCACCTTTAATTTTAATGAATGTTAATTGATTGTGATGTAGACTTATCAAAATCAAATGTGAGAGATCATGTTGTGTCATTCGTTGTGTAATTTCAGTTGTACTTCTATCATTGCTCTTTGCCGTCCGATTGTTGACTTATATACTATTTTTCAGATGTCCAGTATCAAAATGATGCTTAAAAATAGATTCGATGCAGAACCGTTATTAGGTAAGTTACTGTTTGGAATATTGTATTATTAATAGACATATTTACGTAAGTTGTTGCTTATAATATTGAATCGGTAAACTTACTATGTAAGTCAATGCTTGGAAT
This sequence comes from Gentiana macrophylla, assembly GCA_026214975.1. Lineage (NCBI taxonomy): Eukaryota > Viridiplantae > Streptophyta > Magnoliopsida > Gentianales > Gentianaceae > Gentiana > Gentiana macrophylla. The sequence continues at coordinate 83,911,973 of CM047813.1, read as the reverse complement.
GTTGAATGGTGAATGTGTATTTGAATGGCGAAGTTTGTATTCAAGACATCTACTTAAACAAAGTTAAGCTAAATTTATACCTGCATTTAAATGATTTGGGTTCGAGCTTTGTCTGGGGCATAATTAATGTGTGTGTATACCTTTCATATCCGGAAAAAAAAATGGTGAAGTTAGGTCCACCTTGGGATTAGTCTAAACACGGGGCATGCATAAATTTAGTGACATCATAAACCGCAAAAACAATATTTGGACGATTAAAGTTCAACCGAAAGGTTGGCCATCATGTGTGGAGAGCCAACAATTAGAAACCATTGGAGTTTAACATGGTTTGACATTGACCATCCCTGCACGATGAAGTAGTTGCATAATATATTTGCGTTGTGTGAAAAATAGACCATCAGTTAAGTAAAGTGCCCCTTTAACGGGAAAGTGGTGGTTAAGTTGATTGATGGTGCTATTCACAAGCGTAGGCGAGGAACCTCTAATAACAAAATCATCAACGTAGATCAAAATATAAAGATGGTGAGAACCTGCATGAAGAAAGTAAAGGGATGAGTCAGCCCGAGATGTTTGGAAGCCATAACACCGGAGGATGGAAGTGAAACGGGAGAATAGGGCGCGAGGGGCTTGGCGGAGACGATAGAGACTTTTTTTTAAGTTTGCAATCATGAGAGGGGTAAGCCAGATGTGTGAACACATGAGGTTGCTGCATGAATATTGTCTCGCTTAGAAAACCATGTAGGAATGTACTTTGATTATCAACCTGTCGGATGTGACAATGATTGGAAGTGGCAAGAGAAATGAGTAATCAGATGGTGACGGGCTTGGCAACCGGACTGAATGTATCAAAGTAGTATAAATGTACCTTCACTTTCATGATCCCTTTGCGACCAAACGAGCTTTATAGCGCTCAATACGACCATCAACATGACACTTGATTTTATAGACCCTAACATGACACTTGTTCATGTTAGGAGTTGGAGGGACTACCTCCAAGGTATCATTAAAAGCATTGACTTCATCCCTCATGGTGTCACCCCAAGGACATGATTTAAAAGCTTCAGTGAAGTTATTAGGTTCGGTGGGAGAGGCGTCGGTTAGTGAAGCTATGAAGTCAGGTGGGATGACTTTGAGTTTGAGAGTACCAGAGTGGGTAGTCATAGGATGAGGAGGAAGGGGTTTAGGTAAATAGGAGGAATTAGAGGTTGAAGTGGTTGATGTTTATGGAGAAAGAAAGAGTAAAAGAGGGATAAGTCAGGTAGGTATTGGTGACGGCTGTCTGGTTGTCCGCCGTGGATTCAATCTGCTCGGACATGGTAGCGGGAGAGAGGCGGAGATCGAATTAGAGAATTAGATAGAGGTAGGGGAGACATATAACAAGTTATTGGTACATAAAGACATATAAAAGCACTATAATGCCAACAAAAGAAACAACACTTGCACAATATTAATGGGATGACAATTTTGACGGAGTGATTTAAACTCATTACCTCATGCTTTGATACTATGCAAAAAATCTAGTTCAACACACCATATAAAAAAGGGACATCATCCTCAAACCTAAGCTGTGAATTGAGTGAAGCTCGTCTTTTAATATGGTGGTTGGAGCAATATCAAGTGTTCAATGTGGAAAAATAACATTTGTTGTCTTAAGTGTGGACATATAACAAATAACACTACAAAACCAACAAAGAAGCTCAACCGCTTAAAGAATATCAATGGTATGTGGTGGCTCCGATATCATATTGAATCATCATCTCTCCTAATTAACGCTTAAACCAATGAAGAGGTAAATAATTAACATTTAACCACTTCAACAAACGTCACTAATAATGACTTTGTGTTTGATTGCTTTCCCCCTCAAACATCTATGATCAACTATAAAAAGTCTATAATCAGAGCGGAATAATGTTACACAAAATATTAATAATTTTCAACTATAATAAATACATATCATACTTTAAAGAAACATTGAAAATAAGAAATAAATGACATGTCCTTAACATTTGTGCTTCTTAACAACCCTTGAAAACCCATTAAAAGACTGAAAAAAAGACTCAACCTCCTCCATATTTTCATCTTCAAAAAACTGCCTCTCTGTATATATTTTCTTGCATAATAACACTCTTCTTTTCTTGGGGGCCTCAGGACAATTCTGAATTGCAGGGATTTTATTTTGCTCTTGGGCTATTGGTGTTCTACATGCAGCATCTTCATAACTTGAATCTGACCGTTGATTGAAGTCCTTGATTGTAATTTCATGTTTTCCATTTGGTGAAATTTGTGAAAAGGTATGAATTTTGGACATGAATTAAGTTGCAGTGGGAAATGGAGGAAATTTGGAGAGGAAGAAGAATGAAGGAAACGTGTGAGGAAGAAGTTGACAACGGTGTATGTTTATATTCCACGGGATTGAGTTATCGATACCTTCCTCTCCAAATATAAGTTAGTTTAGACTATTTTACACATATTAAGAAAATTGTTAAGTGAAAATTAGGGATCGTGATCGAAATATTTTTAAGAATGTGACAAATACATATTTTTTATAGGAGTAAACAAAATAATTTTTATAAGCGAGAAGAATGAAAAGTGAATCTCGAAATTAATGTAATCAGAAAGGTGAATTTAAATAAATGAATTGAAAGAAAATTAGTGAATTTTTCGACGATGAATTTTGAAAATTAGTAATTTGACGATGAATTTTGTCATGAAATGTGAATAGTAAATAAATAGTTTTGTCGCTTTATGCAAAAGTTTCAAAAAAAATATGAAATAAATATTCCCCTTAATTTTAAAGGTAAAAGTCTAGAATACTTTTATTCTCATTAATGTAATGAAACATGAATTATAGTAAATTAGAGTAAAAAAATATAATAAATATTAATTTGGATTCTAAATGAGACTTATATGTGCTAAACAGACTTGTGTTTTGAGATAGATGTAATATATTATAACGTTTTTCAAAGCATTATTTATTGTGTTTTTCCTATGTCTACCATTGTTTATTAAGGAGCGAGAAAATAAAAAGAACACTGCATTAATTATAGTCGAGAGGTTTTTTAGTGGTACTAAAGTAAAAGCATTAACTCAGCTCCTTAATCGACGCGTTTTTATCAACCCAATAAGTTATTTTGGAACGAAAGTGGTAGTATTTTAGAGATGAAAATAGAGTGGAAATTAGACTTACTCTAGCGGTAAAGACCATGGAACTTTCTCGTATAAAGAAAATTCCCTTCTGGGGTATTCTGAAGAGGTAACCTAGGCAAGGAAAAAGGCCCGATACTTCAACTAGAGGAGCAACCAGTTGGTTCACCAAACCCCGACCTAACGTCACACTTTTGCCAGGTCAGAAGGGATCCAGTGCCCAACTACCGACTCCTACAGGAATCGCGTTATTGAAGTCGAGCCAAGAATGGTCATTAGTGGATGCCCACCACTTTTCACGATTAGAGAGGCCCTCTTTAAGGGTTCAATTCTCAACTTTCGTCCCTCGTATAATAAAAAACCTTCTTCCCTTTTCTAGTCTAAAAAAAAATGAAAAATGGTTTATACCGAGAATGCTTACGCAGGGTCATTTATACGACGTGCTTGTGTCTGTATCGGTGTTTCTCGTGGATTTTATAGACATGAATTGCATGTAGACTTGAGTTTCTTTATTTATTTTTTTATTTTTGGTTTTTAGATTTGAGTTTCAAATGATAGAAATACTATCTTCTTCTTGTTGTACAATCAATATACATTAATGGGAAAATTATGAAAAAGGACATAAAACATTGTGAATTTATCAAAAAGGACAGAAATTGTATTTTATTAAAAAGGATAAAATATTATGTATTTAGACAATTTTGTCCCTCTATTTACTAATCTCATAAATAAAGAAAAAAAACCACCCATTACCTGTCATCAACTCACGTTTGCAATATATATATATATATATATATATATATATATATATATATATAACAATGTCAAATAGTAGTGTCACATAGTATAATAATGTCAAATGGTAGTGTCACATAGTATAAAAATGCTAAATGGTAGTGTCACATGGTATCACAATGTCAAATTGTAGTGTCAAATAGTAGTGTTACATAGGTATAACAATGTCAAATGGTAGTGTCACATAGTATTACAATGTCAAACGGTAGTGTCAAATAGTGTGATGATATATATATATATATATATATATATATATATATATATATATATATATATGTGGAACTGAATGTGAGACTTGCTGTTTTTTTTTTCAAAGGACGTGGGTGGTAACTTCCGTGCAGCATTTTTTTTAAAAGAATAATTATAATGTGAAGGGTATTATTATCTAAATATGATATTATCATTTTTACGGATTTTAGAAATGTTTTTGTCCTTATGAATAAATGTCCCTATATTAATTACTACCAAAGAGACAATGCAGCCTTATCTTATTGTATCAATATTGTGCTGCAAATGCCAAATCAGCCTATTACACTAATTTGTCCTTATTTCAAATCAAAATGCATAGGATCCCTTTCTTTCTTTTGGTTTTTTTTGGAAAAAATAATTCTGCTCATTCATTCACTCACACACTCACTGGCATTGACAAGAAACTTCAAGAATTAATTTTGTATGATTCATATGTCCCATACCTTTCTTCTTCATGGGGCCGTATGAAGTCGGTGCAACCCACAATTGCTTTTGAAACTAAAATTTTGGATGATTGTGATCATCTCTTGTGAAATAGCAGTAGCACACTGTATTGAATACATAATTTCTTTGGGAGCTATTATTTACGCCACTCATTCTACTTGTACACTATAGTAGAGTCAGACATGAAGCCAAAAACCGACTTTCCGTGAGTGCATTGTGAGAACTGATTTTGGGAAAGTCGGTTCTTACTCCAGAACCTACGAAAAACCGGTTTTGGCTCAAGGCAGAAACTGCGTAAAAAAGTTTCTGCTCCATTAGTGTCACGAGAAGTTGAGTGTAGTGTAAATAAAGGCCCTCATTTCTTTTTTGTGGGGGTATTGAAGCAAATTGAAAGACTTATCTTGTCTTCTTTTCACTTATGCTCGTTTTCTTTTGTTAAGCATACTGGTAACATTCCATAGCACTAGTTGCCTCACATTTGGGTTATCTTTGGCTCAAGTTGGTAACACCACTAGTACGGTGATCATGGGTTGGTTTGGGCTGGTTCGGTTCGGTTTGGAAAGCACGAGGTCGGTTTGAGGGCTATTCTTTGTACCCAAAACCAAACAAACTAAAGTCAACCCCAATGGTTTGGTTCGAACCGATTTTGGGTTGCATTCGGTTTGGGTTCGGCTTTAGCATGCCTGATTTTTTAAAAGAGATACTTTTATAACAAACAAGCGATTTCATCTTAATTTTTAAATCTAAAGTGTACGTTGTTGTAAAAAAAAATACTTAGTGCAAATGTTGTTGCTTTTTCATGTATTTAGTTGAAAAGATATGTAGAATATATAATGCATGATTATTCTACAAAACATAATGGACCGGACATGCAAACAAAAAGATCAGAAGATGTGACAGGGAGCAACGTTATCCATGAAAAAAATGAGTACAAAAGTGTAATGGTTCAAGACAATATCTGATCATTTAGAACTTTGAAGACCAATTTGCAAGACAAAACATTCACCCAGACACTTGAGCAAAGTTATTCTTTGTCAATAGTGGATTAAAACAATCATCTGCAACAAAAGGATGAGAAAAATAATACACAATAACTGAAAGAAGAAACTCATCTTTTTTATGTTATACAAAGACTCGATAGATTAAGCAAAGAAGAAAACATTCAGGATTTAGAATCCATTGGTTTAAAAGTACGATAAAATTACTAAGAGGGAAAAAAGCACATTAACTGATGATGATAGCATATTGGAAGGGTCACTAACATGGTGTATGAGGCAAACGATTATAATGGATGCTGAAATGGAGCGAGAAAGGAGAGGCACCGATATGTTTGATTAATGATGAATGGAATGAGTTGGGTTCAGGGTTATCTCATAAGCTTATATATAAATAACAAAAATACATCATTTTGTATTAATGATTTCGGTTTAGGTTCGGGCTGGGTTGGGGTAAAATAAAAATAACCAAATCCGAACCACTATTATTCGGTTTGGTTTCAAACCAAACCGATTCATTCGATTTGTTACTAGTTTGGTTTTTTGGTTTGGTTCGGACTGGTTTTCGGTTCGGATTATTACAGGACCACACATGTGGGTGACTCCCTACAGGGGAGTCTCTACTGTAGAACTTCCCACCCCCACTACCACTTACTTTCCTTTCGTGAAAAAATAACCCCAAAAATATATTGTGCTCGAAGTAAAATATTTTTTAGTGCCCAAAACAATACCGTGGTGCCAATAAAGCCGGGAAAAGAAATAGAATTCAAAGAATGTAGAGAGACAATATGATATAATCATTTAAAACTTAAAGGTGTAGTTATTCAAGTGAATTTGCTCTATTCTACATGAATGTATTACATCATGGCTAAACATATACTGACACAATCAACTATTCATTTTACATACAAATCATTTTGAAATTATAAAATTTTAATATAGTCATATAGATATAGCCCAAAAGATACATATAATTCATACCTCGTGTCACTCGATCTTTTCTAATACTTCCTGTCTGGTTTTCCTTTTCCACCCCTTCATTGTTGCAACCAAGTTTATTAGCCCTATTATTTGATTTTTGCTGTATTCCTGCAAATATTATTCAACAAAATATAAAGACATGCAAAAGGAGTAAGAGAGAGAAGCACGTGGGACGGGGACGGGGCCGGGGGTGGGGTGGGGTGGGGTGTTTCCCGTACCGGATGAGCACGAGCCCAGTGAACATATTCAGTTTCTGGAAGATAGTATGCCTGATCAAAGAAAACAAGACAAGCAAATCAAACAGGTTTCTACAAAGCCAAAAAAAAAAAAAAAAGAAAAAAAAAAGGGTATTCTAGAACTGAGGCTCGACTTTCACCCTGTCAGTAGTTTACGATGTGGTGCCACAGTAAAAACATTGTGGTACAATAAAGACACACAAAACAAAACCCTAAAAAAAAAGTATCGTGCCTTGATAAAAGCTTCAACAATCTGCAATTTTGGTTTCACGTCTATAGAGACAATGTGCTTCAAGCCATTGATGAAAACCTGACGAAAGAGAACAGACAGACAACAATAATTATAGCGCGAAAAGGAAATAGATTAATTTTAAAATGAGAAGTATTTGTCTCAAACAGAGAACCTGAAGATCTAGTGACATGAGTGCTCTTCCCTCATCAGTACACCTCTTCACTCTTGATAGTCCTTCAACTAGGGTTTCGGCTACAATCTCCACACCATAATCTAAGAGTAAATCTTGAACCTGGGTTCGACATGGTTGACAAACCACCACAAGCTCATTAACTTCTTCCCCGACACTTCTTCTTTACTTAATTCCCTGGTAAACAAAGAGCATATAGCAGAGTAACTGAACTAATAACTGGAGGTTACCTCTTTTCGGATTCCCCCATGAAGAAGCCTTGTCTTGTAGTGCTTGAATTCTCCCAACAATAGATCAACATACCTTCAAAATTTCGAGAACTTTCAGGGTTTCAATGTCATGAAACATTGCTAACTCGCTCTCAGTATTTTACAATTTCATTTTTTTGCCTTCCGTACATATCTTGTTAAAAAAAAAAGTTGGCTAGCGAAAAGAAACGCACCCGTTATGCTCCATTCCAAGCTCTTTCACCTCCCATTTAGCATTAGCAATTCTATCTGCATACCTGCTCAAAACCTTCGAGTCAAATTCATTTTAAAATTACATCAGAGAAGTAATTGCACTGAATACTTTTGTAAGAAAATGCATTAATATCCGGCTGACCATTCTCTCTTCAATAAACAAAAGGCGAGTAGAGAAATATAATTTACAAAGCAAAGGAGCTATATCTCATTGTAAACAGTATCAAACTCAAATGCAACAACTAGATAATTGATTGCATGCACCTTTTACCCAACATAAGTCAACTTTATGTTTTAAAAACAAGGGATAAAGACACTTTTGGTCCCTTTTGTTTCACAATTTAAGCATTTTTATCCCTAATGTTTCATCTTGGCACTTTCATTTTCAATCCGAAGTTCCACGTGTCCAAAATCTAGCATTGAAGGTACAGACTGCTCCAGCCAATAAAAACTTGACACGTGGCAAAAATGGACTGAAACAGTAAAAAATGCATGGATGAGTATAAAAGTGTCAAGATAAAACATAAGAGACACAAATGCAAAAATCGTGAAACAAAATACACTAAAAGTGATTTTATCCCTAATACAACAAACGAACAAACGAACAAACAAACAAAAGATGTGTGAGGTTACAATTCCCGGAATATTTTGTTCCTCACCCATTTATATGGAGTAGCAGCCTTGCTGTTGTTCTATGAATGTGCACAATTAGATCAGGCACAGCATCCACCTGATAAGAAGAAAACAAAAGGCAATTTACTACAGATCAAACAAACCGCGATTGATCCTCGATCGAGGTAATAGTGATCAATAGCAAACAACATACAAAAGCAATCTTCAGACCGAAAATGAAACTCCAAGCAATGACAGAAATTAACATTCCAAGGCCATGAGGAAGAGCATAGCAACATATTTCATGCTACGAAAAACTTACCAAATGCGAGTAAAAATCTTCGACAATACCAACATTACTCTGCAGAAGCAATGACTGTAGGTGGGCCTTAGATCTATACAGTAAATCAGCAACAAGAGATATAGAGTCGGCAGCTGTACATCTCTCCTGCAGAAGAATAGTAATAAAGCTACACACTATCAACAAAATGACATTGAAACATTAACAGAATAACTAAAGGACGAAGAGAAGCTTATGCACGGCGGTAAAAATTGTTGTATGAGAAGAGGTCACAAGTTCAAGCCATGGAAAATTGGAAATAACCTCAAAAGGTCAAGAAACATGCAACCCCCCCGGCAGGCTCTTAAACAAGGCTGAGCGCCTACTAGAATGTCAGCACTGAGGTAACGTCTGATGTAAATATAGTCATTAGTCACCCATTTGCTACGAAATAAAAAGGCATTCCCATTCATAAAAATAGTGTAGAACGATATCCATCTACTGTCCCAAAACATGGTAAGTAACGGTGATCAAAGTTTCCAGCAGGTTTAGATGGAACTACATTTTGGAATGTGTTGAAGTGGCTGAATGCGTTAACTTAAACACAACCACCTCACCTTTAGGAGTGAGGAAGGACAAGCAGGTGCTCAAATACAGAAAGTACCTTAAGGCTCAAAGCTGCGCTAGACAAGTGACTGGGTGGACTAATTGGGGTAATATCCAAATGAGCTAGTGAAGTGGTAGAAGATGTGGGAGAAGAGTTAGCAATTGAAGGAGATTGAGGCTTTATCCACTGTTCACAATCTTGAGTTGCTTTAGATAACGCAGTCTTTAACCTGTCTGAGAGAGAAGAGTATGAGGTCCTACACATAAAACAGAAATCAAAACATAAAAAAAAATAAAAAAAAATAAATGAATAAATAAATAAATAATAATACACGGACACTTGGGCTTAAAAAGGAAGGGTAGCACCAAAAAAGAAAAATAAGGCATTGGAAATCAAAACATAAAAAAAAATAAAAAAAAATAAATGAATAAATAAATAAATAATAATAATAATAATAATAATAATAATAATAATAAATAAATAAATAATTTGAAAAAGGGAGGGGAAGCGGATACTACTTAGACATTCATTTACAAACCAGAATTCCACAGAGAGCAAAGAACATAACTTACAAGAAAGTGGGTCAAGCATGCCCTTTCCACCCTGATTAACATTCAGCTGGCAGAATGTCTCGTACATAAAATGGAAAAGCATTCCAAACAACTGGCGAATACCCTGTTGATTAAATTACATAATTCAATAAGAAGAACCAAGTAATCAGGTGGCATGTACAGTTTTCTTGACAAGAACTTACCTTAAAGAACTCGACATTGATTATCTCTAATTTCTGCATTAGTCTTGCATATTTATCCATCAACCTATTCCATGACAGGCAGTCAGCTCCACGCATCTAAAGACCATAAAAAGTCTTTTCTTTTCTTTTCTTCCCACTTTTGGGAAAGTCAAAGACACTCGAGTCACTAGAAAACTCACCTTAAAAGACTAAGAGATGTCCCGGTTTGAGCTCTTTCTTCATCCTTCCCATGTAAGTAGTGATTCCTTGGATGGTGTGCAATGGAAATCCGGCTTGGGAGTTGACTATCTTCATCAATGAAATCCGCATGAAGATCTTCGTTTTCATCTTCTGAAAAAGAAATCTTACCATTAACATCGGTTACTCCCGCTGCTTTGGAATCAGATCTGCGAGAGACAGGACTTGCAGCTTCTCCAGGTGTTGTCGATCCATTAGGTAAATTGATATCAGAAGACGCTGTGGAGCTACCCCTCAATTCAAGCAAAAATGGGTTTTCCTTATGAAGCCATTTTTCAAAGCCACTCCTCTTTGAATAAGTTTCAACTGCCTCGACGGATCTATTAGCCCGCAGCAACTGAACTTTGGGAGAGCTAGCAGAGGAGACTAGGAGAGCAGCTCCATCACCAAGAAGGCCAGCAAAACTTACCACTTGTATAGTTTCAGGCGGCATCTTTAACCAAGTCTCCCTTTCCATTACCATTTTCAAGGCCTGAAAGCAAAAAATCAACTTGAAAATCCACAAATGAAGATCGAAAGATTATTGTATGGTGTATACTGCATACCAAAGTATCCCAATTGTTATAAGACGAAGGTAAAGAATTTGTTGTATGTTGGTATAGAAAGAAGGTAAACAATTTATTCTCATGAACAGTCTTCAGGGCATTGAAGACTGTATTGACATTAGGCTTGGAAAAATTAAACAATGTGTAACCATGAAGAGCCCAAACAGGTTATCTACAGTTGATCACACCATAACTATAAGCATGCATATTCGAAGTACAAGTCACAGTAAGAAATGATCCATTACATCTTGGCATCTGCAAACTCAATGGGAGTCTATTCGTCCATAATTTATGAAAAATGCATAGACAATTTGTTTTTCTCTATGATCATTTGACGATGATTTTTTTGATAGTACCATGCCTCAAACTAGACTAAAATAGTCAATAGTCAAGACAACTAGTTGCTAATGGGAATAATAGGTAATGGTCAAGACAACTATTTACTAATGGCAAGAAGAATGGCATGCCGTCATCATGGATAGACAACAAACTATTTTCATAGCGAAGCATGTCAGAAACACTTTAAACTTTTCTCTAGTAGCTTTGGATACATGTACGGAATCCAAAACAATGGCGAGAGTCGAGCCTCATACGCATTAGGCGGGTCTTCTAAATAAAACCATTATGCCCATTGTGCTCTTTCTGTTAACCATATCCTTTACAACACACAAGCAGTCAAATCATTTAGTATAACTTTCCCTCCACGTCTCTTTGGTATCCACATCAAGCCAAGCTGCTTAAGACAAGTTCCCTATCCTAAGTTGGTGCAACTCTCATAGTTCACAGATTCACACTTCTCATACGTAAAACTATTCCAAATTTATTGGTGGACTGGTGCGGAGTATAGCGTACAGACTACTTTAAATCGAAGCAACATGAGATTTCAGAGATTCCAGTCACAAAATGCTATATTACGACCTGCAATTTCATGTTCATGAATGAATTGGTAAAAATAAACCAGAAACTCATACTTACATGAATATTTTGCCGATGGAAAGCAGCAAAATAATTTTCACAAACAGCTTTCAGTTTCTGCCGGAATTCAAATGCTTCGCTCCCACAGAAAGCTTCCCCAGACAAAATAAAAACACTCAAATCTTCATAATTTTTCAAAACTGATGAGTACTAGCAGAAAAAACTGCAGAAGAAGAAAGCAATACAGCTACACGGCTTGTAGTTAGATGCCAAAAATTTTTGCAGCCCCTTCTTAAGGTCTGTGAAACAAAAGATATTGCATCTTTCCGCAGTTGATACCATGGAGATCCACTGCTTGAAGCTGCACTTCCACCATCCCTCTCAACACCATTTTGATAATATACATTCCCATCATCATTAGATCCTTCAGAATCGCGTGAAGAAATGGAGGTTATTTTCGATTCATCAGCAGAATATAAAACTTCCATGCTACCCGTGGAGGTAGGGATCTTATCATCATCCTTGTTCCCTGAGGAGGCCGATTTCAAATTTGAATCACTATTCTGAATTTGCTTTCGGCCATTGACCTGATTCTCCATCATTTTCAAAGACTGGTCAGCTAATACCTGAAATGTTGAAGTGAAAGCTCAGTTGCATGCAAGGGGTACAAACTAATTAACAGTGTTCTAAAAGACGCTAGGCGGTAGTGGGGCGATCATGGGGTGCCTAGCGCCTAGGGCGCCTAGGCGACACCTAGGTGTTTTTTTTTATAGTTTTTTTAATATTTTAAATAATACAATACTTGTCCAACATAAATTGATCGCCTAGGATCGCCTAGAAACCCACCTAGGATTCCCTGCTTACAATCACATTACATTCTTTTCACAGCACAGGCAAGTCAGTAAACATGCTTTGAGCAAAGACTGCAACTTCGGTTCCAGTCAACCACACTGTCTTGCCTATTTACTTTCCTGTTGTATATGGTTGGACTACAGCATGTGGTGCGTTGTTTTATTTAGCCTATTATGTTTGCAGTGTTTTATCGTCATTCGAGTCTAGTTTTGACTCCAATAAGAGCCTCAAAGAGGTCCATTTCGTGAAGTAGGGTTTTTAAATGCTCTTTTGCTACGAAATAGCTATAAACTAAAGAAATCCCTACAAATAGGGGACGCTAGCTACTAAATAGCACAGCATTAGTTATTTTCCTTGTTCAGAGTGCTCTAAGCTAGGCAAAGTTGTCTCTTGAAGCCAAAGACGTCTAGAAGTTGCATTTAGAGGAGTCTAGAATGAGGTTTGTTGAGCCTATTTAAAGGTTTGTTTAGTATGCACTATTTCAATGATCGAAGAATGAAATCTTCTTGTGTGTTATACACGCTTTTGTGTGGATGTTTTCTCTTGGTGAAAATTAAGTTTTATGAACTAATGAAATTTGTGGAGCAGCACATTTGTGGTGTTCAAGCTTTGGTTCTTGGCTCAAAAGCCAAATGGTCAAAGATAATCTAAGGTTCTAGGTTGAAGCCTAAGGGTTGAGGATTTGCTCAATTAGATTGATTCCAACCTTGGTTTCCTCGTTTTTATGATCACAATGTGATGGTTCCTAATGTGTTATATTTGACAGTCCTGTTCACATTAACAAAACACTCCATGCCACGCCATTAGGGCCATGGAGCACTAAGTCATAATAACCAAATATAAGAAAAGACTCATACTTATCACACACATGAAAACTACAGCTACCTTCTCTTCCATCTCGAAGCTCATTATAGTATAATATGAACACATCAACTTGAACAAAACAGCTAGTGTTGCTAGCAAGCACTGCCTAAGCTTGGATTCAGGCATTTGCATGCAAAGATCGCTGTACGTAAGCCTGAAAATAAGCATTCACAAGAACCCATTAGACACAGAAAATCTTAAGGCAAAATAATAGCTTACAAGAAAGCAACACCAGCTGCTTTTTTGAGCTGAAATTGGAGGACCTGAAACCTAACAACGTGCACGTACCTGGAACTTTGGATAGCGTCACTGTCCAGATCCTGCAACAAGCTAGGTTGTTATCTAAAAGAAATAAAGAACAAATGAACACAAGATGAATTAAAATAAATTAATTTCAATCTGCAAAAGTTCCTACAGCAAGACTCAAAAATACTTGAAAAAATCAGATGGAGGATTTACAAAGGTTTCCGACAGGTCAAGGATTAAAAAAGAGACCGTGGCTAGGCAAGCTCAACAAGTTCAGCAATTTTAGATCAGTACTTAGCGTTAAGAAATTGGTAAGCATATACCAATTGTCAACACTACCTTTGGAGCAACAGTGAGCTTCCATACGGAATTATTATCCATCACATTAACAAGATAATAAAGTAGATCATGTGGCATAAAATATAAGTAGACTACCTGCTATACCATTCAACAACAGAAAAGAAGGTTCCAACGTCTTGCTAGTTAGTTAAAGTATAAAAGCTCACTTTAACGTGCCTCGTGATCCAAGGTAATTAAAACTATCATGTTAACTTTTTAGCTTTGGAAGAACATATGAAGAGTAAAATATATAGGGTTTAACTTTTTGTAACATGAAATAACTAATAAACTGTTAGCACAACCTAATAATGTAAATTAAATACATTTATATACCTCCTGCAAGATTGACTTCAACACAGAATGAGTCTCAGATATAACCTCCTGCATGAAGAAGCTTTGAATTTTTTCTCCAAGACCAGAAACATCTCCAATCAAAGAGTATGCATCAAGTACCTGAGCAAACAAAAAAAATCAACATGCAAAAGATTATGAATCTTCAGAGGACAAGTCATAGTGGCAGACATAAATCCTAGACCATTAGAATGGTGGGGAGCAATGATAAAGAGCACTTCAATAGAAACGTTTAAACCACTGCAAATGAATTTTTTTTTGTAACAAAATAGCAACTGAAGTAGCATGTACGTGGAATCTATTGCAAGTTTTGTCACCATAAATGAAGAGAAAAGCATTTTTACTAGTTTAAGCTTTTTTATTTTTATTTTAAGAAAAGGCTAAGCATTTTTAAATACTAGTAAAATACTGTAACAAAATGCCTTTGCATCTGTGTAGAGCCATACGCATAAGGATACTAGCAAGGAGCCAAGGAAACAGAAAAGGTAGCAATCCTTGAATCAGAAGCATGTAGCCCAACAACCAAATTGTCGAAGTACTTACGGCTATATAACTCTCCTTTTTGAAGTCCTGGCATACTTCTATTAGAAGCGAATCAAGCTTTTGGAGAGTTTTTCCCAACCAAACCTGCGGTGAACTTTTCTTTAGAAAATTTAGTATTTACAGAACATATTTGAGTCAAGATTACCCAAAACAAGAAATCACAGGAAAGCTATTTTCATAAATTATGACATCATTCTGAAAAAGCTATCATGCATTTATTTATTTCACCTCAACACCATGGCTCATCTCTTGTACTGCAGAAACCTCGGAAAGACTATCCAGAAGTTGCAAATACTCTGACAGAACCTGAAATGCCTGCACATACATAGATAATGAACTTACACTTCCTAATTAGACAACAAACCTAGACTTCCTTCAATAAAAGAAGAACACTGAAGATCGAGGAAGTAAGATAATACGAAATGGAAAAAATACCAGAAGAGAAAAACACCTTGGAAAAGTTTGCTTCATCAACATGAGTTTCTAGTGCTTGTTGCATATCTAGGGCCTGACGAAGGTCGGCCAGGATTGGAAGCATGTCCTGAAAGTTGTACAAACTGTTAACCAATTCTTAAAATAACACCAAAGAATAAGAGATTGAAGAGGAGGAACATGCAAGGCACTTAAAAGAGACACTAAGAGGATGGAGTGAAACAAGACGAAACATTCCAATATCTTGCTGATGATGTGAAAGTAGACATTCAAAAGGGAAGTCACTACTCCCCCTCCCAGCATTGAAGATAAGAAGAATTAATTGACAGATCAACTATCATAATCTTTTACATCTTGCTCCTTTATTCAGGTCATATCAACGAAAGGGATAATTACTAGACCAGCGAAACATGGTTCCAATAATGTACTCCCTATTTAGTTTCCTCAGATCATAACGAACACCAACAAATCAAATCTACATGTCAGAGAAAACCAGAAAGACTACTTAACTTGGGCCAAAATGTTGATTAAATATGCAAAGAGATACTGCTTTACCCTGTTTGGCTAGTTCATTATATGCATTTTCTCGCACTAGAGTAGCTCTTATCATATCACCAAAATCAAAAACAAAAACAAAAATGACAAAAACTTTGAGAAGTGAACATAACAAAAGAAGATTGAGCTCAAATCAAGCTTCAACCCCGATAACATATATCACAACTGCCATAAATGCTTGATAGAACCCCAACTAATCTAGTGCACATGAGCTTAAAATTACTTACTGGGGTGATATATTCAACAATAAGGTACCCCGTCCCAATCCTATTTGGAAAGACAAGCTCTATACAAGCTGTTGTGTCACAGCAACAAAATATATTGCATGTGATATAGGCAAAATAGTCAACTTGAGGAAACGCCCTCTTCTATGAGTTAGGGTAAGGGTACATATATCAGGCTTGGACGCTTACACAAATGCTGCCATTTAAGGACCTACGGATAATGAAAGGTGGTCAATGCTATTGTCAATGTTCACTAGTTCACGTATTAGAAATTACCAGAAGCGCTTGTTTCTTCTTGGAACTCTTGGTAACAACAAGATCTCTTGAGACCTCGTTTTTTGATGAGGTAATAAATCTTAAATCCATTCTACAAGAATCAAAATTGATGCCATGAAATGTTAATGATGAAATTGAAACAACTATGCCTGATATACTACTGGACATGTAACAAGTCATGACTTGATTTTCAGTATGTAATTCTTTAATGGAGCAACTCGATAATTTATTAACAAATGGAGGGTAAAGAAGGTTAGGTTCTGTGGCAGCAGAACCACTTACCATGCAAATAACATTTGCAACCTTCAAATCTTTCTCTAGTTCACGGACCAGATTCATTCCCTTCACTGTAAAAGTAATGGTTAATTACGTGTGCAAGTCAACATGAAAGATGAGGAAGAAAATCATGAAGTCGCAAAAGAGGGCCTAGATGAGGAAGCCACAAGTATGATGACATGGTGGCGGAAAAGTACTAATCCAGAATTTGGATGCCAGGAACCCGTTTAATACATACTTTACTAAGTGGCTGCATTTTGTAACACTAATATATGAATCTGGAAATCTGGATAGTTACTTTAATCAAGCAAAATATTCAGCAAACATTGCCAGATTCTAGGGGATTTGAAAGTTTAAAAAGGGTCCGCAAATGGCCGTGAACTCAACGGAGGGTCTATGAGCAAATCCTCCTTACGGGAGCATATATTTTTGCATGAATTCAATCAATTTCAGTAGTTAGAACGGGCATGGTAAGTGCATCTTTGCAGTAGCTGTAAATGCCTTCTCTTTTTAGGTGTAAACCTTTTTCTAGGACCCTATTTCAGTAAGAGTTTTACTTGTGCTAAGCATGAAACTATCTTTAAATACGATCTGTAAAACTTTCTAATCGTTTTTTTCTAACACAAACTTTCTAATGGGTTAGAATAATTTTGTAGCATGTCTTCTCAAGAAAATGCAAAGGATCTATGCATAATTCTTTCCAGTCTAAAATACACATGATAAATATGGATTATTATGGGAGATCTCCATACTGAGAAAACATGCCAGCTATTATCTATTATAGATAGAGTTGCATGTTAAAATCCCATCAACAGAGACAACAAATGATTAATTACAGTCTACAGCAGATCATTTTAAACACTTTTTCCGTTTGGCTTTTTTGTAGTGTCCCATAATACAAGTCCTTCTCACAAATCATTACAACATTTACTGCATATTTTTCCTATTTCACCCCTATTACCCCAAATCAACTCATTTATAGGCTGTCTAGCCTGTCTATTCGTATTCCAATGCATAAAACTAATTTTTAAGTGGAAGGGCATTTTTGTCCTACAATGTTACAAAATGGATCAATTAATAGCTTTCTTATAATGTGTGTCAAATCTAAAAGGACTTACAATTTGGGACAGAGGAAGTAAATGAAAAATATTTAGCAATCAACAGGATTACAAATACTGAAATACATACACTGCACACCTGTCCAAATGCACATAGGCACTCTTGTTCAAATATCGACACAATAAGTTCATCCAAGGGTCTACACCTATAGTTTATGCAGCAATGACTTTTTTTGAGGAGTTACATCACACTGCTACCAGCAGGAGGGGTGAAAGGAATATAAATCCTACCTTGCTTACCCCCTACTTACAGAAATACAAGATGACCATAAAAAAAATATGACCCTATTAAAGGAATGACTAACAAAAATCCTAGAGGCCCACTGGTAAAGTAAATCTAGGATAAGCATACCCATTTCTTCATAATGTTCCATCACGTGGCGTGATAATCTCTCAGAGATGCTGTCCAGCTGCGCTAATCTTAGAGCAGCCTAAAATAAACAGAACAAATTCATCAATGTCAATGAATGGCAGGGAAAACTTCTAAGGTTTTCACGTTAAAAAAGATGTGTACTTGCCTTTATATTTTAACTGGCCGGATAAAACAAACGGATATGCAAAATTAGGACAAAATTGTAATCGAATCACCTTTTCTTCAAGATAAAGTAGTTCATTTTCTTCTGATGGCATATGTTGTAAAACATGCCTTACTGGGTCAAACTCCTACAAATCAGCAAGTTAAACATATATGAATATCGTTAAAGTGTATTGAACTTGAAGTGCTTGCATAGGCTAAGACTACCATATTCAAGAGCGAGGGGCAAGCGACCCCATTAAAGCTAGACCTTGAAGACGTCAATGGAAAAAATCATACGAGTCAAAACAATATCAAAAAGACAATCTTTCACCAGAGATTCCTAAAGGATATTATAAGCATCAGCTCATGTCTATCCTAACATGTTTAATATGATGGAGCATGCATCAATATAGACACATTTAACACGCTAAATAACCAAAAATCGAAAAATAACTCTTCACTGATACACATTACTCATGCTGGGCTTCATCTAACTTCCTAAGGGCAAAATGGAATCCTCGATGAAGTTATTGAGTTACCTCTTCAAAAAATTCTTCCTCAATCTCTTCTATAACTTGACCACGAGGTTTGCTTCCATAGATTGAATTTAATTCGTCAGAGCTGGATGAAAAATTGTGCCTCTGATGAGGAGGGAGTCCTGCAAGAACACGAGCAGCAACAGCAGCAGCGACGACTCGCTCAGGAACCTAAATACATAGGATAAAACTTTAGCATCAACCTGCAGGGAGCTGCTTAAATAACTAAAGAGGGCTGCTTGAAGTTGAAGTACACAGCAAAAAGGCTAAATCTCCTATGATCAACCTAAATCCAAACTACCTATATAGTCTTCCCTTCAGCTCCTAATCCTAAACATACATACAGCACTGGTATTTTACATTCCACGAATGAACAGAACATAGCTAATGATTGAAGTACTAAATTAACACCTCCACAGAATCTTTATAAGTAGTTTATGGTCCATGGAGCATGGATTAATGAAGTCACTAAGTAACAGGTAAATCTGCAAAATTGCACTACTCATGCCTTGTCAAATAACAGTGGCAACTCAAAAGCTGATAAAATTGGTAATTTAGCAGAGCAACAAAAAGGTTCAATGGAGTGACAGAGAAAAGAAATATACCCTCATAATTTCCTAACTATACGGATAATTTATAGCAATAACATTTTGTAAAGTAACTTCTTTTACGAACAGGATAAAGCAACTCATCTAAAAGTTTCATTAGGTACATTACTTTTGGACCAAAATAAAGAACCAAGGTATCAAAGCCTGAAAGTTTATGTTGAAGATGTGCTGAACAATGCTCAAAAGAAAATCAGAGGAGAGTAAAAATGAGCTCCCAATACAACAAAAATGCATAAAATAAGACAATTTTGAGTGCACACAAAAAATAATAATGATATAAGCTCGGGATTAAGATGCAAAGCTTATCATGTAGGAGTATAAATTACATCAGGCCGATCTGAGGGTGAAGGAAGGAGACCAAGCGATCGAGCAGAACGAACAGAACTAAGAATCTTCTCACCGACTTTAGACAAGTCCATCTCGCCGCCACCTTGGGAGAAGAGCAGCGATCCTAAGAACAAAAACCTGGACAATTCAAACCCACCTTCGCTTAATTCGCCTCCATTGAACAAAATTAATGGACTAACAACAGGAAATGGCAGCTGCGAGTTCGACTGCATTTCAAATTGGAGACCGGAAATCCAGCATTTCTAGATCAGATCGTAGAAACTCCCGGCGGATCGGGGATTGGTGGCAGTAGGATACTGTGTTTGGTTTGGGTAGAAGATTTTAGATCAAGCGCTGGTGTGTGATAGTGGAACATGGAAGAAGACGAAAGAGTTTTGACGAAAACGACTGCGTTTTGTTAGTTGAAAGGAGGAAAAAATGAGATATTTTATGTTGCAACCGATGTAGGAAGATTGTATCAAGTGATATACATTAGAAACTCTCATTTTTATTCTCTTTTATCGTGTGAGAGGTTAGAAATGAAGTAAGAGATTATAAATAAATGGTTATAATGTATGTAACTTGGTACAACCTTCTTACAACCGGTCATATTATAAAAATTTCCGGAAAAGATGATGTGGGCATGAAGCGGGCCCATGAATGCAATAATGATCTGCTTGGACATAGAAATATTTCATCGATTTCGGATGACATGATTGTTTAGAGCACATAAATAAACTATTCATAAACCACGACTATTTTTCGAGAAAAATAACATCAACGATATTAATGTTTTACATGTATATAAACTTCAACACACCGGAGTTGATGGTAGATAACGTCGGTGGCTTAGTGGAACAGTAAAGTGAATTGTAATAATTTGTAATGTTCTAAGTAAGTTACGTTATCAAATTGTATTTATTATATCATGATTAGGTTTTATCAAGTCAAAATGCATTAAAAAAAACCGTCATAAAACATCCAAAGACACTTGTAACACATCATACTTCACATCGGAATGTCGGGGCTAGCGCTAAAGCACCACATGTGCCTACTAAGCAAAGGGAGGAGGGGGAGGGGGGAGGGGAGGAGAGAGAGGGGGGGGGGAGGGGGTCATTTACAAAAAAATAAGTCCATGAAACACGAATCTTGAATATTCCAAGATGAAAATGTCGTTTTCTCATACTCATTTGTATGTGAGAATGAACGCGATGATCGAGAAATCCAATGCTATGAAAGCACGTTTTCTCATACTTATTTGTATGTGAGAATGAACGCATGATGATCGAGAAATCCAGTGCTATGAAAGCACAAGATGCGAAGCCTATTGGTTTACAAAATTCCTATGAACTTCATGATTATTAGGAGGAATATAATGAAGATCCCATCATTCTGTCGGGACAGGATGGAAGGGCTCTATAGCCGAAAGATATCATCTTTTGCACCAAGAAAAATAATGAAGATGAATTTATGGCATGGTTATATTAGAGCTTCTATTAATGTAATTTCTAATAATCCTTCTTTTTTTTATAACATACTACTATTGGAACAATATTGTTTATTAAATTTCTTCATCTACACAAATTAAAAAAAAAATCATTCACTATCTAATCAATATATTTCATTTTATTTTATTATTTTATTATTTTATTTAACTTTATCCCACTTGATTCAATTCAACTCAAAACAATTTATGTCCAAACTCCAAAGAGAACTTACTAAAAACCTTCACTAAAAAAAAATAAAAAAATGATAGCATTAAGAATGCCAAACAACCATGCATTAAAAGAGAAATTTCTTGCAGCGCTTTGCGGATACTCTTATTTGAATCGAAAAACACTGTTTTCCAATATATAAATTATAAAAACGTTTTCAGCATATTCAAATAAGCACATCCAACGGTGCAGATGTATTATTCAAAAATTTCCCTACGGAGATGTACACCAAGACTTCAACAAGGGTCCATAGTATCACCAAGATCATGAGGTTTTCAGTGCAAATAAGCATATCCAACGGTGCAAATGTACTACCCAACCGAGATTTCAACAAGGTCCATAGTGTCACCAAAATCATGAACAACATTCATTCTTTTTCTCAATTCAACTACCTCGTCTGAGAGGACCATCTGCATCATTGCTTCGCAAAGCCGCAAATTTAGAGCACAATTCATGGTTTTCATTGTCATCCTGATTCGCAGTTGGTGTTATGGCAGCCCGGTTACCATGAACATCCTCTAGATGTTTGGCTCTCTCCCTACCCCAACTACCAGGATTCACAGTTGGTGTTATCGCAGCCTGGTTACCACGAACATCCTCTAGACGTTTCGCTCTCTCCCTACCCAAAGTACCTGGATTCACCGTTGGTGTTATGGCAGCTTGGTTCCCACGAACATTCTCTAGACATTTGGCTCTGTCCCTACCCGAACCACCTGGATTTGCAGTTGGTGTTATGGCAACCTGGTTACCACGAACATCCTCTAGAAGTCTGGCTCTAGCCCAACCGGATTTACCTGGCTTCCTTCGTCTAGTTTTAGCTATCATCCATGGCCCATACGGTCTCTCCGGTGTAGGACCTGGCTCCTCTACCGGAATCCAACCTGACCAAACAGCTCGGCTGTAGCAGTCTTGCGTCCTATGACCGGATTTACCGCATCTAAAGCAGACTAACTCAAGCCCCTCGAATTCAACTCCGAATTCATGTCCATCAAGAACAACTGATGTCACTAGTGGTTGCAGGAAATTCACCTCCACAAAAACTCTAGCAAACCGAGAAGAACTCGAAATAACCTCATCGATTTTAACAGCTTTGCCAACCAAGTTCCCCAATTTCATCAAGATTTCATCTTTGAAAAATTCTTTCGGTACTTCAAGAAATTTTACCCACACAAGTGAACTAAGTTGATGTTTAGACGGTATAAAAAATGGTCTCCATTTAACGACGGTAAGATAACAACCATGAATCGTCCAGGGACCATTGTTGAGAGCAAGATCATAGTCATGTTTTTCGGTAAATCGAAAGACGTAATAATCATGTGCTAAATCAATGATCTTAATCATGCCTTTAGAACACCATAAATAAATTAACCTGCGTAGAAGAATCCGATATGGAAGAGTGCGACCTAGAAGCTTTATAATCAGAGTCCTCCGCCATGGCTTCCATAACTCGACTAATTCCTCAACCGGGATTATAATTCCATCATCGTCGTGTTCCTTACGGACCTTACCCATCCTTAACTCTTCCTGCGCCTTGAATTCTGCTAAGTCGCTTTCGTCCTCGTTCTCACCGGTGTAGAACACAATGGTGGAACATTGTTGCTGCACGTCGCTGCGAGTGGCTAAAGCTGGTGAGGGGTTGTTTCCGCCACCTGTATGGGCTACCAGAGGTTTCTGTTTATCGATAATTTTGGGAATTAGGTGGCGTTCATCTGCTGCTGAATGATCATTTCCATTGATTTCCATTGGAGAGAAAGGTTTCCGGCAGGTTGGGATTCGAAGGCGAGGGTTTAGGGGCAGGGTTTCGCGCCAATTATATCACCGGACCTACATGTGTATGTTCAGTGGTTTTATGGTGATCCAGGATCATCATATCACACTTATCTACCAATGATAATTTTATAAGGAGGTAAAAATATAAATTAATGGCATTTATATTTTACACGATAAATAACTTGTGTGTTTGCTTTCTTTCCTATTTGTTCATTGGATCACCTGAAGTGTTATACTTCAGTAAAACTATAATAAAATTTTTGTGCATTAAAACACACAATTGTTAATTTCTTTTTTAAGGGAATAACAAATTTATATCAAATTGAATCTATTTTTATCTCGAGGGAAAAATCAAATATAAACTCTACAATCGAATTTATAGAGATCGAATTTTCATTTTTTTTATCTTTATAAAAAATATGATGGACGATATATTTGTTGTGTTGTCAATAATATGACGTCTACATGTGTGTTTACTAGTTTTTCTTCACCCTTCCAATTAAATAAATATAGGATGATTAGAACTGAGTGTAACGAATTGAGTCGAAGTCGAATATTAAACTTATCAAGTTAAATATCTTTCAAAATTTACAAACTCAAGTGCAAATCTGAATTTAATGTGATTATGAACTCAAACTCGATCATAATCGCATTCAAACTCAACTCGGCTAGTTGAATTCGAGTTTGTTTTGAGTTGAATGAAATATGTATTTTATTTCAAAAAAGAAATAGATCTACAAATATAAAATGATCTTGATATTGCCATTGCTCTAAATGCGAGGTCCGGCTAACCCATACAATATTCTCGATTGTTTAAGGCATCGTATTGAAATCTACACGGGATTATAGTCTACTGAATGTGGT
The DNA here is from genome assembly GCA_026214975.1 of Gentiana macrophylla. Lineage (NCBI taxonomy): Eukaryota > Viridiplantae > Streptophyta > Magnoliopsida > Gentianales > Gentianaceae > Gentiana > Gentiana macrophylla. The sequence continues at coordinate 83,887,883 of CM047813.1, read as the reverse complement.
TGTTTCGTTTAAGTAAGAAGGTAAAAAAAAAAAAAAAAAAAAAAAAAATCACGTAAAATTTATTTTTAAGCACCGCGACGACAGTCAAATGTATGATCAATGATTCCATCAATCCATTTGATTAATTATACATTTTACAATTGGGAAACGGGAATTTATTGTCATAACTGGATTTTCCAACAATATCGATCGATTTAAACTATGTTCTTGGCGATATTCGATTTTTCGAGTTGATGTCCTACAAAGTCAAATTTAAGTCAGGGTAGAGAGGTATATCTGAGTCAAACACCTTGTGAGCAGTTTGAGTTTTGATCGGCTTTTTATTTAAATAGTTTGAATGTGGTTGTTTCGTTTCGTAAAAAAAAAAAAAAAAAAAAAAAAAAAAAAAAAAAAAAAACGCCAGACCATCTATTTCCTTGTTGGAGGGAGCATCTTCTCCTTATTATCACAAATCTTTTTCCTCACACGATCCCGAGTAAACTAGAAAGAGGTGACCCTGTAAAAGATTCATTGCTAGTCCAGAGATGGATTTGTAACCATATAAAAAAATTGCATAGTTGGATCATATTGTACGTTAGACTTACGTATCTCACTGGTCATAAATTTCACTTTATAATTAAATGGAAGTGCTAGTATTATATCAAAGCCTTTATTGCAATCATAATTTGTGTTGGCCTAAGTAGAAAATGACATATTCCAAATGTCAGGTTTCAATTTAGCCACCCAATCCTTAAAGAAATAAACTATGCAATTCCCCCTCCTAAAACATTTGACATGTCGGCATTGTTAGTTTTATTTTTATTTTTTGATAAAAATATTTTTTTTTTAAGTTTCGGATTCTAAAGCCACTAATCCAGTAATTCAAGTTCGGTCAGGATCGTCATGCAGCATCGATTTTTACTTGCGGGGGTGAGGCGGCCGATGTATCCCATACAATCACGACGTCAATAATTATATTTTTTTCTTTCGCAAGGTATATTCAAACAATTATGCGAGGTAATTATTCGAAGATCTTGTTGACATGGCGAATGTGTGGACATCTAAAGCAAAGTTGAGGCGTCGCGATAACTCGAACCAAACCTTCTGCTTGCTTAGCGATCGAATCTCTTCAACCCCGACCGACCTTTATTGGTGACGTCAATAATTATTTTAAAAAATGTAAAAAAACCGACATTGTTATCCATTGATTAAAAAAACATATAGCGTGGTGAATAGTCCCCTATCTGTTGTATTTTAGCAAATTATTAAATCCATTATCACGCCACTCTGTAAAATAAATAAATTAAATGATAAATTCCATTACCACGTCATCGTTAAACAAATCCATTAACGTCGAGTTAGTTTTTCCCCTTTCCCCGCCATTCCAAGACATTATTCAGTTGTTCTTCAGAAATTTATCTCCATATTAGATTGCTTTGTCTTGATCCTCTAGCTCGATCTAGGTTATTTGTTGTTGTGATTTGATACAGTTAGGTGTAGATTTGGATTTTCTTGTGCTGCAAATGGCTCCTCCGGATTTATCAGAGAACGGAGATGACGGCGACGATGAGAGAGATGAAGAGGAGGAAGAGGGATCGGAAGCAGAAGATGAAGAAGAGGTGGAGGATGAGGAGGAAGAGCCGAGGCTAAAATACCAGAGAATGCAAGGAAATGTACAGATGCTTCTAGAGAAAGATTCTGCTTCGTGCCTTGCGGTGTCTGATCGGGCGATTGGGCTTGGCACTCACAGTGGCAAAGTTTACGTTCTCGATTTCCTTGGCGATAAAGTAACATTCTGTCACTCTTAAATATCCAGTTTTATTTTTGAATTTTCCGAGTATTTTCTATTGAATCGGTAGGCCGCGCAGGCGATTAATTAATGTACTCCTTGTTTGGTTTCCGTTGGAGCTAGCATATGTGTACAAACTGAGGGTATTAACAATAGGATCACCAAAAATTTGATAAAGTAGGTAAATGATGCAGGATAAGCTTTTGAGTTGTCGTGTGATATGTATTGTTAACTGCGTGCAGTAATTAATTTGCTTCTGCCTTGGTGTTTTAGTGAAGGCAGAGGAGGAGTACAGTAGAATATTGAAGTAGGAAAAAGCGCAGCCTTTCTCCACGATTGTTTAGCACTTGTGAAGGAATGCTCATGTCATATGTTACTCCTCTGATGCCGATGCGTAGTTAATTTTGTTGGCTGATGCGTAGTTAATTTTGTTGAGAGCTATCTATTGGATTGTTTGATGAAGTGGTGCACGATATTAGTATTTTAGAGCTTGTATAATTTTGAATAATCTGGAAAAACTCAAGGAAATTGAGGTTTTTTTTTTTGTTTGCTGAAAGACAAGGGAGATTGTTCGAAAGGATGACTCGAAAGAAATGAGTAAAGTAATATAACCTAACAAATTTGGATGTTAACCTCACTAAACGAAGAAAATTGGATTGCAATGACATAAGTTAAACTTATACAGTGATGTGTCATTTATCAGGTTAAACTTTATTAGAGACCATAACCCCCTTAACAAGTAATTTGAAGTCTAATTTAAGTTCGAATCTTTGATTACTTAAAGTGACTTTGGTTGTAAATAAGACTTGATTACCTCTAATTGGTTACACAAACAATTAACTACTCCCAACGTGCCTTGTTATATGGTGCAGTTGCCAAAACCACGTAGATTAAGAAAGTGAGTAAATTCTTGGACTTTAACTATGAAAAGACTAAATCCTTGGCTATAATTAATGCATCATTATTCTTAATCTTTCACCTAAAATGGACAGTAAATAATTCTTTTAAAATTTAATGTATAAGATAAAAAGGATAATTTTTTTTTCGCAACTGCATAAGATAATAAGGAACGGAAGGAGTATTGAAGTTTTCTTAGGGTAAACCTCTTTGTTTGGCAACATTAGTCAATTTTCTCAATTATAATAGAATAAAGGGAAGTCATTTGTGTGTATATATATCTATAACACCCCCCCTCCCCCCCTTGACTCCTTACGTATTAACCAGCTTGTGCCGCATCTTAATGTTGGTAATAGCCCTTTTTGGTATCAAGCAAACCTTGAAAATGTCATATGCGCTTGAATAGTTCGGCGGAGTTCCTTTAAACTGCTAAGTATCATTGACACATTCATATTAATATCAATTACTGTATGGAGTGGATAAGCTGAACCAGCTGAATGACTTACAATAGGCGGGATTTTGTCAAAGAACATTTTTTTCCCTATTTTTTTGTTGGTACATACGTAATCTGTTTTTTCTTAACGTTTTTATGTTCCAAAAAAAAAAAATTGTTCTCTAGGCTTGTGTTGAAATTTATACTCTTTCCTTGACAGGTTGGGGAGTTTCCTGCTCATACATCTGTGGTCAATGACCTTGATATCAAAGGTGAATATATTGGAAGTTGCTCTGATGATGGTTCTGTTGTTATAAATACTCTATTCTCTGATGAGACATTGAAGTTTACCTATCGTCGAGCAATGAAGGTCATTGCTCTAGACCCAGAATATGCAAGTAAATCATCAAAAAGATTCGTATCTGGTGGAGTAGCTGGTGATCTTAATTTAAATGTGAAAAAGTGGATTGGAAATCGTGACCAGGTATTATTCTTTTCTGTAACGTGTAATTATTTTTTTCGTGGTGTATAAGTATGCAAAAGCTTTTTCAGAATAATTGACGCCACATGCATTCCTCTTTAGCTTCTGCACTCTGGAGAAGGTCCTATTCATGCGGTTAAATGGAGAGGTGATCTTATTGCATGGGCTAATAAAGCCGGAGTAAAAGTTTATGATGCTGCTAAGGATCAACGCATAACTTTCATTGAAAAACCTCGAGGAATCCCACCGCTTGAGCTTCTGCAGGCTCACTTAGTGTGGCAGGTCAGTGAGAAAGTGATCTACTGAGGGGGGAGACTTCCTTGTTGTTGGGTGCTTATCCCCCCCGAAGTAAAGCACTCTAGATGCATTTATTTATTTAGCCGTTGTCTTGTTTTGCAAATAAAGTGGACCTTTTCCTTATTGGTAATGTTAAGGTTTGCAGTTCCTTACCTTTTCCTTCTCAAATTCAGGATGATACTATTTTGGTCATTGGTTGGGGAACATCAGTTAAAATTGCATCCATAAGGGCAAAGCAGAATAATGGAATCAATGGGATGTATGGGCAAATACCTACGTCTAGTATAAATCAAGTGGACATTGTAGCTTCATTCCAAACCAATTATTTCATTTCTGGACTTGCTCCCTTTGCCGATACCTTGGTAGTTCTCGCTTATATTCCTGCGGAAGAAGATAAAACCAGAGACTACAGCAGTGTTTCAACTCGCCAGGTGATTTCTCATGATTCACCCCTTAACTAGGACACTTGATCCCTCTTTATGGTTTCATAATCACTAAGGTTCTGTTGGAATAATCACTAGGCTCATAATTTTTGCTTGAATGGTCTTTTTTTTGGGTTAGTTTAGTTGTTATTGTGTTGCTTTGATGTCTATGTTATTGCTCATAACAGGGCAATGCTCAGAGACCAGAAATACGAGTGGTAACCTGGAATAATGATGAGCTCGCAACAGACGCTCTACCTATACTTGGTTATGAGCATTATAAGGCACAAGACTACTCCCTTGCTCATGCTCCATTTTCAGGTAAATTATTTTATGGCTAAAATGCTTCCCCTTGCCTTTCTACATCATTTTTAGTTCTTACTGCATGTCTAGGTGAAGCAATCTCATAGAGATTATGCCTATGCTTTCAAGGTAGCAGCTATGCAGGCGGTCAATGGACCTCTGAGGATGAACCCTTGTATTACATTGTGTCCCCGAAGGATATCGTTATTGCGAAGCCCAGGTTTATATCTTTACGCCATTTAATGTAGCCCTTAATTAATAACTCTTTTGTACAAAGTAAGTCATGGAAAAATGGTAAATTTATAATTTTAATCTTCATACACTATCTTTCACTTGATTTGTAACCTTTGCCATTTGTCTGACCTTTGATCCAGCTATTTTTGAAATTCTGACATGTGTGTGGTTACCAGTCTCTGTATCTTGCAAAGACTTCCTTATCTCTTTCTTTTTATCTTTCAATGATTTGTAAATATGAATTCGTTATAACCTGGTGGTTGATAATTGATGGTCAAGTGACTGTAGGCTGAATATAAACTTACTTTTAGTGCCAAATATGCCAAGAATTACTTATAGGGGTTCTATCGGCACACCCCAAATTACTATTGACACCCATTTTTTGATTATTTTTTCTGATGAAAAAAACGTCAATGACACTGGCACTGACGTTGGTGGTCAACAACGAACACCAGTGGAAATCATTGGACTGACATTTCTAAGTTGCAACACTTTTTGTTAACAGAAATAGAAAAGATGAACTTTTATTATTGATAGAAAAACTTACATTACAATGAGAGGTCTACTCTGTTTTAAATAGGAAATATGGCTGCCTAGAGACTTGACTGACTAAGACTCCTTGATTTTAGGAATCATAATTAGCCTTACAATCTTTTGAATTTAAAACAGAATATCTTGCCATCTTTTAATAAAATGAATAATAATAATGAACAAACTATTTAAGGAAAGTCGATGTGGGCCTCTTTAACCCTAATTAACCACTAAAAGACATAAACACCCTTGGTTCTCAACACTCCCCTCAAGTTGAGCATAGATGTTTATCATGCCCAACTTGCTTACATAATCTTCAAAGTTACGCTTCACCAAAGTGCCTTAGTTAGACCATCGGTATGCATTTGTGCAGAGGAAGGCATGAAGGGAATGCATATTACTCCATTTTCCAGCTTTTCCTTTATGAAATGCCTGTCAACTTCTACATGCTTGGTTCTGTCATGTTGGACAAGATCATTTGCAATGGCAATTGCGGCCTTGTTATCACAAAACGACGAGGAACTTGGGGTTTATCTGTATGTCTTCTAAAACTCTTTTCACCCATAATTCTTCACATATCCCAAGTGCCATAGCCTTAAACTCTGCCTCCGCTGTACTTCTTGATACTACAGCCTGCTGCTTGCTTCTCCAAGTAACAAGGTATCCTCAAACAAATGTACAATACCCTGTAGTTGATCTACTCTCCTTAGATCCTCCCCAATCAGCATCTGTGAAAATTTCAATGCTCGTTTTAAGCTCTTTTAAACAAAGCAAGCCTTGGCCTGATCCCCTTAAGTACCTCAAAATTCTGATCACAGCTTGGTAGTGGGATTTGTCAGGGTGAATGCATGAATCGACCGACAACTCCCTGCAGATAGAGATGTCAGTCTGGTGTGGGCAAGATATATCAACTTCCCCACCAGCCTCTGATAGTGCTCTCTGTCCACTTCTTCTTCCTCATCCTTTCTCTTTCCCAGCTTCAGATTACCTTCCATTGGGGTGCTAGAAGGTTTGCATCCCAACATTCCCGTTTCTTTCAGCAAGTCCAACACATATTTCCTTTGGGATATCACCATCCCTTTGTCTGACCTTGCTACTTCGCCTAGGAAGTACTTCAATCTTCCCAAGTCTTTAATTTCAAATTCTTCCTTCAGCCTCTCTTTTGTTTGCATCATCCCTAGTGTGTCATCCCTTGTAAGGATGATATCATCCACATACACTATGAGAACATTCATCTTTCCAGCAGTACTCCTCTTCACAAACAATGTATGGTCAGAGTGACCTTGCCTGAACCCATTCTTTAGTAGAGATTGTTTGAATCTGTCAAACCATGCCCTGGGGCTATGTTTCAGTCCATACAAGGACTTATTCAGCTTGCATACCTTGGTTGATCTTTCTGACCAAACCCTGGAGGGAGCTCCATATATACTTCCTCCTTCAGGGTTCCATGGAGGAATGCATTCTTCACATCTAGTTGGTAGAGGGGCCAATCCAGATTTACAGCAACAGAGAATACAATCCTTACTGTGTTCAGCTTTGCTACAGGTGAGAATGTCTCTGAGTAGTCTATCCCATATGTCAGACTATACCCTTTTGCCACAAGCCTTGCCTTATACCTCTCAATTTCGCCATCAGATCTGTATTTGATTGTGAATACCCACTTACACCCTACCGCTCTCTTTCCTGCTGGGAGACTTACCACCTTCCAAGTGTCATTCTTTACCAAGGCACAGAGTTCCTCCTGTACAGCTGCTTTCCACTCAGGTATTTCTAAGGCCTCATGGATGTTTTTAGGGATTTTCTGGTCTGATAGGCTGGAAAGAAAGACTTGGTGTGAGGAAGATATGTTTGTATAGGTCAGGTAGTTCTGAATAGGGTATCTAGGGTGTTTGGTGCACTCCCTTAGGGGGTTTTCTGATGGCTATTGGAACATCCAACATAAGGTGTTCATTCCGATTAGATTTTGTGTTGACAAATTGGGGTGAATTCTGTGGCATCTGAGGTTCATATTGAGTAGGAGATGAAATAGGAGGAGATGATGCTCTCTAATTGCTGTCAGTGTATTCAGATGTCTCTGGATCAGGTTCTTGGTCTGCTAGAGTATTGGTACCCATGCTTGTCTTGGAATTAGGATACTTCCTACTATAAGTCAACCCCTTGAATGGAGGTACAGGCCTACCAGGAGTCCTTGGAGGTCTAACCTCTGTTGGTTGTTCTCCACTCTGACTCCTAGTACTTTCATCATCATGTTTGATTGTTTCCTCATAATGTGGTATGCTAGACATTTCTATTCCATCATCAAAGTACTGAAAATCTGCACCATCTTCATGTGTCATCAGGTTCTCCCCCTGAAGATGATGTTGAGTAAAGTACATCTGATGTTCAAAGAAACTGACATCCATGGTTTTTATTATTTTCTTTTTCTCAAAATCAAAGCATCTATACCCCTTTTTATTTGAAGAATAACCCACAAAAGTGCATTTTTAGATCTAGGGTCCAATTTGCCTTGGTTATATGTGTGTGCAAAAGCAACAGATCCAAATACCTTTACAGGTAAATCTTGGATGAGTCTGGTGTTAGGGAAAAAACCTCTAAGTTGATCAATAGGTTTCTTGAACCCTATACTTCTGGAGGGTAGTCTCTTTCTGAGATATCTCTGCGCAGTAGCAAGTGCTTCCCCCATAAGTACTTAGGACTCCTAGAGGCTAGCAAAGGGATCTCACCACTTGAGCATATGTCTATTCTTTTTTCGGACACACCATTTTCTTTGTGGTGTCTTTGACACATGTACTTTGGTGGATGATTCCGTTTTCTGAGAAAAATTCTTTTAAAACTTTGTTGTAGTACTCAGTACCATTGTCAGTTCTTAATATTTCTATTTTTGTATGGAACTGATTGAGTACTATATTGTAAAACTGTTTGAAAGCCAATTCGACTTCAGACTTTTCCTTTAACAAATAGACCCAAGTCACCCTTGTGTGATCATCTATAAACGAAACAAACCACCTATGTCCATTCAAAGCTACATGTCTGGAGGGTCCCCAGACATCACTATGAATGAGTGTAAATGATTTGGTTGGTTTATAGGGTTGTGGAGTATAAATGCTACGTTTGTGTTTGGACATTTCACAAGTTTCACAATTAAAACCAGACACATCTTTATTAATAAACAGTTTTGGAAATAGTTTTTTCAAATACCTAAAACTAGGATGCCCTAATCTAGCATGCCACATCATAATTTTAGAACCAGACATAATGGAGGACTTGTAACATCTAGTCTTAGGGTCTTCTTTATTTTGGTTAGCATCACTTTCCTCCGACACATAGAGACCATCCAAGACTCTAGCATTGCCAATCTCCTTCTCCAAAGTTGCATCCTGCAGCTTACAATCAACAGAGGAGAACATTATCTTACAATTGGCCTCTGAGACCAACTTGTTTACAGAAATTAGGTTGCAAGAGAGTTTAGGTACATGAAGAACCTCATGGAGGATAAGAGAGGGAGAGATAGAAACTGATCCCTTGCCTGCAATGGTGGCATAAGATCCATCAGCTATCTTGACCCTCTGATTTTCCTCACTAGGTAGATAGGTTTCAAATTTTTCTGAGCAAAAGGTCATGTGGTCTGTTGCACCAGAATCTACGATCCATTATGCTTCAAACCTACTGCTTTTTAGAGTAGAAAGGGCAGCATGTTTACCAGAATCAACTACATTGCATTTCGGGTTGGTATGGGTGGCCAAGAGTTGCTCCAGCTGTTCCTTAGTAAAGAGCAGACCTCCAGGGGTCCTCTCTCCTTGTTCAGATGACACTTGATTTGCTTTGCTCGTGTCTCCAACAGTGCCACTTTGCCCTCTAGGCTTCCAGTTTGGGGGCTTACCATGGATTCCCCAGCAATTCTCCCTGAATACGAGGATAGTGGAGAAGGAGTTTGCTGTGTTCCCCTCTTTTCCAGTTATCCCTCCTGGTCCGGTGACTCCGGTAGATGGGGTAGATGAGCCATTGCTCATTTCCCCAACCATGGTGGCTCTAAGATACATTCTTCATTTAGGGTTTGAGGAACTTAAGGCTCCGATACCATGTTAACAGAAATAGAAAAGATGAACATTTATTATTGATAGAAAAACTTACATTACAATGAGAGGTCTACTCTGTTTTAAATAGGAAATATGGCTGCCTAGAGACTTGACTGACTAAGACTCCTTGATTTTAGGAATCATAATCAGCCTTACAATCTTTTGAATTTAAGCAGAATATCTTGCAATCTTTTAATAAAGACAGAATAATAACAGAACAAATTATTTAAGGAAAGTCTGATGTGGGCCTCTTTAACCCTAATTAACCACTAAAAGACATAAACACCCTTGGTTCTCAACACTTTTATAAAGGGAACGTCGGTGCCATTGGTGTTCGTAAGGATCAAGCGCTTGCCGTTGTACTAAAACCAATTGGTGCCAGTAAAGGCGCTACTTTATTTCTTATACATTAAGAGTGTGGGCAATCTGTCCAAACACCCCTCCTCAAGTGTTGGCAATCTGTCCAACACTTGCACAATTTTCATTCAAGAGTGTGGGCAATCTGTCCAACACCCCCCTTAAGTGTGAGCAATCTGTCTCAACACTTGCACAATTTTTTTTTTTTTATAATAATTTTCCAACCAGCGCTTGATCACTGACGTTGGTGTTCAACAACGAACACCAGTGGCACCGACCTTCCGTTTATTAAAAATCACCGGGTGCCGAAGTAATTTTTTGTGGTGTCGGGAGTAATGGGGTGCCAATAGAACCCCCCTACTTATATATTAGAGGAAATAAAACATAGAGTATAGTTTTTCTTATAACATATATCACAAATAGTAGTTGAATGGCTCAAGGTTATATGCTTTAGTTAAATAAAGATTATTAGGACTTTAAATTGAATGGCCTTCTATGGTTCAGTTGTGATATAGCTTGACAAAAGATCACTTGCTATTTCTATGTGCAGTTAATTACTTTTCATGGAAATGAAAGTACAAATTGAGAAAAAGGAGGATGTTGTCACACCAGAGCAACCTTATTATACTGAACTTGTCACTTGGTTATATCCTATATTTATCATACCAGCATCACCACCACCAATCAAGCCATATCCCATAGAGGTGGGGTTAGCTATATAGGTTTTTTCAATGCTATAATGATTTATCGTGTAATATGATATGTTCAATGCCGAGTACATGACATTTTTTTTTTCCAGATAAATCTAACTGAAGAAAAATATATGGATCTCTTTTGTACTTATTTGCCTCCTTGTTCTCAGACCCCTACATTAGTTTTCTAATTTATAATTCAAACCATGATACTTAGCTCACAAATTTTCAGTTACGAGCTCATCCTTTGATTTACTCATCAGCTAGTGTCGGTCCAGTTTGTGAATGTGTTGTATAACAGTATTCCTGGATTCATTTTAGTTGTCATGCTGGAAAATATTCAGTTGTGTTATTTATTCTTGGTGCTGGTGGGTTGCTCCTTGATGTGATTGTGTATGCATCTCATTACTCTATAGAAATTGTTTGCTCACTATACATGGCCCCTTTTCCACCTTTGTGTTTGTGTTTCACATTTCTTATACTTTTTGTATGGGGCACACCAAGTTATTGTGGCATGCTTTACCGGGCAGATCTTTTCGTTTAACTTTCGGTGGTAAACCCCTCCTTGTTTCCTTGTCTTCAGAGATGCAGAGGATCACATTGCTTGGCTTCTTGATCATGAGTTTCATGAAAAGGCCTTAGCTGCAGTTGAAGCTGGGCAGGGCCCGAGTGAACTTCTTGATCAGGTATTCTCTTTAATTATGTCTCTCCTTGTTTCTTCACAAACAGAAGTGTTAGCGGTTTTAAGCTTCTTGCATTGCTGATGCCACAGAGAATTATTAACTTCTCATGCTTGGATTTTTCAACTTACTGAATCTATTTTGTGATGAACAAAGTCTATTTTTGTTCAACCGATGTGAAATAATATCCTCTAAGTGCCACTTTGCCCCGTTACTTCCAAAGTTATATCTTGGTGTCACCCCTTTGTATCAATCATTTTTCAGTGCATCTGTTTGTGGATTCATCAATGGCACCGATTTGACTCTTCTGCATATTTTGCTCCTTTTCCTTTGCTGACAAGAGGAAACTTGAAGAAGTAGTCTGATTATCTGATATCATATCATAATCGTGATCCCAATGTTTATCCTGAAACCTCTTAAATTTGAGCCCACTGTTCTCCCTTGTTGATTGTGCCATCCATGCTCCAAGTTACTCAAAAAGCAGTTATAAGCCTTGGCTGAAACTCAGCATATATACACCTTCTTTCACTTGGAGCTACAAGCCCACCAATGCAGTCTATCAAAATTGGGATCACAATTTTCACCTGGGAGGCTGGGACCTAACAAATGTGTCAGAGAGAACAATTTATGCACATTTACTATAATCTATTCCATGATCTGTGCATTTAGGGAGTGGGTGGGGTGGGGTGGGGGGATGCATCAATGGCACCAGTTACAAATTACTCCAGGAGCATTTGACCAAATTTGACCACGTGTCCCATATCTGCATTTTTGTGGAAGTTCTCTTTGTGGTTTCTATGAAATAATAAGCCTTTCCGAAGAGATCCTTAGCTATTTTAAACAGTCGACTCTTTTCTGCAAAATTTAGGGGTACTTGTTGGATCAAAGCCCATTATATTTGTAAATTAGCACTATGTTGCTGTGACAGTAAAGTGGGAAACTTAAGCTGAAGTACTTGAAAAGGGAAGGAGCAGCGAAACAGAAAAAGTAGTGCTTTTCTTTTTCAGAAAGGAACAATACGAAATGGAATTTTTCAAAATTTTGTTGAGTTGGCGGATCCAAAATTTTGTGGAGGGGGGTTGCTTCTTTGAAAAGTTAAAACTTTCTTTAGACCCTTAATAGGAAATACATAACTTCCACACCCTTATTAGAAGATAAGCGTGCGATGTTTATCAGTTAGCTGCTGCTTCGTTTTCATTTTTTGCTTTTACTTTTATTTGTTAGTCATTTTAAATCGCTTGTGAAGTAAGGGAGTTTCAGACTAAGTTTTTTCCTGTGGCCGTGTCATTGTGTATATTGATTAGGTGGGGTCAAGATATCTTGATCATCTGATTGTGGGAAGGAGATATGCTGAAGCTGCATCACTATGTCCCAAAGTATTACGTGGTTCAGCTTCGTCATGGGAAAGGTTTGAATTCTCTCAATAATTTTTGCCGGGCAATATATTGTTTTAATGCTGAATTTGGGTCCTTATACAGGTGGGTTTTCCATTTTGCTCATCTTCGCCAGCTTCCCGTACTGGTACCATACATTCCTGTGGAAAATCCAAGATTGAGCGATACTGCTTATGAGGTTTTTGACCACTTCCTTTAGGGACATAGTCAATTTTGTTAAAAGTTTATTGGCAATGGTGTAAACAATCCTTCTACATGTCGTTTTGGAGCTAAGCCTTTATTTGTTTATTTTTACTACAGGTTGCTCTGGTATCTCTGGCAACAAATCCTGCTTTCCACAAGGATCTCTTGTCAACTGTGAAATCATGGCCACCTGTACTTTATTCTGCATTGCCTGTTATATCTGCAATAGAACCTCAAATTAATTCCTCGTCGATGACTGATGCCCTCAAAGAGGTTACTATCGAGATTGTTAAGTAAACGTCAGTTATATTACCTTTGTTATTGCCATTGACCTTGGTTTGTACTCTGTGCTGTTTTAGGCACTTGCTGAACTTTATATCATTGAGGGTCAATACGAGAAAGCTTTTGATTTATTTGCTGATGTAAGGATTTTTAATGCTTTAATGGGGATGCATGATTATTTTCAAGAGGCATGCTTTGTGTTAAGTTTTCTCTTATGCAAGAAAATTGAATGAACCTTCTTTCAGGTTATGAAGCCAGATATATTTGATTTCATCGAAAAGCATGATCTATACGACGCCATCCTTGAAAAGGTACATTTACATATGTTATTAGTGATAAATTACCATTTCAGGTAAAAAGCTTAAGCCGTTAGGAGACAGGTTATTAAGATATCGTTGTGGACTTATTTATTTATTTTTATTTTTTGGAATATCTGAATTTCTTATGATACTACAGATTGTCCAGCTTATGATGATAGATTCCAAGAAGACAACTGCATTATTGATACAACACAGAGACCTAATACCTCCTCCTGAAGTTGTTTCCTTGCTACTAGATGCACCGGAAAAGTGCAATTCACAATACTTTTTATATCTTTATTTGCATTTATTATTTGAGGCGGATCCACATGCCGGAAGAGATTATCATGATTTGCAGGTTTGCGTTTCTTTAGAGTGTTCAATGTCTCCTTTTTCAGCTTACTATGGTGATTAAAATTGCATGAAATCAAACCGCTGTCTGTAAATATCGAGGGACGTATTGACAGTTGCTTTGTGATAAAGTTAGCTTTAATACTCTTTCTTGTCAAGCTAATATCATTTTTTTTTCCACTTTCAATTTAATCAGGTTGAGCTTTACGCAGAATATGATCCAAAAATGCTACTTCCCTTCCTTCGAAGTAGCCAGCATTACACTCTTGAAAAGGTCTGACTCTTATAATTCACTAATCCATTTTTCAATTATTTATTTCTATTACGAATTTCATAATCATTCATTTTCGAAAACTCTATCAGGCTTATGACATATGCCTTAAAAGAGATTTACAAGTAGAGCAAGTGTTCATACTCGGAAGAATGGGGAATTCAAAGAAAGCTCTTGCAGTTATTATCAATAAATTGGGAGATATAGCAGAGGTAATACTAAGCAATGCCATTGCTGTGTTATTTTCGGCGTCAATTTTTACCAACCACATTTTTTAGTTAAGAGATTTTTCTGTAATTATGCAGGCCATAGAATTTGTCAGTTTGCAGCATGACGACGATCTATGGGACGATTTAATCAAGCAGTGCTTTAATAGACCAGATATGGTATATATATTGTCTCGGTTTTTTATGCAATATGCATACATGATATAATCTTCGGTGTTTATATAGTCTCTCTTTGTTGTGCTTGATGATTTTAAATTAACAGATTGGTGTGTTATTGGAACACACTGTTGGGAATCTTGATCCTCTCCACATAGTAAGCATGTTACCCAATGGCCTGGAAATACCTCGGTGGGTAGTCTTTATCTTGTCCGTGGGCTAAATTGCAAAATTGGTCCTGTAACTTGACCTACTTAGCGTTTTAATCTTGTTTTTGCCCTGGTTACAAAATTAGTCACGTAACTTGGATTCTTTTTTGCAATTTTAGTCCTCCGGTGAGGTGGTTGAATTTGGGGAAAAATCAATTTTTGCGGCAAAATTGCTAAAAATATGGAAAACAAATTGCAAAATTTCGTTATCCTGTAACTTGGACTAATTAAGGTATTACGTCTTCTTTTTAAAATCCAAGTAATAGGATGGATTTTGCAATTTTTGTGCAAAAATCGATTTTTCCGTCCAATTTCAGCGACATGTCAGCAAATCTTGTCAAAATTTTGTCTCGCCAGTCTCCTCTGGTACCGGAGGACTAAAATTGCAAAAAAGAATCCAGTTTACAAGACTAATTTTACAACTGGAGGGAAAACAGGATTACATGCTATGTAGGCCAAGTTACAGGACTAACCTTGCAATTTAGCCCTTGTCCGTGTGACACCTCTTTATTTATTTTTTATTTTTATTTCTTATGAAAGCTGTTTTTCAGGCTGAGAGATTGTCTTGTTAAGATTATCACCGACTATAGGACAGAAACTTCTCTTCGACGCGGCTGTAATTATATACTCAAGGTATGTGCTTTTCATTTTCTCTTGTTGAAATAGAATAATGTAAGGACAAAAAAAAAATATATATATCATGGTATAATGCAGCCCTGAGCCGCTACTCCACTCATTCCGTGGGATAGGGGAGTGGGGACTCTTTCAGTTAGGGTTTAACCGTTTATGTAAGGACAAAAATAACCTCGATTTGATGTTTATACGAAACGAGGCTTAATTTGTCATTGATTTTTCTGCAGGCTGATTGTGTAAACCTCTTAGTTAAGTATCACAACGAAGCAAGACACGGCATTTACTTGAGCAACGAAGACAGCGAAACACGTGCTAAACGAGCCGAATCAAGGACGGGAGAGAGATTCGTAAGCTCGAGGTATACTGAGATAAAGACAAAAACGAGGGGAGGCGGAAAATGTTGCATGTGTTTCGATCCTTTCTCAATTCAAAACGTATCCGTTATTGCCTTCTTTTGCTGTCATGCCTATCACACAACTTGCCTTATGGATTCAATCAGTTCCAATTTTAGTAGCAAGAAAGAAGAAGCCCCAAAGCCCAGTTCGAAGAAATCGGGATCGTATTACGAGTACGACGAAGACGGTGATGACGACGACGACTCTGATAAAGAAGACGAGAAAGCATCTTCAGCTAGTATTCAGATGCGTTGCATTCTGTGCACAACCGCTGCTGGCTGAGTACATCTCAGCTGCACAATCGTATATATACTCGATGATCAACGACCGTAGATGATGATTCGTTGATATGCATGCAACACTATAATAATGTTTTGTGTGATTAGGGGTTTTGTGTGTTGTAATTATGTATTTTTAGTATTTCCTTAGGTATAGGTAGTGATTGTTTGGAGTTGGGCCGGAGAGACGAATGTAAGCCAGCCCACTAAGAATGATTGGGTTTGTCAATCATGATCCATGGTTGTAATGAAAAAGCCCGAAAGGAAGAGAGATCGTGAGAGAGACAAGGTTGGTGTGCTACTTGTGTATGTCTGTGTTCATTTAATTAATTCTTGGTAAGGTGTGATATATACATCGCAATGTGTTAAAAACAACCGATGCTATGGTTTTAAGTCCATGCGGGGCAGTTCCCGGATTGCATAGTGAATATTTCATGGTGACGAGTATCGTGTGTTGTATTCTTGGATTTTGTGTAAAAGGAAAGAATGTATAGTATGAGAGATGTCATAGTTGATTGCAGACAATTTACCCATATGATGGGCATAGGCATTTACCTGAGAAACGGAGGATTTATGGAAACACCTAAGGCAACTGGAGTTCTGCTCAGGCGTTGAGTAACTTTCATGTTGGAGTTGAGGCTTTCAAGCTTGGTGTCTTGTTGAAAACTGGGTAATCGGACTTCGTCAGGATAACCCGACCATTGTAAAGGGTGGATTTGTTGGTGAATTATAGCTGGGCCAATGCGGGATTGACTATCTACGTATCCGTATAGATTTAAGGGATCAAGCTATGGTAACATGGGGTTAGAGAAGACGATCCTTTTATAGGCCTCCCTCGTGGGAGGAGTTAATGATGCCGTTATTGAAGTCGTGGTCAATGATCCGAGACAGTTGAGAGGGCAGTCATGGTGCAATTATGACCCTGTAAGCAAGAGTTGAGAAACTTTTATAGAAACGTGGAGTAATGTCGTCTTTGACTGTATAACCGTTGTTTGAGTTCATAAATGCTTATACCGAGCTGCATATTTGTACCGTGGTGAGCAGTCACCGTGTTAGTGATACATGCTGGTAAACAATATGTACTTTAACTGACTTTAGGTATCAGGAAACGACATATAGCAAGTCGGAGGCTCTGAAGCCTTTCTTGCTTCGTGGTGGTTAACTTATTTGAGGCCTGATATATCCTTGGGCTCGTTGGTCCCGTATTGTTAGAAAATCCGAAATAGTCAATCGAGTGACAAATGTGTGACTCGGGTCATATCCAGGTCATACGACTAATATATATTTAAAAATAATGACTTTCAGGCATTACATTAACCAATATTATATCAAGAATAAGTGTACAAATAGATACTACCTCATTATAAGATTAACAAATATTAAGTTCTACAGAAGTTGTATCCATATAAATTCAATAGGGGAATAGGTAATTGAGTTGACTCCAAAGGTAATATTAAAAAGCCAATCATGATTGTACCCAAACTATTTCTCAAAATTGATTAAATGTTTTCCATACTTTCCAATCTTCATAGCAACCAGTAACCACTCATCCAATTGATACGTAGTACTTTGGTTTCTTTCTCTGAAACACTCGGAAAATGATACTCCCTCTTTTTTTTTAAATTTTTTTTTTTATGTCTGAGAAAGAAAAAGCACACAGATTAAGAAAGTGATTAATATGTCTGATTAAATTATAAAATAGCACAATTACTCTTCATTCATAGTGAATGGGAAAATGTACCAAAATTTGGGTTATTGAAATGAAGGATAATGATGGAAAAAAATAATAAATACCGTATAGAAAAGATAAAATGACAGATAAATAAAAACAAAGCAAATTTTGAAAAGTGACATTTAAAAAAAAAAAACCGACCGGGGTAGGCTTTTACAATATAATTTGAAACTTAATGTTATCTTGTGGCCATAAAAGTTTAAAATTTTAAATTTGTTTTCTTTTACAAATGAAATGAGTGAAGTAAGATGATATGACTCTAGAATTTATTTAGAACTAGCAAAATACACGTGTGTTGCACGTGTTGGTTAAATTGATATATTTAAATAAAATTTAACAACTCAATTTAACATTATATATTGTTAAGTACATGTTTAACTTATAAAATAATAGTATAATGAATAATGATTACCTTGTAAGAGTTGATTGTTTCAATTGTAAATTCAATTATGGAATAAATATCAATACAAAGAGAATCTAAACAACATAATATTATAAGCACGTCTATTGTTACAACATAATGAAGCATATAATAATATATAATTAAAAATCTCTAGACAAATTTCTAGACATGTATGAGTGTTGTATTCAAAGGCAAACGGAGACCTCCCACCAATTGTTCTTTGTAAATGGTCATAAAACCTTGAGGAGGTTTAATTGGCCCTCTCATTAGATGACGGGAAGTGAGGACTGAATATTTTCAGGTCGATATCATAAGTCCGCCAAATCTCCTCTATGACAGCGTCGGTAAGGGAGGATCGAATATTCTCCACACTAGGAAATACTACCATAGCCTTAGATGAGTTTGCACCTTTCTTTTGAGCGGGTTGAGGGCTTTCAGATGGACTCAAAACTTCTGGAATTGAGGTGCCTTGATCTTCAATAGAAACCATTGAGATTTTGGGAAGGACTTCATTTCAGAAGAAGAAGCGTGAATGACTTTGTTGATAATGTGCATACTCTGAAACACAAAGGACTTTGATTATAATGGAAAAGCGAAGAAATATTCACATCGAATGAGTTCTTATTTTATAACGGTGAATTCATAAAGACCTCTTGATTACATGATTTAATGATTAGTACGTATCCCAATGTGCACGTGAATCGGGATCTCAAAACTTGATAATAGAGATATGAATTTCAAAAGACAGCTAGAAAACGAATTCATGCTGGAGACCTTTGGTTTCCCACCTCTTAAGAAGTGCCACGTAATTTCAAATCAGATCTAACATATGACCTCCGTTCTAGCTTAGGTCTATTGGGCTTTTGATGTGAGTATGACCGACGTTATACACGTGGCACCTAATAGGATAAATCATATCCTCTTACCATATGGACCACAAAATTTCAGCCCAATTTAGGGCCTCATACTCTAGATAACTTTGATGAAGATGTCGCGGTCCGATATGAAGTGCCTCCTAGCTCTTGTTCTAGATATGGTGCTGGATCACCTCGGTCCTAAACTCTCAGCTTGGGGCAAATAATCATCACCGACTTCATGTTTCTTAGATGAGCAGACGGGTCATTTAGCAGACTATAATGGCCTCATGATTCCCGCTCTATTATGACACGAATCGTAAACAGTCCCATGATCTCAATCATGTGCTTCAAGGCATCTTTTCTGGAAAAAGAATATCACAAAAAAAAGGATGCACTCCTCATAATTTCATAACTATGTTAATAGCTTGATCTGAAATCCTCCGTGTATGTTGGCAGTCAATCACATTGGCTCAGTTATAATTCATCACAAAATCCACCAGTCAAGTAATAGGATTATCCTTACGAAGCCTAACTACCGGCATAAAGATCCAAATTCATCACTAATGATTTCAGACATTATCAGATACTATTGTGGATTTCATTATGGACATAAAAGTGTAAGAAGTTGAATATATATAAAATAAAATAATAACAATTTATAAAAATACAAAATTCCACTTTGAA
This sequence comes from Gentiana macrophylla, assembly GCA_026214975.1. Taxonomy (NCBI): domain Eukaryota; kingdom Viridiplantae; phylum Streptophyta; class Magnoliopsida; order Gentianales; family Gentianaceae; genus Gentiana; species Gentiana macrophylla. Next base: position 83,868,358 of record CM047813.1, on the reverse strand, counting down.
ACCCAATGCTTAATGATGCAGTTATCGATAATGTGTTCGTTCATTCTTCATGTGTCATCATCCTCTTCCATATCATAAATTTGATCATTAATAAGAGTAAAAACTTTGTGTTCTTTCATTCTTCATTAAGAAGTGTCGTCCTTTTTCATAAGAACTCTTAAGAGTAGGTATGAATTTTTTAATGAAAATAAAGGAATAATGATAATAAAGGAGTATTATACTCACGTACCGGACTGTAGAACTTGTTTATAGACTATTTTTTTTTGTACATCTTTGGGTGTTGTTTGGGTTTGATCAACACCTTAGTTGTTGATATTTAAGTACCCCATTAAAGTGCAACATATAGTTGTTCATGAGAGAACACCGGTTGAAGCAAATAAACTTCTACAAATGGTTTCATTTGTCCTTATGCTTTATTGATCTTCATTGCAAAGCAAAGACGAATATGATGTTGCTCTCTTGTAAAATGAAACAGGTATCTTTCATATTTAGCTGGTGGGAGTGGAATACGTGGGATTAAAACAAGCTTTCCACAGTGTTGCCTAGCTGTGATTTCAGCGTAAATCACGTTTCCTATTAGCCATTTACATATCATCCTTGTACCATTGCATAACCCTTCTGCTGGATCTAAGTTCCCTAACAACATATTGGTGAATACTATTTCAACATTAATTTGTGAGGATGCAATCCATTTGGTGTCAAAGTGTTGAGAATTTCTTCTTGATAATAATCATTAGTATCATTAATAGCCATCAATGCTATTGAAACAATATTCTTCCCCTGGAAAGGTTGATATCAATTTATCATTTAACTTATTAACATTCATTAGTCGCGGCCAACATTGTTCTGCTTGTTCTCATGTATAGATGGAAAGATAGAATTGATTAAATGATTTTCCGAAATCTCATCATCGTTTTTATCATATTCAATGACCATTTCTTTTGGTAACTCTATGTCTCCTTCAGTATTTGTTGATTCTTCTCCACTACCCACCCTTAATAAATATTGGTTGAAGTGTAATCTCATCTTGCTCTCATATTTTTGAAAGGTATAATTTTCCATCATTGGCCAAAATATGACATCACCAAGCTTGCCTCTATTGTTTGTAACACGTGCATCCAAATGCGTTAGAATTTCTAATGATACTCTTTATGCTTCAATCAAGTGTCTCAATTGCCCATTTATTTACCAGTGGTGCTTCATCCCATATGATTAGACGTGATTTTCGTAGTTTACTGCATTTCCACTTTGCATTAGAATAGTGCACATATTTGTTTCATGCGTATTAATTGAAATTTTAAAACGTGAATGATCAGTTCGGCTTCTAGTATATTTTTCAAATGCAACTCCTGATGTGGTTGTTGTTATAACTATATATTGTCTCCTTAGATTTGCTAGCAGAGCGCTATATAAATATGTTTTCCTTGTGCCACCAGGCGCATCAATAAAAAACATAGCACAATGGCCATTATCAACCTCATAAAGAATTTTTTGGAATATACTTTATTGTTCAGGATTAAGCATTTCTTATAAAATGTAATCTTCTTGGGGAATCTTTATAGACAAGTCATCGCGAATCACTCTTAGTATATTTTCTACAATTTTGCTACAGCATTCTTGTATACTTGGCAAGTCATAAGTGCTAGGAGTAGTAGTACCGATCGAGACACTCGATCTTCGCACTGCGGAAGCTTATGCGATTTACGATATGAGACATAACTAATTAATCCTACGAGAAGGTTAAAGATTTACCTTATCGGAGAGGAAGAGATAATCAACCAAAGGGAGATGCCGTAGTCTTCCGGATTGTGTCTCCTAGCGACGACTGGTGGACGTCGATCCTCGCCGTAGAACCCCCTCGAATATGCACAAGAAAAAACCTAGGTTTTTCTTCTCTAAATGACTAAGGCAAGAAACTAATTTTTCTTCCTTTATTTTTCAGTGTGGCGCAATCATGAAGTGTGTATTTTGTTGGGAAGAACTCTCTTTATATAGGAAAATAAGTAGTCAAGAGAGTTATCCTTTTCACACCACAAAAACCTATTCCTATAAGGAAAAGATATTTTTCCCACAAAATAAGAGATAATTCCCAAAAAATCAATCTCTTAATTTTCCTATTAATCATCCAACAAATAGATAATTAATTAATTACACATGTGACATAATCTCGGAAAATTTCTTCTCCTAACTTATCCACAAGTGTGGCGCCATTAATGTCATTTATTTTTAATAGAAAATGTCTTTTCTATTTTACATATTACTTACCAAATAAATAATATTGCATATTCATTAAATAGACCAACTATTTAATTTATTCTCGAGGTTCCATAAACGAGAAAACACTCACGTGCAGCCAGAGCCAACCCGGGACCATGGACCTATATAACCGTGAGCTACAATAAATTAAATAAAATATTAATCTAAAAGAATATTTCTACTTAATTCATTAATTCCGGAATTACGCCACCATAAATCCTAAACTGAACTCTATCGATTATAGATATAACTTATTCTCAAAACGTCGAGTCGAGTCGATAAGTGTCCATTGATATAACCATTTCATATAAACTAACCCTCCATAGACTATCCGTACTGAAGTAGGATTATTTCCATAAACCTTCTTCAATACATCTTATCCTTATTTACCATTAACCCACTAGTGATCAATTAGTTCATAACCAATATGAACTCCCGGGATTGACCAGTTTCTAGGATCAACAAATAAGGGGATTGTCTTTCTACTTCACGCAGGAAGGAATGGATTCCATATCTGGGAGACACACACTTCTCACTCATTCCCGAATAGTGCCAACGTGAAAGTGATTCGGACCGTGCCTCTTAGAGATCCTTAACGAACACATCAAACCCTATCCTGAAACCAGTAGGAGTATGCAATCACTTCAGGATTAAGGTTAATCCATATATGATCATCTTGTGATTCAATAAGATTTCTCAATCACAGAATTATATGAGAAATTCAGATTAAATCGCTCCAGTCCTATATGACTCTCATCATATATAAATGCCCCACTTAGACAACCAATGTCGACGGTCCAGATAGGACAGTTACACCATAAAGTGTTCTGGGCGCATTAATGGTGGTTTAATCAATAGACTCCATACTTTGATTAAGTTCACCACGGACTAATAGTTCAAGAGTATCACCATAAACTTAATCATCATGTGTGACACACACTAAGTTATATGGCTACATATGATACAACTTGGGGTTTTCAGCAGTGTATTAAATATAAGCATGATGAGAGTCAACTTTACTGTACTTTGGTGTGAAATTTAACCCTCGTTTATCACTTTATTGGCATGTTTGGGTAGTTATAGACCTGTTTAAGAGTAATATCGAGAGTTATACGCACGGGGAGTTAAACTGTCACATCGATAGTAAATTCCACCTTTTTAGCGATATTTATCTCTTTTCCGAGCATCTTTTGTCTTGCGGAATTATGCGTGGTGTTTGTTCGTACATGTTATTGCAGGACTTAGGTGACTCGAGGACCCGGAAGGCAATGTTTTGGATTGAGAAACATGGTCGTGGCACGAAAGTAGCATGAAAGTGGAGGAAAATCAAGTTTGGAGCAAAATCAAGGCAAACTGGCATTTGCCCTACCCCAAACTGGTGTTTGTGGCAAGCTCAGGACGAACTAGCTTTTGGACAGTTCAAACATGCGTCCACAAAATTAGCAAAGATACTGAAAGTTAGATTTTTAGACGGACGAACGGCCAAATCAACCCCAAACGCACGTTTGGATGGGTTCAGCCCGAATCAAGAAAGCTCATACAAGACACACTAGCGTTTAAGCAACCCAGACGGGCGTTTGCACTCAAGACAGGGTCCATCAAACGAGCGTTCAAGGCAAGTAAACGCTGGTTCACTGAAGACGGAACCCTAATATCATCAAGATTTCCAGGCTAGACGAGCGTTCACTATGACTCAAACGCTCGTCCGGCCCCGACAGCATCAGATTTTAACCCTACACTATAAATACACAGCTCATTCAGCCCATTGATATATCTTTTTGACTTTAGACACTTTTGGGGCGATTTTGGTGCGGTTTTAGTGTAGGTTCATCATCCTTTGATCCTTTGATCCCATAGATAACATCCTTTGATTCTAAACACTTTTTATAGCTTAGATTTACATTTCAAGTGCCAAAGATTCAAATTTTGGTGGATTATTTCTCCGTCTTTGTTTTGGATCAGATTATCTTTGATTATATGGTAATGAATACTTTCTATTTTATTATTTCTAGCATGATTTCCATTCTTTATTCCGTTATTAGCATAATCATGAGTAGCTAACCGCATGTGTAGTCGAATTATGTGAAATCGAGCGAAAACCCTAAGGGGGGATGAGATTGGGATTTGTGTAGTGCGTAATTAAATGTTTTAATGATTAATCCACATCCTAAAACTGGTTATAATATCTTTGAATTAGATTGATCACCTAGTTCACTGTCACACACATCAAACTTATAGATGCATTTTGCGTTGAGGTGTGGGATAAAGGGTTTTAGGATCGTTGTGTAGATTTGGCCTAGTTGTTAGGATCTTTTCCAATACAGAGGTTTGTCATCATTGTTCGACCAGCTCTAGAACTTAATCATGTTAGGATAATCGGTTTTCTAAAGGGAGAGTCGGTTAGCTTCGCATAGGGTGGTTAGATCGAGTTGTTCAGTCTAAGCACTAGAATTAGGAGTTGGCACCTGTGGATGTCGTTGAACTACATAGGATAGGTAGGTCTGTTAAGACACGCTCCCTGTCAAGTCCTTCCTAAGGGGTAGAAGTATCTCGTGGGATCATAGTTCGGCTATACCTTTTAATACTTAGAAGTAAGACCGTTAGTTGTTAAGGGTGAATTTATACGTTTTATAACGTTGTATTTTATGATGTTCTCCCCCATAATTCATATGATTTGCATAGGAAATGTGGTTTTAAATGATTTATTAAGCAAGTGAGATTTTAATTAGTTTATTCGCAAAATGAGGTTGTGTACGTGTTTTGATTATGGTTTTATGAGTATTTGGATTGTGTTACGTTTTGCGATGTCTTAATGTGATGTAGATACATGTTGGAGGCTAAATTGATGATCAAATGTTGATATAATTCGAGCTAAATCGAGATAGAGATGAGAAAAGAAGGATAAAGATGGAAGAAGGAAGAGATAATGATCAAGAGATCGAGTTCCAAAGATCGATGGACAAGCGTCCACGGTCCGTCCATGGTGGACGGGCGTTTGCTCAACCGAACGAGCGTCGTGAGGTGCGATTTACATTGAGCCTTCAAACGCCTGCATAGACGAGCGTTCACCTCCGCCCGAAAGCTGCTTTGGATGAGCGCCCAAGATAGTGGACGGGCGCCCAAGCACCGCCTTAGCCTAAACCGACCTAAAAATCTATAAATAGCGCGATTTCTCAAACCCTAGACAGACAATTGAACCCTAAAAACCTAGGGGCAGCTTGGCTGCGTTTTCTCTACGCTTTTATCTACTTTTATGCAATTTAATTTCTAGATTAGATTAGATAGATTCATGTCTTTTATTTCATCAATTGAGTTGCAACAAGGATGTTAAGAGGCTAAACCTCTTGAACAAGCGTTGTGAAGCCGTCCATCAACAATTCAGTTTGATTCGTGATTGATTTGTGAGTTTCTATCTCAAGTTTGTTTCTTTTATCATGCTTCACATTGTTTTATTGCAAGTCGTATCGAAAGATGTTTGCTTTTATGATTGTTTTATTGATGAAAATCATATAAACATTAGATCACCATGCTAAAAGAATAGATCTTCGATCTAACTAAAACGAGAGTTATTAGATTGATTTTCTAGATTAGAAATTGAAAGATTTCACGCCTAGGTTAGAAAGACGTAATCTTTAACATCGAAAGATAAAAGATTAGGAAACGAACTTGTCTACGAGAGTAGGAGTTCATGCCTTCGGTTAGGTGAATCACGACTTGAGTAGAGATCACGAGCTAATCCGAATTAGAATTGAATGTTGATAGGATAGGTGGATCAATTGCTTGTTCGTTCGTTATAATTTGATTCAATCCCGTTAAACTTGAATTGCTAGATTAGTTTACTTTTAAATTGCACTTTAGTTTTTATCGCTTTCAATCTTGCCTAGCATTGGATTAATTTCCTCTGTCTAGTTACTTTTATGCATATTTGTTTAGGTTAGTTCTTCGTTTAGGTTAGTTTCGTGACAATAGTTTAGTTAAAAACAAAAGCTAGGATTCACATTCGTCTAGTTCCCCGTAAGTTCGACCCGGCATTAGCCTCCGTACTACGATCCTTGCACTTGAGGTTAACCGGTTTATTACTTGTTGTTTTATATTGATAAAATACGGGACATTAGTATAACCTTTGTTTTTGCATTAGTATAATACCTCCTACCATTATTTTGACCTGAACTAAGTTTAACATCAGCTTTGGTACTTAGACTTTACTCCATGTGGATTCGACCTTATGACCATTATACTCCCGTTGACCCGATACTCTGTCGGTGAAAGTTAGCGGTTAAGTATTTTGCTATCAAGAATTTTGGCTCCGTTTCCGGGGATTAACGTTTAATATCTTTTAAGTTGACCGAAAGCTTGGGCTTAGGTCATTTTTATTTTGTTTTCTTGTTGTTTCTTATTTTACATTGAATGACCCGAAGCTCTAAAGAACCTCTTATCGAACCGATTGTAGAAATTGAAGCGTTAGCACGTCACAGAAACAGTCAGCGCTGAGGAGAGATCCTAATTTCTATTCCGAACCCTTTGTTTGAAGAAGAAGGGGTAGTAGAAAACTCACTCTCAGATTCCTCTGAAGAAATGGATGATATAGCGACTCGTAGAGGTGGCAAAGATCCCATCGATGAGCATAATGCACAAGGGAAAACCTCAAATACTACTGGTGGTAATGCAACACTGCTGTTGCAAACTCCACTGAGAGACCCTCGTGTAGAGCAATTCGGGGGAGATAATACAGTGTTACAACAATTGGTTACCCCACAGTTTAATCAGAGAGCATGGATTGAACAGAATAGGGGAGGGCAGAATACCCAGAACCTCAGACCAGAACTCGACCAAGATACTGTAAACCGATTACTGCAGATGCTAAGAGATCAAGGAAACCAACAGGGGTTCCAAAACCTATATAATCAGCAACCACCTATGCAGCAGTTTAATCAACAACAGAATTATCAGCTACAGAGACCGCAGCAGGTACATGGACCAAGAGTCTATAGAGATTATGTGACTACCCCACAGGAAGTTACAAGGCACAATCCAATTACAGTGCCCTTATCAATGCCAACAACATGGACATAAAGCAGAATATCCTGAACATGTTGGGGGAGCATGCCTTGTTCCACGGGAAGTCAACTGAGAACCCGAATAGCTTTCTGGATCATTTTCTCCAAATTTGAGGAACAATGAAATATAATAGGGTTAGCGACGAGGCGATAAAGCTAATAGTTTTCCCGTTTGCACTTAGAGGAGCTGCCAAGGATTGGTATGATTCATTACCTAATGATTCGTTACATACATGGGCGGATGTGGTACGAGTGTTTCTAAGGAAGTACTTTCCTCGGGCAAAGATTCTGGACTTGGAAGAAGAAATATCTTCATTTGATGGTCTCGAGGGAGAGACACTGAAGGAGACATATGAGAGATTTAGGGGTCTACTGAAGAGATGCCCTCCACACGGTTTTTCCACTATTGAGCAAGTGATTATACTATTCAGGGCGTTAGAGCCAGTGGACCAGAACAAGCTGAACGCCGCAGGTGGCGGAGATATTATGAATCTGCCGCCGGAACAAGCTATGCGACATATTGAGAATATGGAAGATGGAGAAGGACAGTGGGGGTCTAGTAGAAAGAAGAAGAAATCCCCAATGGAAAGTGTGAAGTCCTTGAAAGAAGAACTTGATAGAGAGTCTGCCATGCATGACAAGATGCAAGAAATGGTACTGAAGATGGACCAAATGGAGTTGGAGAGAAAGAAGGCACATCAATGCCAACTTTGTGGAGGTGGACACTCAGCAATGGAGTGTACATCACCGAAAAAGTTCACTTCCCTACAGCAGTTGGTACCTACCCAAGCACAACAACAGTTTGGGAATCTGAATAATCAGCAGAAGATGAATGTGTATGTAATGGGGCAGATGAATACAAACCAGCAAGAGTTTGGTCACCAACAGCAGTGGAATCAGAATTTCGACAGTCAGCAAGGGCCATCAATGGAGTATGGTATGGGTGATGATTCACAGCAATATGATGTGAGCTATGTTGGACAAGGTAGTGGGGGACAGTGGAATCAGAATCAGCAAGGTCAAGGTTGAAATAAGGGGCAGTATCAAAACTGGAATCGTAACAATAATCAAGGCTAAGGTTTTAGACAAAACCAAAGCTCATACAACCAACCTTGGAACCAAAACCCCCAGAATCAGAATTCCTACCAGAATCAAAACCAAGGCAACTACCAGAATAATCAGAATCAACAATCTCAGTCACAAGGCCAATATCAACAGCAAGGTCAGAATTGGGATCAGAATCAAATATGGAATCAAAATCAGGGCCAACAGAACACTCAGAATCATCAAGCAAGCCAGCCGCCCAAAAATAATAATTCTGGTACTTATCAGCATCCGAATGCCCATCTCCACCAGAGCACTCAAAATAACCAGCAATCGAATACTTCTAGTGTTTAGGAGATGTCTGCTGAGATACTCCTGGAAAGACTGGATAGGACTGTTTCTGAGTTGAACAAAAATGCTGTGGAGCAAAAAGTGGCCACCCATTCTGCCATTCGGAACTTGAAGACCCAAGTAGGGCAAATAACTAACACTCTAAAGAAAAATCTGAGTGGTGGGATCCCGAGTAATACCGAGAGAAACCTGAGGGGTGTGAATGCTGTGTTCACATGCAGTGGTAAAGAGGTCGGTCCAAGTGATAAGAAGAAAGAACTATGGGTAGAGAAAGCGGAAACTGAAAAAGCGGAGAAAGAGAAGGTAGTTGACCGTGAAGGGGACATGTATGGTGAAGTCGAGATTGAAGATTTGGAAATTGGCAGTGTCGAGAAGGAAATGGCTGCCATGAGGAAAGAGTTGGAGGCCACAAAGAAAGCATTGGCGGAGGCAAACAAGAAAGCATTGGAAGGGGCAGCACCAAAGAAAGACTATGTAGTCTTGGACATCAAAGAAGAAGAGCCCTCATCTCCGAAGATAAAAGGTAAGAAAAACAGAATTCCTCCTCCTTCCCCAGATTTTGATGTTAGTACTTTACCCTACCCTCCTAAGGGACCCAGAAAGGACATACTGACCCAAGGTCAGGCGAAATTTCTGAATCTCCTGAGGACGGTAGAGGTAAACATTCCCCTATTAGAGGCCATTTCGAGCATTCCCCCGTATTTCAAATTTTTAAAAGGAATGTTGTCGAGTAAGGAGAAGATGCAACAGATGGTGTATTTGAGTGAGGAATGTTCTGCAATTTTTGAGAATAGGATAACCCCTAAGATGCAGGATAGAGGTAGCTTTACCATCCCAATTACCATTGGAGAGACAGTGTTTAAAAATGTGTTGTGTGATTTAGGGGCTTCTGTGAGCCTGATGCCTAGAGGAATTTATGAGAAGTTGGGATTGGGTAAGTTAGAACCGACAGGGATGACCCTACAGATGGCAAATAGGTCTGTTAGGACACCTATGGGGGTAGCTGAAGATGTGTTAGTGCAGGTTGACAAGTTTTGTTTTTCCCGTTGATTTCGTAGTTTTAGATATGGATATGGATGCAAAAACTCCTCTTTTGTTAGGTTGGCCTTTCTTGAATACATGAGAGACCTTGATAGACATTAAGAGGGGGGAAATCATACTATGAGTCGGGAAAGAAAGTGTGTCCATTAATGTGTATAATGCAATGAAGCACCCTGAGGATAAAAAGAGCGATTGTTTTTCTGTTGATGCTATATATCCTTGTATTTTGGAGCACACTAACCTGCAGGGATACCAAAAACCGATGGAGGAATGCTTGATGAAGTCAAGCACCGTGGAAGATGATGACCCGAGAATGATAATTTAGGTATATCATTTGGAGTCGAGTCCCTATGTCGATGCGGGATGGAACAAGAAGTTAGAGCTGGGTTTGACTGGCTAGCTGCCAAAGCCGTCAATCGAAGAACCACCGACTGATCTGGAGCTGAAACCACTTCCTGAAAAAGTACGTATTTTTAGAACCTGATAAATTACTTTCTCTTATTATTTCGTCTGCACTCACCGTTTTACAGGAAGCTAAGTTGATTCACGTTTTAAAGAAACACAAAAAGGCCTTTGGATGGAAGATGGTTGATATCAAAGTGATTAGTGCTGATATTTGTAAGCACAAAATAATCCTCGAAGAGGGTGCAAAGCCAGTCAGGTAATTTCAGAGACGGCTGAACCCACATTTGCAAGAAGTGGTGAGGAAAGACGTGGTGAAGATGCTGGAGCTAGGGATAATCTATACGATATCCGATAGTGAGTGGGTAAGCCCCACGCAAGTTGTGCCCAAGAAAGGAGGCATCACTGTTGAGCTGAATGATAAAGGTGAGCCCATTCCTACTCGCTTAGTTACTGGTCATCGGGTATGTATTGATTTCCGCATGCTTAATGATAAAACGAGAAAGGATCATTTCCCCCTCCCGTTTATTGATCAAATGCTAGAGCGTCTAAGTGGTCATGCGTTTTACTGCTTTCTAGATGGTTTTAGTGGATACTATCAAATCCATATTGATATACATGACCAATATAAGACTACCTTCACGTGTCCTTATGGCACCTTCGCATTCAAAAGAATGCCGTTCGGGTTGTGTAATGCACCCGCGACATTCCAGCGATGCATGGTTGCCATTTTTGCTGATATGATAGAACGATTCATGGAAGTCTTCATGGATGACTTTAGCATTTTTGGTGACACTTTTGATGAGTGTTAAGGGTGATTTTATACGTTTTATAAGGATATATTTTATGTCAATTTCCCCCATATCTGGATGTTTTTCATAGAAATCGAGCTTTATATTGAAATATTGAGCAAATGAGTTTTAGAAGTATTAAAGTGCAAAATCGAGCTAATTATGTGATTTTATTGGATAAATATCTTTAGATGTAAGATGTTACATTTTGCATGTTTTTATCGTGATGTAGGTACGCTTGCATGAGGTGGAACGAGCTTGAATGGTGTTCATTTGAAGATCTAAATGCAAGTAGAAGAAGAAGGAAGAAGATTGGAGCTCAAGTTTGAAGTTGAAGTGAAGATGGTGGACGAACGTCCAAGGACTTGAACGAGCGTTCAACATGAAGTTTGGGTGGTCGGGCGTCCTTAAACCGACATCAGCACAGCCGACTTAAACATCTATAAATAGCAGCGCGGATTTCAACCCTAAACATATATTATCGAGACCTATTGATACAAAATCATTAGAGAAAAACCCATATGCCCTGACCCTTTTGGGGGGGAGGTGGGGTTATGGATTTGTTAGGTTTTTGTTTTCGTTTTCTGTTCTTGTTCGACTCCATGGTGTCGTCTCAAGTGTGAACTTGGAGCACCATGGGAGATTTTCCCAGACATTTTTATTCTTTCTTTGGATGATTTTGTGAGTGTTTTAATTAAAGCTTGTTTCTTTCCTTTGATTATTTGTTATGCAACGCATATCGAGAGATTGTTGTTATTGATGTTTACCGTATGACGAGAGTCGTTGTAAACCTTAGATCACCATAGGAAAGATGGGATTTTTAACCTTGACATAACGAGAGTTGATAGGTTAGATTTCTAGGTTGCTAGATTGAGAGATCTTAAACCTTGTTTTGATAGCGTCAATCTTATAGATCGAGAGATGAGAGATTGATAGGCGAATTATCTACGAGAGTAGGAATTCATACTTATGAGAGGTGAACCACATCTTTAATTAGATCATCATGAGATAATCCAGAGAGGAGAATAAGGGTTGCGGGATGGTGGATCATGGTTTGTTCGATGTTGATTTGCTTCAGTCATTATCATGATTCGTTAGTTTTATCGCTTTTCTTAGTTGTAGCTTTATTTATTTATGTTGTTATAACGATGTCTTCCTGGCTTTGGACTGACAATCCTCTGTCCAGTTTATCTTTTCGTTTTGTTATTTTAGGTTTTAATAATAATAGTATCAACCTTAGGAAAATTAATGAACTAGATACCCCGATTCCCTGAGATTGACTCCGGTATTAATCGCTATGCTACGATCCCTACACTTGGGGTATACCGGATTTATAAATTTATTACTTGTTTATTTTCATTAGATCTTCAAGTTATTATTATTATTATTTTTTTTTTCAAAAACTTGTCACGGATTTTATCAATCTCTCATCTCTCGATCTATAAGATTGACGCTATCAAAACAAGGTGTAAGATCTCTCAATCTAGCAACCTAGAAATCTAACCTATCAACTCTCATTATGTCAAGGTTAAAAATCCCATCTTTCCTATGGTGATCTAAGGTTTACAACGACTCTCGTCATACGGTAAACATCAATAACAACAATCTCTCGATATGCGTTGCATAACAAATAATCAAAGGAAAGAAACAAGCTTTAATTAAAACACTCACAAAATCATCCAAAGAAAGAATAAAAACATTCGCTTTGAAAATCTCCCATGGCTGCTCCAAGTTCACGCGACCAGAGACGGCACCATGGACTCGAACAAGAACAGAAAACGAAAACAAAACCTAACTAATCCGCAACCCCAGCCTCCCCAAAGGGGCTGGGCCGCTAGGTTTTTCTCTAATGATTTTGTATCAATAGGTCTCGATAATATATGTTTAGGGTTGAAATCACATTTGCTATTTATAGATGTTTAAGTCGATCAGGTCTTGATGTCGGTTTAAGGACGCCCGTCCACCCAAACTTCATGTTGAACGCTGTTCAAGTCCTTGGACGTTCATGGCCCACCATCTTCACTTCAACTTCAAACTTGAGCTCCAATCTTCTTCCTTCTTCTTCTACTTGCATTTAGATCTTCAAATGAACATCATTCAAGCTCGTTCCACCTCATGCAAGCGCACTACATCATGATAAAACATGCAAAATGTAACATCTTACATCTAAAGATATTTATCCAATAAAATCACATAATTAGCTCGATTTTGCACTTTAATACTTCTAAAACTCATTTGCTCAATATTTCAATATAAAGCTCGATTTCTATGAAAACATCCAGATATGGGAAATTGACATAAAATATATCCTTATAAAACGATAAAATCACCCTTAACAACTCCCCTACACTTAAACCTTGCTCGTCCCGAGCAAGACAAAACAAAACTAGCGTAGGATAACAAAATTCCAACCAAAAATACATACAGTCATTTTCATCAAATACAAAGCATATGTAATAAATCAGGACGTTCACCCGGTGTGTGTGCATAGCCATATTAAACTTCCACTAAGTCCACACTTGAATTTTTCTCAAGCAACTAGCAAATACCCATCTAAACCAAAGAATAACCGACACTTATAACACGCACCCTACAAAACATAACATGTCCCGAAAAGGATAATAAAATGCGTTTAGGATCTTTCCGACATACTCAGAGGATAATCCCTACAACATGCCTTTCGGTTTATATCTTTGGGGATAAGTGTAGACGATAACTAAGTCATTCTTTTCAGTACCTTATGTAAGTTGATTTAATTAAATTTATAAATTTAGACACAAATCAGAATAAGCTTTTGCCCTCATAGTAGAATAGGATATTCGAGATATACCCTACCTTACTCAAATCATAAGGCAGCTTTTTCTGACTGTCGTGAGCTTCTAGTCATCATAGTGGTATAGGACATATGTGGTATACCCTATCGCACTCAAATCATTGACTAGCTTCCGACATATTCAATCTTGCTATTAAACAACTTTCCAGCACACTTAATAGTTATATCTTGCTTATCACATTCAAACCTAAGACATTCAAAGTATATCATACTCCGACTCTAACCACAAACTATTATAATTCTCCGAACATGCATATTAGCACTAAGTACAAAATTATAAGATAATCGAAAATTACTAATCCAAACGGATACAGCTTTATATTTTAGCTCATCAATTAATATGGCTCGTGAAAAATAATATCGGGTGAAACATCCAACCTACTAAACATACAAGATTATACAAGATCAATGACTATATAGTATCGTAGTTGAAAATCAAAAACTAGTAAGCCAAGCAAAAAGGAATGTACTCGCCTCGAGACAAAACAAAATTTGTTAAAATTTTAAGATTCAAAGACTTTGTAAGCATGGTATAAAAATTAAGTTCTCAAGATGGTAATCATAATTAAATTGGGCAAATATCATGTAGGTACTAACTAACCAACCAAACCTTCCCCACATTTTTAAACCACAACATGTCCTCATGTTGTGCAGAATTAAAGAAAAGATAAAAGAACTTAGCTGATGTGGTAATGATCCGAAAATTGGCTGAAGAAGACAACAATGGTGATGTCATATGGAGTCCTTCCCAGCTTCAAATCCAAAGTTAACTTGACAAAACAACGATAAATGTACTGCGTCACTTGAAAAACATGGCGTTATCTCGGGAACATAGGGGGTATAACATGGCAAAAATAATCATAGACAAGATAGAAGCCACAGGATATAATTGCTCGGATGGAACAATCACCACACAGGAAAAACACAGACACCTAAGCGTCAAACATAAAGCCACGAAGCTTTACAATACAAATAAGCCCAACATGTGCATGCTGAAATAAGGATAGAGGACACTACAAAGTAAAGGTGGCTAGGTGCACTAAAAAGATAAATAAAAATAAAAATAAAAAAAACAGAATAAAATACAATGCAACTAAATGATATGCAACTATACTAAAAGGCAAAACGAAAATAAAGAAAATAAACTAGCCCAACTAATTCCATAGATGTCGCCTAATCTAAGCACGGTCAAGAATATAAACGTCTACTAAATAACGCCACAGAAGCGTAACAAAATTTGATTATGCAAAGCCACAGAAGCTTGCCATGTGAAGTGTAGACGTGCCTTTAACAACCCTAACACCCTAGATAGATGACAAAAGGAACATCATAAGTCAAATTTGGAATCACGTCTAGCTAGGTGAATTACTCAACATGGACTGCAATAGATGGAAAGAAAACCATAACGGTGAAAGAACAGGACATCTACGCATATATACAACGGCCACAGAGGCTCACATTAAAACATCCATGTCGATTAATGAAGCATGTATATAAAAATTAATCAATCATTTAACATGGATTAGTAGATGGAAAGATATAAACATGCAAGTTCGTAACATCTACGATATATAAAGAGGCCACAGTGGCTCACATAGAACAACCATGTCAAATAATAGACGTATGTATCAAGATAAATATATATTCAAAAAAACCGATGTGATGGATCGGCTTTCGGTCAAAACAGCGACGGACGTTTAAAGCATATTCGTGGCGGACGGACGTTCAGCATGCGACGCCCGCCCGAACCACATAGGCAGCGCACGGGCGCTCGGGAAAAAGGCAAACGCCGTCGACTCTCTAAAAATATAACAGCGTTGATGCGATTTTGGGG
This sequence comes from Gentiana macrophylla, assembly GCA_026214975.1. Classification (NCBI taxonomy): domain Eukaryota; kingdom Viridiplantae; phylum Streptophyta; class Magnoliopsida; order Gentianales; family Gentianaceae; genus Gentiana; species Gentiana macrophylla. Next base: position 83,852,749 of record CM047813.1, on the reverse strand, counting down.
ACGGACGGGCGTTCACTTACTATGGACGCCCGTCGACTCAAAGCAGAAAAGCACAAATGCACTCGACCTATATCGTAAGACAAAGAAAGCAACCTAGAAATAACCTAATATCATATCATTAAAACAGAAACCCTAGTGTTTATTAAAAACGAAAACAAAACTATGAAACCTAAAAACGACAATAGACAACCTATGAAACCTATCAAACCTAAAAAAAAAAAAAGTTCGTGACAAAAATAGAAAAATTAATGAAAACTAGACAACCGTACCGATTCCCCGGAAACGGCGCCAAAAACTTGTCACGGATTTTATGCAATGAAAACAAGTAATAAATTTATAAATCCGGTATACCCCAAGTGTAGGGATCTTAGCATAGCGATTAATACCGGAGTCGATCTCAGGGAATCGGGGTATCTAGTTCATTAATTTCCCTAAGATTGTTACCATTATTATTAAACCTAATATAATAGAACGAAAAGATAAACTGGACTGACAATCCTCTGTCCAGTTTATCTTTTCATTCTATTATATTAGGTTTAATAATAATGGTAACAATCTTAGGGAAATTAATGAGCTAGATACCCCGATTCCCTGAGATCGACTCCGGTATTAATCGCTATGCTACGATCCCTACACTTGGGGTATACCGGATTTATAAATTTATTACTTGTTTATTTTCATTGCATAAAATCCGTGACAATGAGTGTTTGTCTAATATTGATAAGGTGCTTGAGCGTTAAGAAGAGACAAACATAGTTCTAAATTGGGAGAAGTGTCATTTCATGGTCACTGAGGGAATTGTGTTAGGCCATAAAGTGTCGAAGAAGGGAATAGAAGTTGACAGAGCTAAGATAGAGGCAATAGCTAAGCTGCCTATGCCCACAAATCTGAAGACCCTGAGATCATTCTTGGGTTATGCAGGTTTCTATCGTAGGTTCATTTCGGGTTTTTCTCAAATTGCTAGACCTCTTACCCTTCAGTTGATGAAGGGAGCCCCCGGTGTTTTTGATGCGGCATGTCTAGATGCTTTTAGAACTCTTAAGAAACTTCTTACTTCAGCTCCTATCTTAGTGGCACCTGATTGGTCCAAGGAGTTTGAAGTCATATGCGATGCTAGTGACTATGCTGTAGGAGCTGTCCTAGGTCAGAAGGTCGATAAGCTGTTTCGACCTATCTACTATGCAAGTCATACCCTGAATCCCGCTCAACAAAAGTACGCTACTACTGAGAAGGAACTCTTAGCCATCGTTTTTTCTTTCGATAAGTTCCGGTCGTACTGGTTGGGTCGAAAGTCATAGTTCATACAGACCATGCTGCGTTGCAATATTTGTTTGCTAAGAAAGACGCAAAACCACGCTTGTTGAGGTGGATTTTGTTCCTTCAAGAATTCAACGTAGAGATTAAGAATAGAAAGGGGTGTGAGAATGTGGTAGCTGACCACCTGAGTAGGATGGAACCGGGTGAAGAGAGATGGTTTACAAAGGTGGAGATAGATGACCGCTTTCAGGATGAGCAGCTGTTCGTAGTGGATACGATGCTCCCGGTTAAGCGAGGGAATTTTATGCAGAGAGGGAAGAAAGAGAACCCGTGGTATGCACCATTTTTCAATTACCATGAGTGTGGGTTCGTAGATCCCGAGTTTGATGAGAACCAGAAAAAGGAATTCTATAGTGAGGTTAACCGTTATGTGTGGGAGGAGAATCCCGCGAGTGACTAAGCGCGAGACGAACCATAACATAAGGGGCGAATCTACGATCCCCTACTTTTCAGGTTATGTGCAGATGGGATCCTGAGGAGATGTGTTGATGATAATGAGGTAGTGAGTATTCTCTCATTCTGCCATGATAAAGAGGCCGGTGGCCACTTCTCGGGCGAGAGAACAGCGTTGAAGGTGTTACAAAGTGGGTTCTATTGGCCCACTATCTTCATGGATGCACATGCGTATGTAAAGACGTGTGATGCCTGTCAACGCTCAGGACGGATCTCAAAGAGAAATGAGATGCCCCAAAAACAGAAAATAGTGTGCGAAGTTTTTGATATATAGGGGTTAGACTTCATGGGGCCATATCTGTCTTCTTTCGAGAATAAGTACATTCTTGTTGCCTGTGATTATGTTCAAAGTGGGTTGAGGCAATCGCTTCGCCTACTAATGACAAACATGTAGTCATCAAATTTCTTAAGTAACATATTCTGTCCCGATTTGGAGTACCTCGAGCATTAATCAGTGACAATGGCAGTCACTTTGCGAACGGAGAGTTTGATAAGCTTCTGATGAAGTATGAGGTGACTCACAAGTTAGGCACCGTCTATCATCCCCAGACTAGTGGACAGGTTGAGGTATCCAATAGAGGGATTAAGAGAATCCTTGAGAAGACCGTCAATTCGAACCTTAAGGATTGGTCTAAGAAGTTAGATGATGCACTTTGGGCACACCGAGCTGCGTTCAAGACACCCATAGGTATCTCACCCCACATGATTGTCTTTGGCAAGGCTTGCCATCTCCCCGTAGAGGTAGAACATAAGGCCTATTGGGTGATTAAGAATCTGAATATGGATGACGCGTTAATCGGTGAGAGGAGGATGGCCCAGTTGAAAGAATTAGATGAGTTTCACCTGCAAGCTTATGATTGTTTGGCGAAGTATAAGGAGAAGATCAAGATGCTCCACGACAAGTTGATTAAACCTCGTGTTTTCAACATTGGTGATGAGGTTCTTCTATATAATACTCGCCTTCACTTATTTCAAGGCAAGCTCAAGTCGAGGTGGTCAGGACCTTATAAGGTTTTGAGAGTTTTTGATTCGGGGGCCATCGAGGTAACTCATCCAAAGCACGGGACATTCATTATGAACGGCCTTCGTCTGAAGAAGTATGAGAAGTTACCTTTCGATGACGCTCTCGAAGTTGTGCATTTAACTGATCCCGAACCTTAATCGATCTTTTCTGAGTCTCGTCCTGGACTCAAAATCTTGACATATTCTGATCCTATCAATCCACCATCCTATGTTTCTATCCTCGTTTCCTCGTTTATGCCGGTAGTATAACTTTGAAAAAACCGGTACAGTATAAGTCATCTGTCGAGCCAACGACGTAAAACAAAGGCGCTTGGTGGGAGGTAACCCACCATTCTCTGAGTTTTCTAAGTGTTTTTGATAGTAAAAGTGTTAGAACGGAGTTTAGAATTGAATCAGGATCTAAAATCTGTGTTTTGTCCAAATCTGGTCCCCAACGGGCGTTTGTCCTCTGAAAACGCACGTTTGCCCAAATCTGTCTTCAAACGGGCGTTTGAACCCTTCAAACGCACGTTCATCAAAATACCCTCCTCTCTGTAACGAGCGTTTGGTTCACGGACAACGCTCGTCCAGTTCATCACAGCCCAGGTGAACGCTCGTTCACCTCAGGGCAAACGCACGTTTGCTTTTCTTCTATAAATAACCCCCCTTGGATGTTCATTGTTCAAATCTGAAAATTTTCGAAGAAAAACCACAAACCCTTCGCCCTTTTCACCTCTTTTCTTCGTTATTAACCCGATCGAAGCGATTTCAAGTCCTACAAACACCTATTGACCTCCTTTTTTCATTTCACTAACCCAAAGCTGCACCTGAGACTAGAGCTGAAGGGGGTGAGCCGGTGGTGGAGAATGTTAGGCCCTCAAGGAGGGAGACTGTCGGCCCCCCGATCCTGTTGGATAGGCATTTCGTAACTCCTAAGGCATTAGATATGTACAAAAAGCATTATTCCCACCGCTCGATGCTAATAGAGAGAGCCTTCTAAGACTACGACATTGACAAGAATTTTAGGAAGAATCTGACGGATCGGAAGTGGGGAGCTTTGATGACCACCCCGGAGTTGAAGGTGAATGCCACTATGGTGCGTGAATTTTACGCTAATTTCTCTAAGTCGAGCTTACAGACGGGGATGGTAAAGGTTCGGGGGGTGAAGGTGCCATTTTCTGCTAAGGTGATTAACGAGAAGTACGGTTTGGTAGCTTTTGAGGGTTTGGACTACAAAGAGGAAATTAAGGCTCGGAAGGATGCCGGTGGGGATCCGTTGGAGGACCTCCGGTTATTGGTTTGCCCAGATGTTCAGTGGACGCTTGGGGATGGTGGAGCAAGGAAACAGTTGGTCACCTCGTCTTGGGGTGAGGATTGGAAAGTTCAATGCCGGTTCATCCGAAACCGGCTTCTACCTAAGAACAACTTGACGCATTTCCACATCGCCGATCTTGGGATGCTGTATGCCCTAAACTTTCAGCTCAATGTTGACGTGGGTCACGCGATTTATGACGAGTTTGCAGCCAATCAGAAGGTCTACTCTCACAGTTTGATCTGTCCCCACCTCATCTCCAGTTTGTGTCAGGATGCCAAGGTTCAAGAGTACATAGAGGATCATAAACCCAAGAACCCCCGCGTGCTGCAAAGAGAAAAAGGGTAAGACTCTGGTTCAGTTAGCTCGTATGACATCGAGGCAACCTAGTTCATCTGCTGGCCCTAGTCAGGCACCACCAGTTCTTTCTTTTTCTCCCCAAGTTAGGATGTGGTTGAGTATGGCCAATAGTTTCCGGAATTGGATGGAGGAGCAGAAGCAAACACATGATAATATCTTGACTATTCTTCTCCTGATGAGTGAGGGTAGACCGCCGACGGACCCCAAAACCTTCGCCCCGAGTTCCACGGATTACCGTTTTTAGGACGATATTGAGCGGGCTATCACGCAGATTGTGTCTGAGGATGTGTCTTCGTCTGAGGAGGAGACTGAGGGGAATGAGGAGCCAGAGACCGGAGCTACCACTGATGCTCCTCCCACTGCTGCGCCCGGACAAACATGATTTTATTTGTTACATATGCTGTTCTTTTTGTAGTATGTGTCAGGTGATAGGGTTGGTTAGGAGTTGTCTCACCTATTTGCTACATTTGTACTATTTTTGATGCTACTTTCAGTTTTAAGATGCTATTTTGGTTGGTTTTGTAAGCCTTAAGGCATGCTACGACTTTCATTCGTGTCTTTGTTTCTATTTGTACGCACTATGGATGCTTTCTCTTTTATGTGCCTCTGTGGCCTTCCTATTATGCTTAGATGTTATGTGCTTTACCCGTAGGTGTTCTTTATCCATCTATAGCGATCCATTTTTGTGTGTTAGATATGACGTATCGAGTTTTCTGACGTGACAGGCCTTATTACTGTTATACCTCTTGTCCCCATTCGTTACTTTGGCACGAGGACCACGTCCCGTGCATGCTTTGTGTTGTTTCTATCTATTTTGATATAGGGTTTCGGGTCGTGCTTACACGAGGCGGTTACGGGATTCGATAGTGCATTTCTGCCGGGTTTACCAGCTTAGTCTTTCTTTTCTCTCTCATTCACGCACTGAGGACATTGCTTCATTCAACGTGGGGGTGAATAAGACTTAGCTTTATATTGTTTCGATGGATAAATATGCCATTAATAGTGATGTTCTTAGTTAATGTCCGGTTTCGAGTCAGTTCGTGGCTTAAAATTTTAAATTTTTTCATGGTTTAACACTGCATTTGCATATTTCTCACGATGGAGTTGGTAAATGTCTTAGTAATCGAGTAATGTGTGCCAGGCGATTTTATTTTATTACGATACGAACCCTTTTAGTGCACATAGAACCTTGGTTACGCTTAGTTTGGTTGCTAGACACACTTACACCACTAGTTTTGAGGCGAAATAGAAAGGTTTACCTAGGCCGGATACGGGATGAGAGTCATGGCGCTTCTTTGACCTGAACAGAGCCAAATAAGCCAAAATCCCAACATTTTATCTTCGTAACTCCTCTACACCTTGGTAGGACGGTCTGACCACCGTCCGAAATTAGCCGTTTTGGTTACTTAGCCTGTATTACCCTAACCCTGAGCTATTTTATTGGTCACGTTTCTTTTGATCACCCTACGAGTGGACTTAGTTGTTTCTTTAGACACACTTGCTGAAGCAAGTGTGGGGTGGGAGATGGGGCGTATCTTGAGAGGAGTTGGTTAGTACGAGCTAGTATAATGAAGGGGAGAAGCTCGAGAAATCTATTGTGAGACTTGTTGGTTAGAGGCAATTTGAAAAAAAAGAGAAAAATAATGAATGGAAAAAGAAAAAAAAAAGGGAAAAAATATAGTTCAAAAAGAAAGTTTGAAAAAAAGTCAATGAAGGATGTTTTGAGTGAATAAAAGTATGATGTTGAGATGGGAATTGTTTATTAATGGATATAGAAAGATCGAAGGAGTTTGGTTTGGTTGATTATGTTTTTAAATAGAAAGTAAATGAGATGATTAGGTTCACTCGTATTTTCTTTTCTCCAGTCCCAAATTTTCCTTTCGATTAACCCCGTCCTGAGCTTAACATTATAACCCTTCATGTCCTACTTGACCGTATTTAGCCTCTGTTACCTTGATTAGTGGAGATTCTAGCCCGGTATGAGTTTTGTGTAGTCATTTGACCGGTATTCGAAGCCGGTAATCATTTTGAGTGTAGCCCTTGGTTTTTATCACACACACATTTCGTTTTCGTGGTAAGATAGAGTCAAGTGGTTCACATTCAGTGCCTACTTTACATTTACCTTGATGTTGTGAGTACTATGCATGTTTCGTAAAGTTGATCCCTTGGTCTGTTTTAAAGAGCCTAATTTACTCGAGGATGAGCAAAGGCTAAGTGTGGGGTGGTTGATGGGAGTCAACTTTACTGTACTTTGGTGTGCAGTTTAACCCCCGTTTATCACTTTATTGGCATGTTTTGGGTAGTTCTAGACCTGTTTAAGAGTAATATCGAGAGTTATATGCACGGGGAGTTAAACTGTCACATCGATAGTATATTCCACCTTTTTAGCGATATTTATCTCTTTTCCGAGCATCTTTTGTCTTGCAGAATTACGCGTGGTGCTTGTTCGTACATGTTATTGCAGGACTTAGGTGACACGAGGACACGGAAGGCAGTGTTTTGGATTGAGAAACATGGTCGTGGCACAAAAGTAGCATGAAAGTGGAGGAAAATCAAGTTTGAAGCAAAATCAAGGCAAACTCGCGTTTGCCCTACCCCAAACTGGCGTTTGTGGCAAGCTCAGGAAGAACTGGCGTTTGGACAGTTCAAACGGGCATCCACAGAATTAGCACTGATACTGAAAGTTAGATTTTTAGACGGACGAACGGCCAAATCACCCCCAAACGCACGTTTGGATGGGTTCAGCCCGAATCAAGAAAGCTCATACAAGACACACTGGCGTTTAAGCAACCCAGACGGGCGTTTGTACTCAAGACAGGGTCCATCAAACGAGCGTTCAAGGCAAGTAAATGTTGGTTCATTGAAGACAGAACCCTAATATCATCAAGATTTCCAGGCCAGACGAGCGTTCACTATGACTCAAATGCTCGTCCGGCCCCGACAGCATCAGATTTTAACCCTACACTATAAATGCGCAGCTCATTCAGCCCATTGATATATCTTTTCGACTTTAGACACTTTTGGGGCGATTTTGGTGCGGTTTTAGTGTAGGTTCATCATCCTTTGATCCTTTGATCCCATAGATAACATCCTTTGATTCTAAACACTTTTTATAGCTTAGATTTACGTTCCAAGTGCCAAATATTCGACTTTTGGTGGATTATTTCTTCGTCTTTGTTTTGGATCAGATTATCTTTGATTATATGGTAATGAATACTTTCTCTTTTATCATTTCTAGCATGATTTCCATTATTTATTCCGTTATTAGCATAATCATGAGCAGCTAACTGCATGTGTAGTCGAATTATGTGAAAGCGAGCGAAAACCCTAAGGGGGATGAGATTGGGATTTGTGTAGTGCGTAATTGAATGTTTTAATGATTAATCCATGTCCTAAAACTGGTTATAACATCTTTGAATTAGATTGATCACCTAGTTCACTGTCACACACATCAAACTTATAGATGCATTTTGCGGTGAGGTGTGGGATAAAGGGTTTTAGGATCATTGCGTAGGTTCGGCGTAGTTGTTAGGATCGTTTCCAATACAGAGGTTTGTCATCGTTGTTCGAGCAGCTCTAGAACTTAATCATGTTAGGATAATCGGTTTTCTAAAGGTTGAGTCGGTTAGCTTCGCATAGGGTGGTTAGATCGAGTTGTTCAGTCTAAGCACTAGAATTAGGAGTTGGCACCCGTGGATGTCGTTGAACTACATAGGATAGGTAGGTCGGTTAAGACACACTCCCTGTCAAGTCCTTCCTAAGGGGTAAAAGTAGCTCGTGGGATCATAGTTCGGCTATGCCTTTTAATACTTAGAAGTAAGACCGTTAGTATAACCTTTATTTCTACATTAGTATAATACCTCCTGCCATTATTTTGACCTGAACTAAGTTTAACGTCAGCTTTGGTACTTAGACTTTACTCCATGTGGATTCGACCTTGTGACCACTAAACTCTCGTTGACCCGATACTCTGTCGGTGAAAGTTAGCGGTTAAGTATTTTGCTATCAAAGCACAAAGCAAATAATAAGATGAAATAAAATCTGTCATTTGTTAAATAAATTCAATTACATAAATTGTCTTTCGGGTACTACACCTAACAGTAAGAAGTCACTCTTTACCCATACTTTCTAGAAACAATTTATGGATTTCAATGTTTTGGCCATAATTGATTTGATTAACTTTGTACGATCTTGCATGACATCTTTCGATATTGGTTCTCAATATGTATCTCATAGTTGTCGAATGGTTGTTGGATGACAGTAGACTAATAGAGTTGCAAACAGTCTTCTTAATGCATTAGGCATTTGAAAGGCAATAGTTTTATTTAAGCATTACGAGATGCTATGGTCGGATTTTAATAAACTTTTTTTCTCTACAGCTTCTATGAATTTGGTGTAATTATTGTTGTTTAACTTTAATAAAACTTCAAATGATGTTCATCCCCTAACATGACTAAGTAGAAATCTAAGATACTCCCTCCATTTTTTTAAATGTCATATTTAAAGAAAAAATAACTGTCATTTTTTGGATGAACCTGGTCACTTTTTAGCTTAAGGTAGTCATTTTTTGGATGAATATAGTCAATCATTTTTTTCTCCAAATGCGACAGTTAAAAAAAACGAAGGGAGTAGTACTTTTCTCCTTCCGATGGATATACCTCATTTATACGGCCAGTCACTGGTTTTTGTTTTCTATCTATCCAATATTAATTTTTGTATGCACTTCCACACGAAAAATTCTGAAATTTCACAATACATAAGTTTTTTTTGGCCTATTGATTTGATCGACAAAGAAAGAGGCATTTTGATTTGATTGACAAAGGGTGAAGAATTTCATCATCATTGTTTATAGACAAATCTGTTTCACATGAGATCTTCAAGATTTTGATTCTTCCAATATGAAATATCAAAACCAATCAATTAGGTTATCTGCCGAACATATTATTAGGAGTCATTGCAAACAACAAAACTTTCAATCTGTTTCGAGTTTGTTACATAGAACAATAGTGTTGAAAGTCTAGCAAAACTCTTCACGTGCCTAGCAAAAGTACTATATACCCATTATTTTTAATGACTATTTTACATGTTGATATTGCGGTGAATACCAGGTTTGCGGTTACAGGTTTATATCGAGGATATATGGATGTATATGAGTGATTTCTCCGGAGAGAAAAGGGTGGCGATCAAGAACAAGGCTTCCAGACTAATGCTTATGAGAGTAAACACGATTGAGTCGACAAATTGACAGAGTAGCTCTGTGTATATTAGTTCTTGGATGCTTTCTATTACATTGTGATCATATATATACAGGCTAGGACTAAGTCGGTCGACTAAGTAGGTTGACTGTTTATGACAAGACAATTAAAAGGATATAATTAAGGATAATCATAGAAATAATACAAGTGGACCGGGCAACTGTCTGGATAAGTATGGCGGACAACGGACTCTTTTGTAGGTCAGACTCATATATGTCTTGTCTTGATGTCATCCTGATGATATGGGTAGAATTCACATGGAAGTGAGGGGTCCGACTTACGGCCAGCGGACAGGACCGGCTTATAGATTGCGGACATGACGCGACTTACGAACGGCGTGTAGAATCTGGCTTACGAACTGCGGACTGAGAGGATGGGGGACCAAGATCTGCTGTTGGGCTTATGAAAATAAGCTCAATCATGATGAACAGGGCCCCAATCTAGTTCGGGTATATCAATGGCTTACTTCTAATCGAAGATGATGACGGACAAAAATACTACACTTCATTTCTAATGTCTCGTTTGATGCAAAAGGATGTCAAAAAGAATGGAATATTTTGAATCTTGTGACATAAGAAAATGACGGTGCAAGCTAGGTCGGGAATCAACGTATCGGTATAAGTTTATAGCAAAAAGGAAGGGAAATCCTATCTATTTTGTTTAAAAAGTGATTGATTTACATTTGATTAAGTTTTGGTTTAACACGAATAATATGGTTTTATTCACGTGAATTATGTTACGTTATAACTTGAAGTATATATTATAATATTAGATTATACTATTATTTAGTAGATATTTGTAGACTTTTGCTAGGTAAGGAAAAAGATAAATCTGAATTAGGTTTCATTTGGTACAATACATATGATGATATATTGTTCTTCTCGTTATTAGTCATTATTTTTATTAGTATTAGATTAGATCTATCTATTTGATGGTTCGGCTAATCTAATGAGAACATGTTTTGAATTGATTTTATTTGATTTAGTATATTATATTATATTAGTCGATTTTTAAGGGCATGTAGATGTATAATATTATATTAAATTATTATATGATATTGATCCATTTTACGGTAGATTTTTCCTAGTTATGGACTATGCAACTTTTAATAGAAAAAAATAGTACAAGATAGTTTTTAATATAAATAATAGTAGATTTATTTATTTGTTTATTTTGAAGCATTAATCTTTCATTGATGATTAGTACAATTACGTTTTGAAAATATCAAATTGCGGAGATAATGAATAATTGGTAATGAGATAATGATTTAATTGTATTTATTGTGAGACAAAAAAAACTTGTATTTATTGATTTAATACAATTACGTTTTAGCGTCAAAACAATACAATTACGTTTTTTTTTTCTTTCTGGAACATACAATTACGTTTTGAATTGTATTACGTTCTTCCTTCAAAAAAAATTTGTATTACGTTCCTATCTATTTTTTTTTTCTTTCTAATATTAAAAATAAATTGTTTAATTTATAAAAATATCAAATTGTGGAGAAACACTTTTTGGGGGAAACATCCGAGGGAGAAACACTTATGTGAGAAACAACTGTCTGAACGGTTTCAAAAATTGTGTAGATCTAGAAGACCGGACTCTACGAGAGATCTGCAGCACTACGGACTTAGGTACACTTCCGTTTTCCATATTTACTTTAGATTCTTGATAAATTGACATAATTTTGTTATTTTGGTTTTTATCGTCTGTCCGCCTATTTTGTCATTTTCATAATACAGTATTATTGTGTATTATATGAAAGAAAATAAAAATGAGAGGCGTGGATGGAAATCGAGCCCTGACTCTTACCAGGAATTACAATGACCTTTACCACTAAGCCGAATCTGATTCTCAAAATAAAATTCAGTTTATAAATACAATTAATGATGTTTAAGAATCAAATTAAACAAATCATTGTACTCTCATTCAATCAATGAAAAAGATCTGATTACAGTTACTCTAATACGAACCAAGTAGCATTAATCAAGGGGTAATGATTTGAGGATTACTAGGAAGATCACATATTTAATTCTTTTTCTGAGGTGTCATACTTGGTCAGACCTTATCTCTATCCCTGAGGAAGATGTTGGATCTAACCTTATGTGATTTAATCACTTCAATCCAAGATCGTTTATGTCAAATTATCAAGAATCTAAAGTAAATATGGAAAATGGAAGTGTACCTAAGTCCGTAGTGCTGCAGATCTCTCGTAGCGTCCGGTCTTCTAGATCTACAAAATTTTTGAAACCGTTCAGAGAACCGTTCAAAGTTTAAACTATGGTTTTTTGGCTGGTTTTTGTATTGTAAGAAATCAAACCGTGAAAAACAATTTGGTTTTGATTTTTTATAATAAAAACCGGACCAAATCAGATATACATGTATATATGTGTATTATATATACATATATGTGTGTGTGTCCGTGTTTTTATATTTAAATGTGTTAGAATATATATGTCTATGTATATCACCATTATTAATTATGAGGCCTTTAATCACAGTCGCTTATCACAATACAACTATAAAATGTCGGTTTTATTGTGGTGCAGAACTAGAGTGGTGCACGGGTAGATTATGTTTGGTGTAAACAATAACCCCTTCAATTATCACTACATATGAATAAGTAATATTTCAGTCCATTATCTATATACACTACAAGAAAACTGGTTTAAAGGGACGGCATTTTGTCGTCCCTTTAAAGGCACTGTCGTCCCAATAAATGTTTAAAGGGACAACACGTCGTCCCTTTAAAGCCGTCCCTTCAGCTTTGTCCCTTTAAACAACAGACATATTTGAAGGGACGACAAAATCGTCCCTTTAAAATAATGCTGACGTGGCACAAAATTTTCTAAGAAAATTCAACGTGCTGACATGGTATTATTTGAATGGACGACATTGTCGTCCCTATAAACATGACTTATTTAATTTCCAAAAAAATTTATTATCAGGGAAAAAAATAAATTATTTTATAAAAATGTTTTTTTGGGATGACAATGTCGTCCCTTAAAAGATCATATATTTAATTTTCATAATAAAATTTAATACGAATAATTTTTTTTTTATAAAATGTTTGTTGGGACGACAATGTCGTCCCTTAAAAGATTATATATTAAATTTTCATAATAAATTTAATACAAACAATATTTTTTTTATAAAATGTTTGTTGGGACGACAATGTCGTCCCTTAAAAGATTATATATTAAATTTTTATAATAAAATTTAATACGAAAAAAATTATTTATTTTATAAAAATGTATGTTGGGATGACATATGTTGTCCCTTTAAATATTTATTTTTTTTATTTTTGCATGGCCTCCCATGCTATTAAATCAATCCCATCTTGTTTTTTCCAAAATCAATAACATATGTATTTATAAACGGGGATTCATAAAAAAAAATTGCATAATCAAAAAATGTTACGTAAAATACAAAGTTGTGTAATGTTTCCAAAAGTAAGAATAGTTTCCTCTACAATGTCTACGCATCATCACAAGATCAACTTGAGAATCATCTTGAGAATCGTCTTCATCTTCATCGGAAGATGATGAAATGACTCTCTATTTGCATATCCGGTTCCTTAGCCTTAAGATTAGTCGGCAACAATTTGAGAAGAGCCCATTGTTTTTGTTTCTCTTCTCTGTTTTTTGGTTAACTTCACCAACCGATCATGAGACTTTCTAAGTTCTTCAATCTGCATATTGCATCCTTGGTGGTAAGAAGATGACGATGTCAAGATCGGGCCGATTGTGATGAATTGATATGGAGGAAGATTGCGTAGGCCAAGGCCAATCAAATAATCTCGCCTTGTTCCTAAGGCTCCTGAAAGATTGCCTCCTCATCTTCAAAAGTCATCGGTCGAAATGGTGCAATCATAGTACGCTTGAGCCCTCCAAGCCTCCTCTAAACACAACATATATCGTTGGCAGTTAAGATAAGGAAAAGGAAAATGTGAACATATTGAATTGAAATATACACAATGTATATCACTTACGTAGTACCTGCGATCACCTGCTCGTAAACGAACCGTCAGCATTCTTATACTTGCTCGCCCATACATGGATAGGATCTTGCCATGTAGGATCTTCACTCAGACTCACATTACCCTTGAAAAAAACGAAAATATTAGTTATGAAAATTCAAAAAAAATGAAGTGACAGGGATTAATTTCCTAATACTTACCCTTCTTAACGTATCCCATCGAACTACGGCCATAGGCGTTCGTCCTTGGCGGCCTACATATTTATTCCCGACACGATTCTTCTTATTCTGATAAGATTATTTCTGCAAAAAAATAGTACTTTTGTATTATATATAAGCAGTAACAAGTAATAATAATCGAATCTACGTAACACATGTAATGGAATAAAAGCTTTACCTTAAAAGCAACACTACTAAGGTGGCGGAGAAACACTTCCCATTGTTGTTGTGAAAACACATCCCTAGGTCGGGGACAAGGCCCTGGCAACCCCTTCTTGTTGTGTTCATCTACATCCTCCTTAGTCTAGCCTTCCATTTTCTGAATGAAGTACCGGCGCTTTTCAGCACGGCATCACGGTGAATAAGCTCAAGGGGTTGGAACGATGCCTGAAAACACAAGAAATGAAACGATTGGTTTCTAAAATAATATAATAAAAATTACAATTTGAAAGTGTTAACAATTTGATTAGCTAAGTACCCGAAGTTTTTCCCAAATTAATTGTTTAAGTCGGTCTTCCACCTTTCGCCAGGTCGGGACGTAACAGGGAACATGGGACCTCACGACTTTCCCTGTCTCCTGCACTCAAAATCCTTCGCGATCTTCCCAATACCTTTTGAACTTTGGGAAATCTAGGATCCCATATAAGAGGAATCCAGCCCCCTAACTATCTCTTGAGGGCTTGGACGGTGAAACCTTTTGCAGGTCCACGTTCACCCTGCTTCTTTTTCGGGGATGGAGGTGATGGTATCAATTCCTCATACTCATTATTTGCTATATGATCTGTAGTATCGGTGTCAAGTTAATTCAACGAAATAAGAATAATCATACTAGACAAAAAAAATGAAATTTAATTAATTACCGTCCTCGCATTGGCCCGGTAGCCTAAATGGATGCTTGTGTGGTGGTTGAGAACCACCTGCCGATCCCGCGCAAGCCATTCACCTATATGATCAAGTATTTGAATATAATAAAAAATTGATATAAAGAACACATTTATGTTGATGTAGTATAAGTAAAGCACTAGTATTATATAATTTTTAAATTCAAGTATATTTGAATGAACTTACTAAAAGAATATTAGATTTATAGCATCATTCATCATCACTTGCATAGTTTGGTGGGATCGAGTCGTATATGTCATCATCTACGCAATTATTATCATCATCGCAATCCGTTGAAGCATACTCGTTATTGTAATCCTTTTCATTTTGATCGAGATCGTTTTCATCATTTTCATCGTTTTCATCAACATCTATTTCTACATCATTTGCACTCATGTAGAACGGTTCCATCGGTGGCAGTTCAACAACAAGTCGGAAATTTCCGTGGGTTGTTTCGTCTATTACCAATCATCAACAACCACATCACCATTAATATTTGGTGCGTCTACGATATGACGGTGTTGAAAATGCTCAACAACTTTCCAGTCACATCCGTTATACAAATCATCTATGTAGAACACTTGTTCTGCTTGTGAAGCAAGAATGAATGGATCATGTTCATACCAGGTGTTTGTAGTGCGTATACTTGTTGTATTCTTATATACACGGACACCCTTCTTAGCTGGACTAGTATCGAACCATGTACATTTGAAAAGAACAACAGTGTTATCATTTGGGTAGCTTACGACATATATGTCTTCTAAGACTCCATACCATGTAGTGCCTTGAGTCCCTTTGATAGCAACCCCACTATTTTGAGTTGTGCGTGTGCGATCCCGTTTTTGTGCATTGAATCTGACACCGTTCATCACACAACTCTGATAGGATTTGACCGTTGAAAAAGATCCGGTGGAAAGTGCTAACAATTGGTCATTCAAGTCTGATGGGTTCTGTTTACTCAATACAATCATCTGCATAATGTACCATACATAAGTATTTATGTAACGCTCATAAAAGTGCACAATAAGTGTATGAAGCTTTATTTTGTACCTTCAAATTAAACCAATCAGTAAATTCTTGACGGTGCACTTTGTCCAGTTCTGTTACGTGCAATAACTTGATAGTTTTGTACGATGTTCACTGCTCCATGTGTAGAAGAGTAGTTAGCTTTAATGGAATTATAAAAATCAAAAGAATTAAGTTTGGACTGCTCACTTACACGAGGTATTCATCGATCTCATGGAAGTTTTGCAACACATACCACTGAATTTTCTCTCTCAAAGTAGTATTGAATGTCAAGCATTTCATCGATCCCATTGATCGAAAAGGAGTCTTGAATACTGATACACGGTTCTTGATTGTATCTTCGTTCTCAACCCTGTTCCTTTCGGGCCTATTGAACTTTGTCTCATTTCCCAAAAAATACAACGAGCAAAACATCAAGGTCTCGTTATCCACGTATGCTTCAGCGATGGATCCTTCCGGCCTGGCCCGATTTCTAATATACCTCTTTAACTTACCTAGAAAATGTTCAATCGGATACATCCATCTCAAATGAATAGGTCCACCCATAATCGCTTCTTCAGGCAAGTGCATTATCACATGTATCAAAATATCAAAGAATGCCGGTGGGAATATCGTTTCTAGTTTACACAAGATTTCCAAAACCTTCTATTTTGCATTCTCTAAATCACTAACCCTCAAAGTGCGCGCGTAAATCAATCTGAAAAAATCGCTTAAATCAATGATAGTATCAGAAATTTCCTTTTTCAAGAATTTTCGTACCCCAACCGGTAAAAGTCTCTGTAGTACGATATGAAAATCATGAGATTTTAGCCTGCTAAATTTGTCTTTACCAGTCAAATTCTTTCTTAGGTTTCCTATAAAATCATCGGGGAAACCGAACATTTGTTAAGAAATCGTAGAATTTTGTCCGATCTTCTGGTGCCAACATGAACAAGGCACGCGGTTTTATGGTCTTATTGCCTTGTTTAATCACATGTAGTTCCTTTCTCACTTTCATGTTTGCTAGATCCTTACGTGCCTTGATAGTATCTTTGGTCTTACCATCAGTATTCAATACCGTAGACAATAAGCTATCACACACCTTCTTGTCAATGTGCATAACATCTAGATTGTACTTGAGTTTTTTTCGGCATCCAATAAGGCAATCTATTTAGTATGGTGTTTTTATTCCAACTCAAACAAGATTCTGGATGCTTATAAGTTATACCACCGTACTCTTAGTGTTTCCCCGGCAAACATTTGGGTAGGTTACTAATTTGTTGAAGAATTTCCTCCGTGGTTTTCTCAACTGAAGGGCTTAATGTTTCGATTTTACCGTTAAACCCCTTATTCTTTCGCATCGGATGGTCCGCCCGCAGCCATCTACGATGTCCGACGTATCCAGTCTTACTCTCTAACCGTACCGAAGGTGTATCGTCGTTGCAAGTTAGACATGGACCAGTCCAACCTGAGAGATAACTACGAGCGGGAAAATCATTCACCGTAAACATAACTGCAGCTCGCATTCTGAAGGTAGTATTTGTAGCAGCATCAAGCACAACTACCCCTTGTGACCACAATTCTTCCAACTCATCAATCCTCAAATAAACGTCCAAGTCCTTGCATGGGGATTCTTGTCCTGGGATAAGTAAACACATGTGTTTATACAGTTCATTGTTGCAAACCCATGGTGCTGGATTCAACACTTGTGTTAGAACAGGCCACATGCTGTATGTTTGACTCGTAGTACCAAACGGGCAAAAACCATCTCAGCCGTGATCGAGACGTACATTTCTAGGTTCGAGATAGCGAAGTCCGGTGTTGCTCGTCGAATTCTTTCCATTCTTTACCATCGGTTGGATGCCTCATCACATCCTCTCATCTCGTAGAATGCCCCGCCTTATGCCATGTCATTGCCTCGAGTGTGTGACGGGAAGCATACAAACATCTCAAACGATGCTTTAACAGAAAATAACGTAGCACTTTCTGAGCTACCTTTTTTCCTTTAGACTCCTTATACCGGCTCGTTTTGCACACTGGGCATGATTGTAATTCATCAGTCTCCTTATAGTAAATACAACAGTTGTACAAGCAAGCATCGATCTTTTCATACCCCAGACCCAATTTGTTCAGAAGAGTTTTTGCCTTGTAGAATGAATCGGGTAAATTTGACCTTTCCGACAAAACTTCTTTCAGTTTCGCTAAAAGAATGTCGAAGCTTTCATTTGGCCACTTATACAACACTTTTATATGCATTAAATCCGCTAAGAACTTCAAGGCGGATGAGCTTTTGCATCCCGGATAAACATGTTCGTGCAATTTGGAGAGGATTTCATCAATGTTGTCATCTTCCTCGTCTCAGAAAACTTTTTCCGAGGCTCTACCAAGGAAATCATTTATAACCTGGAGCCATTTCGCCTCCAGATTCAACTACCAATTGAGTTGTTCAGGCACGTTCACGGGATACACCGTCTTCACCGTGGTGAAACCATGTTGTATACCCAGGTGCCCATCCCCAAAAGAAACAGTGATCATACACGTCCTCCAAAGTTTCAAAACCAATGTTGAAACACTTTTTGCATGGGCAACGGATCTTACCTTCATCGTTAAGAAATTGCCGTGCGTATTCAATGAATTCACTCAACCCTTTATCAAACTCGGGTTTCATTCTGTCAGTATACAACCATGACTTGTCTAGTTCCATTTGAAATCACTGATACACAATAACTTGACACACCATATGTGTTAGGTGTTAATACCATTTCAAGGGATGTTCTCATACTGATATAGTATACTTAGTTTCATTAGTATACTTTTTTTCATTAAGGCACAAGAAAAGTTAGTATCTCACTTAAGGCACATGGTCATGTCTAGTTCCATATGTGTGTTAGGTGTAATGCCCGAAAGACAATTTTGTAATTGTTTTATTTAATGATTGAATTGACATTATTGTTCATATTTATTATTCTCATATTCACCGATGTGACAATAGTATTTACACTACAGAAAACCCTAAAGTATATCGTTTATGTAATCACTTAACTCAGTGTATGGGATATACACGGGAGGATTGAGTTAGTGAAGATACTTAAAATACAATTAGCCCGTAGTGAAGTTAATCGAGAGTATCGGGTCTCTCCTTTAACGTGCTATTAATGCGCCCAGAACACAATAGGTGTGATTGTCTTATCCGGACTTTCGGTTAAGAGAACCTAGTGGGGCATTTATATATGATAGATATATCATATAAATTTGGACCGATTTGATTAGAGTTCACGTTATAATTCCGTAATCGAGAAGTCTTGTCGAATCAATCGATGATCATATTTATGGATATATCTTAATACTGAGGTGATCACAGTCAACTGCTTGAATCAGTATGAGGTTTGACTTGACGGTTAAGGATTACACCGAGTCGTGGTGGTCCGAATTACCCCATCTTGGCATTGTAATCGATTGAGTGAGTAGTCCGTGTTATCACGATACGGAATCCATTCCTTCCATTTATGGAAGTAGATGAACGCAGCTCCTTATTTGTTAATCCTAGAAACCGATCGATCCATGGAGTTCATATTACAATCGATTAGCTACCAAAGTGAGTTGTATGAATTAATTGATCACTAGGGGTTAAAGGTAAATAAGGATAAGAGGTTCAAAAGGGTTAACGATAACTTCCCGATTTAGAATGAACAGTCTATGGAGAATAAATCAATATGTAATGATTATATCAATGGACGCTTATTATCATTCTCGTGAGGAGATAAATATAATCTCATAATCGGAGGAGTGCAGTCACGGGATTATGGTGGCATATTCTCGTGATTGATTTATCGAATATAATTATTCTCGCTCGTAAGATAATTATTTATTTGATTTATCGGAGCCACGATTATTAGTCCATGGTCCCCGACGTGCCTCCAATATAGCATAGCTATTCTCGGACGTCGAATCCTAATAATATTAATTTAGTTCTTATTAGAATTTAGGGGGAATGAGGGAGAAGGACAAAAATATTTCATCAATTGAGTAGAAGGACAGTTTTTTGAAACTTTTGCATAAAGGACAAAACTATTTATTCATCGTCGAAATTCACTTGTGTTCGAAATTCAATATTTAAATTCATTTGCCGAAATTCACCGTTTAAATTCACTAATTTTCAAAGTTCATTGTCGAGATTCACTGATTTTCGGGATTCACTGTCGAAATTCATTGATTTTGGGATTCACTAGGAAGATTCACTGATTTTCGGGATTCACTGTTTGTCCTTCTCGCTATAAAAATTATGCAGTTGTCCTTCTCCCTATAAAAAATATGTAGTTGTCCTGTTACTTAAAAATATTCCAGATTGTGTCCTTATCCCTAATTTTCCATAGAATTTAATTAAAACGATATGTGAATTAATTGTTTAGTGGATAATTAAATTAGTTGGGCTAAATAATTAAATATGTGAAAAAGACATTTTTCATAATCTTGGCAAAATTAGTGTTATGGCCGAAAATAATATTGACTAGGTCAATAAGTAAATTTTCGGCCAAGGATGTGTTTTAGTCAACAAGAAATTAGTTTTCTTGTGATTTAATAAGACATGTGCACAAAATATTTATTGGATAAATATTTATGGTAAGAAATAAAGATAAATATTATTCTAGATTTGTTCTAGAATATTATGGGATTATCTTTTATTTATTGGATTTATTTTATTTGCAAAATAAAATCCTTGGAGGACAAGGATTACTCTCCTATATAAAGAGAGTTCTCCCAAGCCTAATACACACATAATTTCGATTTCTACCTCTTAGAGAGGAGAAGGAAAATTTTGGCCAAGGGGAAAAGGGAGGAAAATCTTGGAGATTTTTCCGGGTAGCATATCGGAAGGATTCGAGACGAGGATTCCTTCCACCCGGAGTTGCTCGGATCACACGTACGGAAGATCGTGGTGCTCTTCACACAATCCTTTATTCTTCCTATTGCGGTTCTTCTGCTTGGATTTTGAGATCCAAGAGGTATGATCTACAACCCCCTTGTAGAGTAGATCTAGTTATTTTATTACGTGTAAATTATAGATCTAGATCCTTAAATCGCTTCCGTTGCGGATGGTATTACTAACAATGTGTTTGGTGTTAATACCATTTCAAGGGATGTTCTCATACTAATATAGTATACTTAGTTTCATTTGTATACTTTTTTTCATTAAGGCACAAGAAAAAGTTAGTATCTCACTTAAGGCACAAGGTCATGTCTAGTTCCATATGTGTTTATGTGTTTGGTGTTAATACCATTTCAAGGGATGTTCTCATACTAATATAGTATACTTAGTTTCATTAGTATACTTTTTTTCATTAAGGCACAAGAAAAAGTTAGACATATCATCATGTTCTTCAATAACAATGGTCTCTGAAACAGAGCCATTTTCAGTACCATTTTGGGTAGGAACAGCACCCTTATGCACGAACAATACCAAATTTATAACCAAAGTCCTTCTACACCAATAAATCTCACCATAAGCATCAATCTGACCATCAAGCCTCACTACACTCACTACACACTCACAACTCATACACTATCAACTACACCATACTCATACACTATCAACTACACTACACTCACTACACACTCACTACACACCATTCACCATTCACTACACACACTAAAAAATTATCAATACACTACTCGTTTTTAAACTAAAATTAATTAGGGCAAAATTATGTGAATGCAAAAACGAATCTATACAATCTCAATGGAAAAACAAATCTAAGCCAAATTTCAATCTCAGTTCAAAAAACGAAGCTAAGCCATATATACAATACAACCCAAAACTCCAACAAAATTGCAACAGTTCACTACACGATACCAAACCATATGCCTCAATGCCAAAACAGAAAATTAAAAACGAAAAAACTAAATAAAATAAAATGAAAAAACGAAAAGTAAAAAACGCCAAAAAAAAAACGAAAAAAAATAAAATAAAATTGGAAAGCTTAGAGGATTACATACGTTTTGGTGCTTGAAGTAGTGAAAATGGTGCTTCAAGTAGCGAAAATGGTGAGTCAATTCGCCGGATTTGTGCTTCAAATCACCGGATTAAGCTTGAAATGGCCGGAGAACTAGAAAATTGAAAGAGAAGAATAAAGGAAAATGAAGTGGAGGTGGTGGTGGTGCAAAAGTCACCTGGCCGGAGGGGAGGTGGAGAAGCAGTCCGATTTGAAGGAGGCTGAAGGAGGCTGTTATAATCAGAAATGTTGAAATGAAGAAGAAGAAAGGAGGCAGCCCGATTTAGTTTAGGTTTTAAAGTTTATTGGGACGACAACACTTTTTTTGGGACGACATTGTCGTCCCATTAAAGTATTATTATTATTTTTTTTAAAAATTAACGATCCTCGGGTTTGAAATCATTAATCGACTAATTAACAAGCCCCGGGTTTGAAATCACTACACAATATAATTATATAAATTACATATTATATAAATTATAAAATTATATAAAAAGGTTTGAAATCACTTAATCGATTACGGATCTCGGTATTGAGATCAATCGCTCGTTAACGAACCCCGAGATTCAAATCAATCCCTCGATAGCGAACTGGCGATCTATAGTAGATAGTACTATCAGAATGATCTATAAAGAAAGTTATCGGGTTGAAATCCCTTAATCGATTACGGATCTCGGGATTGAGATCAATCGCTCGTTAACGAACCCCAAGATTCAAATCAATCGCTCGATAGCGAACTAACGATCTATAGTAGATAGTACTATCAGAATGATCTATAAAGATAGATATCCGGTTGAAATCACTTAATCGATTACGGATCTCGGGATTGAGATCAATCGCTCGGTAACGAACCCCGAGATTCAAATCAATCGCTCGATAGCGAACTGACGATCTATAGTAGATAGTACTATCAGAATGATCTATAAAGAAAGATATCGGGTTGAAATCACTTAATCGATTACGGATCTCGGGATTGAGATAAATCGCTCGTTAACGAACCCCGAGATTCAAGTCAATCGCTCGATAGCGAACTGACAATATATAGTAGATAGTACTATCAGAATGATCTATAAAGAAAGATATTGGGTTGAAATAACCTAATCGATTACGGATCTTGGGATTGAGATCAATCGCTCGTTAACGAACCCCGAGATTCAAATCAATCGCTCGATAGCGAACTGACGATCTATAGTAGATAGTACTAGCAGAATGATCTATAAAGAAAGATATCAGGTTGAAATCACTTAATCGATTACGGATCTCGGGATTGAGATTAATCGCTCGTTAACGAACCCCGAGATTCAAATCAATCGCTCGATAGCGAACTCACGATCTATAGTAGATAGTACTAGCAGAATGATCTATAAAGAAAGATATCGGGTTGAAATCACTTAATCGATTACGGATCTCGGGATTGAGATCAATCGCCGTTAACGAACCCGAGATTCAAATCAATCGCTTCGATAGCGGGTGACGATCTATAGTAGATAGTACTATCGTAATGATCTATAAAGAAAGATATCGGGTTGAAATCACTTAATCGATTACGGATCTCGGGATTGAGATCAATCGCTCGTTAACGAACCCCGAGATTCAAATCAATTGCTCAATAGCGAACTGACGATCTATAGTAGATAGTACTATCAGAATGATCTATAAAAAAAGATATCGGGTTGAAATCACTTAATCGATTTTGGATCTTGGGATTGAGATCAATCGCTCGTTAACGAACCCCGAGATTCAAATCAATCGCTCGATAGCAAAACTAACGATCTATAGTAGATAGTACTTTCATAATGATCTGTAAGGAAATATATCGGTTTGAAATATCTTAATAGATATCGGATCTCAGGATTGAGATCAATCGCTCGTTAACAAACCCTGAGATTCAAATCAATCGCTCAATAACGAACTGACGATCTATAGTAGAGAGTACTATCAGAATGATCTGTAAAGGAAGATATCGATTTGAAATCACTTAATCGATAACGAATCTCGGGATTGAGTTCAATCGCTCGTTAACGAACCCCAAGATTCAAATCAATCGCTCGATAAGGATATGAGAATCTATAGTAGAGAGTACTATCAGAATGACCTGTATATTATCATTCGATAAAGTAATTTTTATAAAAAATAACGTATTTTATATTTTAACGGAATGCTTATTAGAATATGTAGATTAAAAAGATTGTTTTTATTTAAAGGGACAACATAGTCGTCCCTTCAAATGAATATTTTATAAAAAAGTGAATCTTATTTATTAACACAACGTTTTATGTTTAAAAAAAATTAATTTCCTTTATTGGGACGACACTACAAACAAAAGAAATGTATTATTGTTTCGTATAACATATTATTTTCTGGAAAAATTTTCTTTCCTTTAAAGGGACGACAATGTCGTCCCTAAAAACAAAAAATCTAATATATTTTTTCATATTGTATATAATTTTTTGGAAATGGTTTAATGGGGCGACAATGTCGTCTCTTTAAATGGGTCTGCCCACGTGGAATTTCATGCTGGCACGGCGGGGTTAATATTTCATTTATTGGGACGACATTGTCGTCCCTTTAAAGTTTCCCACCAAAAAATCCACCAAAAAGGTTGACCATTTTTGAATTCATTTAAAGGGACGACAATGTCGTCCCAATAAAGGTTTTTCCAGGGAAGACAATGTCGTCCCTTTAAAGTTCGTCCCTGTAAACAAGTTTTCTTGTCGTGTATAAATACTTCAACCAAACACTTCACACACGTAGATTTTGTCTCTAGCCTAATAGGACCTATGACGAGATGAAATAAAATAGTTTACGTATCTTATTCGATTAACCTACTTGGAATGTATGACAATATCATGTTGTGTGTATGTATATACGCCGTACACATATAGAGAAGATAAAAAACCGAAACCAAGTCAATCAAAACCGGACCGAATAAAATGGTTTTATCTAATTATGGTTCGTTTTTGGTTTGTAAATTTTAAAACCGTAAAAAATAGTTTGGTTTTAAAAATGATAATAAAAAGAAAACGAAAAACCGAACCGCGTGCACCCCTACATAAGGTAGTATCTTATTTAATTAATATATGTAGTAAGCGTAGTATATATGTATATATATATATAGCCTATTTGATTTACATAGTAAACTTTTGTTTACAACAAAGGATTTCAACACCTTTAATTGTTACAGGAAAGAAAGGGGTTCTTCACAGGTAGTTGGTCTTTAGAATAATCCTTTTCGGTTTTGGTAGCTTTTTATATATATATATATATATATATATATATATATATATATATATATATATATATATATAAGTAGTTGATATAGTAAATTTGATTGTTATGGTAAAACTTATGTATGAAAACCAAGTGTCAACTTATTTAACTGATATAGTAGGTATAGTTTATAGTGATGGGGTAACATGGATTATAGTTGCGACGTGTTATGATTTTGTGCCAACAGTATAATGCACGGATACTTCATCCTGCAAGCGTATCCCGTATCCGATACGTATCGGATAGCGATACTCGACGGATACTCCAGATAATCCATTGGATACATATTTGGGGCGAATTGTAATTTTCAAAAGTTTGATACTTGTCCGGATAAGCGTATCATGACTGCAGATATGTATATCCGAAGAATATGATACTTAAGGAATGAGTTTGAACCTTAATATGTGTACATAAATGAGGGCCGACCCTAGTAATTTTTGGGCCCAATGCCAAGTCGCCGAATTAGGCATTTTAGTTTGAAGTTGTTTTTTTTCTCGAAAATACATAGTTACATACTTATAAAAAAATTGTGCCTTTATGGATTCGAGTAAAAAATTGGGCATTTTTCAATTCAAATAAAAAAAATCAACACATTATATTAGGTTGGATCGGATTGGATCTACACAGAATTTTTTTTTTCTTTTAGCTAAACATGTAATGTTGGGCCCCGGCACCGTTGGGCATAAGACCACCGTCTCCTACGCTACTTTATTGGAGGTCCCTTAGGGTTTGTTCATGGGCCCATATGACATCTATCATGTCGATTGGTTGACCCGTTGAAATTAGTAAGTTTTGGTGACTTACCAAGAACAAATTTTGTTCAACCCAGTTTAGTAGTTCTTGGGGGACATTTACAAAAGTTGTCCATCTGGGTTGATATTTAGGCTGGGCTTGAGGCCATCTGGAATTGACCGCATATTCCAGATTTCTGAGCTGTGTTGCCCAAGTGTATGGTTGTTCAGCTTGGACTCTGGAAAGAAATCTGATTTGGATGTAGCCTCGTTGATTATGGTTGACCAGATTTCGTCTTTATTTTTTTTAGGGCTTCTTCTGAAAGCCCTAAGAACTCCTTTTTCCTCAAAAAACCCCCCTTTGGCGATATAATCTGCCACAGCAGCATCATGTCTGGGGACTTGAGTGTTGGGATGATATGAGTTTAACCCATTGGGTTCTTTTATGTCGAAGTACCAAGGGTCCTTCGTGTCTAACTTCTTCTGAAGTTGGACTAGGCAATGCAGGTGTGGTTCACCGTCCTGGTGATTTTCAGTACACACTCTAGCATAAGAAATATCAAAAGTTTTAAGTAAATTAAATAAATAATCTAATACGAATATGGGAATTAAGGGGCAATGTGGATAAGTTAAAAAAATAGATTTGCCCTGTAATCTGTATGAGGCGTTTCTGCGAGGCATAATTAGTATAATTAGAGATAGAGAGATAAAAGGAAGGACTGAGTTCTCAACTTGGATCTTACTATGGTTTTGTGGAGGATAAAGGGACATTTATAGTCCCCTCTGATTCTTGGAATTAATCCCAGTCGTCCACGTGGCAAAACCATATAATATTACGGTTTTGCCACTTTTGGCTGGCTCGTTTTGAATTTGTGGCCGACACATGGGTCCCACCATCATAACTAAAGTATTATTCCTTTGCTTTTCCTGTAGCCACTTGCCAATTTGTCGGCTGCTTTTCCTGTAGCCACGTGGACAACTGTAATCTTTGTCGGTTTTCACACACTGTGCAATTTTGAAACCCCTTTAATAGTTGTTAGTCCCCTTATTTTTTCATTTTCTGAGAAAAGCATTTTCACAAAAGTGATTAATAATGGAATTAGGAATGAGTGAAACGGTGTCGGGTGATTATGAGACAGATTGCACCGATATCAAATCGGGATCCAATGTTGAAACAGTTAAATTAATGTATCCTAGTTTCATCGACAGAGCATTTAACAAGATGAAGAATTTGTCAGTTATGATCGACAGCTGCCTGTTGATGTACAGTCCTCAATGTCCTATGAATTCTGAAGGTTGTGTTAGAGTCAGAGTTTATGACAATAGGTTATGCGAACCTGACTGTAAGCAGGCAGAGTTTGTTTTCCCAGTAAGTTGTTGTTTGAATATAACCTTTTTGGCAATGCTTATGCAAGTTTGAAGGACAAGAAATGTCCCTGGTCTATAACGTATGGCTTGGAAAATTCAAACATTAAGTCGGATGTCAATTACTGCAAGATGAAGACTTTCTAGAAACTGTCAACGGTCAAGAGGCCGAATGAATTAGCTTTTAGAGGTTCTACTATTGACATCCGTTCAAAATTATATAGCAAAGATAATGTGGATGTATGTCATTGTGCTTATAAGAAGCCCAATTTGAGTAGATGTCTCAGTGCTCGAGAGGATAATACTTCTAAACCTAAATTTATATCTTGTGGGCCTGGACACGGATTTTCAGATAGCCTATCATCATTTAGCAAATTGGGCCGGCCCAATTTGGATTTATTGGGCAGTATACCCTCACAATCAAATACAGTTCTTAAGGACAGTGGCCCAGTTTCGAAGAAGAGTCTTGTTGGACTTATTTTTCAGTTTTAGTGATGTGTGCCAGACTAGCTGTTATAGAGCAAAGGCAAAAATATGTCTAGATCAAATGTATAGGTTTATTAGAGTTTGATCTTGTATAGGTTTGATCAAACAAGCATTGTAAAAGTGGTGACTTTCATCGTGAGACTGTCTCAGTCGATAGGGTGATCAGTAGACTAGTTTAGGAACCTGTCAAGAAGGGCGAAAGTGAGGGTTCAAACTCAGTTATTGAAGGCTAAGGGATCAAACTTAGTATTTAAAGTCAAGGATATGGAATCAGATTTTAGGAAAGTCTGTGATGACCTAAACTGATTACATATACCTTGTGTACAAGGTCTAAGTTCCACAAGTTAAAATTGTGATTGGAACTTAGTTATAATTAAAATGGTGTAATCTAACTTAATAATAAAAAGTTAGATATAAGAGAAGTCAGCTGCAGTGTTTTATAAACACAGCAAATTTGGATCAGCTGACTGATATGTATTTCAGCAGACTAATATTCACAGGAACCTGCTGAGTATATATTTCGATTTAAAGTAACGATTACATTGGAAGAATACAAGGATAGGGACAGATAACCACTTCTGATTTTGTCAAACAAATCAATGGTTAAGATTAAAGGGACGTTGGAAGTAAACAGTGCTTTATCCAATGGATACAAGTCAAAGGGTGGACAGACTGTAAACTGTCAAAAAGCAATCTGACAGTGTCAATACTATGTACAGGGACAAAATGCAAGTCAAGAAAAAGACAAGTCTGAAACGGCTATATTTGAATTTCAAATACAAGTCACTAGGATTCCTACCTATAAATATAGGACTCCTAATTCAGATACAAGTGATGAAAATTAAGGATCTATCTTGAGCTATCAGATTTCAATCAATCAAACACCCTGCTGACCCTATTGAGCATAAAGCTACTGATCCAGTAAAATTCTTCAAGTGTAATCTGCATTCAAGCTACATCAAGTTTACTCACTTGAAGACCTCAAGCTGCTGATCATATCATCCAGATCAAGCTGCTGAAAGCTGAATCACTTACTTGATTCAAACTTTCTTTTATAAGAAATCTACTGAAGACAGTGAAGCAATCCTATAAGGCTTAATTTAAATATATTCCGCTGCAACAAATTCAGTAAAGTCAATAGTCAGCAGACTACTGAGTGATCATCAGACTGCTGAAGTTGCTGAGTTTGTTAACTCCAAAGTTTTAAGTGTTAAGTTTATTCACCCCTTCTCTAAACTTAACCAAAGCCTTTTCAAGGGACCAACAATTGGTATCGGAGCGGTGCTTCTGTTATGAAGTAATCCTACTTGTTGTGCTTGTGAAAATATTTTAAAAACATTTTCAAGTTTCTGATTTTCAAAGCTTTGCATCATGGACAACAACCAGTATGCTAGAACAATGTTAATGTGTTCTTTAGATCGTTTTAATGAGTATAAACATCGTATGTAGGCTTATCTAGCTGCAACACTTGATGAAGTGATGGATGTACTGACTGATGGACCACTAGAAATCACAAAAGCCATAACTGTGGATAATGAAACTCAGTACATTCCAAAGCCAAAGAGAGAATGGACAACTGAAGATAGAAAAAGAGCAAACCTCAACAATATTGCTATTGACATCATTGACAAGTTGCAGTTAATTTGTGAAGGCACTGATGCTATCAAGAAAAACAAGATCAGTGTGGCAAAGAAGAAGTTCCAGGAGTTCAAAATGAAACCAAATGAGACTATTGAACAAATGGAGTCAAGATTCAATGCAATCATGGATGAACTCACCCTACTGAGTGTGAAGTACTCACAAGAAGAAGTCAATTCAAAAATCTTGGAAGCATTACCTGCAAAAGAAGTCTGGGAGATGAAGGTGGCTGCAATAGAAGAAATGAGAAGTCTACATGAAGAGGACACCTTCAAATTGTTTTGAGATCTTAAGGCCTATGAATTCGATGAAGAAACTTGTACCCTAGACTCCGAAAAAGAAGAACCTAAGACTATGCATTGATTCTTTGCATATCAAGAAGAAACATCAGGAGCTCAAGATGATTTACTGGATGAGATGCAAGAGCAGATTGCTCTACTGAGCAAGAAAATTAGAATAATGAAAACTAGAAAGGGTTCTCCAAGGAATTTCACTAAGAAATTCAGTGAAAAGAAGAAGGAAGAATCAAAGAAAGACAATGGTTACTTGTGCTATCATTGCAAGAAACCAGGACACTTCAAACCTGATTGTCCTGAACTAAAACAGAAAAAGGAACCTGATTATCTTTGCTTCAATTGCAAGAAGCCTGGACATTTCGGACTGATTGTCGGACTCATCAAGACCAAAAGCCAACAAAGAAGATCGGCAAGAAGGCTATGGTTCTTTGAAGATGAATCAGGATATGAAGTAGAATCGAAAAAAAGGAAATGAATCGATGATCCGCACTTGTTGCCGATATGGAAGATTATGCTTTAATGGAGAATATGGATGAAGCAGAGGAGGTATACAGTGTATCTATTAACACTCTACTTTGGAAGTGAGTGTGAATCAACTTGTGGTTCTAATCCTAAAATTTCGACAATGAAGAAACTTTGGATGCCATCCTTAATCGATCGAGGATAATATCTGATGCAGTTATGAGATTGTGAAGGCTGAGAAAGAGGCTCTTCAAACAGAAGTTGATAGATTAAAAGCTGAATTAAGAACTCTCAAGGGTAAGGAAAATGAGTTTGGACAGAATCAAGACAAGCTCTTTGAACATACATGAGGCTGCTTTGAATCTCTTGAACAATCTTGTTCCTCTACTGTATTCAAATCTGGAAAGCCTTATGGTGATAGGACAGGCCTTGGATTTGGAACTCAACAATCCAATAAGAGTGGATCCAGTAAGGTTACTGAAGCTAGTACCAGAATTGGTCCAAAGTTTGTACCTACATAAGATCCAACTCCATAAAGGGTTGCCGAGGCAGTGAAGCCTACTGAGAAAACTTCAAGGAAGCAATATCAGAAGTCAAAAAGGTCAACAACACCTAACAAAAAGAATAAATCTAAAAATAGGATCTTTGTACCTTACAGACCTCACGATAGCAGACACGCTATCAAGCCCTGTTGGACCACAAAAGGGTAAAAATCAGAAATATTCCAAAGATAAGAATCCTAAACCCAAAAATGTCAATCATTCAAGGGATACTTATCTCAGGGGGAAAGGTAGACTGTTCCCTACTACTAGAAACAACAGATATAACCATACTGCTAGGGTAAAACCACAACAATGGAATCAGTAGAGCACTTATATAAGACCTCAGTAGAGACCTCAGCAGACTCCATATTACAGGGTTGTTCCTAAAAGACAACAAACCTATTGTTATGTGATGACGGTCAAATTATACCCGTAAAAGTCATCAACATTATCCTTAAATCGGGATTAATAATATATATTTTATGATAAATCACCTGTTTATATGGATTATTTAATGTTATGTGATTTATATTATATAATTTGGTATTTATCCATTTATAAGGCATAATTTAGTATTTATCCGTTTATATTGTATATTTTGGTATTTATCCATTTTTATTTAAATATGATTTATTTTGGGATAAATATCTATTTTGCAGAATTTGGATAATTATGGAGGATAAATATAAATAGAAGAATTTAATCTCAAGATAAATTCAAGATGCATTGAAGATAAATATCGGATAAGCACAAGAAGAGGAGTAAAGCATGACAAAAGCCGGAAACCAATCAAATGTTGGCGCCGACTTTAGGGACGAAATTAGGGGGGCGCATGACACTTTTCTTGAGATCGGCCAGGAGTTATCTCTTATTTGTTTTGACATTTTGAAGTATATCTCTTAATTAGCTTGAACACCTATAAATAAAGGGGTGCTTCACACGCCATATGTACACCTTAGAAATACATTATTTTCAATACTTTTATCAATATAGTTCGTCGTTTTCTTTACTTTATTTTATGTTCGTTCATTACGGAGTCGTTAGAATTTCCGGTTAGAGATTGTATCGAGGAGTGGGAGTCACGCTCGTCTTCGAGGGTAATGTCTACTCTATTATGCAATCTTTATTCGTAGATCTAATTTATTTCGTTATGGAGTAGTCTTTTTGTGTATTGATTTCGTTATGTAGTTAATTTACGAACCCATGTTTATGTAGATCTGAGACGTAAAAGACGTTTCACGAGCAAATCTGGTTCAGATCTGAGCTTGTTGGCAGTGAGCCTATGTCTCGTTGTTAGCAAGATCTGTGATGTTCTTGATTTGTCTGCGTGAACGGCCGCTTCACGTCAGGTTCTACGCTTTGAAATTCAAGCGAGTAATTAAACTTGATCAACTTAATTATTTGTCATCATAATTTAACATGAGACCCAAAAGTGATTGTTATTTAGTACTGAAGATTGAATCGGTGTCTAAGAAATGCGCGCCTAATCATAGGAATGTTGCTTAGATGAGGTTACGGTTTATACCGGCATCCCTAGTTTCGTAATTGTGTCAGAAGTTATATGAGATGGAGACTAAAAAATGTGAAGTCACGTAATGGAGACACGATGATCTAGATGGCCTAACCGGAGCTAGATCTATCTTAGGGGATGACTCCCATAGTCAGAATAATTAATCTTAAATGTCTTGTTTTGTCTCCTCGTCAATCTACATAGCATGGGGGAGTAATTACTACTAGCGTT
This sequence comes from Gentiana macrophylla, assembly GCA_026214975.1. Classification (NCBI taxonomy): domain Eukaryota; kingdom Viridiplantae; phylum Streptophyta; class Magnoliopsida; order Gentianales; family Gentianaceae; genus Gentiana; species Gentiana macrophylla. The sequence continues at coordinate 83,820,445 of CM047813.1, read as the reverse complement.
ATCAATACCGTTTGTCAATTATTTATAAAACCTATAAAAACAAGTGTCTTAGCGTCATTGTGTCTTTTGTTGGTTGTGTTTCTATTGTGTCAATTTTATTTTCAGCGTTATTTGTTGGTCGTAGACCGCCTTTAATTTGCTTTTTAGTTTAATAAGTCGTATTTCGTTTAAGCCGAGTCTCTGTGGGATCGACCTCGACTCTATCTAACTATACTACGATTGAACCTAGTTCTCTTGCTAGTGTGTTATTTAGGTTTCGAGTATTTTATTTTACTTGACCCGACATCAAGTTTTTGGCGCCGTTGCCGGGGACTCGTGTCATTAAATTAAGTATAGCTTATTTTATTAAAAGTAAATTCGTAAATATTGTGAATATAGTCTGTTATTATAAGTCTAGTTAAAGGCCTAGCCTTTAGAGTTTTTAATTGTTTTATTGTTTTTTGTTATTTACAGTAAGCTACTCGGAATTCGAAGGAACCGCTTGAGTCATATAATCCTGAAATAGAGAAATTTGCAAGGCGAAATAGAAAGTTAGCTAGAGAGCTGGCTGAGCAGGGAGAAGAGGATCCAAATCTTGAGGAAAGCGAGCACGAATCAGAAAAAGGACATACAACCGATCATTCTGAATCTGAAACAGAAATGGAAGGCATTCCGGTCAATCCGAACCAGGTAATTAATCCTGAAGTTATTAATAATGCCAATAATGTTAATAATGCGAACAATCTTAATGCTAATAATGGAAACCAAGCTGCGAGGCGCACTTTGCAAAGTTATGCAACGCCTACTATTGAGCAATTCATCCCGCTTATCGTAGCACCGCGAGAAGATGTGAAGTCTATCACCCTAGCCTAATGTAATTCAAATGGTGACCAACTATTCCACTTTTCATGGAGTCCAAAGCGAGGATCCTGGTGTTCATGTGACAAATTTCTTGGAAATCGTTAGCTTTGTGAAACCGAGAATTAATCTCGGAGGAACATTCGTCTTAAGCTTTCCCTTTCACTTTGAAAGATAAAGCTAAGCAATGGCTTCTCTCTCTAGAGGCTGGATCTATCACTACTTGGGAACAATTGTTGCAAAAGTTCATGAATAAGTATTTTCCGTTAGGAAAAACCTTTAAGTTACGCCAAGACATCTTAGGGTTTAAGCAACAACACTGGGAGAGTTTTGATCAAGCTTGGGAGGCGTTTTAAGGAAGCTATGAGGAAGTGTCCTCATCATGATATCTCTCTTTGGCTTTTAATGCAAACTTTTACCATGGATTGAGAGAGACCGAGAAAATTAGAGTAGAGCGCCTCACAGCAATGGGCGTTTGTTCTTTTATCTCTGAGGAGGCACAAGGAAAAATGGAGCAAATAGCGATGAATAGTCAATGGGAGGCAATGACATAGCTCTTTGTGAAGATGGTCTGCTGACATATTTGAGGATAGTACATCTACCAAAATCTTAGAACAACTGTCTGTTATCAACAGTAAGGTAGATGGAATGCAAGAGAGGATGGCAAGAGTAGAGAAAGGGACTGAAATCGAGGTAACCCCTCAAAGTGAGAATGCTGGTACTGAAGAAGCAAATTATATCGGGGGAGGATATAAGCCTAATCATAACCACCCTGGATTCCGATATAGTGACCCTAATGCAGGAGAAAGGCCTAAACCGCCTACCACTTATGTACCACAGCAAACTAAAACTTTTGGTTGGGAAGCTGCCATAGAAAAACTGAGTAATGTCGTTACTGACAATATGGGACAACTTTCCAAATCAATGGCTGATTTAGCCACTAACTTTAGCCAATATTGTCAGAAGACCGATGCTAAGTTGACCAATCAAGAAGCCATAGTCCGGAATCTCACTCACCAAATAGGACAGTTAGCTGAGCAAGTCTCGACTAGACCTCCTGGAGGATTGCCAAGCACCACTGATAAGAATACTAAGGATTTGAATGTGATCATGACTAGAAGTGAAAAAGAAGTAACTCCACCATCTTTGAAAGAGAAAGAGAAATCCGTAGAGAGCAAGGATGGTGAGCCAAGCAAGGAAGCAAGTACTTTTGGGACCTTGCCCGAGCAAGAAACCTATAAGGAACCTGCTGGCCCTAGAGTTGAGCTTTGTAACAATAAGTACCCTATTTTCACTGATGTCGATCCTTCAACCTTACCTTATCCTCCACGCAAACCTAAGCCTAAGGTTGATGACAAGAGGTATAAGAAGTTCATTGATATCTTTAGAAGCTACACATCAATATACCTTTAGTTGAGGCACTTATTTGAGATGCTGAGTACACCAAGTTCTTAAAAGAAATTTGTCTCTACTAAGAGGAAATTCTAGATTTAGAGACCATTTGCCTAAATGAGAGTGCTCAGCCATTCTTCAACATAAATTACTGCAAAATGCAAGGATCCGGGAAGTTTTCTCATTCCCTGCACCATAGGTAACGTATGTTTGAACAAAGCTTTGTGTGATCTAGGAGCGAGCGTAAATCTGATGCCTCTATCCATTTTTCAAAAGCTAGGTATGAAAGACCTTAAGAAGACTTCAATTACTTTGCAATTAGCTGATCGTTCGGTTAAGGATCCCTGTGGAGTGGTTGAAGATGTGCTAGTAAGAGTTGAGAAATTTGTGTTTTCTGTCGACTTTGTTGTCTTTGGATATGGAAGCTAACCACTGAAGTGTGCCCCTAATCTTAGGAAGACCTTTTATGGCCACTAGTAGGACGCTTATCGATGTTTACAAAGGAGAGTTAGTGTTAAGAGTTAATGGGGATGAAATAGCATTCAACGTACTTGACACTATAAAGACACCAGATGACGAAGAGGATGCATGTTTCATGTTGGATTCTATTGACAAGCTTGTCAATGACTTCCAACAATATGAGGATATTAAGGATTTCCTTGAGGCTACCCTTGAGTTAGAGGATGAAGTGCCATATGAAAAGAGCGAGGAAGAAAAAATGATATGGCCTGGATGTATTAGAGGAACCCCTAGACATGTCGAGGAGATGAAATCTACCGAGGTTGAAAAGTACTACCATAGACCAACATGGCATAAGTTCTTTGAACTTAAGCTAACTGGACAAAAGTTAAAGACATCGTTAAAAGAACCACCTACCAATCTAACGTTGAAGCCTCTGCCTGCACATTTGAAGTATGTATTTCTTCAAGATGAGACCTTGCCGCTTATCATCTCTTCTGCCTTGACTGAAATACAAGAGGAAAAGCTTATGAGAGTGTTGAGAGAGTATCGCGGAGCATTTGGATGGACTATAACTGACATCAAAGGCATTAGCCCTAGTGTTTGCATGCATAAAATCTCCGTCGATCCTGCAAAGAAAGCGGTTGTACAACCCCAAAGAAGGTTGACTCCACAATTAAAGGACGTGGTAAGGGATGAAATCATTAAGATGTTAGAAATGGGAATCATCTTTCCTATCTCTGATAGTGAATGGGTTAGCCCAATCCACGTAGTTCCAAAGAAGGGAGGTTTGACTGTACAAGCCAATGAGTTAAACGAGTTAATTCCTGTTAGACTCATTACTGGTCATAGAGTGTGCATTGACTTTAGGAAACTGAAAGATGCCACTCGTAAGGATCACTTCCCTCTCCCCTTCATTGATCAAATGCTCGAGAGACTGAGCGGGCATGCGTTTTATTGTTTCCTTGACGGTTACTCGGGATATTATCAAATTCATATCTCACCCGAGGATCGTGAGAAGACCACTTTTACATGTCCATATGGAACCTTTGCTTATAATAGAATGCCCTTTGGTTTGTGCAGCGCACCAAAGAACGTTCAAAGATGCATGATTTCTCTGTTTCTTTGATATGGTTGAAGATTTCTAGAGATCTTTATGGATGATTTCTCCGTATTTGGAGATGATTTCGATTCATGTCTCACGATCTGGCGAGAGTGTTGAAGAGATGCGAGGAGACGAATCTGGTGCTTAAGCGGGAGAAATGTCATCTTATGGTTCTTGAGGGTATAGTACTTGGCCACCGTATTTCAAAGAACGGTATAGAGGTGGATAGAGCAAAAGTTGAGGTGATTGAAAAGCGCCTCCACCAACCAATCTTAAGACATTGCGAGGTTTTCTTGGCCACGCAAGATTCTATCGTCGGTTTGTGAAGGACTTTTCCGTAATCTCTAGACCTCTTACCGAATTATTGGCCAAGGATGTGCCGTTTGTGTTTACTAGTGAGTGCATGAAAGCTTTCAATAAATTAAAGAACATGCTCATTACTGCACCCGTTACGATTGCTTTGATTGGAATCTACCTTTTGAGTTGATGTGCGATGCAAGCGTCATGTTGTAGAAGTCTTTGCCTTAGGACAAAGAAAAGACAAGATCTTTAGGCCCATCTACTATGCTAGTCGAACTTTAAATTCTGCTCAAAGGAACTATGCAACTACTGAGAAAGAGCTTCTAGCTGTCATCTTTGTGTTTGACAAGTTTAGATCTTATCTAGTAGGATCTAAAGTCACGGTTTGGACTGACCATGCGGCCTTGAAGTATCTTTTAGCCAAACAAGATTCCAAACCAAGGTTGTGAGATGGATTCTACTATTGCAAGAATTTGATGTAGAAATCCGTGATAAGAAAGGATCTGAGAATTTGGTTGCAGATCATCTTTCCCGTCTCCAAATAGAGGATAATGAGCCAATGACCGAGATTGGAGAAACATTTCCTGATGAACAATTATTCTCCATCACGGCCATACATGGAAATAATGATTGCGCTGCAGTATCTTCACGTATTGAGGTTGTAAAGGAGAACAAACAACCATGGTTTAAAGACTTTGTGAATTATCTATCCGCGAAATACTTGCCACCAAATCTCAACCCGCAAGAAAGAAAGAAATTCTTTAAGGATCTTAGGCACTATTATTGGGAAGAGCCCTATCTTTTTAAGCTAGGATCCGACAGTGTCTTTAGGAGATGTGTGCCGGAAGAAGAGATGTATGATATCCTTAGACATTGCCATGCTTATGAGGCCGGAGGACATTATGGAGGAGACAAGACTGCTGCGAAAGTTCTCCAATGTGGTTTTTACTGGCCTACCTTGTTCAAAGATGCGCATCAATATGCTAGATCTTGTCATTCTTGCCAAATGACGGGAAATATCTCGAGAAGGAATGAAATGCCAATGAAGACTATCCTAGAGGTGGAACTCTTTGATGTTTGAGGTATTGATTTTGTGGGACCCTTTACTTCGTCTTTGTCCAACCGCTATATCTTAGTGGCAGTCGACTACGTGTCCAAATTGGTTGAGGCCATTGCTTCACCTACTAACGATGCGAAGGTTGTACTGAAGTTCTTAAAGAAAAATATCTTTACGCGGTTTGGAACCCCTCGTGCCATTATTAGTGATAATGGAAGCCATTTCTGTAATAGGCCGTTTGAAAAGTTGATGATTAAGTACGGGGTTAGGCACAAGTTAGCTACTGCTTATCACCCTCAAACAAGTGGACAAGTTGAGGTTACAAATCGAGAAATAAAGCGCATTTTGGAGAAAACAGTGAATACGACTAGGAAGGATTGGTCGTTGCGATTAGATGATGCTTTATGGGCATATAGGACTGCTTACAAGACGACTATTGGTATGTCCCCTTATAAGATTGTTTTTGGTAAAGCATGTCATCTACCGGTTGAACTTGAACACCGTGCCATGTGGGCCACGCGTATGTTGAATTTTGATGAGAGTTTAGCTGGAGAAAGAAGGTTGTTAGAGTTGACTCACCTAGAGGAGTTTCGTCTGGAAGCTTATGAGAATGCAAAAATATTGAAGGAGCGCACGAAGAGATTTCATGATAAGAAGATATTGGACCGCACTTTTAAGGAAGGCGATCTGGTTCTTCTTTACAATTCGCGCTTGAGACTTTTTCCTGGCAAGTTAAAATCACGATGGTATGGCCCTTATAGAGTAAGTAAGGTTTTCCCTTCTGGAGCTGTTGAATTGTTGAACCTTAAAGACCAATCCACTTTTGTGGTCAATGGACACCGTGTGAAACATTACATGGGTCTTGGTCAAGGTAAGGAGGAGGAAGTCTTCACTCTTGAAGATCCCACCTATACTTAAACCATCGTTGAGTTGAGTCGAGCTGGCGACTATAAACTCAGAACTATTTCTTAAAGACTATCTTTTGTTTTTGTTTTGTTTGAATAAAGTAGCATGAGACTGTTAAGGTTTTTTTCATCTCGCCATGTTCCGATTCTAAGTTCGGAATAAACGAGGTTTTTTCCTTGATAGCGACATGTGAGTTTAGTAGTTTTAACTCTTTGGTTTTCCGTGTCATTGGTTGTATGAAATAAACTGGCTTAAATTGTTTTTGGATATTTTATATCTAATTACTGCCACGCTATTTTATAACTTCCATTGACACGTTATTAACGGTTTCGTGGAGAATCTATTTGGTTTGCTTAAACAGGTTTTCGATTGCTTCTCCACGACGTGCTTGGTCTACAACTACATTCTGCATCTGCTTGAGAGCCGTTTCCAGAGCTAAGTCTTTTTCTTAAATTCTCCTTTTTCTTTGTCATTGGGGACAATGCCAAGTTTAAGTGGGGGGTAGGAGACTTAGCCATGATGTGTTACAATTGAAAAATTAAAGGAAACGGTGAAAAAAATGTGAAAAATCAAAAATTTTGAACAAATGCCAAATTTATTATCTCGTACCCTTCGAATTGTGAGTCCTTATACATAGGATTGATAGGGAAGTGAACCAAGTTGTATGATTACGTGATCACTTTATACTTATGTGAATGTAAATTTAAGGATATTCATGCCAACTAGTGCAAGTAGTCATTTATTATTTGCTTACTCAATTTGAATCGACGAATTCCGCTCAAGTTATAATAACTAAGAAGAATTATGTGTACATTGCGTAGATGATTGGTTATGCAGACCTAGAGTCGATATTTATTTGCTGATGTATTCTTATCTTCTAGCCATCAAAGCGGAGTAATAAGCTTGAGAATTATCTGTGTTTTAACGAAATGTTAAACACTGGGCTTGTAGTAACATTACCAAAGTAGCCCTGCGCTTGTGGTAATATTCATGCTTCCACTAATCCGTGAGAGAAGGATTCTTGCAATGCATACTTTACTTTTAAAGCAAGTTTCTTTCTTGAGAGGTGTTAAAGCTTTAAACTATGGAAATGCGAAAAAAAAATTCAAATTTTTAAGAGGCTTGAGTATTTTAATTTTCTCGGTCTCCAAGTCCAAAAACCCTATGGATAACGCTCTTGCTTATTGCACCATGTCTTTACCCATTGCGAGGCCTGAGAAGTGGGAATGCTGATGTTGGTAGGTTGAGACTACGAAGTTAGCATAAACTTTAATCTTGCCATGAATAGATAAAACTAAAGGCACATGCACACATCACTTCGATTCATGATGAGTAGTAAATAATGGGTACCTTATGAGCATAAGTGATATGAATTGACTCGAGTTTCTTGTATAAGTATGATTTGACCACAGAAAATGTGTCTTGGGGAATGACTTATTGATGCTTTGTTCGGGACGATCAAAGTCTAAGTGGGGGGTAGTTGATGACGGTCAAATTATACCCGTAAAAGTCATCAACATTATCCTTAAATCGGGATTAATAAAATATATTTTATGATAAATCACCTTTTTATATGGATTATTTAATGTTATGTGATTTATATTATATAATTTGGTATTTATCCATTTATAAGGCATAATTTAGTATTTATCCGTTTATATTGTATATTTTGGTATTTATCCATTTTTATTTAAATATGATTTATTTTGGGATAAATATCTATTTTGCAGAATTTGGATAATTATGGAGGATAAATATAAATAGAAGAATTTAATCTCAAGATAAATTCAAGATGCATTGAAGATAAATATCGGATAAGCACAAGAAGAGGAGTAAAGCATGACAAAAGCCGGAAACCAATCAAATGTTGGCGCCGACTTTAGGGACGAAATTAGGGGGGCGCATGACACTTTTTTTGAGATCGGCCGGGAGTTATCTCTTATTTGTTTTTACATTTTGAAGTATATCTCTTAATTAGCTTGAACACCTATAAATAAAGGGGTGCTTCACACGCCATATATACACCTTAGAAATACATTATTTTCAATACTTTTATCAATATAGTAAATCGTTTTCTTTATTTTATTTTATGTTCGTTCATTACGGAGTCGTTAGAATCTCGGTTAGAGAGATAAATGTCGAGGAGTGGGAGTCACTTTCGTCTCGAGGGTAATGTCTACTCTATTATGCAATCTTTATTCGTAGATCTAATTTATTTCGTTATGGAGTAGTCTTTTTGTGTATTGATTTCGTTATGTAGTTAATTTACGAACCCATGTTTATGTAGATCTGAGACGTAAAAGACGTTTCACGAGAAAATCTGGTTCAGATCTGAGCTTGTTGGCAGTGAGCCTATGTCTCGTTGTTAGCAAGATCTGTGATGTTCTTGATTTGTCTGTGAACGGCTTCGACTACGTCAGGTTCTCTGCTTTGAAATTCAAACGAGTAATTAAACTTGACCAACTTAATTATTTGTCATCGTAATTTAACATGAGACCCAAAAAGTGATTTATATTTAGGACAGAGATTGAATTGGTGTCTAAGGAGTACGCCTAATCATAGGAATGTTGCTTAGATGAGGTTACGGTTTATACCGGCATCCCTAGTTTCGTAATTGTGTCAGAAGTTATATGAGATGGAGACTAAAAAATGTGAAGTCACGTAATGGAAACACGATGATCTAGATGGCCTAACCGGAGCTAGATCTATCTTAGGATGACTCCGTAGTCGAGAATAATTAATCTTAAATGTCTTGTTTTGTCTCTCGTCAATCTACATAGCATGGGGGAGTAATTACTACTAGCGTTATCAATACCGTTTGTCAATTATTTATAAAACCTATAAAAACAAGTGTCTTAGCGTCGTTGTGTCTTTTGTTGGTTTTGTGTTTCTATTGTGTCAATTTTATTTTCTGCGTTATTTGTTGGTCGTAGACCGCCTTTAATTTGCTTTTTAGTTTAATAAGTCGTATTTCGTTTAAGCCGAGTCTCTATGGGATCGACCTCGACTCTATCTAACTATACTACGATTGAACCTAGTTCTCTTGCTAGTGTGTTATTTAGGTATCGAGTATTTTATTTTACTTGACCCGACATCATTATGCTAATGCATCTAACAAAATAAATCACTTTAAAAAGCATTACATACCAAAAGGCCAGAAAGCATATATGATTCCTACACAACCAAAAGTTAGACCATATGGATGTGTAGAATACATGTATGAACAAAAGTATGACACTTTTCAGAGAAGACCTTATGGAAACTTGCCAAGGGTCATTCTTACCACTAACCATCATGGACCCAAATAGTTTTGGGTACCTAAAATACATTAACTTTGTTTTGTGGGGTGTCTGGTACTTTGACAATGGATGTTCCAGACATATGACAAAGAATAAGCACTGTTTGTCAAACTATGTGGCAAAGGATGGTCCAAGAGTGAATTTTGGCAACAAGAACACACCTGGATACACAGGAGGATATGGCACACTTGTGAGAAATGGATTAACAATCAGAAATGTTGCATATGTTGAAGGACTGGACTACAATCTACTGAGCACTGGACAATTTTGTGACATGGGTTGCAAGGTTACTTTTGACAAAGGTACTTGTATTGTCATTAGTGAAAGAGGTGATCAAGTTGTGTTGGCTGGAAGAAGACAACAAAACATGTATGTTGTGGATTGGTCCACTGCAGTTCCAGAAACATGCCTGATTGTGCATACCAAGTCAGAACTTAATTGGCTATGACATACGAAGTTAAATCATCTAAACTTTGATGATATCAATCAGTTGGTGAAGAATAAATTGGTGATTGATTTACCTGAAATCACATTCAAGAAGGATGCTATGTGATGCTTGTCAGCAAGGTAAACAAACAAAATCAAGCTTCAAGTCAAAAACAAAGCAATCAACAAAAAGAGTTTTGGAGCTGATGCACATGGATCTATTTGGACCAGTGACTCCAACAAGTGTAACAGGAAAGAAGTACACTTTAGTAGTTGTGGATGATTTTTCAAGATACACTTGGGTAGTATTCATGAACAAGAAAAGTGAAACACTTCAAAAGATGCCTGAACTTTTGAAGAGATTGAAAAATGAGAAAAGTTTGACAGTAGTGAAGATCAGATCAGACAAGGGTACTAAATTTCTCAACAAAGTTATAAGAGAATATTGTGAACAAAATGGTGTACTACATCAACTTGCTGCTGCTGGTACACCTCAGCAAAATGGGGTTGCTGAGAGAAGAAACAGAACTTTAAAAGAAGCAGGAAGAACTATGATTTGTGAAGCATTATTACCGAAAGGTATCAAGGTAAAGCTTGATTAATACTGACATGCTATACACAAAATAGAACCTCAGTGAACAAGAAGCTGCTGAAGACACCTTATGAAATTTGAAATGGAAGGAAACCTAATATATCTTACTTTCATCCATTTGGAAGCAAATGTTCTATCTTAAATCATAAGGAGAAATTGAAGACATTCCAACCAAAGTCAGATGAAGGAATTTTCTTGGGATACTCTTCTATCAGCAAAGCATTCAGGGTACTGAACAATAGGACACTGAAACATGAAGAAACAATACATGTTGTATTTGATGAACCTAAGTTCACAGGAATGGAAGATGAAGCTTCAGAACCTGCTGAGAATCAACAAGTCACTGATCCAAAATGTGTTGATATTTTGGAAAGGTTTAATGACTTAAAGGTTTCTGACTCTGTCCATGCTGATCACCCTACTGGTAACACTACTGATGCAACAACTGAGGCAGCTCAAGGATCTGCTTGAACCCACGATGCAATAGCGCAGACCTACTTCAAGATGATGTTCCTGAGAATCAATCTAACTTGAATCCACAATGGTTAAGGGATCACACCTTCTTTGAGCAAGTTATTGGCAATATACAGCAAGGTGTAAGGACTAGAAGACAACTAGATGCAATGTTTACATGTTTTCTATCTCAAATGGAACCTAAAGTTGTTGAAGAAGCAATATCAGATCCAGATTGGATAATTGCTATGCAAGAAGAACTGAATGAATTTGAAAGAAACCAAGTTTGGACACTAGTGGAAAGGCCTAATCATGCAAACATAATTGACACAAAATGGGTATACAGAAACAAATTGGATGAATCTGGTACCATTGTTAGGAATAAGGCAGACTAGTAGCAAAAGGCTATTCTCAAGCAGAAGGAATAGATTTTGATGAGACATATGCCCCTGTTGCAAGATTGGAAGCTATTAGATTATTCTTGGCATATGTTGCTTATAAAAACTTCAAGGTATATCAGATGGATGTCAAAAGTGCATTTTTGAATGGCATTCTGGAGGAGGAGGTCTATGTTCAGCAACCTCCTGGTTTTGAAGTTAAAGATCAAGAAGATAAAGTGTACAGACTCAACAAAGCACTTTATGGATTGAAACAAGCACTAAGAGCATGGTATGAGACCCTATCTCAATTCTTGGTGGACAATGGTTTTACAAAAGGTACCATTGACAAGACTTTTCGAGAATCGAGTGAAGGAGACACAGACCTCACGGGTACAGATTTATGTTGATGACATAATTTTTTGTTCTGAAAATGAACTACTATGTGAAAAGTTTGCTAATCTGATGAAAAGTAAATTCCAAATGAGTATGATGGGAGAAATGAACTACTTTTTGGGTTTCCAAGTCAAACAGATGAAAGATGGAATCGTCATTCATCAAACCAAGTATACCAAGGAGCTACTGAAGAAATTTGGTATGGAAAAAAGCACCAAGGTATCAACTCCTATGAGTACAAACATAAGGTTGGATGAAGACAAAGAAGGCAAAGATGTTGATCAGACCTTATACAAAAGGATGATAGGCAGTCTGCTGTACCTTACTGCCAGCAGACCTGATATATCCTTTGCTGTAGGTGTTTGTGCAAGATTTCAATCAAAACCTAAGAAAAGTCATTTAAGTGCAGTCGAAAGAATTCTCAAGTATCTAAAAGAAACACTAGATGTGGGAATATGGTACTCAAAAGATGGAAGTTTCAAGGTTATATCCTACTCAGATTCTGATTATGCTGGATGCAAGATTGATAGAAAAATCACCCCAGGAACTTGTCAATTAATGGGAAATAGACTAGTTTCCTGGTTTAGCAAGAAACAGAATTCAATATCAACTTCCACTCTTTGAAAATTTGAATATATTTTTCTTTGGATGTTCTTTGTGCACAAATACTTTGGTTAAGGCAACAGTTAAGGGATTATTGAATTGAAGAAAGAGAAATTCCTATAATGTGTGATAACACAAGTGCAATTGCAATCACATAAAATCCTATTTTGCACTCAAGAACCAAGCATATTGATGTGAGACATCATTTTATAAGAGATCATGTTGAAAAGAAAGATGTGGTGGTTCTTTACATCCCTACTGAAGATCAACTTGCTGACATTTTCGCTAAACCATTGGGACGGTGAAATATTTGCTAAGTTAAGGGAGAACTTGGAATTATAAAGTTGGTGATACACTATGATCGACAATGTCTTTGGAATTCAAGTCTTTGCTATGTTGGATGAGCTCACTTAGCAGATTATTCATTGGTATCAACAATTCCATGTACATATGTTTGGACAATTGAGCAAATGAAGTTGCCAAGGGGATTGGTCTTTGTCCTGTTGGGTGAGATCACTTGACAGATCAGTCATTGGTATTAAACTTCATCTTGTATTATCAGTTGTGTTGGTCCCTTGAAAAGGCTTTGGTTAAGTTTAGAGGGGGGAGGGTGAATAAACTTAACACTTAAAACTTTTGGAGTTAACAAGTGCAACAGCACTTGACTGCGATACTTGAGAATCTGTTGAGACTTCGATAGCTCTGGCCGATGAACAATAGTCTACTGAAAGTTGAGTTTGCTGAATTTGTGCAGCGGAATTATATCAAAAATTAAGCCTTAATATTTGTTGTTAAATATGATACTAAGTATTAGATACTCAGTAGTGCAAGTGTGTGATTTCAGTTGCTAGATTCAGTAGGTTGATGTGTAAAATAAACTAAGTGCAGAAAGTAAATGCTGAAAGTAAATAGGCAAATTTTATAGTGGTTCCAGGTGGTGTATCCTGTCAGTCCACTCTTCTCCTGTGATGTTGGAGGAAATTCACTAGAGATCTTTGATGTAGCTTATACAAAGATTTCTAAGGTTGCTTGTCCTTCACCAATGACTATGGCTTCACAAAGCAAAACCGGGAGCAGTAGGATTGCTGCTCCTAAGTCTTCCACTTTGGTCCTTGAAGGGTAGGATTGCCTCTTCACGGCTCCACCACAAACAATGATCTTTCACACCCAACAGATGCTTCATTGTCTTGGAGAGTTCTTTATAAAATAAAGATTGAATCAAATAAATGATTCTGTTGCAGCAGCTTGATTAGGATGATATAATCAGCAGCTTGCAGGCTTCAAGTGTGTATGCTTGATGTAGCTTGAATGTAGAAAACACTTGAAGAATTTCTCTGAATCAGTAGCTTTAAGTTCAGTAGGTTCAGCAGGGTGTTTTTCAGCTCAGTAATATCTCTTCAAAGTTTGTTAATTTTCATCTTCTTGTTTCTGAGTTGAAGGTCCTCTATTTATAGGTAGGAATGCATGTGATTTGTATTTGAAATTCAAATGTAACCGTTCCTTGTTTTTGTCCCATCTGATTTGCATTCTGTCACTATTCATAGGACTGACACTATCAGAATTCCTTTTTGACAGTGCAGTCTGTCCACCCTTTGACTTGTATCCATTGGATAATAATCTGAGCCATCCCAACGTCTTTTTGATCTCAGCCTTTGATCTGTTTGATAAATCAGAAGTAGTTGGTTGTCCTTATCCATGTAATCTTCCAATATAATCTTGATTTAATTGAGGTATTATATCAGCGAGTTCATCGATCTCTTTGAGATACCTATCGATCTCTTTGAACTCCAGGTTTCTTTGTGTATAAAATACAATGCAGCTGACTTCTTTTATCTAACTTTTATTTGTGAAGTTAGATTACACCTTTTTGAATTATAACCAAGTTCCAAACATCATCCAACTTATGGAACTTAGACCTTGTACACAAGGTATATGCAGTCAGTTTAGGTCATCACAGACTTGCCTAAATTCTGATTCCATATCCTTGACTTAAATTACGAAGTTTGATCCCTTAGCCTTCTGTAACTAAGTTTGAACCCTCAGCCTTCAGTCTTCAGCAGGTTCCTGACTAGTCTACTGACCTATCTACCCTACTGATATTGACTAGTCTGCTGATATCAATCAGTAGCCCTTTACAGTGCTTGTTTGATCAAACCTATTTATGAATCAAACTCTAATAAGCCTATACATTTGATCTAGACATCTTTTTGCCTTTGCACTATAACAGCTAGTCTGGCACTCATCATCAAAACTAAGAAATAAGTCCAACAATTTCCCCTTTTTTGGTGATGATGCCAATACCCTCACCTAACAGCAAAGCAAAAAGATATAAAACAAAAACAGAACAAATATAGTCATCTTTCATTATAATCATTTGTTCAAAAAATATTACAGTCTAGAATCAGCAAAAACATAATGCAGTTAAAGTCTGCTGATCTACTGTCTTCTTTCTCTCTCTTGTCTTGCCTTCTCAGCTTGTTCTTGGTATTCTCTGATTTCTTTCACCATATCTCTCATCCAATCATTTTCAATCAGAGAGAAGTCAATATGAGGGTTTACATGTTTCCACCAATGCCATGCTTCAGGTAGAGTAAGGGATATTTGATTTACCCTGAAGCCTAACCTCATATACACTTTTTTAAATTCATTCATTGAATCCTTTGCCTTTGTGGTAGGTATACCAATGCCACTTCTACCACCTCTGTGTTTGGCCCTCAAGGATTTGATTCTTGCTTCCCAAAACTTAAGTCCCAAAAATAAGTTCAGACCTTCATGAAACCCCTTGTCATGATAGGGTCTATGTCTGTTATTGTATACCTTCTTGTATTGTTGGAGAAGCTCATCAGTGAGTGGAAGTCTGCCAGGTGCTGGTTGTCTGAAAGCATTTGTATCAGCTTCCCATCTCTTCTTTGCAAAAACTCTGGCAGCTTCTTTTGCTTCTGCTGTTGCCTCTTCCCCCTTATTGACATCATCAACAAACCGGGGAAGAGCCATGCACACTTTCTGTGTGATAACTAGGTTGCTTAGTTGTCCTTCAATGATTTGATCCTAGTATCAATTCTTTGTGATCCTTTCTTGCATTGTTTGCTCTAGTGAGTTATCCTCTCAGTAAGTTTAGGATCGAGCCACAAGAGTTGTTGTGCATGAGAAGAGCTCAGCGAGAGCTCAGTGTAACGGACAAGGTTGTCAAGTTTCGATGGATTGAAATGAATTGGTCTTTGAAATTTGTCTTTTGCGAGATTTCCAACCTTGATGCCCCTCACATCTAGTATCGAGATCATTTCTGACATTTTGAGAAGATGTGAAGTTTGAAGCAAGCTATTGCGATAGATTGTCCATTTTCATTCACCATTTTCATCGATTCTTCAAACCTTTCTTCCTGTTTATCCGATTGAGTTCTTAAGCTGTTGCATATCATTTCTAATGATCCTTAACTCATTCAAAACTTCAACTGGCACTCCACTGGTCATCCTTCCACCAGTAGCTTCATCAGCAGGCTCCTCAACATTGTACTGTGGCCTCTGATTGCTCACAACCATTGCCCAACTCCTATCCAATCCAGCAGGATTAGGTCCTTGATATTCTTCCAAGATAGGATCAAGGCGAGTTCTTCAAAAATAGGAACAAATGCCTGTGGTGGATCAACATTAATATTCTCTTCTTGAGGCATCTGGAACTCCTCATCACTAAAGTCATAGTCCAAAGAATTTGCTCATCCATATTAATGCTAGTGATCTGCGACCATCTTTCCCTTCGGTGGTCTTGTCTCCGAAGAGGCTCCACTCACAAGCTGACCTCTTGGCAATAGAGGTTTCCTCCAAACCCAAAGTTTGTTCCAACCTTTGTCTAGGTGTCTTTGTTTGAGACTCGGTGACACTGCACTCTCTGTTCCAACTTTGTGTCCGGGTCTTTGTTGTGTGACCCAAAGAACTGTACCTCCTCTTCAACTCTCTGTGGATTGAATATAGCCTCATTATCCACTTGGAATCCTTCAGCATGACCAATTTTAGTTAGGATAATGGCAGTTTTGGTGAGAGTGCCCTCAAAGTCAAATCCATCTTGATATTCAATAGATGCCTCTGAACTGGCACTAGGTTCACTGAAATCAGTAACTTTCTCTTCATTCAAATCATCACTCTGTTCAGCTTCATTTTGTGTAGTAGGCTCTACAACATGGAATGTAGAAGATTCATCAGCTAGCCTACCAGCACTCAAATTGATTCCTTCATTGATCAATGCTTCCAGATCATCCATGGTGAGATCTTGCAGATCCTCATCCATCTCTCCATCTGGCGACCTCAAAGAGACTTACGATCTCGATGGGTTCGCGCTTATGCCATCGGTGGCTTCTTGACCAAGAGTAGCCGGTTGTTGTTTCTCTAGCCACTCCACTTTGGCCTCCCGAGGAACATAGGGATATCATCATCGAATCGATGAATCAGCATGCAGTGTAAATTTTGGATCTCTGAACATAATAGCTCCACTTTTCTTTCCTTCATCCAAAAGATCCATCAGCCTGGATTGCAGCATGCTAGTGTCTATCAAATCCAACAGGCTATCCACACCCAGCTGCTCAAATGCCCATTCTTCAAATCCACTCATTGGATCAGCAGCTGGTTTCTGTCTCTTGTAGAATCCAAACTTCCACTGAAAGTAGTTTTGCACCTTTTAATTTTGAAGTTAGGATCTACTTTGACCTTTTTAGATGCCTTCTCATATGGCATATATGGCTTTCTAATGGCAGGTTCAGTAGCTTGCTGACCTCCAAAAGCTTCCACAAGTAAATTCATGGTTTCTTCAACAGATGTTCCAAAGTCAGTAGGTTGCTGAGGTTGTACATTGGTACCTACTACTTCCATCTGTACAATACTTGGTTCCCCCTGACTTACATGCTCATCAGCAAGGTTAGCAGCAGACTACTCTTCTCCCTGAGTTCTTGCTACAATTGCAGGGTCTTCAACCAATTTTTCAATTACTACTAAGAGGCTCGAGTTCGGTGGTTTCTTTGTGGGTCTTGATAGATACTACAAAGAGGCTCGGTGTCGGTGATCTGCTGCTGTATATCTCAACAGATTGCTCAACAACAACTCGTCCGGCTTGATGAGACTTAACAACCTCTTGGTGAGAGTGAGTCGTAATTTCCACAGGCTTGATGATAGTCAAGGGCTCAGCCTCAATAGCCTCTTCTTCCTCTTCATCGATGCTTCTTCTTGGGCTCTTTGTGCCTCCATGTTTTTCAGTTCTTTCCCTTTTCCATGTTTCGTTTATGGACAATTTCTTTTCTCCTCTTGGAAAGGGTTCATCATCTTTTCACCACAGTAGACTTCCTCTTTTCTCTCGGCTTCCTTCGTTGTTCCTCGAATTTCAACAACATGTTTTCCTTGCAACAACATGCAGGTCAGTAACCTCACATGAACCCTCAGCTGGACTCAATGATCTGTCTTTGTTTGCTTCCTTGTTCTTTTTGCTTCAAAATTTACGTAATCTTTCTAACATCAGTGACCTTTCTTTCTCAAGAGAGTTTCTTTGGGGCGATAGGTTTTATGAGATACTTTCTTAGTTTGTTTGGACTGCTCACCACCAGCATCACCATCATCATCATTATCATCATCAGTGACATCTCCAAGCAACCTCTTCATCACCATCTAGACCAGGAATAGCATAATCAATTTCCTTCTTGTATCTAGGCGATTGATCTTTTCGAGATGCCACATCGAGGATTTCCAAATGATTCAAAGAGAGTGCGAACCATCAATCCTAAGGCGGGCCTTGGATTTCCTCTTTCCTCTTTATCTTCCTTGGCTACCTTCTTCATGTAGTGAATGAAGTAACCAGCCCGACCAAATCTCATGCTCCTGCAGATGATTATCATCGGCTCTATCTTGGGTCCCGATAGAGTGTCCATACTTTCAACCAGTCCAAGTATGTTTTTAGCAATGAGTTTGCTCAGCAGATTGTACTCATACCCAATATGTCTGCAGTTGATGCAGAGCAGATTTGGTGGCTTCATTTGTTTTGATTTGATCCATAAACGCCATCTTGTCCAATCCCATTGCTTCAGGATTGATTGAACCATCCACCACTTCATCAAATCCAAAAACTTCCCTCAGCAGACTTGAGGAAATTTCTATTTCTTGTCCATTCACGGCCGTTTTAAATGCTTGATTCCTTCCGAATTTGAATGTTTCTCGGCCCGACAACATTTGTATATGAGATTGTCTCCAGTCTTATATTCAGCACGTTCTCCAAACCAGCATATCTCCTTATTCTTCTACCGATATTAATGGCCAATTCTGTTTGGTTTGCATCAACAACATAGCCTCTAACACTTTGGCTTGATTCGATTTGAACATCAACTTTTTTGGCCATTGTTAAGAGGAAATGAGATGAAGAAGATAGATTTTCAAATCTGTGTTCACACAGTGTAAAATTCGCAGTAATAAAGCAGATATGCAAGTAGAGAATCTGCTGTGTGATAGGCCTGAATATATAGACAGTGAGTGGTTGCAACTGTCATTGCACGTACATTGATGCTTGACCACGATTAATCTGAATAAATGCTGACTTGACACGTGTTCCATAACGTCTGATAACCGTTAGATCGTGTTAATCGTGGTAATAAAGGATAAAATAAATATCCCATAATCGCTTTTTGACTTTAATAACTTTGACCGAGTAACGTTCCATTCAAAGCAGGTGATCCTCGGCGAGGTGGGTTCATTGATCTGGCGATAAAGGTGCTTCAATGACTCACGACAAAGTGACTCTCTTTGATCCTTGATTTCTTCTTGTTTTGTACATTTGATAATACAAGATGAGATTTAATACCAATGATTTGATCTCGTCAAGTGAGCTCACCCAACATGACAAAGACCAATCCCCTTGGCAACCTCATTTGCTCAATTGTCCAAACATAAGTACATGGAATTGTTGATACCAATGACTAATCTGCTAAGTGAGCTCACCCAACATAGCAAAGACTAATCCCCTTAGTGAATTCCAGTACATTGCTGAATATCAGTCAACTTTGATAATTCCAAGTTCAGTCCTTAATTTGGCAAATCTTTCACTATCAAGTGGTTTAGTGAAAATATCAGCAAGTTGATCTTCAGTAGGGATGTATAGAACCACCACATCTTTCTTTTCAACATGATCTCTTATAAAATGATGTCTCACATCAATGTGCTTGGTTCTTGAGTGCAAAACAGGATTTTCTGTGATTGCAATTGCACTTGTGTTGTCACATATAATTGGAATTTCCTTTTCTTCAATTCCATAATCCCCTAATTGTTGTCTTAGCCATAATACTTGTGCACAAACAACTTCCAAGAGCTATATATTCGGCCTCAAAGAGTGGAAGTTGATATAGAATCTGCTTTTCTTCTTTGAACCAGAGAGACCGACCTATTTCCCATTAATTGTGAGTTCTGTAGTGCTTTTCTATCAATCTTGCATCCAAGATAATCGAATCTGAGTAGGATATAACTTTGAAGCTTCCATCCTTGGAATACCATATCCCTACTCCCAAAGTCTCCTTTAGATATTTGAGAACTCTCTATTTGCACCTAAATGACTTTCTTTAGGTTTAGATTGAAATCTTGCACAAACACCTACTGACAAAGGATATATCAGTCTCAGCTGGGTGTAAGGTACAACAGATCGCCTATCATCCTTCTGTATAAGGTCTGGTCAACATCTTTTCCTTCTTTATCTTCATCCAATCTGATGTTTGTACTCATTGGAGTTGATATCTTAGTGCTGTTTTCCATACCAAACTTCTTCAGCAACTCCTTGGTATACTTGGTTTGATGAATGAAGATTCCATCTTTCATCTGCTTGACTTGCAATCCCAAAAAGTAGTTCATTTCTCCCATCATACTCATTTGGAATTTACTCTCCATTAGATTAGCAAACTTTTCACAAAGTAGATCATTTTCAGAACCAAAAATTATGTCATCAACATAAATATGTACCAGCAGGGTGCTTTCCCCTTCACTGATTCTGAAAAGTGTCTTGTCAATGGTGCCTTTTGTAAAACCATTATCCACCGAGAATTGAGACAGAGTCTCATACCAAGCTCTTGGTGCTTGTTTTAATCCATAAAGTGCTTTGTTGAGTCTATACACTTTATCTTCTTGATCTTTAACTTCAAATCCAGGAGGTTGCTGTACATACACTTCCTCCTCTAGAATGCCATTCAAGAATGCACTTTTGACATCCATTTGATATACTTTGAAGTTCTTATATGCAGCATGTGCCAAGAATAATCGATAGCTTCCAATCTTGCAAGCAGTGCATAAGTTTCATCAAAATCTATTCATACGCTTGAGAATAGCCTTTTGCAACTAGTCGGCCTTATTCCTTACAATGGTACCAGATTCATCAAGTTTATTTCTCGTATACCCACTTAGTACCAATGATATTTGCATGACTTGGCCTTTCAACTAGTGTCCAAACTTTATTTCTTTCAAATTCATTTAATTCTTCTTGCATAGCAATTATCCAATCTGGATCTGAAATTGCTTCTTGTTAAGGGTGAATTTATACGATTTATAACGCTATATTCTATGATATTTTCCCCCGTATTTGTACTAAATTGCATAAGAAACGAGTGTTTAACGAAAATATTGAGTAAATGAGGTTTTAAATAAGTTATTCGCAAAATTGGTTGATTTTGGTAATTTTAATATGATTTTATGATTATTTGGACATTATTACATTTTGTGATGTTTTTATGTGTTATAGATACATGTTTGAGGCTCAAGAGATGATCAAAAGTTGATTAAGTTCGAGTTAATTGATGATAAAAGAGATAATGAAGGAATGACTTAGAGAAAAAAGAGATAAAGATCAAGAAATCAAAATTCGATCAAGTTGAACGAGCGTCCAGGTCCCGTCCAGAGTGGACGGGCGTTTGATAAAGCAAACGGGCGTTCGGTGGTGCGTTTTTGATACAGAGAGTTTGGACGTCGTCTGAACGGGCATCTGAAGCAGCCTAGGTTTGTCTGGACGGGCGTTCACAAGAGCGGACGAGCGTCCGTCGGCCGACTTAGTGAAACCGACTTCAAGATCTATATATAGCAAATTTATTTTCTCCACCTATGTGATACAATATACACATTATTGAAACCCTAAACCTAGGGGCGGCTTTAGGCTGCGTTTTCTTCCCTTTTATTCCAGTTTTATGCACTTTAGATCTAGATTAAATTAGTTACTTTTTATGCACTGTTTCTGCGAATTTGAGTTGCTGAGGATGTTCAGAAGCTAAAAGCTTCATCAAACGAGTATTGTGAAGCCATCCAACGATTGTTGATTTCGTTTTCATCGATTATACTGTGAGTTTTTATTAAAGGTTGTTTCTTTATTCATGTTTATTATGTGTAATTGCTTTTATATCGGAAGATTTGCATGTGTTGATTGTTTATTGTTGATGGAAATCTCTATAAACCTTAGATCACCATGAATAGGAATAGTATTTGAATCTATCTTAACGGAAGTTAATAGGTTTAATTGCTAGATTATAAACAAAAAGTTTACACCTTTTGTTAGAAAAGCGCTAATCTTGCATTGGAAGATAATGGATTAATAGATGAACTTTCTAAGGAATTAGGGTTCATATTTAGATGAGGTGAATCATAACTTAGATAAAAACCACAATATAATCGAGATAGGAAATCAATGCTTGTTGGATAGGTGGATCAATCCTCGTTTGGTTCGTTAAACATTAAATTTAAATCCTTAAAACTTGAATTTGTTTAGTTAGTTTACTTTTATTTGCATCTTAGATTAGTTTAGTTAAAGGTTCATAACCCGTATTCTTCCTAGCTTTGGATTATATCCTCTGTCTAGTTTTGTTTTTGGTTTTGTTCTATTTTATTTCTTTGTTTAGTTTAGTTTAGTGACATAGTTTAGGTTAGACAAAAACTAGGGTTAGCAATCGCTTGATTCCCGTAAGATCGACCGGCATTAACCACTATTACTACGATCCTTATACTTGAGGTTAACCGGATTATTACTTGTTTGCTTTGTGTTAATTAAATCCGTGGACAAGTTTTTGGCGCCGTTGCCGGGGAGCCGGACGGTTGTCTAGTTTTTGTTTTTCGTTTTTTCGGTTTTAATTCCTGTTTTTAATTTCTGTTTTTATTTGGTAATCGCTTAGGTTATTAGGATATTAGGGTTTTTAGTTAGGGTTTAAGGTCTTCTTTGTGATTAATTTTTTTTTTCCTGTCGGTTCTCCCCTCTATCTCTTCCCTTTGTTTCTGTTGCTATTCTTTCGTTTCTGCTACTTTTCTGCAATTTTATTTCAACTCTGAACCGTTTTTACCCAGTCAGACGAGCGTCCATATAATTTGGACGCCCGTCCAGTTCTTCAATCCCTCAGACGAGCGTTTGGACCTCCAAACGGCCGTCTAGACCAAATTTTTATCAGACGCCCGTCCAAAACTTTGGACGTCCGTCTGGTCCTTCTTGTTTTCAATAACTCTGTTTCTTTTCTTCTTTTCTTTTATTCTCTTTGCATAGGCTTTTAATTTTTAGTCTAGGCTTTTTAATTTTCTTTAGTTTTTAGGTTCAACGTCTTGAGTGGAGTTTCGGTTTATGCAAACTCGGAGTCAGAAAGGACCACTACTCTTTTCACCTGACCTCGAGCGGACCATAGTCCGACCCAACAGGCGAAAACCGTTTTGCCGATCCTTACGGCGAGGAAGTCCAACCGATCAAGAAATTGAACAAAACCTAATAAAGGAAATCGAAGACCTCGTAATAATGGCGCCGAGGATAGGCGAGCGTTGGCGGAGACTACGCCATGCCTGGTGCGATGCTTTATCAACCCGGCTATCGTCTTACCGACCATTCTTGCACAAACTTTCGAACTCAAGCCGGGACTTATCCGGATGATGCAAAGATGCATCAATTTTCATGGCTATCAATCGGAGAATCCGCATACCCACTTACATACATTCTTAGAGATATGCGGCACTACACGCATCCAGGGAGTAAGTGAGGATGCGATCAGACTAAAGCTTTTTCCATTTTCTCTAAAGGGAGAAGCGAAGGAGTGGTATGCTTCTCTTCCCTCTGAATCAATTACCACTTGGGCTGAACTCGAAAAGGAGTTCTTGAGTCAATACTTTCCACCTTAAAAAACAGCCCAGTGTTTAAATGAAATATTCACTTTCTATCAGAAAGAAAATGAATCCTTTTCGATTCTTTGAAAAGATTCAAATCTCTCTTTGAAAGTGCCCCACCACGGCTTTGCCTTTGCAAAGGCAAGTCAACACATTCTTTAGTGGATTGACCGAGCTTACAAAAGGCATGGTCAATAGTTCATCTGGTAGGGCGTTTCTGAAGAAAACACCAAGAGGGATGGGCATTGTTCGAGGACATTGCTAAGTATAACTATGCTCCATCCTATCAAGCTATCCAAGCACCTCCTCCTCCCAAGGTAGAGGAGGTAAACATGCAAAGTTTGATTGCCATGCTGCAGAAGCAGATGGCAGCATCTCAAATTTCAAATCCGATAAATCGAACTTCTTCTTTCCACGAACCCTCATGTTGCAGATTGTGAAAAAGTCTTTGTCGGGTAGCCATATGAATGACTAGTGTCGAGTTTAATTCCCGCTCCTTATCAAGTGAATGATGTTCATGATTATGGGCAAGTATAATCAAGTCACATGTCAAAGCGTGGCGAGGTGGGACACACATCTAAATTACACATCTGTGAGCGACGACGAATCTTTGAAGTTAATGTGTTCTATGGCCAGAACAACCAAAGGTCTAATCAAGTTTCTGGCCAGCAAAATTTCCGGAACCAAGGGTTTAATCAATCTTCTGGTTTCAATCCTAATTCGAATTAGAATTTCAATAGGAACCCTGGTTTTAGTCAGAATCAAAACACAAATTTTTCCAATCCTACTCAAAGGTTCAACCAGAATTGGCCTTCTAGTTCGAATTCTAATTTTCAAAATCGGCCCAGCCAGCAATACTCTCAAAATTTCCCAAACTCCCAAGGCCCTTCAAGCTCAGGAGACCTCAAGGCTGAATGGAACTCATTTAGAGAGGAGCAAAACAAAAATATTCAGCTCCTTATGAGTACAAATAAGAACCTCGAGAGGCAAATAGGGCAGCTGGCAGAGCAGTTAGCTTCAAGACCCCCAGGGCATCTACCCAGTTTTACTGAAAAGAATCCAAAGGACGGTCATGTTGCTCGGACCGATTTGAACAAAGGCCCTTATCTTGACCTCGTACCTTCAATTCCTTACGGTAGAGAGGAGGCGGTGCAATGAACTTAAGTGGTACTCAAGTTAGTGGTCCTTCCCACCGGAAACCACCAGCCCCTCCCTGCCATTGATAAGGCGGAGGGGAAGTGAGCACCTACACTCCCCTTTGCCAAAGAGAATACTCAGGTGGTGATCCACGAGAGGTGAAAAAGTTGGAAGTCCTCAGGTGGCTGATCCCCTGAGGAGTGAAGATACAAGTGGAAGTCAGGAGGCTGATCCCCTGACTAATAAAAATATTGAAAAAGCCGTTAGGTGGAAGGATCTGGAAGATAAAGCTGTCAATGCATCTTCAAAGAAAGTCTTTTCTGAGAATGATCTGAAAAAGCTTCCATTTCCACCACGAAAGAGCAACATACCTTTGAGTGAAGATAAGAAGTACGAAAAAGTGCTTAAACTGTTGAAAAGTACTCAAGTGAATCTTCCATTATCCGAGGTCTTGGTCAGGATGCCTAAGTA
The DNA here is from genome assembly GCA_026214975.1 of Gentiana macrophylla. Lineage (NCBI taxonomy): Eukaryota > Viridiplantae > Streptophyta > Magnoliopsida > Gentianales > Gentianaceae > Gentiana > Gentiana macrophylla. Next base: position 83,795,509 of record CM047813.1, on the reverse strand, counting down.
TACAAAATTCATCAAGGATGTTGTGTCTTCGAAAAAGAAGTTAGCAGGCATGGAAGGGAAAATTGGTGAGGATTGCTCCATGATTAATTATGAAGACTTACCAATTAAAAGAGGTGACCCTGGCAAGTTCGTACTTACAGTGTTAATGGGAGGTCTAGTCTTCCCTAATTCTTTGTGTGATCTAGGTGCCTCTATAAGTCTTTTGTCAATGTCTGTATGCAAACAGCTCGGTTTACAAAGCCTTCTAGAACCCACTACTATGAGTTTACAATTCGCTGATAGATCCTCTAAGAAAGCTTCAGGGATCCTGAAAGACGTTTTAGTGCAGATTGATAGATTTACCTTTCCGGTCGATTGGTATGTTTTAGATATGGAGAAAGATGGAAACGTCCCCCTGATTCTTGGAAGAACTTTCTTATCTACAGCTAGAGCCCTCATCGATTGTGATGGTGGGCAAGTGACTATCCGAGTTGGTGATCAAGAGGTGAGTTACAATGTCTTAAAGTCCATTCAAGTACCCTCTGGCCCTCCAACCGGTTTTTCCATTGATTATATGACAGATGATTTCACCGATTATATGGATCAGCAAGTCATGGCTGTAGAAGCTGAATATGAGCGATTGGTTGATAATCTAAACACTCATGGTATGGTGAATCTAGATCAATTAGCAGCTGATTTTGAGGAAGAACTGTTGAGAGGAGAAGTTAAGACGGTGGGACCACTGAGTAAGCTCAGTGATGTTGAGTTGAAAGGTGGAGATCTTAAGTCAAGTTTGGAAGACCCCCCTACTGATTTGGTTCTGAAGCCGTTGCCCAAACATCTAAAGTATGTGTTTTTAAGAGAAGGCGACAAGCTTCCGTTAATCATATCCGCCAAGCTGTCTCGACTAGAAGAGATGAAATTGATCAACGTCTTGAAACGAAATGAAAAAGCTTTTGGTTGGCAAGTAGGAGATATCGGAGGATATCTCCCGACATCCTGTATGCATAAGATCAAGACTAATGAGGGTGCTAAATGTGTTGTTAGACGAAATTCTGAGGAGGCTCAACCTCATATGCAGAAGTCGTTAAAAAGGAAATCATCAAGCTTACGGACATGGGAATCATTTATGTCATCGCCGATAGTGAATGGGTTTCCCCAACTCGGGTAGTTCCCAAGAAAGGTGGAATTACGATTGAGAAGAATGAGAAGGAGAGGAAATAGCATTGAGACTTGTCCTTTGATTCTGATGCTGATCGATTATAGAAAGCTCAATGAGGTAACCATGAAAGATCACTTTCCCTTCCATTCATTGACCAGATGCTTGAGCGTCTGGCGGGACACGCATTCTACTGCTTCCTAGATGGATATTCAGGATATTTCCAGATACCCATTGATCCAGCTGACCAGGAGAAAACCACTTTCACATGCCCTTATGGTACATTCGCTTACAGGCGAATGCCATTTGGTCTCTGCAATGCCCCAGCTACATTTCAGAGATGTATGCTGGCTATCTTTGACGGGCTCGTAGAAAAGTGTATGGAAATTTTCATGGACGATTTTTCGGTTTTTGGTCAGTCTTTTGATGATTGCCTTGACAATCTTGATCAAGCGTTATCCAGATGCGTGGAAAAGAACTTAGTGCTTAATTGGGAAAAATGCCATTTTATGGTAGATGAGGGCATAGTTCTTGGCAACAAAATCTCAGCCAAGGGTATAGAAGTTGACAGGGCAAAAGTAGAAGCTATCGAGAAGATGAGCTATCCCAAGAATGTGCGTGAAGTGAGAGGTTTTCTTGGACATGTCGGTTTCTACAGAAGATTCATTCAAGACTTCTCCAAGATAGCCAAGCCCCTGTCTACTTTACTCAAGGAGGACGTTGAGTTCAATTTTGATGTGAGCTGCAAGCAAGCGTTTGAGGAGCTCAAAAATCGTTTAATATCTGCTCCAATTCTTATATCGCCTGACTGGAACTTACCTTTTGAGCTCATGTGCGACGCATCAAACTATGCTGTTGGTGCAGTCTTAGGACAAAGGCTTAACGGAAAATTCCAGCCTATCTATTACGCCAGTCGCACATTGAATCCTTCTCAAGTTAACTATACTACTACTGAAAAGGAATTATTGGCCGTAGTCTTTGCTATGGACAAGTTTCGTAGTTACTTGTAGGAGCTCAAGTCGTTGTGTGGGTGATCACGCCGCTTATGCTATTATCGATGACTAAGAAAGAGGCCAAACCGCGCCTACTGCGTTGGATACTGACCCTACAAGAGTTTGACGTTCAAATTAAAGACAAAAAGGCAGTGAAAACGTAGTAGCTGATCATGTTTCAAGAATGCTAAGTGAGGAAAAGGATGATCCAGATGATATAGATCTTTACTTTCCTCTAGAGAACATTATGCTTATCGACGGTTGTCCTCCAGATGTTCCATGGTATTCCTCCATTGTCAATTACCTTCATGCCCGATATCTTGATCCAGAAATGTCTTATCAGGAGAAGAAAAAGTTCTTCTCTGATTTAAAATCTTTCGTTTGGGATGAACCTTATCTTTTTAAGATCTGTAAAGATGGTTTGCTTAGAAGATGTGTTCTAAATCTGAGCGGTAGCGATATTATTGAGTGAGGCCACAGTGGACCCACTGGAGGCCACTTTGGTCCATGGAAAACCGTTGCTAAGATCTTCCAATCCGGTTTCTATTGGCCTACGATTTTTAGGGGACAAGCTTTCAGTAAAGCTTGTGATAGATGCCAAAGAACCGGTACTCGACGACAAGCGTTTTGACATGCCTTTGAAACCCATCTTAGAATGCGAAGTCTTTGATGTATGGGGTATCGATTTTATGGGACCATTCCCATCATCCTGCGGTAATAAATACATCTTAGTCTGCGTGGATTATGTATCAAAATGGGTAGAGGCTCAAGCCACTCCTCACAATGATCATAAGACGGTAATGAAATTCTTAAAAAAGAACATATTCGTGAGGTTTGGATGTCCACGTGCCTTGATCAGTGATGAAGGGACGCACTTTTGCAACCGACCCTTAGAAAAAGTGCTTGAAAAGTATGGTGTTCGTCACAAAACTGGGTCACCATATCATCCGATGACTAGTGGTCAGGTTGAAAGAAGCAACCAAAGCATTAAGAAAATCCTGGAGAAAGCAGTTACTTGATCATAGAAAGGATTTGAGTTTAAAGTTGGATGATGTACTATGGGCATACAGGACCGCCTATAAGACTCCTATGGGTACATCTCCATATCAAATGGTTTATGGTAAGCCATGTCATCTGCCGGTCGAGTTAGAGCATAGAGCTTATTGGGCTACAAAGTTTCTAAACTTTGATTCCCAATCTTGTGGAAAACATCGACTGCAGCAGTTGCATGAATTGGACGAATTCAGACTCCAGGCCTATGAAAGTGCCAGGATTAGTAAAGATAAGATGAAGCTACTCCATGATGCTAAGATTAAGAAGAGAGAATTCCAAGTCGGAGAACAAGTCCTTCTATACAATTCTAGGTTACATTTGTTTCCTGGGAAATTGAGGACACGTTGGTCCGGCCCCTTCGAGATTCTCCAAATCATTCCTGGAGGCGTCCTAGAACTTCGTGGTTATAGCGGTGACCCGTTTCGAGCGAATGGCCAAAGGTGCAAGCACTATATTGGTGAACCTAAAGAGAAACCTTTGAATGTCCGTTGCCTCGATATCCTCGGGTGTGGTGCTACACAAGTCGAAGAATTCGACGAGTTTTCACCCGACCTGTTTTCAGAGGATGGCGGTGGTGGTCATTCTGAAGAAGTTCTAGCTGGTAGTTGGGATATGGAGGAATTTGAGAGGGAGCATCAGTTGAAGCGTCATCAGAAGGCTCAGAGAATGAAGAAGTCAACCATGGGGAAGTTTAAGCGTGTTTGGAAAGCTATTAAAGGTTTTACCCCATGTGTTAAGTGTCGTTTCTACTGACCAAACTCTTGATCGATTCGGACGAGGTAGTGGCTGGCAGAAAGGTCAAGTGGCCTGATCCAGGCTGAGCTTAAACGGTGTCGAGCTAACGACATTAAACGAAAGTGCTACTAGGAGGCATCCTAGATATCATTAGTTTTAGTCGTTTTTGTTTTGCTTTTGTAGTTTAGTGTTTAAGTTTTAGTATTTAAGTTTAGCTTACTAAGTGTTGTTTTGTTTACATCTGTCAGTTAGTTGTGCTTACTAGATATGGATTTCGGAGTTCTACCAGAAGAGTTACCTTTCCTTAGGAGGATCCCACTTATCACTATTGATGATGGACCGGGAGGGACTATCGTGTTGCACGTAGACTTTGATATTAGTACCAGCGTCAAGACTGTCACCTATGTTCTTATTGTTCCCCGCTGTTCGGGAGGTGGAGACTTCACTCTCGAGGAGTTACGGGGAGGCTCTAGGACGTCCGTACACGATCCTCAATGATCCGATGCTGACAGATTTAGCGCTAGTGCTGCAAGCTGAGCATTTTCGGGGTGTTGATGTAGCTGGTGAGGATTGGGGTTTGCAAGATGAGTATGACTTCCCTCCGGCGATTGACATGCTCCGCCGTCTCATTCGAGTGATAGATTGGTCGGCCATTTATGATGACTAGCGTTCTTAGGTTGTTTCGTCGAGCAAACGACGTAAAACAAAAGCGCTGGGTGGGAGGCAACCCACTGTTTTCTATCTGTTTTTATTTTGTTTTTACTTGTTTTCTAATAATTTTATGTACTTCGTCGATTTAAAGTTGTATTTTTGAAGTTTTAATTAAGTTTAATAAGAAAGTGCAAATTTGAGTTTAAAATTGTATGAAATTTCATGATTTTTGCATTATTTTACCTTGGACACCCGTCCAGAAGTCTGGACGCCCGTCCGCCATGACCAATTTTTGGACGAACGTCCACTAAGCCTGGATGCCCGTCTGATATTTTCCCTCCATCCTGTATGTGATTTGAACTCCTGGACGAGCGTCTGAATATCTGGACTCCCGTCCAGTTCATCTAATTTTCCAGTGGACGCCCGTCCGGTTTCTTGGACGCCCGTCCAGCATCTGTCTATATATACTCCCTCAACGCATGAACCTTCACTTTTCTGAATTTCAAACCGCAAAACTGTTTCCTCTCCCTCCTATTGACCTAAAATCTTCTATTGTAAACCATTTCGAGCGATTCAAAGTGCTATAAGCCGCTTTTGATCCCTATCTTCGATTTTAAAGGCCAAATTCCCCAACACACCATCTTTTGGAGAATCAGAGCCTTTTCAGATCCGACTTTTTGAGAGAAAATCCGATTTTGGGAGCCAATTTGGTGTTGTTTGGACTAATCTTCATCTCGATCAGCATCTACTCACCTTACTCGGTCAGTTAGTAACAACTTTTCTGGATTTTATTCACGTTTTTGTGAGTTCGATCTTTGGGTCGGCTCGTTCACATGAATAGTACCTTAATTCGTTTTTTTTTCTTCTGGTTTTGTGTTTCTTTCTGCTCTGTTTTGGTGATATGGTGTTGTGATGGGTGATGAATGGGGTTGTTTGGTGATGATTATGGTTGTGGTTGTGGTTTGGTTGTCTTGAAATCCCGCTTTGGATGTTAAACGGGTAAATTGTTGTGAATTGGGATTGTTTTGGTTTACTTTAGGCTTGAATCATGGTCCGTACGAAGGCAGTGGTTAAGAGGCATGGTAAGGATGTGGCTCGGGAGCCTAGTAAGAAGAGGAAGGCAGTAGATCCTCCCGTAGTTGATCCAAACCGAGGTGTTAGTATACGAGACCAACCTCCTAGGGCCGTACACAGTCAAGCTAGGGCACAACTACGCGATGAGTCTACGTCCGGGTCGGATACTGAGGAGGATGTGCCTCTAGTAAGGATGCCTAGGGTCCAGAGAGGTGGAGCGTCATCTAGAGTCGAACCTGCTGAGAATGTTCCTAGACAGGAGGAGGCAAGTACGAGAGCTGAACCAGTTAGGACAACCGTTAGACCCCCTGGCCCTCCTATTCCTTTGGCTCGTAGATTTATCACCCTAAGGCTTACGAGGTTTTTACCAAACATTATCGATCATGACGATGTTGATAGAGAGGCGGTTATGGAAGCAAAGGTTGATACTGGCGTTTGTGAAGCTTTTGAGGGATAGGAAATGGGATGCATTGATGCGAATACCACTTACTCCGGTGAATGATACACTAGTTCGCGAGTTTTATAGCAACTGTTCAGAGACGGACTTGGAAACCGGAGTTGTAATGGTGAGAGGAGTCAAGGTCCCATTCACCCCGAAAGTCATTAACGAGAAGTACGGTTTAGCGCCTCTCGAGGGTTTGGATTACAATGAGGAGATTAAGAGGAGGCAGGATGCCGGCCAGGATCCGTTAGAGGAGTTGTGTTTGAAAGTGTGCCCGGCTGTTCCGCGGACACTAAGGCCGGGTGGGGATCGGAAGGAGTTAGTGACTACGACTTGGTCCGAGGACTGGAAGGTCCAGTGTCGCTTCATACAGAGTAGGTTGTTGCCAAAGAACAACCTCACACATTTCCACATTGGTGACAATGGGATGTTGTACGCATTGAATTTCAGGTTGAATGTCGATGTCGGCCAAGCCTTATTTGATGAGATCGCGACCAATCAGCAAGTCTATACCCGGTGTTTGATTGTTCCCCACTTGCTACATAGCCTATGTGTGGATTCCGGTGTTCCTGAGTATAGGCCGGATATTAAACCTAAGAACCCGAGGCCTATACAGAGAGAGAAGGGTAAGCCTTCGGGTCAGTCTGAGGCAGGGGCACCGCAGGAGCCTGGTTCGTCATCCGCACCGCCTCGAGCATCCTCACTTCCTACTTTATCTCCTTCGGTCCGGATGAGGCTAAGTATGGGCAACAGTGTGCGGAACTGGCTGGAGGACATCATGACGTCTCAGAACAATATTTTGACTATTTTGAAATGTATGAGTGAGGGCCGGCAGCCGAAGGACGACAAAATCTTCGACCCGAGCACCATGGATTATATCTATTCTGATGCGGTTGAGCAGGCCATTGCGGATGTTTTGGAGGACTCTGAGTCTTCTTCGGATGAGGAGCAGCCTGATGCCCCTGCGGGTGCTGTACCTCCGGCTGATGATTCTACGGCTCCGGGGCAGTCATGATTTCATTTGTCTATTTTTTGATTTTGATTTGCCCTAGATACTATGATTGTATATTTTATCTACTTTTGATTACGTGATTCATTGTGTTTCGTATTTAGCCACTATTTATTATTTTCGATAAATCATGTAAGCCATAAGGCATCCGTACCTTCGTTTTTACTATGTTTCAACGTTTGGATGTATTGAATGCTTTATCTTTTGGTATTACTCGTTTTTGTTATCTCTTTTCATTCTGGTGTAATTCCCCGTTTTCCCCGAGATGGTTCCGTGTTTGTCAAGTCATGCAGGTATATTTTTAGGGGTTTTATCGAGCTATTGCATGGTTATAAGTTTCCAGTGTCACTAGGTAGGCTCCGGCCTGACCGACGAGTCATGTATCGGTTGAAATCAGCTAAGTCTTTTACCTTTTCTTTCGTTCTGCACAACATGAGGACATGTGGATTTTTAAGTGTGGGGGAGGGGAATGATTCGTTATGTATCTATACATTTGTTTAATTCGTAATGTTTCTATGCAAAATGAGCTAAAATGAGCTATTTTTTTTCAAAATTTCTCGACATTTTTTTTGTTTTTGTTCTGTCCCGAGTAGGCAATTCAGAGCTATGTTCATTATTTTTATAGTCATTTAAGCTGTATATCATATGTTTGATACGTTAGTTGTTTCACCTGAGATCTATTTTTCACGAGCCATAGTAAATGACAAGCTAGTTTATAAGGTTATACCCCTTTTCGATTAGTGATTTCTGATTCTCCTATAAGGCATGTGCTTAGTGCTACGTATATATCTTGAGATCTATGATAGTTTGTATTTAGATCCGAAGTATGTCATACTGTGAATATCTTAGGTTTGAATGTGATAAGTAACACGTGACTTATTGTCAAATGAAAAAGTTGAATTAAATGAATAAAATGGGTGTGTCGAAAGCTAGTTGATGATTTGAGTGCGATAGGGTATACCACGTATGTCCTATACCACTATGATGACTAAAAGCTCACGACAGTCAGAAGAAGCTGCCTTATGATTGGAGTAAGGTAGGGTATATCACGAATATCCTATTCTGCTATGACAGGGCAATAGCTCATTCTGATGTGTGTTTAAAGTGAAGTAATTAAATCAACTAAAGAATTGGTATAAAATGAATGAAAGACTAAGTTATCGTCTATCTTATCCCCAGTATAAACTGATAGATATGCTGTAGGGATCATCCTCTGAGTATTTCAGAAAGGCCCTAGATATATTCTATCATCCTTTTCGGGATATGACACGTTTGTAGGGTACACCTTATGGGTGTCATTTATTGCTAGTCTACGAGGGGGTATTAGCTAGTTTTGCTTTGAGTTTCTCAAGTTTGGATTTAGTGGAAGTTTTCTATGGTTTTGCACACCACACACCGGTGAACCTCTGATGTATTGATCTATGCTATATTGTCTTAGATGTCTGTTTTTGTCTCGAGCCTTAATCTTCATTTTGTTTTGCTCGGGACGAGCAAAAGCTTAAGTGTGGGGGAGTTGTTAAGGGTGAATTTATACGATTTATAACGCTATATTCTATGATATTTTCCCCGTATTTGTACTAAATTGCATAAGAAACGAGTGTTTAACGAAAATATTGAGTAAATGAGGTTTTAAATAAGTTATTCGCAAAATTGGTTGATTTTGGTACTTTTAATATGATTTTATGATTATTTGGACATTATTACATTTTGTGATGTTTTTATGTGTTATAGATACATGTTTGAGGCTCAAGAGATGATCAAAAGTTGATTAAGTTCGAGTTAATTGATGATAAAAGAGATAATGAAGGAATGACTTAGAGAAAAAAGAGATAAAGATCAAGAAATCAAAATTCGATCAAGTTGAACAGCGTCGAGTCCCGCCCGAGTGGACGGGCGTTTGATAAAGCTGCACGGGCGCTCGTGGTGTGCGTTTTTGATACAGAGAGTTTGGACGTCGTCTGAACGGGCATCTGAAGCAGTCTAGGTTTGTCTGGACGGGCGTTCACAAGAGCGGACGAGCGTCCGTCGGCCGACTTAGTGAAACCGACTTCAAAATCTATATATAGCAGCTGTTTTCTCCACCTATGTGATACAATATACACATTATTCGAAACCCTAAACCTAGGGGTGGCTTTAGGCTGCGTTTTCTTCCCTTTTATTCCAGTTTTATGCACTTTAGATCTAGATTAAATTAGTTACTTTTTATGCACTGTTTCTGCGAATTTGAGTTGCTGAGGATGTTCAGAAGCTAAAAGCTTCATCAAACGAGTATTGTGAAGCCATCCAACGATTGTTTATTTCGTTTTCATCGATTATACTGTGAGTTTTTATTAAAGGTTGTTTCTTTATTCATGTTTATTATGTGTAATTGCTTTTATATCGGAAGATTTGCATGTGTTGATTGTTTATTGTTGATGGAAATCTCTATAAACCTTAGATCACCATGAATAGGAATAGTATTTGAATCTATCTTAACGGAAGTTAATAGGTTTAATTGCTAGATTATAAACAAAAAGTTTACACATTTTGTTAGAAAACGCGCTAATCTTGCATTGGAAGATAATGGATTAATAGATGAACTTTCTAAGGAATTAGGGTTCATATTTAGATGAGGTGAATCATAACTTAGATAAAAACCACAATATAATCGAGATAGGAAATCAATGCTTGTTGGATAGGTGGATCAATCCTCGTTTGGTTCGTTAAACATTAAATTTAAATCCTTAAAACTTGAATTTGTTTAGTTAGTTTACTTTTATTTGCATCTTAGATTAGTTTAGTTAAAGGTTCGCAACCCGTATTCTTCCTAGCTTTGGATTATATCCTCTCGCTCTAGTTTTGTTTTCGGTTTTGTTCTATTTTATTTCTTTGTTTAGTTTAGTTTCGTGACATAGTTTAGGTTAGACAAAAACTAGGGTTAGCAATCGCCAGTTCCCCGTAAGATCGACCCGGCATTAACCACTATTACTACGATCCTTATACTTGAGGTTAACCGGATTATTACTTGTTTGTTTTGTGTTAATTAAATCCGTGGACACTTCTTCAACAACTTTAGGTTCCATTTGAGATAGAAAACAAGTAAACATAGCTTCCAGTTGTCTTCTAGTCTTCACACCTTGCTGTACATTGCCAATAACCTGTTCAGCAGGGTGATTCCTTAACCATTGTGGATTCTGGTTATTTTGATTATCAGGAACCTCATCTTCAGTAGGGTCTGCTGTAGCTTCTTCTACAGGGGGTTCAGAGATCTTTGAACCTGCCCGCTTGTTGCATCAATAACATTTCAGCAGAGGTGTTCAGCAGGCGATGATTTAAACTTTTAAGTCATTGAATCTTTCCAAAACTTCAACACAATCTGGATCAGTGACTTGTTGATTCTCAGCAGGTTCACAGTCTTCATCTTCCATACCAGTGAACTTAGGTTCATCAAACACAACATGGATTGTTTCTTCATGTTTCAGTGACCTCTTGTTCAGCACCCTAAATGCCTTGCTGACTGAAGAATATCCCAAGAAAATTCCTTCATCTGACTTTGGTTGGAAAGTTTTTAGATGAACCTTGTGATTTAGGATAAAACACTTACTTCCAAATGGATGGAAATAAGATATGTTTGGTTTCCTTCCATTCCAAATCTCATAAGGTGTCTTCAGCAGCTTCTTGTTCACTGATGTTCTGTTTTGTGTATAGCATGCTGTATTGATTGCTTCAGCCCAATATCTTTCAGGTAGCAATGCCTCACAAATCATTGTCCTTCCTGCTTCCTTTAAAGTTCAATTTCTTCTTTCAAAGAACCCAATTTTCTTTGAGGTGTACCAAAGCAAGACAAGTTGATGTAGTACACCATTACATTCTGATATTCTCTTATAACTTTATTAAGAAATTCAGTACCCTGATCTGATCTTATCTTTATTACTGTTAAACTTTTCTCATTCTGTAATCTCTTCAAAAGATTAGGCATGCTTTTGAGTGTTTCACTTTTCTTGTTCATAAATATCACCCAAGTGTACCTTGAATAATCATCCACAACCACTAAAGTGTACTTCTTTCCTGTTACACTTGTTGGAGTTATTGGTCCAAAAAGATCCATATGCAAAAGCTCCAACACTCTGTTAGTTGATTGTTTAGTCTTTGACTTGAAACTTGACTTTATTTGTTTACCCTGCTGACATGCATCACATATAGCATCCTTCTTGAATGTGATCTCAGGTAAACCAATCACCAGCTTCTTCTTCACCAACTGATTGATATCATCAAAGTTCAAGTGATTCAACTTCTTGTGCCATAACCAATTGAGTTCAGACTTGGTATGCACAATCAGCAGCGAGTTTGGGAATCGCAGAGACCAATCCACAACATACATGTTTTGTTGTCTTCTACCGCAAGTACAACTTGATCACCTCTTTCACTAATGACAATACAGTTGTTTTTGTCAAAAGTGACCTTGTATCCCATATCACAAAATTGTCCGATGCTCGGCAAGTTGTAGTCCGATCCTTCCACATATGCAACATTCTTGATTGTAAGTCCATTTCGACAAGTGTGCCATATCCTCTTGTATATCGGTGTATTCTTGTTGCCAAAATTCACCCTTGGACCATCTTTTGCCACAAAGTTTGTTAAATAAATTGCTTATTCTTTGTCATGTGTCTGGAACATCCTTTGTCAAAGTACCGGCACACCAACAAAACAAAGTTAATGCATTTTAGGTACCCAAACCTGTTTGGGTCCATAGTGGTCAGTGGTAAGCATGACTTTTGGTAAGTTTCCATAAGGTCTTCTCCTAAAAGTGTCATACTTTGGTTCATACATGTATTCCACACATCCATAGGTTCTAACAGTAGGTTGTGTAGGATTCACATATGTTTTCTAGCCTTTTGGTTTATAATGCTGTTTAAAGTGATTCTTGGTGTTAGAAGCATTAGTATAACCATTTGTTTGCTGTCTGTTAGGAACAGCCCTGTAATATGGAGTCTGCTAAGGTCTTGTGTAAGTCCTCTGCTGATCCTATTGCCTAGGTTTTACCCTAGTAGCATGGTTATACTTACTGTTTCTAGCATTAGATGCAGGAATATTCCAATCATCATCAGTAGGGAACAATCTACCATTCCCCCTGAGATAAGTATCCCTTGAATGATTAACATTTTTGGGTTTAGGATTCTTATCCTTGGAATATTTCTGTCTCTTACCCTTCTGTGGTCCAGCAGACTTAGCAAAGCCCAGTCTGCTATCAAGAGCTTAGAAGGCACTGTGATCCTATTTTTAGATTTATTCTTTTTATTAGAGTGTTGACTTCTTTGACTTTGATTTTGCTTCCTTGAAGCATTCTCATTGGATTTTCTCGCCTCAAAGAACCTTATTGGGAGTTGGGTCTCAGTGCGGTACAAACTTAGGACCAATTCGGTACTAGGTTCGATGACCTTCTTGGATCCACTCTTGTCGATTGTTGAGTTCCGAATCCAAGCCTGTTTCTATCCCATAAGGCTTTCCTAATTTGTATGCAAGATTGGAACAAGATGGTTGCCAGATTCAGAGGTCGTTGGATGTTCAAAGCAGACTTATCACGATTCTGCCCAACATCTTTTCCTTACCTTTGAGAACCCTTAATTCAGCTTTCAATCTTCCAACTTCCAATTCAAGAGCTTCTTTTTCAACCTTCACAATCTCATAACCAGATTGTATTATCCTCGATTGATTAAGGATGGCATCCAAAGTCTCATTGTTGTCAGAATTTCTAGGATTTGAACCACAAGTTGATTCACAATCACTTCCAGCAGGAGTATTGATAGATACAGTGTTGTATACCTCCTCGGTTTCATCCATATTGGCCATCAAAGCATAATCTTCCATATCAAGAACTGGTGATGTGTCATCCGATTCATTTCTTTCGATTCCACTTCATACCCTCGATTCATCTTCAAAGAACCATAGCCTTCTTGCCATGTCTTCTTTGTTGACTCTTGGTCTTGATGAGGTCGGACAATCAGTCTAAAATGTCGGGATTTTTGCGGTTGAAGCAAAGATAATCGAGTTCCTTGCCTTGTTTTAACTCGGGGATATCGGAGTTTGAAGTGTCCTGGTTTTTTGCAATGAAAGCACAGATAGTCATTATCTTTCTTTGATTCTTCTTTCCTTCTTTCAGTGAGACCTTTTGTGAAATTTCTTGAAGGGCCTTTCCGTCTCTTCATCATCCCGATTTTCTTGCTCAAGTAGGGCAATCTGCTCATGCATCTCATCCAGCAGATCATCCTGTCCTCCTGATGTTTCTTCTTGATGTGAAGCAGCCAATGCAGTGGTCTTTGGCTCTTCCTTTTCAGTCTCAGGTACAAGCTTTTTGCTAAATTCATAAGCCTTGAGATCTGAAAACAACTTGAAGGTGTCTTCTTCATGCTGCTTTCTCATTTCTTCTATTGCAGTCACCTTCATTTTCCAGGTAGAGCCTCTAAGATTTTGGTGTTTATTTCTTCTTTTGAATAACTTACACTCAAGCAGGTAAGTTCATCCAGATTGCATTGAATCTTGATTCCATTTGCTCAATGGTTTCATTTGGCAAAGATCTTGAACTTTTGGAACCTCTTTCCGGCCACACTGATTTTATTCTTCTTTATTGCATCAGTGCCTTCACAGATCAAATGTATCTTGTCCCAAAGTTCCTTTGCAGTTTTGCAATCTTTAACCTTCATGTACATATTGCTATCCAAAGTTCTATAAATGATATCAATAGCAATGTTGTTGAGGTTTGCTCTTTTTCTCATCTTCTCGCATTCCATTCTCTTTTGGTTTAGGAATGTACTCGGTTGTATCACCCAATCGTTATTGCCTTGGTAATCTCCAGGTGGTCCATCATTAGTACATCCATCATCTCATCATGAGTTGCGCAAGGTAAGCCTGCATTCGACGCTTATACTCATCAAATCTATAAAGAGAACACATCAAAGATAGTTCTAGCATCTTTGTGTGTTATCCATGATGCAAGTCTTTGAAAATCAATAACTTGAAAGAAAGTTTCAAAGAATTTTCACAAGCACAACAAGTAGGATTACTTGAGCGTATAACCGCTCGATACCAATTGTTGGTCCCTTGAAAGGCTTTGGTTAAGTTTAGGGGTGAATAAACTTAACACTTAAAACTTTGGAGTTAACAAATTCTGCAACTTCACTGCGACGATACTTGAAGAGTCTCTTTGAGACTTCGAGAGCACTGCTAATGAACAATAGAGTTCATGAAAGTTGAGTTTCTTTGAATTTGTGCAAATGAATTATATAAAAAATTAAGCCTTAATATTTGTTGTTAAATATGATACTAAGTATTAAATACTCAAGAGTGCAAGTGTGTGATTTCGGTTGCTAGATTCGAGAGGTTGATGTGTAAAATAAACTAAGTGCGTAAAGTAAATCTTTGAAAGTAAATAGGCAAATTTTATAGTGGTTCCAGGTGGTGTAATCCTGTCAGCCCACTCTTCTCCTGTGATGTTGGAGGAAATTCACTAGAGATCTTTGATGTAGCTTATACAAATTTTCCTAAGGTTGCTTGTTCTTCACCAATGACTATGGCTTCACAAGCTGGCGGGAGCAGGTAGGATTGTTGCTCCTAAGTCTTCCACTTTGGTCCTTGAAGGGTAGGATTGCCTCTTCACCAGCTCCACCACAAACAACAGATCTTTCACACCCAACAGATGCTTTATTGTCTTCAAGCGAGTTCTTTATAAAATAAAGATTGAATCAAATAAATGATTACATTGTGCGAGCTTGATTAGGATGATATAATCGCAGAACTTATGTGCTTCAAGTGTGAATGCTTGATGTAGCTTGAATGTAGAAAACACTTGAAGAATTTCTCTCGAATCAAGAGCTTTAAGTTGAGAGGTTCGAGTAGGGTGTTTTTATTTCGGTAATATCTCTTCAAAGTTTGTTAATTTTCATCTTCTTGTTTCTGAGTTGAAGGTCCTCTATTTATAGGTAGGAATGCATGTGACTTGTATTTGAAATTCAAATGTAACCGTTCCTTGTTTTTGTCCCATCTGATTTGCATTCTGTCACTATTCATAGGACTGACACTGTCAGAATTCCTTTTTGACAGTGCAGTCTGTCCACCCTTTGACTTGTATCCATTGGATAATAATCTGAGCCATCCCAACGTCTTTTTGATCTCAGCTTTTGATTTGTTTGATAAATCAGAAGTAGTTGGCTGTCCTTATCCATGTAATCTTCCAATATAATCTTGATTTAATCGAGGTATTATATCGGCGAGTTCATCAAGATATCTTTGAGATACCTATCATCATTGAACTCAGTTCTTTGTGTATAAAATACAATGCAGCTGACTTCTTTTATCTAACTTTTATTTGTGAAGTTAGATTACACCTTTTTGAATTATAACCAAGTTCCAAACATCATCCAACTTATGGAACTTAGACCTTGTACACAAGGTATATGCAGTCAGTTTAGGTCATCACAGACTTGCCTAAATTCTGATTCCATAACCTTGACTTAAATTACTAAGTTTGATCCCTTAGCCATCAGAATCGCGAGTTTGAACCCTCAGCCTTCAGTCTTCAGCAGGTTCCTGACTAGTCTACTGACCTATCTACCCTACTGATATTGACTAGTCTGCTGATATCAATCAGCAGCCCTTTACAGTGCTTGTTTAATCAAACCTATTTATGAATCAAACTCTAATAAGCATATACATTTGATCTAGACATCTTTTTGCCTTTGCACTATAACAGCTAGTCTGGCACTTATCATCAAAACTAAGAAATAAGTCCAACAAGTTGTACAAAAGCAAGGAGAATTGAAGATCAACAGAGTAAATCTATCAGCAGGCTGCTGAGGCCTCTTTGTCAGCAGGCTGCTGAGCCAAGTCTACTGATGACAAGGCTGCTGAGATATACGTTACTCAGTCAAACTTAAATAAAAGTCAAAAAGCAAATAACCGGGATATCTACCTCATCTTTATAACCGCAGTTATAATATCCAACGGTTACAACTCGTCATGGGAGAGTTAATGAGACATGTGGCAAGATCGCATTAATTCCAACATTAATCGTGGTTAATGCTACAGTACGTGTACAGTACGGTTATGACAGTTTCCAACCACTTGCCTCTATATATTTGCAGATACACACATCAAAGATACTTACATATTTCAGATTGATTTTCTTTGAGAATATACAGTGTGAACACAGTTTCTCTATCTTTATTCTTCATTTTTTCAATCAAAAATGGCGGATAAAAGTGATGTTCAGATTGGAACAAGTCAAAGTGTGAGAGGTTATGTTATTGACTGTCACACTACTGAACTGGCTATCAACATAGGAAGACGAATCAGAAGGATTGATGGTCTTGAAAATGTTATCAACAGGAGATTGGAAAGAATTTCCTATGTCAACGTTCTGGAATTTTGGAGGAACATAGTTACACATGAAGGGAGAGAGGCCTTCACTACAACTGTAAATGGCCAGAAGATTGAAATTTCCTCAGATCTACTGAGAGAAGTTTTTCACTTTGGACCTGGAAATGGTGTACCTACCAATCCAGAGGCAATGAACCTGCCCAGAGTAAAGTTTATGGATGCAATAAAGACTGAGGAGTCAGTGCCATCATCAGTAAGCATCAATGTGAGATATATTGGTTATGAATATAATCTGCTGAGCAAGATTATAGCCAAAAATATCTTGGGATTCAGTGGAAGTCTAGATACACTGTCTGGATCAAAGATAGATCTACTGATCATTATCTGCAGAAATTTAAAGTTTGATTGGGCTGGATTCTTTATACACTATATGAAGAAGATGTTACACTTGCATACGCCAACTTCAGTTTTGCAGCCAAGTAATCCCACTGATTTCTATGGGCTGAAGACATTGCAAAGACATTCAAACTCTACGTCTGGTTTCTGCTTCTTAATCCAATAAGAACTCTTACTTCTGTTAAATCTACGAAAAACAGAACAAACTTTAGCCAACCTTTCCAACAATAGATGCGGATTCCCCTGCCCCTGAAACACCGCCCCGTGACATACAATACAATCCCCTTTCTCTATTAACCCCTTTAATAGTTCCAATTGTGACGAGATCCAATGATCTATGCACATCGCTCTGAATCCTTCCCAAATCAGAAGATATTCGTCCACATCGTAAATACGTGAGACCATTTAAAATAGTAAGTATATTTAATATACTTAAAAATACAAAAACTAATATCCAATAATTGTAACTTACACAGATTTCCTCCGTGTAATTACATAATGAACCAATAATATTATTTTATAAACAATGTTTTCTTGCGCTATATATATACACACACACACATATATGCATATATATATATATATATATATATATATATATATATATATATATATATATATATATGTTTATTACTTACAATTTAAACATTTTATTTTTATTATTTACAGTTTAGTCCCTATATTTTTATTATTTACAAACACATCCCCGTATCCGTATCACGTATCTACGTATCCCGTATCCGCGTATCCCGTATCCACATATCCTTATCCGTGCATCAAAACACATGCTCATACTTGTTTAATCTGTGCATTGAATCATTTGCATTGTGCATGTACGGTTTTATATCGCATTGGTTCCCAATGGAGCCGGACGGCTAAAAGCGCCGGATCGTTGGTGGCGGAATGCAACAACAAATTAGAACTCATGCGGTTCATTATAGGAATGCGACGTACCCTTGATATATGACCTTCAGATAGGGCTTTGTGCATACAGTGATATTCAGTAATATACAGTGATACAGTGATTTACAGTAAAAAAACCAAAGCCCTACAGTGATATTCAGTAATATACAGTGATACAGTGATATATAGTAAAATACAATGATACAGATACAATCATATAATATAGAGATACATGTATGCATTTGAATAATTTAATTACCGATAAATATAAATAGATAGAAATTGATGGATATAGTTTTTGTTGCATTCCTCTTCTACTTTTCTTTATCATATTAACGCTTATACTCACTACTGAGCTAAATGTAGCTCACCCCTATTTCTTTTCATCCCCTTGTCCCATGAAGTTATGCAGGAAGGAGATGATCTTCAAGAGTCTGAAAAACAGTTCTAGGTCGAAGGTTGCGGTTGAATCTTACTTGTTACCAGTTTTCCTTTAATGTCTTTGAGTTGGAATAAGGCCGGTGTGCCAAGAACTAGTAGTGATTGCTTTTCTTTCCTTCTGTTGAGATAGTAGTGTGGTTTGGATATCTTTTTATTTGGATTCTAGTAATGCCGCAGTTGTGGATTCGGATTGTTACAGAATTTCCATAGTTGCTTTCTTTGTGTGTATGTGTTGATCACCCATGCTTATGACGGGATTTTTCTATCGTGTTTGTTACCAAGAATGTTTTAGCTTTCTTTTCAGCTTCTGCTCTTTTATCTTTTTTTAGATTTTCCCTTTCTAAATTATAGTCAAAGAGGCTGACGTGTTAAATGAGTTTTCATTTAATGCTTGTCGAATGTCGAACGTCTCGCTTCCCGGTTGTGGGGGCTCGGCTTCCGGGACGGGCCGTTACATTACTCTCCTCAAATCGGTACTTGGGCCTTCTTGTACTACTTATCCTTGTTTCGTGCTCCCATTGTTGTGATCCACATCTTAGAGCAAATTCGAGCCCGGTTTTTCTAGGGAGGGGTTGGCGATGAGCGTAAAATTTCTTGGATCAAATAATTAAGTATCAGTTTCTTTGTTTGTAAAAAAAATGTTAATAATTAAGTACCAGTAGCAACAGTTTGCATTTCAGGAATGGATCAATCAAGGGAAATTTTATACTCCCACCATCCCACGTTATGTGTCCATGTTTCATTTTTAGGATGTCCCAAAATGCTGATCATGTTTGACATATTAGGACTGAAGTTCCAATTATACCCTTAATAATTTCTTCTAAATTATTCTTAATTAATAAGAGTGAGAATACTCATTATTATTACTACCTTATCAATATCCTAAATTTACTTTGAGAAATAAAAAGACACACAAATATAACAAACCGGAACTACACATATGAAAAAATTGAGTTTGACTTCTCTACATGCTCAACACCGTTGTCTCTAGCTTTTTTTTCCCCTCCATATCATAAAGTTGTGCCTTTTCAATCAATTTGAGAAGATTGAGAGACGAAGTTTCGTCCTATTATAAGTGGAATATATACCACATTTTTTTTTAAAAGGAAATACAACTGAAAATCTTAAATGCTTGCTGATTCAATCGAGAAATTAAAGCTGAGAAGTCACAAAGTCATGTCTGTTAAAAAAACATTGTAAAGGGTAGTTTACATAAATTGTATTAAAAATTAAAAGATTTAACGCATGTAACACATGAACCAAGATTAAATGATAATCTTACTTTTAGTCGTCGTATGATGATAGGTTCTGCCGCTGCAGTTGTAACAACAACCGGCGGTACCACCGCCACCACCACCGGAAGTGAAGGAGGAGGAGGTGATGAGGAAATTAAGTGGGGTAGAAAATTACTTGAAGGGGGAAATTACCATTATGATCATCCTATGCATCCTGGAGAGTCCAGTGGTATTGCTAAGGAGAAATCTATTGAGGCTGCTGGACAAGGATCAACTGAAAAGGCAACTGAGCAACCTGTTGAGGATGGTAAGTCTGTTGAGGGTCAGTAGACTGATGAGCTAGAACAAGAATTGTTTGCTGCTTTCACTGAAGATTTGGAAGCACAGATTGTTGCAGCAACACTTCTTGAAAATGCTATCTTGATGAACATTGCTGAAGATGTTATGGATGAACAGACTAATGTCACTTCTGAGGAATCCACTCAATATCAAGACTGCACTGATAATGACACAGTTTTAGCAAAGACTGCTGGAGTTTTGAGGAAGATTGTTGCTACTGAAAGTGTTCTAGAGGAAAACATGGATATTTTCCAAGTGTTGAAGAGATGGAGGTTTAGTCTATTGAGTTTCAAACAGCACATGAATAAAGGTCGGAACTGGAGGTCCAAAATAATGAGGATCAGACAGTACTAAGACAAAGGTTGGATATTTTGTCGGGATTAGAGGAATCCCCTATCACTTGCATGGAGGTTGCTGAAGATGTTGCCCCTACTGATATAAGTGGAAAAGAAGCTGCTGATGAACCATCTGAAGAGCAACTTCTTGATTATGATTTCAATGATGAGGAATTTCAATTACCTCAAGAAGAAGAAGAAGAAGAACTTGTCAATGAGAAAGTACCTGATGTGGATGTAGAAGGTCCTGAGCCCTATGTATGGGACAAAACAAGAGCAATTGTTGTGAGGGTACCAAGGGCTGATGACAACGTTGAAGAATCTGCTGAGAACCTTGCTGGTAATATGGCTGGTGTTGCTGCTACAATTCCAACATACATTTTGGAAGAGTTAAGATCTTTAAGAGAAGATATCACACAGCTGAGGACTCAATTGAGAAGTAGTGAGCAAAGATTTGATGGTTTGGTAAATCTGGTGGAGAATAGATGAAGGACTACTAAACTTTTTGCATCTAATGTCACCCACTTACAGTTTACCATTAATGACATGCTTAGAGAAATTACTTATGTCAAGCAGGATTCTGCAAAGAGAGATAAATTCATGGTTGATGAGATTTCCGCTTTGCACAAGAAAGTTGATCAGTTAGCTGTGACATCAACCCATGATGTACTTGATCCAAAATTTATAGAAAGAATGAATCTACTGGAGCAAACAATTGAAGGCCAGATTACATCAGTTGATACAAGAACAAAAATAATGGAAGGACAGCTGAATAATCTGGTTATTACACAGGAAGGTGTTTTAGGCCTGATACACCGTTTTATTGATGATGTCAATAAGGGGGAAGAAGGTCAAACAACAGAAGCAAAAGAGGAAGCAAGAGTCTACAACAAGAAGAGGTTTGAGGCTGATATTAATGCTTTTAGAGCCCCTGCACCTGGTAGAGTACAATTGACAGATGATCTGCTGAAGGAGTTTAAGACTGCTTTTGGTGCAAGAAGGAAACCTTACAATGATATGACTTTCATAGAAGGTCTAGAAGCTTTCCTTGCAACCAAACTATGGGACGCAAGGATCAAATCTTTAAGAGCTACAGTAAGAGGAAGTCACAGTGGAAGATCAACTGGAGGTAGAGGACAGACTACTGAGCAAAGATTGAGGAACTTGTCAGCAAATGACTCATTGGAAGAATTTAAGCATTTTTATATGAGACAATGATTCAACTTTCAAAGCATACGGTTGCTCTACCTGAGGCTTGGAAGAGATGGAAGTTGGTACATACCTGGATTGACTTCATTACACTTGAAAATCATTGGATGTTGGTTATGGTCAAGGAAATCAGGGAATATCAACAAGAGAGAGAACAAGATAGAGACAGAAACTAGATCAGCAGACTCATATTCATACTTTTTATCTTTATGTTGATTCTAGTTGTAATAGCTTTGAACAAATTTTGAACTTAATGATATATATGAATGAATTTTTTTTCTTTTTTTTAGTGTTTTTACCTTTTTGCTTTGTTTTTAGGAGGGTATTGGCATCATCACTAAAAAGGGGGAAATTGCTGAACATATTTTAGTTTTAATAACGAGTGTCAGACTAGCTGTTATAGATCAAAGACAAAAAGATGTCTAGATTAAATGTGTAGGTTTATTAGAGTTTGATCCTTGTATAGGTTTGATCAAACAAGCTCTGTAAAGAGGTCACCTGACTTGATCAACAGACCTATCTAGGTCAGTAGAGTATCTAGGTCTGTAGAGTGTCTAGGACCTGCTGATGGTTGAAGGCTGAGGGTTCAAACTCAGTAATGAAGGCTAAGGGATCAAACTTAATATTAAAAGTCAAGGATATAGTATCATAATTTAAGGAAGTCTGTGATGACCTAAACTGATCACATATACCTTGTGTAGAAGGTCTAAGTTCCATATAAAGTAAAGTGATGATTGGGACTTGGTTATACTTAAAATGGTGTACTCTAACTTTATAATAAAAAGTTAGATGAGAAGCAGTCAACTGAGGTGTTCATAAAACACAACAGACTAATAGTCAGATGACCATATGTGGACATCAGCAGACCTATACAACAGGTGTCTGCTGAATGTAAAAGTCAAACTAATCCAAGTTTTTCTAGAAGATTAAATGGATAAGGATGAATTACAGCATTGGATTAATTAGTCAATCAATGACTAAGATGAAAGGAATGTTGTAAGGATTTCAGAGCCATATCAAATGGAATTATCTCATTGGTTGACAGACTGGACTGTCAGAAGGACACCAACAGTGTCAGTAAAATACATTAGAGAATTTTAGGAATATTCAGACAATCCTGTAACGGTTGTATCTGAAATTCAAATTCAAATCACAGGATCTACACCTATAAATAGAGGACTCTTGTTTCAGATTACAACAATAAGAATACACACGAAGCAACTAAGTTTATGAGCAAGAAATTGATCAAAGTGCAATCTTACCCTGTTGATACTATCTGAGCTTTTAACTTACTGATCAAGAATTGTCATCTAGTGTTTCTGCAATCAAGTATTATCCAGTTTACACACTTATAGATCCTAAGTTGCTGATCTTATCATCCTGATCAAAAGCTTGCTGAAAGCTGAATCACTTTCTTGATTCAACCCCTTCTTTTTCAAGAAGAAACTGAAGGCAGAGAAGCACTGCTGAAGTGTCAAGGACTGTTGTATTTTGTGGTGAAGCTGGTGAAGAGGCAATCCTACCCTTCAAGGACCAGTGGAATACATAGGAGCAGCAATCCTACCTGCTCCCCGATGAGTGCTTGGTGCTCCTAGACCAAGCGCGGTGCCCTTGAATGCATTATGTAACAAACTATGAAACTCACAACGTGAAATTATAAGCATGAAGCACTACAAGAAAACTGGTTTAAAGGGACAACCTTTAAAGGGACGACAACGTTGTCCCTTTAAATAGCTTTATTGCGACGACAAAGTCGTCCCTGTTAATGAATTCAACAATAGTCAAAGTTTTGGGAGCATTTTTTGGAGGGAAACTTTAACGGGACGACAATGTCGTCCCAATAAATAAAATATTGACCCCACCGTGCCAGCTTGGATTTCCACGTGGACATGACTATTTAGAGGTACAACATTATCGTCCCATTAAACAATTTGTTATAATACGTTGTGTTAATATAAAAGAAATTATAAAATTTGGGTTTGTTGGGACGATAGTTGTCGTCCCTTTAAAGGAAATTTAAATTTTTTTATGTAAAACGTTGTGTTAATAAATATGATTCAGTTTTTTTATAAAATTCTCGTTTAAAGGGACGACATTGTCGTCCCATTAAACATTTTCCAGAAAATAAAATGTTATATACCAGAAATTATAAAATTTGGGTTTGTAGGGACGACAATTGTCGTCCCTTTAGAGGTAATTAATTTTTTTTAATATAAAACGTTGTGTTGATAAATAAGATTCAGTTTTTTTATTAAAAAACATTGCGTTAAAATATAAAATTTCATAATTTTTTATAAAAATTGCTTTATCGAACGGAAATATAAGTGATTCTGATAATACTCTCTACTATCGATTGTCAGTTCATTATCGAGGGATTCATTTGAATCTCGGGGTTCGTTAATGAGCGATTGATCTAAATCCTGAGATCCGATATCGATTAAGCAATTTGAAGCCGATATCTTTCTTTGTAAATTAAAGTGATAGTACTCTCTACTATAGATCGTCAGTTCGTTAGCGAACGATTGATTTGAATCTCGGGGTTTGTTACCGAGCGATTGATCTCAATCCCGAGATCCGTTATCGATTAAGCGATATCAAACCGATATCTTTCCTTACAGATCATTCTGATAGTACTATCTACTATGGCTCGATCGATCGTTATCGAGGGAATGAGTTAGATCGTTATCGGTAAGGAGAGATCGATTTGAATCTCGGGGTTCGTTATCGAGTGAATGAGTTACATCGTTATCGATCATTGTGATAGTAGTATCTGCTATGGCTCTATCTATCGTTATCAAGCGAATGAGTTAAGAGTCGGGATTCGTTATTGAATGATCAATTTGAATTTTGAGGTTCGTTATCGAGCGATCGATTTGAATCTAAGGGTTCATTATCAAGTGAATGAGTTACATCGTTATCGATCATTGTGATAGTACTATCTAGCTACTATGTCTTGATGGATCATTATCGAGCGAAGAGTTAAGAGTCGGGGATCGTTATTAAGAGATCGATTTGAATCTCGGGGTTTGTTATCGAGAAAATGAGTTAGATCGTTATCGATTATTGTGATAGTAGTATCTACTATGGCTCAATCGATCATTATCGAGCGAATGAGTTAAGAGTCAGGGTTCGTTATTGAACGATCAATTTGAATTTCGAGGTTCGTTATCGAGCGATCGATTTGAATCTAAGGGTTCGTTATCAAGCGAATGAGTTACATTTTTATCGATCATTGTGATAGTATTATTTACTATGTCTTGATGGATCGTTATCGAGCGAAGGAGTTAAGAGTCGGGGTTCGTTATTGAACGATCAATCTGAATTTCGAGGTTCGTTATCGAGCGATCGATTTGAATCTAAGGGTTCATTATCGAGCGATTGAGTTACATCGTTATCGATCATGGTGATAGTACTATCTACTATGTCTCGATGGATCGTTATCGAGTGAAGGAGTTAAGAGTCGGGGATCGTTATTAAGAGATCGATTTGAATCTCGGGGTTCGTTATCGAGCGAGTGAGTTAGATCGTTATCGATCATTTTGATAGTAGTATCTACTATGGCTCAATCGATGAAATGCTTGACATTCAATACTGCTTTGAGAGAGAAGATTCAGTGGTATATCTTGCAAAACTGTCATGAGATCGATGAATACCTCATGTAAGTGAGCAATCTAAACTTAATTCTTTTGTTTTTTTATAATTCCATTAAAGCTAACTAGTCTTCTACACATGGAGCAGTGAACATCGTACAAAACTGTCAAGTTATTGCACGAAACAGAACCTGGACAATGTGCACCGTCAAGAATTTCCTGATTGGTTTAATTCGAAGGTAAAAAATAAAGCTTGATACACTTATTGTGCACTTTTATGAGCATTACATAAATACTTATGTATGGTACATTATGCAGATGATTGTATTGAGTAAACAGAACCCATCAGACAGGAATGACCAATTGTAAGCACTTTCCACCGGATCTTTTTCAACTGTCAAATCCTATCAAAGTTGTGTGATGAACGGTGTCAGATTCAATGCACAAAAATGGGATCGCACACGCACAACTCAAAACAGTGGGGTTGCTGTCAAAGGGACTGAAGGCACTACATGGTATGGAGTCTTAGAAGACATATATGTCGTAAGCTATCCAAATCATAACACTGTTGTTCTTTTCAAATCTACATGGTTCGATACTAGTACGGCTAAGAAGGGTGTCTGTGTATATAAGAATACAACAAGTATACGCATTACAAACACCTGGTACGAAGAGGAGCCATTCATTCTCGCTTCACAAGCAGAACAAGTGTTCTACATAAATGATTTGTATAACGGATGTGACTGGAAAGTTGTTGAGCATTTTCAACACCGTCATATCGTAGGCACACCAAATATTAATGCTGATGTGGTTGTTGTTGATTTGGTAATCGACGAAACAATCCATGGAAATTTCCAACTTGTTGTTGAACTGCCACCGATGGAACCGTTATACATGAGTGCAAATGATGTAGAAACACATGTTGATCAAAACGATCTTGCTTCAATAGATGAAAACGATCTCGATCAAAATGAAAAGGATGGCAGTTACGAGTATACTTCAACAAATTCCGATGATGATAATAACTGTGTAGATGATGACATATGCGACTCGATCCCACCAAACTATGCAAGTGATGATGAATGATGCTATAAATCTAATATTCTTTTAGTAAGTTCATTCAAATATACTTGAATTTTAAAATTATATAATAGTAGTGCTTTACTTATACTACATCAACATATATGTGTTCTTTATATCAATTTTTTATTATATTCAAATACTTGATCATATAGGTGAATGGCTTGCGCAGGA
Source organism: Gentiana macrophylla (assembly GCA_026214975.1). Classification (NCBI taxonomy): domain Eukaryota; kingdom Viridiplantae; phylum Streptophyta; class Magnoliopsida; order Gentianales; family Gentianaceae; genus Gentiana; species Gentiana macrophylla. The sequence continues at coordinate 83,769,362 of CM047813.1, read as the reverse complement.
TCGGCAGGTGGTTCTCAACCACCGCACGAGCATCCATTTAGGCTACCGGGCCAATGCGAGGACGGTAATTAATTAACTTTCATTTTTTTGTCTAGTATGATTATTCTTATTTCGTTGAATTAACATTGACACCGATACTACAGATCATATAGAAGATAATGAGGAAATGATACCACCACCACCATCCCCGAAAAAGAAGCAGGGTGAACGTGGACCTGCAAAAGGTTTCAGCGTCCAAGCCCTCAAGAGAAAGTTAGGGGGCTTGATTCCTCTTATATGGGATCCTAGATTTCCCAAAGTTCAGAAGGTATTGGGAAAATACATGAAGGATTTTGAGTCCGAGACAGGGAAAGTTGTGAGGTCCCATGTTCCCTGTTGCGTCCCGACCTGGCAAAAGGTGGACAACCGACTTAAACAGTTAATTTGGGAAGAACTTCGGGTACTTAGCTAATCAAATTGTTAACACTTTCAAATTTTAAGTTTTCATTATATTAATTTAGATACCAATCGTTTCATTTCTTGTGTTTTCAGGCATCGTTAGAACCCCTTGAGCCTATTCACCATGATGCCGTGCTGAAAAACGCCGGTACTTTATTCAGAAAATAGAAGACTAGACTAAGGGAGGAGGTAGATGAACACAACAACAAGGGGTTGCCAGGGCCTTGTCCCCGACCCAGGGATGTGTTTTCACCACAACAATGGGAAGCGTATCTCCGCTACCTTAGTAGCGATGCTTTTAAGGTAAAGCTTTTATTCCATTACATGTGTTACGTAGTTTCGATTATTATTATGAGTTACTGCTTATATATAATACACTACCATTTTTTTGCAGAAAAGATCTGATCAGAATAAGAAGAATCGCGCCAGGATTAATTATGTAGGCCGCCAAGGACGAACGCCTATGGCCGTAGTTCGATGGGATAGGTTAAGAAGGGTAAGTATTAGGAAAAAAATCCCTATCACTTCATTTTTTTGAATTTTCATAACTAATACTTTTGTTTTTTCAAGGGTAATGTGAGTCTGAGTGAAATCCTACAGGGCAAGATCCTATCCATGTATGGGCGAGCAAGCATAAGAATGCTAACGCTCATTTCTCAACAGTGATGCGGAGGCTGCTTACGTAAGTGATATACGTTGTATATATTTCAATTCAATACGTTCACATTTTCCTTTTCCTTATCTTAACCGCCAATGATATATGTTGTGTTTAGAGGAGGCTGGAGGAATGGCGTGCTATGATTGCACCAGGTTGACCGATGACTTTTGAAGAAGAGGAGGCAATCTTTCAGGGCGCCTTAAGAACTAGGCGAGATTATTTGATTGGCCTTGGCCCTATGCAATCTTCCGTATCCAATTCATCACAATCGTCCCAGTCTTCAGCATCATCATCTTCTTACCACCAAGAATGCAATATGCAGATTGACCAACTTAGAAAGTCTCATGATCGGTTGGTGAAGTTAACCAAAAAACAGACGAAGAGAAACAAAAAACAAGGGGTTCTTCTCAAATTGTTGCTGAATAATCTTAAGGATAAGCAACCGGATATGCAACTAGAGGTTAGCTCATCATCTTCCGATGCAGATGAAGATGATTCTGAAGATGATTCTCAAGTTGATCTTGACGATGATGCGTAAACATTCTAGAGGAGACTATTGTTACTTTTGGAAACATTGCACAACTTTGTATTTTGCGTAACATTTTTTGTTTATGCATTTTGTTTTGTTATGAATCCCCTCTTATAAACAGTGTTATTGATTTTGGAAAAAACAGGATTGGTTTGATGTAAATAGCATGAAAAGCCATGCGAAAACAAAAAATAAATACTTTAAAAAAAAAATTAAAGGGACGACATGTCGTCCCTTTATATGCATTTCTGGAAATTTTATCTGTTTAAAGGGACGACATGTCGTCCCTATAAATGCAATTCTGGAAATTTTCTATGTTTAAAGGGACGACATATCGTCCAAACAAATATCTTATAAAAATTATTTTGATACAATTTTTTTTTTCAAAAAATATTTGAAGGGACGACATTTTGTCGTCCCTTTACATGTTTTTATATAAAAAATATTGTTTTTTCGTATTGAGTTTTATTATTAAAACTAAATGTAAATTCTTTGAAGGGACGACATTGTCGTCCCAAAAAACATTTTTATAAAAAAATAATTTTTTCCCCATAATAAATTTTTTTATAAAGTAAAATGAACCACGTTTATAGGGACGACATTGTCGTCCCTTCAAAGAATGCCATGTCAGCACGTTGAAATTTCTTAGAAAAGTTCATGCCACGTCAGCATATATTTAAAGGGACGATTTTGTCGTCCCTTTAAATGAGTCAGTTGTTTAAAGGGACAAAGGAGAAGGGACATCTTTATAGGAACGACGTGTCGTCCCTTTAAACATTTTATGGGACGACAATGGCTTTAAATGGACGACAAAATGTCGTCCTTTTAAACCAGTTTTCTTGTAGTGAAGTGCTCCTTAGAAGTTGTGCCAGTTACATAAATATAACATTTAACAATAACGTCATAGCTTTCCTTTATATTACTCGCTGTTTAATAGCTTTTAACTCTTACTAATTACGCTATGTACTTACCCCGTTTACTTGTTTGTTTTTTTAACAACAATTTTTATTAAGGATCAGTTAGATTTGCAGGATGACCTTGAATTTGAGGATGATGAGTGAGCTTGGCAATGCTGGTTTAGGATGTCTTAGGTCAGTTTTATGCCTACCTAAGGGCACTAGTGCCAGTTTTATTTCCTTCATACTACTACATACCTTTATCTATCATTCAACATCTTTTTCAGTTATTCATCCAGTTATATATAGTCATATACAATATAACCTTTTAGCAATAAAAAGTTCTTTTGTTTATTTTATTATTATACTTTAAGTTTATTCGGAGTTTTCAAATGTGCAGATACACAGACCGTAGGGTTTTCTCCCCCTCGTAGGGTTTTTCCCGGCGGCTAGCCGCCACCTCCCCTCCTCCTTTCTTCGACGTCTAGGAGGAGGACCACCATACTTGTCATTCCTTATCTTAAATTTGAATCAACTTCAGAATCTACTTCTTTAAAGACAATAAGTTTCTTGATAATTTTTCATATTGATTCCCTTATCCCACGAAAGGGGCGTTCAAACTATATAATTTTTCGAATCCTTGTTGAATATTGATTGGATACCCGAGCATTCATAGATTCTTGTGATTCCGTTGTATATCGTGTATGTGTATAAATGATCTTCCGTCCTTGACACAAGTATTGGAATTGAATTTCATTTTCTAATAGGCTGTCCAATCATGATCTGATGGATACACATCTAAATAGACTTAATATCACTAGAAAGTAATATTGATCGTAATCAAAGAGAACTAGTAGCAGTGGCTCTTATGTTCTGTTTTTAAAGAAATCCTTCTCTTTTTATTTTATCTTTTTAGGTCCAACAGTGATGATCTTACCAACACAATTGTGCACACCAGAGAAGAGTTGAGATGCTGGGCAAGTCACAAATTTGGGTCCCTGTCCAAAAAAATAGAGAAATTGCATAAAGAGTTGGATCAAATAATTACTAGTTCAATTTATGATGCACAAAAGGAAAAAGAAGTTCAGGCCGAATTGGAGAAAACTTTGAGTATGGAAGAAGAATTTTGGAGAACCAGAGGTAAATCACATTGGCTTGCCTCCATGGATTGAAATACTGCTTTTTTCCACCATAGACAGAATTCGAGACGCCAGCGAAACACTATAACTGAGCTTATGGACAACAATGGAAATGTGACTTCGGATTTAAAAAAGCTCAAGAATTTAGCAACCGATTATTTTGTTGATATCTATCGCACAAATGGCAACCAAATTCCTTCAATGGAATCCCCTGACTTTCATCAACTTGAGGAAGATGCAATAGCTAAATTATCTATACCTTTCACAGCATTTGAGATTAAAAAAGCATTAGCTCAGTTGCCGGGCAAGAAGTCACCAGGGTCAGACGGAATGCATATGCTTTTTTTGCAAAAATACTGGAAATCAATTGGTCAGCAAGTTAGCGAGGTAATTCTATCATGCCTCAACAATGCTAAAGACTTTAACTCTCTCAACAGAACCTATATTGTGCTTGTTCCAAAGAAGAAGAATGCATTAACCATGGCTGAACATCGCCCAATAAGCCTCAGTAATTCTATTTATAAACTTCTCTCGCGTAAGGTGGTTAATCGCATTAAGAAAGTGATGGACACTATAATATCCCACTCCCAATATGCTTTTATTCAAGGAAGACTCATTACTGATAATATTATAGCAGCCTTTGAAGCTTTTCACTCGATGAAAAAGGGTTGCCAGGATGTAATTCACATATGGCTCTGAAGTTGGATATGATGAAGGCTTTTGACCGGGTGGAATGGAATTATTTGGAGCAAGTCATGCAAGCCATGAAATTCCCAGATTTTATCATTGAGGTCATAATGAAGTGTATTAAGTCTGTGTCTTATCATGTTCTCATAAATGGTCACCCTTCTAGGGTGATTAAGCCAACTCGGGGAATTCGACAAGGTGATCCTCTTTCACCCCTACTATTCATTTTGTGTGCAGAGGGATTCTCTGCTATGATAAGACAGGCACATCATCAACACTTATTAAATGACTTAAGTTTCAATAGAGGGACTTTCGAGCTAAATCACCTCTTTTTTGCAGACGATAACATGTTGTTTGTTGAGGCTACTAGCCACTCATGCCATAAAATCACTCGAATCCTTGAAGAGTATGAAAATTTCTATCGGGCCAAAAGGTAAACCTTCAGAAATCATCCATATTTTTTAGTAAGGACATTACTACAGAAGATAGATTGGAATTTTACAGTTTGCTTGGTATGCCTTTTGGTAAAAAGGATGGGAAATATTTGGGACTCCCATTTATCGTGGGAAGATCTAAAAGAGAAATTTTTGGATATATAAAAGATAGAGATGCGAAGCAATTGTCGGGTTGGAAAGAGAAATTCCTATCTTCAGCGGGAAAGGAGATTCTAATTAAAGCAGTTGTCCAGGCTCTTCCCCAGTACATAATGCAATGCTTCCAACTTCCTAAAACTCTGATTGGCTAGATTGAGAAGATGATAAGAGGATTTTTCTAGGGTGAATCGGATGAAGCTAAAAAAATTCATTGGAAATCCTAGTCGGTTTGTTGTAAAAGAAAATATGAAGGGGGTATGGGATTTCGTGATTTAGAGAGTTTCAACAAAACGCTTTTAGCAAAACAAGCGTGGAGAATCCTACAGGACCCTGAAGCTACATCCTCCAAAGTACATAAAGCAAAATATTATCCATCGAAAACTTTTATGTCTGCTTCGCTTACTACATTTCCCTCAACAATCTGGAGAAGCATTATAAGTGGTAGAGAACTTTTAATTCATGGGTTGCGTTGGAGGGTTGGAAAAGGAGATGCCATAAACATAGTGGGAGACCCTTGGTTTCCTTGCTCTCATTTCTTTCAAGCCCACCCCTTGACCGACGAAGCTGCCGACTGGAAGGTTTGCAATCTCATATACTCATCCACTCGATTATGGAAGAAAGATGTGGTGAAAGAATGGTTTAATGTGTATGAAGCTAATTTAATACTAGCCACTCCCCTATCGCCTCAAAACCAGGAGGATAAGCTCATTTGGCACTACACAAAGAATGGTATATACACGGTTCGGTCCGGATACCACTTACACCGTCATCTTTAGACTAGTGAAGAGAATAAAGACATGCCATCCTCTTTAGCGCAAAATAAATTTTGGACCAGGATTTGGCTCATGAAATTAAAACCTCGGATCACCCACTTTGTATGGAAGGTTATACATAATGCTCTCCCAACAGAAATGGGACTTACGAGTCGCGGGCTAGGAAACAGGTTCTGCAAAATCTGCAATGAGCTCCCAGAAACGGCCTGGCACTGTCTTTTTGAATGCGAGATACCGAAGGAAGTGTGGAGGAAGGTCCCAAACGGCATGTTTTGGCAGCAGCTAAAAGTATCCTCCTTCGCTGATTTCATTGATGTCTTACTCGCAAAAGAAGATGAAAACGAGATAACATTCATCATTACTCTTTTATGGATCATATGGAAAACAAGATGTTCATGGGTCTTTGACAAAAAGGATGTTTCTATTTCGTCTCTTATCCTTCGTGCTCATAGCGAAGCAAGTGACTACCTATTGGCTATAATGACACATTCTGCTCAACAGGAATTTCAACCTGCACGTATGACATGGCAACCCCCCTCTTCACAACTTGTTAAATTTAATGTTGATGCTTCTTTCAATGGTACAACGGCTGCAGTTGGAGGGGTCCTTAGAGATTCACATGGTGATATTCTCAATGCTTTTTCAAGGAAGTTGGAAGTTGGTTATGACGTGAACACGGGAGAAGCACTTGCGATTTATCATGCAATTTTCCTAGCTATTACTTGGGGCTTTTTTGATGTTATTTTCGTGGGAGATTCTCTTACTATCATTCAAAAGCTCAACTCGGATGCTCTAGATTTATCATAGGTGGGAAGCATCATCGAAGACTGTCGCAATATGCTTTTGTGTTTTTCATATTTTGAATTCTCTTTTGTAAAATGGTCGGGTAATATCCCCGCTCACCTTTTAGCTAAGAAAGGCCTAAGTTTGGTAGGAAACAAAACTTGGGGATTATCCCCTCCTATGCGTGTAATCTCAGCTTGTTTGATGGATATAGTCTAAAAAAGAAGTTTCTCCCTTCCAAAAAAAAAGAAGAAGAATGAGTGTAAGAATGGACACCATACCTCATTATAATATAAACAGATTTTGAGTTCTACGGAAGGTAATCGATTCGAGTCCAAAGGTACTGTTTTATGTATAGTTTAAACTTTTGATTTTTATGTATTTTGTTCCTATAATAAAAGTCAAAGTAGTTTTCTCCTTGTGAGAAAAACAGATTTTCTTTTATTTGTCTAATATAATAAGAGAAAATCAAATTCTCTATCCGTTACAAATTAAGTTCCATTTTAGCACGTGTTTTTGTCCTAAAATAAATGACTTTATGTTTTCAAAAAATAAATTACTTTAGTAGGAGTAGAAGAAATAATTTCTTATATTCTACCTCCACCCCCCCATCCCCCCCCCCCACACAAAAAAAGGAAAAAAAGTTAAGAGCCGGATAGAGAAAAATAATTCCACAACTGCAAATGAGGGGGGAGCAGAGTGCTGGTTCTGTCCTCCACATTAGGGATAGTCTGGTTCAGAGTGCTGGTGGGGAGCAGTGCTGTTGATGAATAGTTGGAAAGTTGGAAACAAACTGTCTTAGGATTGCTTATGAACATTTTCGGCCTAAGGGTAAGAAAGTCTGGTGGGTTAATGTAGTTTGGAACCACTAGCTACTCCAAAACACTGTTTTATCCTGTGTCTTGCTACTACTGGGAAATTGCCTACTAAAGATATGATGATCTTTTTTGATGCTGACCTGGATTGTAGCCTTTGTAACTCTGCTGGTGAGTCTATTGAGCATCTTTTCTTCAAGTGCAGGGTCATTAGCAGAATCTGGGAGGAGATCAGGTCCTGGTTGGGTTTGCGCAGGCAGATGACCAGTATCTCGAGTGCATTGAAGTGGTTGAAGAGGGAGGCCAAAGGTTCAAGTGTGAGATCAAAATCCAGGAAGCTTGTTGTTGCTGCTATTGTCTACTACATTTGGAACCTGAGAAACAAGAAGATCATGGAGGGTTCTAGGATCAACATTGCTATTATGGCCCGGAACATCAAAAAGCACTTCTTTTACATTCTGTATGCTTTGTACCCCCTAGACTGATGTATCCCATGTTTTGTATTTCCTCTTGCATTTGTATGGGATTGGGGATGGTTGGAGCAGTAGCTTTGTTGCTACTTTTCCTTTTTGCATATTAGATAGCTAGCTGGGGTGTTTCCAGGTTTCTTTCTAGCTTTGAAGCTTACCCCCCTGCCTTTTTGTTGGCTATGCAAGCTGGTTTGGAACTACTTGAGGCTATGATGTTGGGAGGTTGTAGGCTGCATTCTGCCTGAATGGCTAAATGCATCCTGGAATCCGCACCATTCTCCATAACCTCAAGTATGTCCCTTTTGGGTTTTGATCTTTTAGGGATTCCTTACATATTTTTCTGTCGGATGTAGATGTGGGAAATCCCTAATATGACCCTGGTTTTGGAGTAGTTGGGATATGCTCTGTTGAGTGCACTAGGTGCATCAATATGACCCCAGTTTTGTTTCTTTTGTTAGGGTGTACTTGTACATACCTTTGGTTAATATAATTTACATTTTAACCAAGAAAATCAAAATTTTTTTCTGTACGTAGGTTTTCTTCATATATTTGTAATTGATCAGATGACACTTATTTTGGAGGGAGAGGGAGAGAATAAGTAATATTAAGATAAGAATTAGTGTAGCAAGTGTTTGAATGTTGCGAACGAGTCAATCATGATATCTAATAAATTTCACTATAGTCAATGACTACCTGATCAATGACACTTGTCAACACACGGTTGAAAATGAGGTGCGATAATATAGGGTGAGGCGAGGTGTGAGAGGTACGGTGGTGAGGTATGCTAAGGTAGGGTGTGGGACGGTGGATGAGGTGAGGTGCGGTGGCGTAGGTTAGGTAGGGTTTGGTTTAGTAGGGTGGGGTGGTGGATGTGGTAGGGTGAGGCGGCCGATCAAATCCAAGTATTGTTGGATCAACTAAAAGAAGTTGTCACTGATATTGATCTTCTGAACATAAACATGCATCGTGACAATCGTTTCTCTTAACCCTTCTCCTACCCATGCAAGACAACGTCGAAACTCCATCATAGGCTGCCACATCCAAAAGTTGACACTCCGTTCAAAATTCTCAAAAAATAATACTTAGTTATTGTCAAGATGGCTAACCGGACAACCAAACTCTTATACCAATTTGTTAGGGATCGAAATCCGATATACGACCCTTAACAACAATAACGAAAAAAAATAACTAACGTAGGAGAAGAAATAAACTAAAGACGAGGCACCAAATATTATGTACGTAATTCGGTCATCTGACCCATGGTCATGGGCTAAAGGAAACAAATATCACTATCGTGAAGAATACAATAACTCTTCTGAAGCTCAGATCATAATAGTCCAAACATTGAGCTACGGTCGATAGGTTCTAGCTACAATGATACATCTTGTAGGTGCATCTAATACAAAAGACTAAATGTCTTATTTATACTAGAGCATAAAGGCCAAATTCAAATAAATAGTAAATGTGGGATTTTAGTCCCGCAAGCTTAACACGACCTCATGTTTCTTATCTTGTTGCAACAGAGACAAAGGTCACAAAAGGAATCCTAACTTAATAACAAGTATTGTCATAAACATCTCATAGAAATATTGGATTTTGAGGCTGCTGCCACAAAACCACCGACAAAAGCCGCAACATTGATGTCAAAACTTCTAAATTTTTTTCAATGTTGCAACAAAAAGAAAAAAAGACACCTAGATTCTTACATTCGGGTTAAAATTCGGTTGGATTTGAAATTCCCAATCGGACACAACGTTTTGTTGAAAAACATGCAATGCCACTACCAATGCCGCGTGCGGTTCCATATTTTCACAAAGCAAAATTTATTTTGACTCCCTTATTGACAATTTATCTAACCCGGATTGTCCTATTGTGACGAGATTTGAGCCATAATGGATCCAATAGTGGATCAATAATATATGTTCAATGTCATCTCCTGGTCTAATATGGTTAACCCAAGTTTCTAAGTCTATTATTTTTCAACTTTAAATCTTAGTGATAGACCTCTTACTTTTTTAACGTGGGATATTACCATTCGTCAGCGTTTTTAGCAATAGATTGATGAGATTACGAAATTTCGTGATGAAATTGCAAAATTACAATTAAAATTTTGTTGTTGGGCTATTGAAAACTAGCCGGCCAACTCTACCAAATTAGTTAATTAGTGTCATGAGGAACAAGACTTGTATATTTGTATTGATTTGTAATTGAAGTGAAGACTTGGTAAAAAGTTAATTGCTATAAATTAACACAGAAAGTAACTGAATAAGTAGCAAATTTCTCAACAAAGGTAGAACTATATCGAAACACTGAAAATGGCCAAGCTTGCTTCTCTCTTGATCTTTGTTCTCATCACTATGTTTGGTGAGTCTCTCTCCTTTTATTTATTCATTTCAGTTCATATATTAAGGTTAGTACCATGTTTTGGTGACGAATTTTAAACTCACAAGAGTACCCTTTAGCGTCGTCACACATTGGCAACAAAAAACGCACTACAAGAAAAACAGTTTTTCGCTACACTATTGTTTGCCATTAAAAAAAAAGTGTTGATATATACTTATTTTTAGCCACATGAGCGTGGCAAAAGAGTCTAACCAAGTGCTATTAGCCACACTTTTAGTGTGTGTGTGGCAAAAACTAGTGTAGCAATAGAGTGTTTTTTTTATAGTGACGTGACAAAAACATTTCATCGTGAAAACCTTTACTGACGAAAATAATACTTTCGCGACGAACATTTTAGTCACGAAAAATATCTTTTTTGGTGGTGCCAATTAATGAGTTCTTTGTTTAAAGGACAACCGATGATGATGGATTCTGCTGCGGCTGCCGCTGCAACAACCGGCCTCGGTACCACAGGAAGTGGAGGACGTAATGAAGAAATTATAATTAGCGACACCCATGGCCTCCGTTTGTCCACAGCTTTTACAATCTTGGATTTACCATATCCGGCTTGCGACGGTGAAGTGTGTTATGGTGATCCAGAAACAGATCAAAAAGGTCAAGACGATTGCGACGAGGTATCCAAAGGTTGCTATTGTGCTACTGGCAGTGGTGTATGCGTTAAGGAATGACTAATAAATAAGCGTTTATTAGTCATGGGGAAATCTTGCTGTGATTTTTCTTGAAAAGGAATGCTTATTTCAAAGTTTAGTATAATCTCAAAAGATTTACTGTTTAATTATATATCCTGTAAAAGCTATACTTACAAAAACTTATGGTCGCTGTCTCGCTGATATGTTGCCTGATAGGTGTAACATATATATATAATAAATTTATCTTACTGTGAATTTGATTGCAGCCTTTAATTTTATCTCATATTGCTGTTTTGTTAATTAATTGAAATGTTTAATTCGACTCATGTAAAATCGTAATTAATTTCCCGCTCTGCCCCGAAACCTGATATAAAAATTTGAGTTCAAAATCGTGAAGGTAGCACCTTAAAAATAAAAAATAAAAATCGCGAAGGGAGCGGACTAAGTAACAGTTGTGAGATTTTGTTTAGAACGTGGGTAATAAGGGTAAGGGTGACTCAATCATAATAATTAAATAAAATGGGAAAGGCGCACAGCGAAAAAAAAATTAATAAATGTGTCGGAAGACAAAAGAATATTTTCGTGATTATAAAGGACAAAAATCGAATTGTTACTTTAAAATCATTACTTCACGTGTTAACGTTTTTTATTACAATTGATTGTTCTTCATATTTACTCTATTCTACATTTATTACTTCATATTTATTCTTTCTTCATAATTATTCTTTTATTCTTATTAAATTACGCTTCTTCTATCCCGATTTTTTGATAATTTTGTCCTTCTGGACAAAAATCTATAAATAAAAATTGTCCATATTACTTTGAAAAAAAAGGTTTAATTTGCGTTTTAATTTTGTTGATACAACATTCTAACTCCTCTCCAACACACATATTCCATGAGTTTTAATAATTAATTTCTCATTCATCCGAAATCTGAATTGAATGATACAAAACCCATCATCAATTACACCGTAAGGAGTATTTAATGATATAAATCAAAGTTTATTAAGAAATAGCGCTAAAGTTGACTGTCAACCCATCACATTGTGTTTTTCTCCGACATCTCAAACATTAAACGCAAATGACACATTAGTCCCACTAATCTTTTTGACTGAAAACACACTATGGATTCTCTACAATACAATCTAAACCTCATAAAAGCACAACTCTACTCTCCCGCATTGGTGAAATAAGGCTATTAATTCACGCGCCGCCCGCCGTCGGGCTCGGCCCGGCTCAGTTGTTAACTACAATGAGAGAATCGAGTATCGGCTTATCATCTCCACTATATAAAAAACCCCTCTGAATGAGAATTAGATATCGAATTCTCTTTTGTTTTCTCCACTACAATAGAGTCTCATATAGTCGTAGTTCTTGAGTCGTCGAAGAGAGGTCGGGACGCTCCGTAAGTTCGCCGGAGCTCGAATTTTTGAAGTGCCTCTAAGTCATCCAATACGTGAAACCGTTGTATCTTGGAAGACAGTTACTTCAATTGTGTGCACGAGACCGAGGCAATTTTCCTTAAGGACATAGTATGTATACTCTCCTCGGTTTGTTTTCTATTCCTCTATTTTTGCATCGTTTGATCTTATTTTGTTCTAATTTATTCTGTAATTTTTACTCGGCTCTTATTTGGGATTACCTATTGGCAAAAATATGAATCGCATTAGCTCCTGGAAGCCGGCAATTGATAGATTCAAAACAAAATTGGCGGGTTGGAAGTGTAAATTTCTATCGATGGGCGGAAGGCTTACGCTCCTCAATTCGGTCATTGGTAGCCTTCCCTTGTACTACTTATCCTTGTTTCATGCTCCTATATATTGTTGTGATCCACACCTTAGATCAAACTCGAGCCCGGTTTTTCCGGGGAGGGGTTGGCGATGAGCGTAAAATTTCTTGGATCTCTCGGTCATCTATTCTAAAACACAAATCACAAGGGGGCTTGGGGGTTGGGGATTCAAAATGTTGTTTTGTTAGGTAAATGGTGGTGGAGATTTAATGCGGAGAAAGGAAGGTTGTGTAGGAGTATTATCCAGTTGCTTTATGGAGATGAGGGTGGGTTCAATTATGAGTCTGTAATGGGTAGAAAGGCAAGGTTTGGTGCAACATTATAAGAAATGTGGATAGAATTGAAAAGAAAGGAGTGAATCTCATTTCATCCCTTAGATGGAGGGTGGGGGATGGAACTAGTGTAAAATTTTCGAGAGACATTTGGGTGGGGGTTAAAGAAAACAAGAATGCACAAACGGAAGCAACTGAAACTGTTTTATTGAATTGATAAAATTGATTATAATGCTTCTCTCTATATATAGGAGAGAATTGAGCAAATTTAAATTAAAAAACAAATACTCTAAAGATAAACTCCTAAAGATAAACAACTGTTCAAATCATAGATAAATCTAAAATTAATTTATCATTTATTTAAAAATAGATTCATCTAAATATAACAACTCTATCATTTTGTTGACATTCATATTTATCTCTTGACTTTATCTTCTAATACCCTCCCCCAAACGTTGATGTGGTTGGAGGCAACATTTGCCTGTCAACGAAGAAGATGATACAACTTTTTGACACCCACGGCTTTTAGCTCTTGGCTCCTGGCTCTTGGCTTTATCCCGTGGCTCTTTCTTTTTTTGTCGAAAAATCTTTTCAATTCCATCTGATGACCGCAACGTTGATTTATCATTTGCAACGTCCGATGAAGGGATATGTCTACATTTCTGAATCTACTGTCTTCATTTTTGAATCTAATTAACCTGATAAAATGGATGCTAAACAAAAGAGGATTGTTGCTATATGGAAAAAAATAATTATTTATTTATAGGTAATACCTAGAAATCTGGACCAAAAATGGCATAGATGTAGCTCGACCTTTCATTTTTTAATTTTTCGTTGGACACAAAATAAAAAAAATAATGACGCTATATTTAAGATCATTTATTCATTTAAATAAAAAAATCTACTAAAAGAAATTATTTAAGGTGTGGAGTGATTTACTGAATAGATCCATAATTAACGGACTTAATTACGGATTATTAAACTATAAAATAAATATTCATATTATCTAACAGATCTAATAAAATCAATATTACGTGCAAATCTAACTCGAACAATGAATAAGAAAATTACGACGCATAAAATAAATGACTAGAGATCAAACCGAGGCGAGTAGATACTCTTTCCATAAGACAAATTGCTCCAGTGTGGTTCCCACGGTAGTAGCAACTACCTCCCATGGTACAACGGCTTACGTCTCGGATTTAGAGGCACTTCAAAAATCCGAGCTCCGGAGAACTACTCGATGTTCCAACTTCTCTTCGACATACCATGACTCAGTGAGTGCAGAATGATTTTTTATATGTAGTAGAGGAGAAAAATCCGATGCATAATTCTCATTCACTGGGGCTCTTTATATAGTGGAGAGGGTGTGTCAATACTCGATTCTTATTGGCCGAATGACACAATATTCTTCTCCCTTAAGAAAAGAAATTAGCCGAACACTTTACACAATTAAATTAGCCGGCCTTATTAGGTCGGTCAAATTTAAATATGTAAAGCCGATTTCGGTTTTTTCTCGTTCACACATATTTTACTCCAACTTTAGGTATTAATTTCTCATTCACCCGACATCCGAATCGATCGATTCAAAAGTCCATCATTATCTACTCCGTGAGTAGAATATAACCGTATAAATAACTCTCTATGATATACATCGGAGCCTACGTTAGAATAGTGTCCTAAACCCAATCGGGTTGGACCGGATCCGACCGGGTCGGATCATTTCTACTATTTCTTTATGTTTATACATAGATTAAATGGCTTTTCTGTTGTCATATATATGTTCTTTTAAAGAACCAATTATGAATTGTTATATGTTAACGTCCTTAGTATTAAACTGTGATAGAGAAACCATGATAGGCGATTATGGTTGATGAGATCTCTAATCACTTTAATAAGTTTGATACTTAAATGTCTCTCTAGCCGATGTACTATTAAACAGGGCATTGATAGTATAAGCAGACTAGCACGTATTAGATGTCTCGCGTCTTAAGCGGCGAGAGATAGATCTAAATCTATCGAAGTGTAGAGACACTTGGGTATGCACGTGGACGTGTATTAGAGAATGCGACGTTAGGACCGACCCACTTACACGGATAAGTGTCACACTATGTGACGGTTGTGTAATTATCCTTTTGACCGAGTCTTCATGGCATCACGGTGTGGATTGTCATGCTTTGACACTATTGAGGTTTCCTCAGCCATGGGGCGATCATGCGGTAGTGATTGGGTATGATCATGAAGCATGCGGAGTATACATGATTGGTTGTCCGGGAATCGCGTATCCTATGATTGGGATCGAATATCCGAAATGGCCTTCTTATAAGGAATGTCTTACTCTCGTGAATCTTTGCAAAGTGGGAGTAAACGAGTTACTTCGAGAGAGCATGATATCCAGATTATAAGATACGGTCGTTGATGTTTTGACACTCGACTAACGACCGTATGGATATTATTACAACGATAGGATTGTAAGTTACACGGTAACTGTTTCACATGAAAGGTAGTAGTCATTGCATTTGACTCTTCCGATGATTGGGGGTCACGGTGTGTTGCTAGACGCTATCCCGTGATTGTTAGGTATGAAGGGCATTTTTGTAATTTGCACTTTGTGTCTACGGCCAACATATTCGGAAGCCTATCGGGTCACACACATAAGAACATCTAGCCGGATTAAAATGTGGTTATAGATGATAACCAAATAAGGAAAGTTTATCTCGAGACTATAAAGGTTATAGTGGTAAATTAATATGGTGGTATTTATTTATTATGAATAAATTAAATACAAGATATTAATAATATTATATTAATTAAAGAATATTCCGGAAGCCAATTTGTTGGTCAAAGGGGCGCCACATTGAAGTGTATAAGATACACTTGGATTGTGCAATTTAATTAATGATATTACCTATTATTAATATTAGATATTAATAAAATAAAATAATATATATATATTGAATGCACATGTGTGTGTACATTGTTTGCAAATTGGATTTGCATGTATGCGCACCATAGTGTTTATATTTGGTATATATTAATAGATTTAATTGTGTAATATATATGTGATATATACACATGTGTAAATTGATTTATGGTAATAAAATAAATATAGTCAATATAAGATATTGACAATATCTTGGAATTATTCAATATAAGATATTGACAAAATCCTAGATTTATTTAATATGAGATATTATAATAAATGAGATAAATCAATCAATTATATTTTCCTTATTTTATTGGGAAAAGGTTTTCTTTCCTTCTCTACTCTGGGGCGCCACTTCTACTATAAATAGGAGGTGCGTGTCAAGCTCTTTTGTACATCATAATTCCAAGAGCTAATAGTTCTTGTGTAAAATAGAGAGCATCTTTTGGAGGGTTGGAGAGAGGGGAAAAGGGCCGGTCTAGCAACCGGAGTTTTCCAATAGCAATCCATGATGGGATTCGGCGGGCTGTTTCGTGTGGACTAGCGGTAGAGGCCGAACACTTGGGCGGCTCTATGCAGTAACTACTCTCCTTAGACGGTCAAAGCGTCGATTTTTTAGATCAACCAAGGTAACCACCGTCTACTAACTCGTTTGTTTATTGCTTAAACGAAGTCGATCTTGGGTCAATAGGAAATAAATTTTTGAATTCCGCTACGTTCCCGCGTAGATTTCCTAACAGTGGTATCAGAGAAAGCTTCGAGCTTAAGCAATAAGCATGTTATTTTGCGTAGTTAATTTTATCGTTTAAATCACGTAATTAAAAGATGAAAGATTTTTGATTTGCAAAATTGATACATGAAAAGAAAAAAAAAAAAAAGAGAGATCGGGTGGTGCTCGGCCGACTGGCGGCGGCACCACCACCGGGCGGCGGGCAAGGCGGGCGGCGGCGGCAAGGCAACTGGCGCCGGCGCAATGGGTTGACCGTCAATCTTTGGCGGATCTCCAAATTTTTGTTTTGTGTATTTTGTGATTCAATATGGTTCATAGTTGTGATTGGTAATTCCTCATTTGTTTAGTTGTGTCATGTGGCTAACCAATGATTCAAATAGTTTGGGTCATTGGGATGCCACATGGCATTAAAATAATAATGGTCTTTCCAAACTTTATTTAGAATAGGCCTAGGCCATTTCCAAATATTTGATTTGGGAAAAGGGCCTAGGCCTAGGCCACTTCCAAAATTTTGATTTTGGAAAGTGGCTAGGCGTAAACCAAAATTATTTGGCCTTTCCAAATATTTGATTTGGAATAGGCCTAGGCCCTTTCCAAATATTTGATTTGTAAAAGGCCTAGGCCTAGGCCACTTCCAAAATTTTGATTTTGGAAAGTGGCCAGACCTAAGCTAAATTTGGTTTAGGAAACCAAAAGGCATCTTTTTGATTACGAATCAAAAAGAAAGAAACAAAAGAGAAATAATTTTAATTTTGATTTATTTTTAGAATAGTTCTAATTAATTAAAATTAAAATTAAAATCGTTTAAAATTAATCGTTAATTTTATTTCGATTAAAATCATTTAATTAATTAAATGTTAATTAGTTAATTGATTGGATAAAATTATTTAATAGATTAAATGTTAATTGATTAATTAAGACGCAAGTAGTTAAATTTTAATTTTATCTTTTTCATAAGATTTTATTGTATGGAATAGATATAGTAGATATAATATGATTATATGGACCCCGATTGATCATGGACTCGACCGATAGGATAGATGTGAATGATTTAATTTTTCTGTTGGTTTAAAAATTGTCCTAGGCCGTTATGAAGAACGTGACCTAGTTTATTTTCTGCATTTATCCCATTCCCGTTGGCTTCCCCCGTGTGCGGCGGGTGTATTTATTTTATTAGATAGAATTAAATGTAACAAGAATGGAGCAGAAGATGGAGACCAAAGAAAGACGAAAATGAAGATCCCATTGGAGAATGGAGCATTAAAGATCCTATTGGCGGTTGCAGCTACCCTTAGATTGTGACCCGCGGTTTCGTCAGTTTGTATTCGAAACCGCACCTAGGAAAAGTCCATGATCATACCGGTTACTTTACGCATTTATTTATTTTGTGCTTGTATTTATTTTATATGATACGATAGATGCATGACTAGGCACGATCTAGATAAATGCGTAGGATGTATGTCTATAGAGATAGATATATTTGATGAGACCGTAATTAAATTAATTAAGAGAATTAATTCGAAATTAATTAAGTGAATTAATTTAAAATTACTCCCACAACAAAAATCGAGTTATAATATGTCTCCCAATATTATAGTGACGGTGAAGAGCCCTTGTTCGGATCCAACTGATCGGCCCACGTCGGGAGTTGACCTACCACGGGTATATCGTCATTATCGAGATATGATCGTTATGAGATCTCATGAATACTTGGGTTACGACTCGACTAAGAATCTTGCGGTGATTGGCCCACGTCAGGACCGTCTGATTTTAGAGACATAAGGTTGACTACCATATAGACGATGTGAATTGTCAAAGAGTTGACTAGTCAAACCACTGGAAGTCGCGTTGGACGCGATTGGAAAGAAGTACCTACCCGTCGAAATTGATCCGGTCGATCGGCCCACGTCGGGGATCGAGTCAACTAGATAGGATTCCAGCCACTAAAGAATTTTGAAAATATTCTTGAAAGTCAATTGGGAGTAGTTGACTAGTGGGAGCAAAATCATAATCCCAAAGACCATATTTGATTTTGCGTATATAGACAACAACACTCTTTTATCTTTATTTTTATGTTGTAGTTTTAGCAAACTTTATATTTATGTTTTATTCTCGATTAGTAAAACCAAATTATGACTGTTAATTTTCAGAAACGTTCTCAAATATGGTTAAGTAATTATAATCCTTTTAAAATAAGCAATGACATGAGCCATCCCGTTATAGTAGTTAGAGACAAGGAGATTACATAATTGATGTAGTGCTCCGAGATTTTAATTATTAATGAAAAACGGAAGCTCATAATATGATTAAATCATTTGAAATAAGTTTCAACGAATTAGTCATATATTGGATACGATCCAAGATGATCATTCAGTCATACGATGACAATTAATTCAAAACGTTGGATAAGAATGACCACTCTAATTTTGGAAAGGTTGTTTTCAAAGTTATAAGATTTAAGTATCGACTTAATTCTATCATTGCTTAAGGTTAATTAAATAGTCAATGTTTTGAATACGATTCAAAAGGTTAAATAAACTATTTAATAAACTTTAGATTTTCTTTATGAAAGGAAGTTGAAAACATAGCTCTTGTGATCTTTCTTAAGTCTTATGAAGACTACAATAAGAAACATTTCTCAAGTGCTTAAAGGATTAAAATGAAAGTTAGGGCATGTGCTTAAATAGAGAACTTATTGAAGTTTCTATTTTAGGCAAGTGAGTTGAGATAAATCTATCTAAGTTCAAGTCAACACTTAGATATATGATATCTTACGAGTGTGATTAAATTAGAAAGGTTAATACAGATATGGAAGGTGAAGCAAACGTTGTAACACTTACCACATTCTGGATCTAGTAAACTGATAAGGGAACTAAATAAATGTTATTATGTTCCGGTTCTTATGATGAATACGTTTTCAGTTATTTGTTAGGATTTAGTAGACACATTCAATTATAAAGAATAAATGTTATTCTGATAAAGTTGGAAGGTCACTGAATCTAACATACTAGATTGTTGTCACTATATAGTTGATATATGTGATGAGATCTCAACTAAATATTTGTATGGCTGTTATCCTTGATATTTGTAGTTGTTCTAGATGTAGTCTCTCTGGAAGGGAAGCGCGTAATTAAACGTCATTCTGATGATGTTGAACCATATGATTATGAATCACGTGGGTTAAACATATCTTATCCAAAGAGGACTAAAATACCCTTTTATGAAAAGGTTATAAATTCTAGAAAAATTGTCTAAAGCCTAAACATACCGATGTTTGTTGGCTTATGACAATTAATGCCACAAATAATTGTTTATTAATCTCTATGACTGTTTTAGAAATAGTTGAATGTACTTATTGAAGTACGACAATTCGGAAAGCCCGAAAAGTTCGAGTAAGCGCGAATATGAGATTGATGAGCTATTTAGGAATTAATCTTCAATTGGATTGAAGTAATTAATACCTGAAGGGTGTTTCAGAAGTCGTCTGAAAAGGAATAAGATTTTCCCTTGAAGGATACCATCTTTGGGATACACAACTAGATTGTGTTCCCAAAATGGAAACAACACTTTATATGATAAAGGTGTGACGCATGCCATGCGAAGTATCCCTTACCCGTTTTTGGGATAGTGCCCTTATACTTAACCCAGTTCCAAAGAATAAAGGTTGAATAAATTCCATATTAGATATGGAAGAAGATAATGTCGAATCTATCTTAACCGATGATTTGAAGTTTTCATAGGCACAGTCAGAAAGGCTTGGAGCCTAGTACGACATATGCAACTTTGTGGAATATCTTAGCAAGTACGCTGGATATCGTTTACTTGTCCGTGGAGCAAAATGTTTGTCTTCAAACATGCTGTCTTCTAAAGGAAGTGTTTCTTCCAAGAGAAACAGTGGGAGTGAATCAGATCTCAAAAGAGTTTGAGAACCACAAAGATATATTCAACCATAGGAACATGAGCAGACGCCGCATAGCGATGAGATGTAGAACACTGCTCAGTGCACACAAAAGTTCTGTAAGTTTGTGGATAACCTCAAGCACGAAAAAAGGTCTTTGGTATGTTCATCTTGAAGAATGAATATCTCACGACTTATGAAAGAATGTTTGAAAGGCAAGATTGAGAGATATGGCTAGGAGCCATAATATCTGAATTAGATTCCATCAGTGACAACCAGGTTGTGAACCTAGTCTGTCTTACCTAGAGGGAATGTCCCCGTAAGGCTGAGCCCAGTTCTATTCAGATAATACTTGTTATAACTTTGTATCATGACTATATGATAGTGTTGAAGACGTTAGGCGATAAATTTCGATGTTCATAGACGATAACATGATATGTAAGCCCACGAGATCCATTTATGGACTCAAACAAGTTTCTCTAGACGATTTCTTTGTTTGATAATCAAAGGAGTTTGATTTAGTCAAAAGAAGGATATGCCAATGTGCAAGTTGGATAGTGGGAGTGTGTCACGATTTTTGAGTAAGGTATTGGATATCTCTCTCGAGAATTATCACCCCATGTCACAGTCAATTAATGTTTGGTAGTTCAAGGTCTTTGTGAAAGCACTTGGATTAGCGAGTTCTTATTTTAGAAATAAGAATCTATAGCGATAGATTTAATCTTTGTTAGATTATAGTTTACCTATATAGATGTGATGCTAAAAGAAGTTTAGCATAGATCGCGACAGGGGATACTGCTAGTCGGTGTTCTCAAGATCTATCTATGTTAGGGCGTTCGTCCTAATGATAAGGTGAATGATGATGCTTATGGAAGGTTTCCTTCGCTACTGCGATAGGAACCATCTTATAGGTAATGCCGGATGTTCATAGTCCATGAATAGTCATGAGCAAGTATGAAAGTAAAAAACGGTGAATGTCGAGAATATCCTTAAACAAGTTAAAGGAGAGTTCTGGTTTATTGAAACTTGGAATTAGATAAACACAGATATATCTGAGGCGTATATCCTAAGTCTTATGAAGGCGAGTGGGAGCTACATGCTGGTTTGCAATCACTTTGATTCGGTGATATGTTGAGTGGAAATGTTCTAGCATATGGGTCATTGTAAATTCTACAACGAGGCAAAACACAGTGAGTGCCTTAGAGGCTAAATGGAGGCGATACATGGATCTAGAAGGTTCATTCCTGAACCTTGTGCGGTTCTTCCACCCTTTCTATATAGCTGATATAGTAAGTGGATTCATTGCTTAAAGCAAGGACCAGGGTCTCGTTAGAGATTCATGTGTGTGTTGAGGCGGTTCCTTTGACTTGGTCAATTTGGAACATGATATGAAGATAGTCTGAGTCCCCACGGATAGCGATCCATTTATGGCTAGGGCTGGTTGCGAGTATTGCATTAGATTCTTGTGTATCAACTTGGTCTTGTGTGTGCTAGTGATTGGTTTTAGGCCAAGTGGGAGATTGTTAGAATAGTGTCCTAAACCCAATCGGGTTGGACCGGATCCGACCGGGTCGGATCATTTCTACTATTTCTTTATGTTTATACATAGATTAAATGGCTTTTCTGTTGTCATATATATGTTCTTTTAAAGAACCAATTATGAATTGTTATATGATAACGTCCTTAGTATTAAACTGTGATAGAGAAACCATGATAGGCGATTATGGTTGATGAGATCTCTAATCACTTTAATAAGTTTGATACTTAAATGTCTCTAGGCGATGTACTATTAAGCAGGGCATTGATAGTATAAGCAGACTAGCACGTATTAGATGTCTTCGTCTTTAAAGGCGAGATAGATCTCGTCTATCGAAGTGTAGAGACACTTGGGTATGCGTGGGCGTGTATTAGAGAATGCGACGTTAGATCGACCCACTTACACGGATAAGTGTCACACTATGTGACGGTTGTGTAATTATCCTTTTGACCGAGTCTTCATGGCATCACGGTGTGGATTGTCATGCTTTGACACTATTGAGGTTTCCACAGCCATGGGGAGATCATGCGGTAGTGATTGGGTATGATACTGAAGCATGCGGAGTATACATGATTGGTTGTCCGGGAATCGCGTATCCTATGATTGGGATCGAATATCCGAAATGGCCTTCTTATAAGGAATGTCTTACTCTCGTGAATCTTTGCAAAGTGGGAGTAAACGAGTTACTTCGAGAGAGCATGATATCCAGATTATAAGATACGGTCGTTGATGTTTTGACACTCGACTAACGACCGTATGGATATTATTACAGCGATAGGATTGTAAGTTACACGGTAACTGTTTCACATGAAAGGTAGTAGTCATTGCATTTGACTCTTCCGATGATTGGGGGTCACGGTGTGTTGCTAGACGCTATCCCATGATCGTTAGGTATGAAGGGCATTTTTGTAATTTGCACTTTGTGTCTACGGCCAACATATTCGGAAGCCTATCGGGTCACACACATAAGAACATCTAGCCGGATTAAAATGTGGTTATAGATGATAACCAAATAAGGAAAGTTTATCTCGAGACTATAAAGGTTATAGTGGTAAATTAATATGGTGGTATTTATTTATTATGAATAAATTAAATACAAGATATTAATAATATTATATTAATTAAAGAATATTCGGAAGCCAATTTGTTGGTCAAAGGCGGCTTACATTGAAGTGTATATAAGATACACTTGGATTGTGCAATTTAATTAATGATATTACCTATTATTAATATTAGATATTAATAAAATAAAATAATATATATATATATTGAATGCATGCGTGTGTGTACATTGTTTGCAAATTGGATTTGCATGTATGCGCACCATAGTGTTTATATTTGGTATATATTAATAGATTTAATTGTGTAATATATATGTGATATATACACATGTGTAAATTGATTTATGGTAATAAAATAAATATAGTCAATATAAGATATTGACAATATCTTGGAATTATTCAATATAAGATATTGACAAAATACTAGATTTATTTAATATGAGATATTATAATAAATGAGATAAATCAATCAATTATATTTTCCTTATTTTATTGGGAAAAGGTTTTCTTCCTTTCTACTCTACTTGGGGCGCCACTTCTACTATAAATAGGAGGTGCGTGTCAAGCTCTTTTGTACATCATAATTCCAAGAGCTAATAGTTCTTGTGTAAAATAGAGAGCATCTTTTGGAGGGTTGGAGAGAGGGGAAAAGGGCCGGTCTAGCAACCGGAGTTTTCCAATAGCAATCCATGATGGGATTCCGGCGGGCTGTTCGTGTGGACTAGCGGTAGAGGCCGAACACTTGGGCGGCTCTATGCAGAACTACTCTCCTTAGACGGTCAAAGCGTCGATCTTTTAGATCAACAAAGGTAACCACCGTCTACTAACTCGTTTGTTTATTGCTTAAACGAAGTCGATCTTGGGTCGATAGGAAATAAATTTTTGAATTCCGCTGCGTTCCCGCGTAGATTTCCTAACAGCCTATCCAAAATGAGCGCTAATGTTGACCATTCTACCTTCCACTCGGGCTTTTTCTCCAACAAGTGCTCTCTCAACACTCCCCCTCACCGACTACTCTCTATCAGTGATGATTTAAAATGCATCCTAAGAACATTTCTGAGTTCCACGATATTGTTTCCGCTAAAACCTTTGGTGAAGACATCTGCTAGTTGATCTTCAGTCTTCACGTGAATCATCTGTATCTCATCTTGATAAACCTTCTCTCGAATAAAGTGGTAGTGCACTTTAATGTGCTTGGTCCTTGCATGAAATACTGGATTCCCTGCTAGCTGAAGTGAAGATATATTGTCGCAATGTAATTCCACTACATAGTCAGCCGGCTGGTGTAAATCCTTCAATAACTGCACAAACCAAGTGACTTCTTGATCTGCTATAGCGGCTGCCCGGTACTCTGCCTCGGCAGTTGATAGAGATACAGTAGGTTGTCTTTTGCTATATCAAGATATTACTCCAGAACCGAGGCTGAACACGTAACCGCTAGTTGATCGTAAAGTGTCATGATCCCCAGCATAATCAGCATCACAGTATCCAACAAGTCTACATGGCACTCCTTTCTGGTAGAAAATACCGTAGTCATAAGTTCCTTTGACGTACCTCATAATTTTCTGAACTAACTGCCAATGTGGCTTCCTTGGACTCTGCATAAATCTGCTTGCGACGCCAACTGCAAAGGAAATGTATGGTCTTGTTAACGTCATGTATATCAGGCTTCATACTAGTCGTCGATAACTTGTAGGATCATCCAACTCTTTGCCTTCTTTTGAGCACAACTTGGCGTTGACTTCAATTGGTATTGGAGAAGGCTTGCAGTCTATCATTCCAGACATCTTTAACAGATCCTTAACATACTTCTGTTGGCAAAGGAACAACCCATCTTTAGTGTACTCGACTTCAAGTCCAAGAAAGTGCTTAAGCTCTCCCAGTTCTTTCATTTGAAACCGGATTGATAAGTTCCTCTTGACTTGTTGAACTTCTTTGCCATCATCTCCAGTGATGATGAGATCATCAACATATACCAACACGACTTTTAATTTTTTATTTTGATGCTTGATGAACAAACTTGAGTCGGACGGTGCCACAGAGAATCCACTATGAGTCAGGAACTCTGCAATTTTTCCATACAAAGACCTTGGCACCTATTTCAATCCATACAATACCTTTCTTAACTTGCACACGTATCTAGGATGATTCTTGCTCTCAAAGCCTTTTGGTTGCTCTATGTATATGTCTCGATCGATATCGCCATGTAGGAAGGCGTTGTTCACATTCATCTGCCATAGTTTCTAAGACTTACTAGCTGCTAGTGCTAGTAGGACTCGTACTGTAATTATCTTCGCCACCGGGCTAAACGTTTCATCATAATCTAAGCCATATTGTTGTGAGAAACCCCGAGCAACTAATCGAGCTTTATGTCTTTCTACGGATCCGTCTTGTCGTGTTTTCAGCTTGTAAACCCATTTGCAAAATATTGGTTTTACTCCTTCCGGAAGAGGAACAAGTTCCCAAGTCTGGTTTTGCTTGAGCGCTTGAATTTCCTCTTTTATCGCCTGGATCCATTCACCCTTTTTAGATGCCTCCTCATAGCTTGAAGGCTCCATGGTTGCAATATCATCTACTGTCGCAATGTTAGCATACTTTGGATTTGGTTTCCTCTGACGAGATGATCTCCTAAGTTGTTATCCATCTCCGGTGTAGGACTTTCAATACTGCTATATTCCATTTCTTGAGTTGCTGTCGATTTCTCTTGACCATCATCATTTACTTTCAGAGTGCATAACTCTTCTCTAGTCTTTTCTCTTATTTTCTCTTCTAAAACAGGTGAGTCGGGAAGCTCCTCATCTTGAGATGACCACCATGAAGATTCTTCATCGAATACAACATTTCTTGACACCATACATCGATTTGTTCTTGGATCACAACACTTCCACCCTTTTCTTTCCTCATCGTATCCTAGGAATATGCATCTGATTGCTTTCTTATCAAACTTGCTTCGTAGTTCATCTGGGACGAATACATGTAATGCATAATGACCAAATACTTTGAAATGACTTACATTTGGTTTTCTCTTTTGAGTTTCTGATATGGTGAGATGAATCCAAGCTTTGCCTGTGGTAGCCGATTAATCACATGGGCTACAGTCTTCATACATTCTGCCCAAAAATAGGCTGGGACATTCTTTGCATGTATCATACTCCGACATGTCTCAGCTAAATGTCGATTCTTTCTTTTAGCTACCCCGTTTTGTTGCGGCGTTCTTGGACATGAAAACTGCCGGCGAATATTATTTTTCTTTAGATATTCCGAGAACTCGGTGGATGTACACTCACCTCCATTATATGTGCGGAGACAACGGACTTTCTCCGGAAATTCTGCTTCGACTTACATTTGAATTCCTTGAATTTCTCCAATGCATGCGATTCCTCCTTCATAAAACCCACCCACGTATATCTTGAGAAATCATCAATGAAGGTGATCATATATTTTGCTCCTCCAATTGACCGTTGCTTTACTGGTCCAAAAACATCGAATGAATCAACTCGATGGGCTCCTTTGCTCGGTATTTTGACTCTTTATATGGGAGCTGATGCGTTTTTTCATATTAGCATCTGGCGCATTCCGTGTCTTCCCAACACTCCAACTTAGGAACTCCTGTGAGCATGGACTCCTTCATCATGACCTTAAGTCTCTTATAACTGACATGTCCTAAACGTGCATGCCATAGATCAGCTGTGTCATTTTTCCTGGTCTTCTCTACATTTGCTGCTTTAGCAGTCAGTACATATACCGACTCCTTCTTTCCCCCTTCCAGGATTTGAGTCCCAACGACTCTAAGTTCATGATAAACTGTCACATCTTGTGGACTGAACAATACATAATTACCTGACTGAAAAGCCGATCTCTCTAGCCTGGCTACCTTTCAAGTCGAGGATGAAGTTCCAGAGGCACCTCACCAAGTCTTCAGGCAAAGGTTACGTTTGGGAAGTAAGAAGCCTCTTTGACACCTCTCCATCTGCAAATAATTCTCGATGTGAAAACACAGAGCCGGGGGGCGGATCCTTGAATAGGAAAAAGAACACAGGATTCCCCTTTTCTGTGGAAAGGGCCCGTATCAATAATTATGATTTTACGTATGGACAATTCCTCGATATCTTGTTCATTCGCAACAAGATATTTTCTTTGTGCGTCGGTAGTGAGGTATGATACCGACAAGAGGTTTTTCTTCATTCCATCAACATGCATCATATTTTGCAGTATCACTGGCTGAGAATTTGATTTGGCATGATCACTGTCTCTCCAATGTGCTTGATTGGAAGCTTTGGGTTGTCCGCCGTTACGACAACACGACCACCTTTGTATTCAGTTATTCTTTGAAGTCTATCTTTATCACCGGTCATATGATTGCCAGCTTCTGAGTCAACGATCCACAGATTGTGAAAGTTACCACGCCCAGTATCATTTGTCATAGCTGCTTCACAACTTACTTGGCCTTCTTCTTTCTCCATAGTAGTGTGTTAAGGCCATATTTATATGATTATTAAGGGTGTATTTCACTATTATTTTCCCCACATTTGCATAATTTACATGAGAATTAAGGGTTTAAGTGTAATTATTTAGTAAGGATCATTTTAAGATGGTTATTTGCAAAATTGGTTATTTTAAGTGTTTAATTGATTAAATTATGATTATTTGGATTTCACTACATTTTGCAATGTTTATTTATCCTTTAGGAGGCTTAATTTCGAGTGCTATAAGTGGATAAATGAAGCTCAAGTCGAATTATTCAAGATAGAGTTGGAATTGACTTGAAGAAATTGGATAAAGATGAAGGGATCCGATCCTCAGCGATTCAAAGCGGGCGCTCATCGATCTTAAACGAAAGCGCCCGAAGTGGCTGGCGTCCATGCGGCGTCGAATCGTATTTTACATTCGAGAGAGTTGAGACGGAGGATGAACGAGCGTTTACTCAACGTCCAGGCATTCTGGACGGGCGTCCGGATATTCAGACGAGCGTTCGCAGCCGACCTGTTCACGGCCGACTTAAAACTCTATAAATACAGCAGCCCTTAAACCCTAAAAGGGGGACACGATTTTACACATCATTGAGATCACACTTTCACACCAAAAAGCTGCGGCCAGAACCCTAATTCAACAGAGATGAACTTCTCCAACCCAACAATCATCTCCAATATGATTGTTGGCTAAAAACCTTGCAGTGAGTCGACGGAGGAAGCCTATCAACAACACAACCAACTAGAGAGTTCGATGCTTTATGATTAGTGAGTTTAATTTATAGTTTTCATCACTTAGGATCTTTGTTTTGTATTGTTCATGTTTTGTTTGAATCAACGATTCGATGAAACGATTTATCTATATCAATATGCTTGGATCTATGTATGAAAATATATTGGTTTAAGTTTTATTTCGTTCAAGTGATGCAATTAATTGTGTTATAAGAGATTATGCATAGTTGATTGAGTAAGAGTATTAGAGATAATCTCGTGATCATGTTTGGTATGCTGTTTAGTTTTACTTGAAAAAGATAAACGAAACCCTAGAATTTGGTTGAAGAAATTTAATTGGATTCGTGAATAGATCACTACTAAAAACTATATCTTTAGATCACCATCTAGTTAGGGATTGTTGGTTGATAGGTGGAATCTAGTTGCCTCATTTGTGTTTTTCTTTACTTGTTTATCAATCAAATCATTAGTTTAATCTTTAGTTAAGTTCTAGTTTTAGAAACCCTAATTTCTGCTATTTTCCTCGCACTTTTTTTCGCTTCGTTCATAGTCGACGCGCCCGTCCGCAACAGCGAGGCGCCCGTCCGTTAGATTCGGTTTCAGACGTTCGTTCACTCTAGTGAGCGCTCGTCCATCTTTCTGTTTTCTTATTTTTCTGCTTGTTTTATTTCTGTTTTCTGTTTTTAATTCTTAGGTTTAGGTTTTAGTTAGTTTCAACCTTAGTTTAGATAGATAATTGTGACATAATCGATATAGGTTTATACTTGAATTCGATAAACATTCCATTCCCTTAGGACGACCCGATAACATCCTATACTACGATCCTTATACTTGGGGTGTTTCGGTTATAAATATTAAAACGAGTTTTTACCGAACAAGTTTTTGGCGCCGTTGCCGGGGAATCGGTAACGGTTGTCGGATTCTTTTAGGTATAAAATTTTATATCGATTCTAATTTTTAGTTATAGGCTTTAATTTTAGAATTACGTTGTTAGTTATTATTTTTGTTTATGTTGTTTTAAATATTATTTTATTTTCCCTTCATTAATTTTCTTAGCTTTTGATAATTTAGATTTGTTTCTATAAGTTGTAGATTTATTTGTTTTCATAAGTTTCTTTTTAGTTTCCATAATTGTTTTATCTCGTTTTTAAGTTTGTGATAACCTTAGTTTTTAGGTTTCCGTAGGCGACGAAAGGCGTTCAAAACTTGAGCGCCCCGTCCACATCTATTCGTCTTACGAGCGACCGTTCATTAACTCGAACAGCGTTCACCCCTGAACGAACGTCCACTAACACTGGACGCCAGTTCAGTCTTTTCAATCATCACTTCTTCTCTTCTCTTCTCTCTTTTATCTTTCTAAACATTCTCTAATCAACCCTAAGGTTGATTTCTTCCTTTTCCTTCTTCTTGGTTTATGCAAGCGAAGTAAGAAGGACTTCTAATCTTTGACCCGTAACACAAGCGATCTATTTTTAGAAGGAAGCTTCTTCCGATCTTGACGCCATGGCGAGATCAAGATCCAATTCAAAATCCTCCTAATCAAATTCCTGATCCCCAAGCTCAGTTAAATTTAATTCTGCAACAGATGCAAGCTCTGCAGCAACAGCAGAATCAACAGGCTGGCATAAATCAACAACTTCAACAATTCCGCCAGAACCAGCTTAATCAATTGAACCAGGACCCCTACACCCCATATCTTAATCAAGATTTTCTCGAGGGGCATAGACCTATTCGTCCCCCTGACATGGGAGGAGCGAATTTCGATCTAAAGAACGGAGTGGTTGCGCTATTTTAGAACAGCTCTTTCCATGGTACTGCTGCGGAAGATCCACACGACTTCTTATCCACATTCGTACAAATCTGTGAAGCGGGCCATTATCCTGGTGTTGATTCAGAGGTCGTAAAGTTGAAGCTATTTCCTTTTGCTTTGAAGGGTGAAGCAAGTCGTTGGTTTAAGTCATTAGCACATCATTCCCTCCATACATGGAATGATGTCAAAAGAGCCTTCGCTCTCAAGTGGGTTTCACCAGGCAAGATTATGGAGATGAAGCGGGAAATAGCTACTTTTGAGCGGCTAGAGGATGAGGACTATTGGCAAAGCTTGGGAGAGATTAAATCTGTTGATGAGGAAGTGCCCTAATCACGGATATGTGCCAGACATGAGTTGCTAGAATCTGTTCTATGAGGTGTCTCTCAACCTAATAGAGACTATCTTGACTCCACACTCATGGATCCTTCTTAGGGGAGGTGATGAGGCGCCTATAGAGTGGGTGAGGCGATAGCCAAGAACAATATGTGGTCGACTCCAAAGAAGACCAATCTTTGTCAAGAAAGAAAGTCATCGCAAGCGAGTCACGATATACACGTTGTTGGTTGCTCGAGATGGAATTGATAAGCAAGCGGTGGCCAATCTTCAGCGTGATCTTGATCCGGGAATGCAGCGAGGGACGGAGATGACGGAAGAAGTAAATCTAATGGATAATCAAAACCAACCCTTCCGAAACTTCAATCAAAGCCGAGAACTACTCGGGGTTTCAACGATGAGAACTTCAATCAAGCCAAGTTACCACTGGCCCTTCGACCGAATTCTTTCAACTCAAACTATCAAAGGCCGACCCTAACTCCCAAAGGCCTCAAGGTGGATGGAACCAAAATCATACCACTCAAAATCATACCACCTCATGTGTCCTCAACACAAATTCGATGAGTGGTAGACATGGTGAAGACCTTGTCTACTAGCGTTAAAGCGATTGAGAGACAAGTTGGTCGGATGGCGGACCGGCAAGCAAGCGAGACCTCACGGTAAACTCCCGAGTTATACCGAGAGAAAACCAAAGGCGATGTGAATGTTTGCTTTGCCATTACACCTCGGTGGGAGTATGGACAAGAAGAAGAGTTGAATGAAGTAACTTTGAGAAGTGGTAAGAATTTGGACCCGGCAAAGTGTCGGAAGCGAGTAGCCCCTCCCCGACGCCATAAGTTCGGGAGGGAAATCGAACTCTAAAGCCAAGAAAGCGGCGATGAGAAGGAGCCTAACGAGAATTCTTCGAGGAACGACATTGATTACGATGATGAGGAAAGAAAGGAAAGTCAAGGCGGTACCACGACTAAGAAAAAGGAAGAAAAGTTTGTGAGATGGAAGGATAAGGAGGATGAGGCGATAAAGAATCAAGCTACAAGGAATGATAAAGCCCTTCCTTATCCACCAAAAGGAAAGAAAGCCCTCACTAAAGACAAGCGGTATGATGGGGTGAGGAGGATGCTTAGAGACACTCAAGTTAGTATGCCCTTAGCCGAGGTATTAAGCCGAAATGCCTAAATGCTCTAAGTATCTAAAAGAATTGCAGAGTAAGAGAAAGCTTTAGGGGATGGGTGAAGAAGTGCTACGTGAAGATTGCGCGATGGTTTCACGAGAAAGTCATTTATTAAGCGAGGTGACCCTGGCGAACTTCAATCTCTGTGAGATCGAAGGCCACCTATTCGAAAATGTCTTATGCGACTCGGGGCCTCTATTAATGTGATGCCATTAAGCGTATGCAAAAGCTCGGGTTAGATAAAAGGATGCGAGAGCGCCCGATTTCTCTTGGATGGTAGATAAATCTAGCCGGATGCAGCCGGTTGTGTAGCTAATGTGCTCCTTCAAGTTGAACATTTAGTCTTCCCTACCGATTGGGTTATTCTAGACTATCCACACGATAAGGAGATGCCTCTAATTCTAGGCCGAACCTTCTTAGACACTTCTAACGCTCTCATCGACTTACGCAAAGGACAGTTACTCTTAGAGTCGGTGACACATCTGTCACCTTCACACGAGGACACATCCACGAGAAAGCCGTAATTGATGAAATATCATTTTGTCGAAGCTATCTATGAGGACGAAAAAGATGCCTACTTTGAAGAAGCGAGAGGAGTTGTGAGAGATAGGTGTTTTTGAAGTCATGGACATTGAGGATCCGGTGATTGCGGACCACCTTCTAATTCATTTCAAGCCGTAGGCATTGGCGAGTCATCTTCACTCGCTCACCTTGGGCTGTTATTGGTTAGAAGCATGGAGATGCCCGACAACAAACGATGATTTCAAAGAAGCGAGTCAGAAGACTTCATTCTGGTGAAGAAGAAGCTCACGATGGGTAGTTGGGACGAGGTAGAGTTTTGGAGAGAAGCTACTCATTGGGAAGTAGATGATTGGGAAGAGTGTGCGTAAGAGCTTAAAGATGAAGAGTTAAGAAAAATGATCGATCACAAGAAAAAGGAAGCAAGTGTTGATCGGAGGATTCCGATGGATGATTTGATCCAATACCTTTACGGGGTTGAGCCTCGGGAAGATGAGTTATTCTTTAGTCAACCACTCCAAGCTCATAAAGAGAAAGGTGGCCCGTGTATTGAGCAACCACCATCGATTTAGAGCTCAAACCGCTTCGAAACACCTTAAGTATATCTTTCTTAAGGATGGAGATAAATTGCCTTTGATCATTTCTTGAAACTCGACCACTGAGCAAGAAGCACGGTGATAGAAGTGCTTAAGAAGAACATCCTCGCGTTCGGATGGCAAGTGGGTGATATCCGAGGAATCGGCCCGGATGTGTGCATGCATAAGATCCGAACGGAGGAGGGAGCTAAAGCGGTTAGACAACCTCGCGAAGGTGAATCCGCATATCGCAGGAGGTTGTCAAGAAAGAAGTGATAAAGTGGCTTGACATGGGCATCATCTATGCAATCGCCGATAGCGAGTGGGTCACCCTACTCAAGTTGTGCCAAAGAAGGCGGAATCACAAATCGAAAAGAATGAAAAAGGGAGGAAGTTGCCTTACGACTCGTGATGAGGCTATAGAGTGCGCATTGACTATCGTCGACTTAACGAGGTCACCGCCAAGGACCACTTTCCCTACCCTTCATTGACGACTTATCGAAAGACTGAGTGGTCACAAGTATTATTGTTTCCTCGATGGATACTCTGGTTACTTCCAGATAGCCATCGATCCCAATGACCAGGAAAAGACCACATTTACCTGTCCATCTGGTACTTTTGCGTTCCGCAGAATGCCTTTTGGCTTATGCAATGCACCTGCGACTTTTCAAAGGTGTATGCTAGCCATTTTTGATGGACTTGTGGAGCAATGCATGGAGGTCTTCATGGATGACTTCTCAGTCTACGGCGACAGCTTTGATGAAATTTTAAAGCATCTAGATATGGTACTCCAACGTTGTGTTGAGAAAAATCTGGTGCTTAACTGGGAAAAATGCCATTTTCTAGTAGACGAATGAATAGTTTTGGGACATAAGGTGTCCAATGCTGGTATTCAAGTTGATAAGGCTAAGGTCGAGGCCGTTGAAAGGATGACGTACCCTAAGACAGTGAAAGAGGTACGAGGTTTTCTAGGTCATGTTGGCTTCTACAGGCGTTTCATTAAAGATTTTTCTACCATCGCCAAGCCTTTATCAAATCTTTTGAAAGATGATGTAGATTTCTTGTTCGATGCGAAGTGCAAAGAAGCTTTCGATTGTCTGAAAGACAAGCTTATCAGTGCCCCTATTTTAGTAGCCCCTGACTGGACCAAGCCTTTTGAGTTAATGTGCGATGCCTCTAATTACGCCGTAGGCGCAGTTTTAGGACAAAGAGTTGATAAAAGGTTCAGGCCCATTTATTATGCGAGCCGCACCTTGAACCGGCTCAATGCAATTATACCACTGGCGAGAAGGAATTCTTAGTTGTTGTTTTTGCCATTGACAAGTTTAGAAGTTATCTTCTAGGGTCTCAAGTTGTTGTTTGGACAGGACACGCATGACTTTACGCTACCTTATGGATAAGGCGGATGCCAAACCAAGGTTACTTGATGGATTTTGATTTTACAAGAGTTTGACCTTGTGATTAAAGATAAGAAAGGTAGTGAGAATATTGTGGTGATCATTTATCTCGCTTAGTAAATGAGGGTGCAGAGAATCACAATGATATAGGCATTGATTTTCCAACTGAACAATTGATGAAGCTTGAAACGGTTAGGCCATGGTATGCTGACTACGTCAACTATTTAGTGAGTGGTCATTTAGAGGATATGACGTATCAGGAGAAGAAAAGTTCTTTTCGATCTTAAATATCTCGTATGGGAAGATCCTTATTTGTTCGAGTCCAGAAAGCGGGTTGCTTCGACGGTGTGTTCCCGAGCATGATCAGTGGGATATCTTAGAACAATGCCATAGAGGTCCTACCGGAGGTCACTATGGAACACCAAAGACGGTTGCAAAGATCCTTCAAATTTGGATTCTCTTGGCCGACTCTGTTTAAAGATGCGAAGCCTTTTGTAAAGGTTGTGATAGGTGCGAGAACCGGACGACAGAGTAGTAGGATGGAAATGCCACTTAAGCCCATTCTTGAATGCGAAGTTTTCGACGTTTGGGGCATAGATTTTATGGGACCCTTTCCATCTTCGATGCGGTAATAAATATATCCTCGCCTGCGTATCGACTATGTTTCCAAGTGGGTTGAAGCCATAGCTACCCAAACTAATGATCATAAAGTCGTGAAGAAATTCTTGCAAAAGAATATCTTTACGATTCGGTCGTCCGAGAGCACTCATTAGTGATGAAGGTACCCATTTTTGCAATGCGCCGCTTGATAAAATCCTTGAAAATATGGTGTCAAACACAAAGTTGGTACACCATATCATCCTCGAACCGATGGCCAAGTCGAGGTAAGCAACGAGCTTGAAAAGAATTTTAGAAGACCGTGAACAATAATCGATCTAATTGGAGTCTTAAGTTGGATGATGCATTTTGGGCTTATCGATCGCATTTAAAACCCGATGGGCACGTCACCCTTCCAAATGGTTTATGGCAAAGCTTGTCATTTACTGTCGAACTTGAACACAGAGCTTTACGGGCAATTAAATTCCTAAATTTTGATAGCCAACTCGTGGGGAGAAGCGGTTATTCTGATTGAGCAGAGCTCGGCGAATTCGGACTCAGAGCATACGAGAATGCTAAGCTTAGTAAGGAAAGAACGAAGATGCTCCATGATGCTAAGATCAAGGACCGAATTCAAAGTTGGTGAAATGGCTTTTTACTCTATAATACTAGACTTCACCTATTTCGGGTAAACTCAAGTCTAGATGGTCCGGTCCCTTTGAGATTCTCGAGAGTTAATCCAAGTGGAGTAATTACTTTGAACGGGTATGGTAATCAAGCTTTTAAAGTGAATGGCCATCGACTTAAGAAATATTTTGGGCAACCAAAGGAAAAGCCCGAGACTCTTTATTTCCAAAGAAGAGATGAGAGTGCAGATGTCCCGATCTGTGAAGAGATTCCATATTATTTCTTTGAGTCGGATGATGACATTCCTACCTCTACTGTGAGGAATCTTCTCCGAGACTCACGAGCATGTTAGCACACCCATGCCGATCGTCCGCCGTAACAAGAAGAAGAGAGTCGGTGTAGTTTGGAGAGAAAAGTTTAATGATCTTATTGCGCACTTGACTTGTTGTTGTGGTGAAAATCATTTCCCCCAATACTTCGATTACGATCATCGAGGTGGCGGTAGTCAAACCAAAGTGGCCCGATCCGGGTTGATCTTTTGAAACTGTGTCAAGCTATTGACGTTAAAAGAGCGCTCAGGAGGCAACCTAGTTTGTTTTATTTGTTTTATTTTCTTAGGTTGTTTTGTTTTCTTGTTTTTAGAAGTGGTACTCTAGTTGCGTGTTGATGGTTATTCCTTTTACTCTTGTTGTAAGTGTTTTGTATATTTGCTCATATACCCCGTGTACCCCGAGATTATATGGTATGTCGAGTGTTTGCAGATACTTTTTAGCGGAGTTCGCAAGCTTTTATGTCCAGTGTTGTCTATTCAAGTTGTAGCGGTACATTCATGCTCCGGCCTGACCTCTGCCAACTTTCATCCGACAACCACTGTTGAAACCAGCTAAGTTTCTTTTTCTTTTATTTTGCACATTCGAGGCATAATGTGATTTAAGTGTGGGGGTAAAATGGGTATGTTTTAATTTGTATCTTTTGAAATATGAGTGAATGTTAAATTTGAGCAAATTTGAAATTTTGTGCATCTCGAGCATATGATTGAAACTAAATGCTTGCTAGTTGTAGTTCTAACGATGATATTATGTGACTTAGTGAGATAATTATAGCTTGTCTTTACTTTTATGGAGATAGTATTCCTTTTGCACTCACGAAAGCCTTTGATTGTGAAGCAAGATTTTTGAAGTATATCCTGTCATTATTTTGATGATTTATCTTAGGAAGGTCGAGATTGTAACATCCCGAGTTAGACCGTGTCTTTGTGAATATCATAAAGTTTGAATGTGATAAGTGAGATGTAACTTATGTCTTTAAAAAGTGAATGAATAAATAATTAGTGAATAAGTACGCGTTTGTCGGAAGTGGTTAATGATTTGAGTGAGGTAGGGTATACCACGTATGTCTATACCACTATGATGACCAAAAGCTCACGATAGTCGGTTTATAGCTACCTTATGATTTGAGTAGGTAGGGATTATCACGAAATGTCTGCTCTACTATGAGGGGTAAAAGCTCATTCTCGATCGTCAAGTTGAAAATTTTGAAAATGATGAATAGAATATAAAGTGAAGTCTTTGTTATCATGGATCTTATACCCAGTAGAACCGCATGATATGTTGTAGGGATTATCCTTGAGTGCGTGGGAAGGCTTTGAGTGGAGCTATTCACGCTATATCTAGGATAGTCATTGGATTTTTGAGAGGATATTTCTTTGAAAGGCTTGTTAAATTTGAAAAGAGCTTGTCACACATACACTGAATCTATCTCTGTGATGGTATTGTTGGCTATAGTTGTTGTATCTTGTGTTACGTGAGTTAGAGATCTATGTGGAATGCATGAAAGTTGAGCTATAGTTTTGATTGTTTTGTCCGAGGACGTACAAAAAGTTAAGTGTGGGGGTGTTGTTAAGGCCATATTTATATGATTATTAATGGTGTATTTCACTATTATTTTCCCCACATTTGCATAATTTACATGAGAATTAAGGGTTTAAGTGTAATTATTTAGTAAGGATCATTTTAAGATGGTTATTTGCAAAATTGGTTATTTTAAGTGTTTAATTGATTAAATTATGATTATTTGGATTTCACTACATTTTGCAATGTTTATTTATCCTTTAGGAGGCTTAATTTGAGTGCTATAAGTGGATAAATGAAGCTCAAGTCGAATTATTCAAGATAGAGTTGGAATTGGCTTGAAGAAATTGGATAAAGATGAAGGATCCGATCCTCGCCAGATTCAAGCGGGCGCTCATCGATCTTAAACGCAGCGTCGTAGTGAATCGGCGTCCATGCGGCGTCGTAATCGTATTTTACATTCGAGAGAGTTCCAGACGGAGGATGAACGAAGCGTTTACTCAGCGTCCAGGCATTCTGGACGGGCGTCCGGATATTCAGACGAGCGTTCGCGGCCGACTTTATTCACAGCCGACTTAAAACTCTATAAATACAGCAGCCCTTAAACCCTAAAAGGGGGACACGATTTTACACATCATTGAGATCACACTTTCACACAAAAAGCTGCGGCGCGAACCCTAATTCAACAGAGATGAACTTTCCAACCCAACAATCATCTCCAATATGATTGTTGGCTAAAACCTTGCAAAGTGAGTTGACGGAGGAAGCCTATCAACAACACAACCAACTAGAGAGTTCGATGCTTTATGATTAGTGAGTTTAATTTATAGTTTTTCATCACTTAGGATCTTTGTTTTGTATTGTTCATGTTTTGTTTGAATCAACGATTCGATGAAACGATTTATCTATATCAATATGCTTGGATCTATGTATGAAAATATATTGGTTTAAGTTTTATTTCGTTCAAGTGATGCAATTAATTGTGTTATAAGAGATTATGCATAGTTGATTGAGTAAGAGTATTAGAGATAATCTCGTGATCATGTTTGGTATCTTTGTTTAGTTTTACTTGAAAAAGATAAACGAAACCCTAGAATTTGGTTGAAGAAAATTAATTGGCTTCGTGAATAGATCACTACTAAAAACTATATCTTTAGATCACCATCTAGTTAGGGATTGTTGGTTGATAGGTGGAATCTAGTTGCCTCGCTGTGTTTTCCTTTACTTGTTTATCAATCAAATCATTAGTTTAATCTTTAGTTAAGTTCTAGTTTTAGAAACCCTAATTTCTGCTATTTTCTGCACTTTTCTCGCTTCGTTTTTCATAGTCGACGCCCGTCCGTCCACAGTGAGACGCCCGTCCGTTAGATTCAGTTTCCAGACGTTCGTTCACTCTAGTGAACGCTCGTCCGTCTTTCTGTTTTCTTATTTTTCTGCTTGTTTTATTTCTGTTTTCTGTTTTTAATTCTTAGGTTTAGGTTTTAGTTAGTTTCAACCTTAGTTTAGATAGATAATTATGACATAATCGATATAGGTTTATACTTGAATTCGATAAACATTCCATTCCCTTAGGACGACCCGATAACATCCTATACTACGATCCTTATACTTGGGGTGTTTCGGTTATAAATATTAAAACGAGTTTTTACCGAACATAGTGTCAATATTTGCTTCCTCGGACATCAACCCTGAGAAGGATGCATGGACATCCCACTCTCTTTCACTTTGGTCATTTTGGGTATCTGAAGTGGCATCGTTTCCTTCAACTTGCCTCTTCTTGAATCTACAATCTCTTGCAAAATGTCCCTTTCTGCCACAATTGAAGCAAGCATCTTGTTTCTTGTAAAACGTCTGTCACCTCCTTGTGGTTTATCATTTCTTTGTTTATTATCATGTCTCTTCTCTTGAGCTCCCCCTCTTTGGTAACTCTTTTCTTCATCTTTTTGTTGTTTTCCATCATCTTGTCTTTTAAATCCCTTATTGTAATATCTATTTGATTTTCCTCTTGCTTGAGTAGCATATAGCGTTTCTTCTTTCGACTTTATAACTACGCCTGCCATTTGCTTAGCCAGCGACTCCTGGTCTGCTAATAAATTTTCTAGCTCATCAATGGTTGGTTGTGTGGCCCAACTTTGTAACGCTGTTGTGAAACTCCGATACTCGGGTTTTAAACCGTGTATCAATATTCTTCTCATCCAAGACTCACCAATTTTGGACTCCAGATCTAATTCAAAAATCTCATAACAAAGAGATTTTACCTTGGTGAAATAATCTCTGATTGTTAGATTTCCCTGGGTTAGCGACATCAACTCGTTCTCCAAGATCTGCAGGCGCGAAATGTTCTTCCGCAAAAAATGACTAGCCAACTTGTCCCATGCTTCCTTCAGTGTGGTGGCTTTCCGGATATGCTCAATCATCTCATCTTCGATTGATGTCTTTATAGCAAACATGGCTTTCGCAGCTTTCACCTTCCATTTACGCAAAGCCATTGCATCTGTTGAAGCGGACGGCGTTGCATCACTTCCGGTGACATACTCCAATAAATCTTGGCTCTCCAGGTAGAACACCATACACGATTGCCATGTGCTATAATTATGATTATTTAATTTTTTGATATTACTCACCAAAAAATCCATCATCGTGGATTAGTTTGTTGCACCGTCAAACACTAAGTAAGCTAGGTCCCAGACCCAACAGCTCCACAGTCCCAGACTGCACACGAACAAGAATCCTTGATTGATTCTTCTCAAACGGTGAATAATATCCTCCAACCTTTTACTCCGGCAGAGTGACGACGTCGTTGGTCCCCGACCAAATATCACCACCACAAAAAGCTACGCCCGATCGACAAGGCTCTACTACCACTTGTTGTTACTAATATTAAATATTAGAATGGACGGGACACTCAACTTATATAGGAAAATGCTAAGGCTTTTATATTGCAAGAGAAGTTGAATACATGACAGTGGAATTGCTTTTATTGGTACTAGTTGGAGACCAAATGACTCCTATTTATAGTTGCCAATGTCGGCTCATTGGAACAATCTAGTATCTCCCGCTAGAAAACTCGAGCATAATATAAACCCTACTTTTTGCTAATTTAATTTATGGCTGCA
Organism: Gentiana macrophylla; assembly: GCA_026214975.1. Classification (NCBI taxonomy): domain Eukaryota; kingdom Viridiplantae; phylum Streptophyta; class Magnoliopsida; order Gentianales; family Gentianaceae; genus Gentiana; species Gentiana macrophylla. The sequence goes on along the minus strand of CM047813.1, from coordinate 83,729,140 downwards.
TTATTTATGTTTTCCAAAGATGCTAGAATTCTCTAGCAATTAGTAAGCAATAGAATAATCTAGAGACTTATAGATGGGTCAAGAGAATCGGTGCTCTCTCAACACCAACTCTACCAAATTAGTTAGTGTCATGAGGAACGAGACTTGTATATTTGTATTATAATTTATAATTAAAGTGAAGACTTGGTAATTAGTTTATTGCTATAAATTAACACACAAATAACTGAATAATTAAGTAGCAAATTACTCAACAGAGCTAGAACTATATACAAACGTCGAAGATATATGGCCAAGCTTGCTTCTCTGTTGATCTTTGTTCTCATCACTATGTTTTGTCAGTCTCTCTCCTTTTATTTATTTATTTATTTCATTTCATTACATTGGAGGAGAGGGTGGGAAAGAAGTAATGTGAATTTGAAATTTCAGTGCACCGAATCGTTGCTCTGCGGGGTGGAGAGAGGTTTTGAGCGGTGCTTTTTTTTTTGTGGGGTGTAGATGGCCTTAGAGGGCCTATATATAATATAGGGGACTCTATATATATGTATCGTGTCTTAAATCAAAATTTCTATGAATATTTTACCATGACATGATTAGGCAAATGGGGTCATGTCCAAGTACTACCGATGATGATGATGGGTTCTGCCGCTGCAACTGCCACAACCACCGGTACCACAACCACCGGAAGTGGAGGAGGTGGAGATCAAGAGGAAATTAGTTGGGGATCAAGAAAAATATTGCTTAAAAGCGATGCCCTACGTCGTCTGCCTTTCAATAGCGATGATTTTCCAGACTGCTACGGTGCACCGTGTTTTGCTGACACCATTGAAGAAGCTCAAAAAGAATGCGATGATGAATCCGAGGGTTGCACATGTACTAATCGTGCATGCTTTCCGAATGAAAAGAAATCCTAAAGATGCATGGCAGTCTTTCACAAAAGATATATATATATATATCTTTTCGCACTCACAAAAAATTATTCAACCGTGGAAACCTTGCCAAAAGAATTACTGGTTTAGGAAATATGTATCCTGTAAAAGCTAAACGTACTACAAAAACTTATGGTAGCTAAAAATGACGATAGGGCAGATATATGTAATATATGTTGCCTGATCGATATGTGTAATATGGAAAACAAAGAAATTAATATTAATATAATAAATTTATCTTACGGTAGTTTTAATTGCAGTGTTTAATTTTTATCTCATATAGCGGTTTTTTTTCTTCTTTTTCACGGATATCAAATATACGCACGCACACATTTTTCTGTTCCCACTCGAATCCGAACCCAAAAGCAAATTAATCTTGTTGCAACGTTAAGGCGTAAAACAGATCTATAAGCCACTTGTTTAGATATCCCTCGACACAATTATTTCCTCTATTAATCCGAGCGAAACTCATAACTTGCAATTCGATCTTAGAAAATAGCATCATCTAAATGTTCATTTAGACTCATGTAAAAGAATAATATATATAGGGGTTCTATTTGGACCCCCCTATTTACTACTTGCACCCATTTACTACTTGTATCACAAAATTTTATTTTTGGCACTTCAAGATTATTTTGATTATTTTTATACTTCTCACACTACACAATTAATAAAAAAACTACTACTTTCACCACAACTTATCAAAAATTCAAACTAGTCCCCCCAAATATTCACCCCCTCATTTTTTCCAGCCACCACCGTCCACCACTTTCCTACTTCCCCAGCCACCCCAACTCTCTCAGCCGCCCCTTCCCTCCTACCCCACCTGAAAATCATCTCCACCTTCAAGCCTTCATCTTCTTCCCTGCTCAAAAATCGGCAGAATTCAAACCTTAAACCCTATCTCCATCTCCACAGCCGCCGCCATCTCCCTCAGCCTCCCTCCGCCATCTCCTCAGCCACAACACCACCCAAAAAACAAACATCAAACTGCATTTAAAAAAAAAAAAAAAACAATCAGCTCCCCCTAACCTCCTCTTCCTCTCCAAACATTTCAAATTGCATCAACCAATTGAAGAAATACAACTATGAAGAGACGAACCTTTTTCTTCCCCAAACCCTTTCCCCCATTTTTTCCGATGACCTCCCCCCAAACCATTTCTCCGGCCCCGAATCATTTTTTTTTCATTTTTTCCGATGACATCCCCTCCTCCCTCCCCCCCAAATTTACAGCCCCAATCTACAAAAGCAGTGGCCCGACGCTCCATCTCCTCCCTCCCTTTAATACCGCCCGGCAAAGGCTCCAATGCTGACACCATTTTTTTTTTTGGAAGCCCACCTGCAAATCGACACGCCTCGTCCATGGATGAATGCGTGATGGTTGGGCCTGGAGCAGATCTGTTGGGTGGTGGGGTGGTTTGGGTGGCGGATTTGCAGCTGGGTGAGGGGAGAAAAAACGCATCAGAGGAGAGGGAAATGGTGGTAGCTATTGGTGGTTTGGGAGGCACTCCGGAAAACGGGGTTGCCGGAAAAATTGTGGGTGGAGGTGTGAAAAGCGTAGAAGAGGGAAGATGATATAATTATTTAAGTTTAAAAAAGTCTAGGGAATAAAGTGTATTTTTTTTCTTTTTCTTATTTTTGTGTGGTGTAATAAGTAAAATATGGGTGTGTAGAAGTAAAAAAAAAAAAAATAAATTCAAATAATGGGTGAAAGTAGTAAATAGGGGGTCCAAATAGAACACTATATATATATATATATATGAACAGTTAGTCCATTTTCTGAAACGTGCACACCTCAAAACAAATATAACTTGGATTGTCAAGCTTAAGACATCAAACATGCATATATAGTTGTTTTCAAACGGACAACACAATTAAGCTACATCTATAAGGTATGAAATCCATGTTTTGGATGATTTTCATGTTTTGAAAGATGATGAAAGATTTTTAAACTTATAGAGTAATTTTCGAATGTTTTATGGAAGATTAGAAAAAAACGAATATCAAGTTTCAGATTTTAAGTTTTTCTTCCTAGAAAAAAAAAAAAAAAAAAAAGAATGTTTTAGTTTTTGCGTAAGTCTGTATCACGACCTATTGAAAAAAAGACAAATTAAGCCCACCAGCCCAATTTACTGAAAATTTCTCCGTTTCACATTGGACTTTTATAATTTGACTTTTATTTCTTTTTAGGCCTTTTTATTAGGTAACTTCTCTTATTTTTATTATTAGGCCTAAAATTATTAGGTAACTTCTCTTAATCTAAAATGGTTGAGAAGGCCAATTATTACATGTATTACTATATTTTTATACATGTGTTACTACATTTTATCTTTCTCAACCATTTTGTATATTATCTTGTCTTTCTGGCCTCTGGCCCGAAATAAGGAATTTCAGGCAGTTACCCAAAAAATTTAGGCCCAATAGTAACTAGTCTTATTTTTCTATTTTAATTGTTTATTTCTTATTTAATTGTTTCCACCAGATAAATATATGAATAATTTAATCTAGCACCGAAAAACTCATCTAAATGATTTTCAATAATGATTCGATTTTTCGTGGTAATCAACATGTTGTCTACTGGTACGCAGCCCGTAGAAATCTCTGATGTGAAAAATAAGTAATCTTAAATTGGGTTTTTTTTATGTGTGTTGTATACCTAGAAATGAGTTTTTCTGATCGTTGATGCTGTCGTTTTAACCAAAACTCTAGAGATTGTTGAAATGTGTGCTTACAATTAGAGAATAAGTAGTGACGATAGTCCTGCTTATCGATAATAGGAAAAAATGGTTGTTCGACAATTATAACCAATTTAATAATAATTTAATTGGTAGTCCATACATCGAGGATCAATCGTAGGAATTGAGGGGATAATAGTAAATTAGCTCAAGCTTTTAGTAATTTATTTTATTTTCTTAATTTTATTTTATTAGGCTTAAGTTCTTAGGAAATTAGATATAAAAACAATAATTTTGTCCGTTTGTAAATTTTGAGACAAATAAATCTATTGTTCAATGTGAGTTCGACCCATGTTTCTGCTATATTAACTATAAAGGTAGTAAGTGAATTATCTTAGGTGGTTTGAGACGACTCACCTAGAGGCAAATTCTCGATGGCGTGCTCATATCCAATAAGGTCATGGATTGTTTTAAGAAGAAAATGTTGGGGGTAGGGGTATAAATCAGAGGATGTTGCTCTTTGGAGGCGTTTAGTGTTTTCCTCTTTATGAGGAAGATGAGGGAATGGGGGGTTGGGGGATTGTGTGTGGAATTGGAGGAGATCCTTACAAAAATGAAGTTTGAGAAATTAAATGGTGGGAGATTCTACGTACCGCAGGGAGTCATTATGTGGATAAAGATGGATGAAATGGCAAGTTGTTATTGCCACGTAAGCGATTCTGACCGGATTTTGTGCCTCGTTAGCAAATTTCAGCAAGACAAGGCCAAAATTGCAAAAAATAAAAATAAAAAATGATAACTTACCGGATTAAAATTGTGATCGGAGTAAAAAGAGGACTAAAACTAAAAACGTAACAACCTACCGGACTAAAATTGCAATTTTACCCGAATAATGCATTCACCCAAAGTTGTGAACCAATTTTACGATTTTTCCATTGATACTTTACAACGGTAAAGGTAGATAATGTAAAACAAAATCTCTTCTGGTTGCTAAAACGACCCTTGTGGATGGACGGCAGATGATAATTCTTTTTTTGCAATATTACAATTGACAGTTTGTTGTCAAAATTATTAATGAAGCTTACATATTCTTTTAGGGTCGCCGATTGCAAAGATCGATGTCTTATTTTTTGTATTTTGCGCAAATTTATTTATGAAGCTTGCATATTCTTTTAGGGTTGTTGCCGATTGCAAACATGTCTGTGTCTTTGTATTTTTAGTTAAATCACAGAACATTTGAAAACTAGCCAGTTCTATCAAATTAGCTAGTGTGAGAAAGAAACACCATCTTTTGCGCTTTCTTTTTTGTAATTGTATATGATGAAGAGTTGAGGAACATAGAAATAAAGGTAAATTGTGTTCTTCGTTAATACACATAAACCTTATTATAAACTTAAATAGAAGTGATAAAACCCTAATTGTGCCCTAATGATAAAATGACTAACATAACCTTATTGCTAGAAATACATAAAAACTTATTACATATAATTACTATTTCATATTATTATTTCATAATTATATAACTATTTTCTGAATTACTTATCCCCTTTCCTTTTCTGAAAGTCTTCTTCTTCTTCAGGTGAAGGTCGGGGCTGTTGCGGGTTCTGTTCAACATCCCCTCTCAATCTGACTTGGGAGGCTGGCCAGACACGAAGATTGTAACGGAGGAGCTGGAATGGAGCTTTGGGAAGAGCCTTAGTGAAGACATCCGCTAGGTTGGAAGAAGAAGGGACATGCCGGGTGACCAGTTGTTTCACGGCAACTTTCTCGCGAACGAAATGGAAATCAAGAGCAAATTGCTTAGATCGGGAGTGGAGAGACGGATTCACAGAGAGATAGACAGCGCTAAGATTGTCACACATAAGCTGAGGAGGTTGAAACAATCGTATACCCAAATCACGCAACAAGTAAGTGACCCAGGTGAGCTCAGCAGTGGCGGAGGCCATTGATCGGTATTCGGCTTCGGTGCTCGATCGGGAAACAGTGGGCTGTTTTTTCAAAGACCAAGAAATGCAATTTGCACCCAAGAAGAGTCAGAAACCGCCGGTGCTCCGCCGGGTGACTGGGCATCCAGCCCAGTCAGCATCACTGAACGCGCATAAAGAATGAGGTGAATGAGCCAGGTAATGCAAACCATAATCTGTAGTTCCATTTACATACCTGAGCAATCTTTTAACTTCCTTGAAATTCTTGATTGTTGGCTGAGAGAAAAGCTGACATACCTTATTTACCGCATGAGTTATGTCGGGTCTTGTGAATGTTAGGTATTGTAGGGCACCCACTAAGCTTCTGTAAGTATAAGGATCTACTGGATCTGAATCATCTGGGGACTCTTGTACCTTGAGAGCAAGGGGAGTAGATATTGATGCACTATCAACCATTCCAGACCTAGTCAAAACCGAATGTGCATATTTTGCTTGACTGAGAAAAACACCATCTTCAGTAGACTTGATCTCCATCCCCAGAAAATAGTGAAGGGGCCCTAAATCCTTAACAGAAAATTCCTGGCTCAAAGTATTGATTAGATTATGAACTGAATGTGCATGATTTCCTGTAAGTAGTATGTCATCAACATAGATGAGATGGAAGGTAAATAATGAAGGATCTGCTTTACTACATAAGAAACCCAAGTGCAGTAAGAGAGAAGATAGTCTGTCAAACCAAGCCCTGGGGCTTGCTTAAGCCCATATAAGGATTTCTTTAGTGAGCAAACATGATCTGGGAAACTCTGACTGATACGCATAGTCAAACCTATGCCAACAATCTATGGCTGCATGGTTAAACTTTCCATAAATATGACATACAAGATGAGGGGTTGATGTCTGATTTTGCCTGTTGTCTGCTGCATTCCTTTTGTTCTGCTCCTGGGGTTCAAACCTCTTTGGATTACTTTCTGAATTTGCAGGTCTACCAGTAGGGGCAAATCCCCTGCCTCTAGAGTTATACTGGCTTCTGCCACCTCATCTTCTACCTCTACCACGGCCTCTTTGTGTAAAAAAGCCTGTAGTTGATCAGTGACTGTTTTTTCTTGAATCCTTTGCGTTTGAAGAGTCTGCTCGTGCCCTTGAAGGGCCATGACAAATTGTGCAAAAGGAGGATATGGAGCCTTGGTAAGCATTGCTGTACGGAAACCAGTATATTCACTTCCTAATCCATATGCAAACTGAAATACCTTATCCATGTCTGCTACAGGTTTCTTAATGGCTGCTAGGTTATCGCAGATTGATTTAAACTCCCTCAGGTACTCATCCACCATTTTTGTACCCTTTTTGATTCCCATCAACATGTTCTTCAGATTTCCTTCCTTCTCCACCGTATGAGGGAGAAGTTGTTGTTCAAGACTTTTCCAAAGTTGGTTTGCGGTGAACTCTTCCTCGTAGATCATGCTGATGATCTCCTCTTTCATGGAGCCAAGCAACCATGAGACTAGGAGGCCATCATTCATCATCCAGGTTAGATAATCTGGATTATCAATCTCGTCCCCAGCTTGATCTTTACTCTTCTTTTCAGGATGTTCACTAGATGAGACATGGTGATATATGATGAGCGAAAAATTCACCCACTAAAAATACATTTATAAAGACTCGCAAAACCGTGGGTAAACTAACTCTAACTCTCAGCAGAGTACCTGTGTCGATTGCTAGGATAGCTACAGAGAGTACGAGGTCGTCCCAAGAGAAATGTGGTTGTGAGTACCAAAATGAACGCGTCGAACTTAGTCTAAAGCGATCAAAGTTTTAGGTGGAGTTTTTATACTAATGCGAAAAATAAATTTTAACTAACGAGATTAACTAGGTGATTAAAAAGCATAGCCGAGCCATGATCCAACAAAGTTATCTCCCCGGGGGAAAAACTTGATAAGGAGTGTGTTTTAACCAACCTACCTTTCCCACGAGATTTTAACGACATCCACGGGTGCCAACTCCTAATTGCGGTGTTAAGATTCGAACAACTCTCACTCAACACCCTATGTGAAGTTAATTAATTTTCCCTTTAGAAAACCGATTAACCTAACATGATTACGCTCTTTGAGTCGCTCGAACAACGATGACAAACCTCTGTATTGGAAACGGTCCTAACAACTAGGCCGAATCTACGCAACGATCCCAAAACCCCTTTTCCCACATCTCACCGCAAAATGCATTTATAGGTTCGATATGTGTGATAGTGAACTAAATGATCAATCTAATTCAAAGACGTTTAGAATAAGTTTTAGGACGTGGATTAATCATTAAAACATTATATTACGTGCTACACAACTCCCATCTCGTCTACCGAGGGTTGATTTCACCCGTTTTCACATAAATCGGCTATGTAACGAGATTAGCTAGTCATATTAACGAAAATAACAACGAAAATAACAAAACGAAAGAAAACAAAACGAAAAAGATAACTACAGCTATATAGATATACGTATAGATATATATATATAGATATATATATAGATATAGATATATATATAGTATACGTATATATATATATATATTTATACTAATTGCATAAAAGTAAAAGAAAGCAATAAAAGACGGAAACGAAATTATATTAAAACGATAACTAGTCGGGTTATTACACCGACATTATAACGACATATATATCTAATTTAGTTTCATAATTAAAAGAAAGAAAAGATGAAGGAAAAGAGAGGGCAAAGGATCACAGCTCTGCAAATCTGTATATATAAGCAAATGTTGAGGAGCCGGATCGATCCGGTAGGAGCCGGATCGATCCGAACTGATCATCATTACTCATCATTACAGTAACATGCAAAGCAAGCGGAGAAATTATATATAATTATATATTAAACTTCTAAAATTCATATCTCGAGTTGTAGACCTCCAAAAATCATGATTCAAACGTCATTAGAAAGCTCTCGGAAAACTCTACAACTTTCATCAAGGACTCTTCTTCAGAAAACGTCGTTTTGATGGGCCATTCCCATTACGTGTCGTTTGCGACATTTTCCTTAATACAAATCAATTAGCCACTTGACCACCATTTGAGTTGTAGAAATCCGATTGACTTGATTCAAAATCCATTGGAAATCTTTCTTGAAGATATACAACTTTCATGAAAGATTCTTTTTCAGAAAACGCCGTTTTGATGAGCCATTCGTATGTCGTATGCGTTTCGGGATTTTTACTATTACGAATCGATTAGCCACTTGGTCATAACTCGAGTTGTAGACCTCCAATTAACATGATTCAAAATGCATTGGAAAGCTCTATCAAAGATCTACAACTTTCATTAAGGCCACCTCTTCAGAAAATGCCGTTTTAATGGGCCATTGGTTCGTCGAAGATATAAATCGTTAGTGACACTACTGAACCACCGATCCACTTGACCTTTTTTAAGCTTGTGGCACAGTCTTATATCCCTAAAAACACCTCTTTTAGGCCTCAAAGCGTGTCGTTACTCGGAATTTTGGTTAACCTATAATTCGCAATAAACCACCAAAATACCAAACGTAAACCGACATTTACACACACGGTTACTAAACCGTACAAAACTATAAAAACACGCTAAAAATACAATATTTTATATAATAACTACTACTAACATATTTAGATGAAACATAGGAATTAATGACTAATCGATATAAAAATACTCAAAATGATATCGTAAACGGGTTGAAAAGTTATAAAAATAACGGTGAATTTTTCCGTTATCACAACCCCCACTTAGCTTTTGGTCGTCCTCCTAACAAAACAAGCGATAAAATAAAATGAATGAGGAAAAATTCATGAAGATGTAAAATATAAAGGCCAACCGGATGATATAACCAATCGAATCATAACCACACGTTAACCTTAATATAAATGTATAACAGAGTGTGTGTGTGATGATGCCTTTCAATTTCCACTATCCTCTCTTGAATAAATCAAGCAAACGCACAAATATCCATTCAGATACCCTAATGACTTTTCTAGGTATAGCGATATGATTCCACACAAAGTCCTCCCGTGTACTTATTAGGATAATCCCTAAAGCATATCATTTAGTTTATCTTTGGGGATAGTCAGAAGATAACTAAGTTTTCAACCAACTTTTTCTTTTCTTTTCTATTTTTTTTTCTTTTTCTTTTCATAGAATACTAACATATCCGAACTCATTGCCAAAATCGACTATCTTGCAAGCGTCACGAGGTGAGATCGAATACATTAATACCTATCTAACTCTTTTTTTTTTTTTTTTTTCACATGTATAGTATATGCCCTCATTCCTAACAATAGGATGTTTCGTGATAACACCCTAGCTAGACTACAATCATCAGGCAATCGGGAGCTTTTAAACCTCATAGTGATATAGGACGTTTCGTGATAACGCCCTACCGCACTCAAATCATTGGTAGCTACAACCGACATATATATAGTTTATCTTATTTTGATATTCTTCCTATCACATTCAAACCTTGAGATATTCACGAGACACGTCGTAAATTAGGTACTAAGTTACTACTATTTCTAGGATAAACCACTAGGATACTGAATGGGTACAGTTTAAAATTTCCGTTTCAATATCAAAGGCTTACGTGAACAAGGAATTCATGTTACACAAATATATTTGGAATTACAATGCACTTACGGTTCACGTTGGTTATACATATCCAATTTGATCATTACATCTTTAAATCCATGAAATATATACCTTATAAAAATTATTTTAATCAACTAAATAATGCTCGAAAAAGATCAACAACTAAGGGTTTAAACACTTACTGCCATTTCTAGACCATCCTCGACTCTACCCCCCACTTACGATTTTGCATTATCCTTAAACATATTGAGTGAGATAGAGAGGAAAACTTAGCTTATAAACTTGGCGAGAAAGATGCTATCAAATCCCGTGAATAAACCATGAAAGCACGTCCCGAATCCCTCAGAATAAAACAAACAAAACAAAGCCAACACGGGACATGGTCCTCGTGCCAAAGTATGTAATAGGGATATGGGAATAATAAGAAAATGGCCTTGTTACGTCAGAAAACTCGATAGCATATCACATAATAGCTTTAGATGGAAAAATAACCTTAACGGGTAAAACACAGAACATCTAAGCATATACGTATTATAGAAAGTATCACAAGAGCATATATCACAGTCAAGTCAGCTATTCTTAGTTTCATTTTATTACACACAGTTTTATTAAGGTGGGAATACTCACCACTATACTACAATGACCAGAAATTTGAAATAGACTAGATTATAAAATGAAATGTGTGAAAGAGTATTGAGTCTTTTATACCTAGATCCTCAAGGGTTCAATAACCTAAGTCCAAGAAATGATACATTTGAATTTTTTCTTTAATCTCCCTCGGGATTTTCGGATAACCACCTAATCATTCCCTCTTAATGAAATTCAAACATTCATCCTGAGACTTGGTTGTACTTTGTGTTCATCTTTCATACAGATTCTACATTTCATTAAGACTAGTCATATCCAAATTATCATTATTATTATTATTAACGGGCTGCCTCCCGGTAGCGCTTTTGTTTAACGTCGTTTGCTCGACAAAAGTAGTATTTACAAGTTATCAACCAAAATCAGAACTTAAGAAGATCAATAGCTTAAGAAAAATTAACAATGCGAGAACCAAAGAAATTAAATTGTCTAGAAACGTACCTCGTTTGGCCCTCGATGTTACCTCCTCCCAGCCGTCGAACCTTCTTTTATCATCCTGTCGAACCATCTTCTTTTGAAAATTACCATAGAGCTCATCCATCGGGGAGTACACAAACTGGACCGTAGAAAATTCATCCTCACAGAGTGGACGAATGTAATAATCCGGGACCGATATATCAGCTATTACCAACTCTCCCAGTGGCTTTACTAAAGATGGCCAATCAATCTCTCGCTCCTCTAACTCTGTCATCTCCAAATCTTGCACTTTTTCTTCGCGAACTGAATTATCAACCTCATTCTCATCCCGAACTTTTCGGTGATAACATTTTCATCCCTAACCACCTCTATTGCACTTGTCTCGCCTCTTTCACATACCTCACTAATTCAATCAATTGCCCCACCTTGTCTTGAAGATTTCTTATAAGCGGAGTCAAGATTTACCTTGAACTCCTCGCATGTCCAACGATCGCTCTTCCAAGATCTCGGTTCAATCGTTCTAGTTGCTCTATTTGACTGTCGGTGAATTCTTCTTGTGGCATGGGGGAAAACTGATCGTATTGACTTTGATTCATCGGAGGTGAGTAGTAGTCCTCTTGCCATTCCAGACACTGATCAGGTGGCTGAATCTGGTTGAAGCTATCAACGTCATTGAGTATGAACACTGTAATCCTGATAAGCATTAGGGTTCGGGTAACCCTCGTAATGGTGTGGCTCATAACTCGAATAACCATAATTCGGTCCTGGTATGCACCAGGGCATCGATAATTCCATGAACCTTGGTTATTCTCTTTGTTGATATTGAGGCTCGCATACCTAACCGTTGTTGATAAGGTTGGTAGGGTATTGTTGTTCAGGTGAGTAGTTTTGATTGAAAAATCCATCCATTTAAGCTCAATGCAAGATCTCGAGAAAACAACAATAAAACAATAAAATTTTTTTTTTTTTTTTTTTTTTTTTTTTCCCCGTAAACACACGATATTTAGACCCTCAAAAGTTATGGTTGCCGAAGGCCCTAATCCCCGCTTTAGCCGGACTTACAAGATATCACCCTCAGAAGAGGCTAAGTACCAAAGTCGTATTCAAACCGAGTTCAGGACAATATCACTTCAAAGATCCATAGCTCTTTGTCGACATCTAAATAAAACAAGAAAATAAAAACCTAGGCCCAAGCCTTCGGTTCACTTACAAGATATCACAACAATATCACACATTTCCCGGCAACGGCGCCAATTTTGATGAGCGAAAAATTCACCCACTAAAAATACATTTATAAAGACTCGCAAAACCGTGGGTAAACTAACTCTAACTGGCAGAGTACTGTGTCGATTGCTAGGATAGCTACTGAGGAGTACGAGGTCGCCCCAAGAGAAATGTGGTTGTGAGTACCAAAATGAACGTCGAACTTAGTCTAGGCGATCAAAGTTTTAGGTGGAGTTTTTATACTAATGCGAAAAATAAATTTTAACTAACGAGATTAACTAGGTGATTAAAAAGCATAGCCGAGCCATGATCCAACAAAGTTATCTCCCCACAGAAAAACTTGATAAGGAGTGTGTTTTAACCAACCTACCTTTCCACAAGATTTTAACGACATCCACGGGTGCCAACTCCTAATTCCGGTGTTAAGATCTCAACAACTCTCACTCAACACCCTATGTGAAGTTAATTAATTTTCCTTTAGAAAACCGATTAACCTAACATGATTACGCTCTTTGAGTCGCTTCGAACAACGATGACAAACCTCAGTATTGGAAACGGTCCTAACAACTAGGCCGAATCTACATAGCGATCCAAAACCCTTTTCCCACATCTCACCGCAAAATGCATTTATAGGTTCGATATGTGTGATAGTGAACTAAATGATCAATCTAATTCAAAGACGTTTAGAATAAGTTTTAGGACGTGGATTAATCATTAAAACATTATATTACGTGCTACACAACTCCCATCTCGCCTAACGAGGGTTGATTTCACCCGTTTTTCACATAAATCGGCTATGTAACGAGATTAGCTAGTCATATTAACTAAAAAATAACAACGAAAATAACAAAACGAAAGAAAACAAAACGAAAAAAAGATAACTACAAAATATATAGATATACGTATAGATATATATATATAGATATATATATAGATATAGATATATATATAGTATACGTATATATATATATATTTATACTAATTGCATAAAAGTAAAAGAAAGCAATAAAAGACGGAAACGAAATTATATTAAAACGATAACTAGTCGGGTTATTACACCGACATTATAACGACATATATATCTAATTTAGGCCCCCCATAATTAAAAGAAAGAAAAGATGAAGGAAAAGAGGGGCAAAGGATCACAGCTCTGCAATGCTGTATATATAAGCAAATGTTGAGGAGCCGGATCGATCCGGGTAGGAGCCGGATCGATCCGAACTGATCATCATTACTCATCATTACAGTAACATGCAGCAGCGGAGAAATTATATATAATTATATATTAAACTTCTAAAATTCATATCTCGAGTTGTAGACCTCCAAAAATCATGATTCAAACGTCATTAGAAAGCTCTCGGAAAACTCTACAACTTTCATCAAGGACTCTTCTTCAGAAAACGTCGTTTTGATGGGCCATTCCCATTACGTGTCGTTTGCGACATTTTCCTTAATACAAATCAATTAGCCACTTGACCACCATTTGAGTTGTAGAAATCCGATTGACTTGATTCAAAATCCATTGGAAAGCTTTCTTGAAGATATACAACTTTCATGAAAGATTCTTTTTCAGAAAACGCCGTTTTGATGAGCCATTCGTATGTCGTGTCGCGTTTTGGATTTTTACTATTACGAATCGATTAGCCACTTGGTCATAACTCGAGTTGTAGACCTCCAATTAACATGATTCAAAATGCATTGGAAAGCTCTATCAAAGATCTACAACTTTCATTAAGGCCACCTCTTCAGAAAATGCCGTTTTAATGGGCCATTGGTTCGTCGAAGATATAAATCGTTAGTGACACTACGAACCACTGATCCACTTGACCTTTTAAGCTTGTGGCACAGTCTTATATCCCTAAAAACACCTCTTTTAGGCCTCAAAACGTGTCGTTACTCGGAATTTTGGTTAACCTATAATTCTGCAATAAACCACCAAAATACCAAACGTAATCCGACGACATTACACACCGTTACTAAAGCGGTACAAAACTATAAAACACGCTAAAAATACGATATTTTATATAATAACTACTACTAACATATTTAGATGAAACATAGGAATTAATGACTCGAATCGATATAAAAATACTCAAAATGATATCGTAAACGGGTTGAAAAGTTATAAAAATAACGGTGAATTTTTCCGTTATCAATATACACCAAGGCTCTTAATCAATGGAATTACCTGTGATCTCCATAGTAGGAAATTCGTAAAGTTGAGTTTGATTGAAATCAAACTCGAACATTGATGAAATTGTTGGATAGTTAATCCAGATTCCTTGGCCATAGTTGCGCAACGAAAGTGGAGAAACAATGATTGGCTTAAGAGTGTTTTATCTCTCTGATACCATGAAGAATTGAGGAACACAGAAATAAAGGCACATAGTTATCAGACCCGGCCCGGTCATCGACCCGGAAAACATACTGGGTCACCGGGTCACCGGTTCAACCGGTGGGTTACTGTTTCAACCTGTGGGTCACAACATAAGGTTAAAAATAATATTTTCATACAAAAAAAAAAAATAAAAAAAAATTGATAATAATAATCAATTCCAAAATATTCCAAGTTTTCAACATCCAAATCATAATAAATACAAATGAAAAGCGTTTTGATACCAAAACACATGACGATACAAGTGAAAAACCATCAAAATTTCTTACAAAAGAAATTTGGTCCATGATTGTAACATTATTAATTCAAATAAAAACTAGTCCTCGTTCCCAACAAGTTTGTTTATAAACAATGTTAATTTATTACTTGCCAATTTTGGAAGTTGTATTGAATTTCGACTTTAGTTTGTGGTGTTTAATTTGATTTAATAGAAATGTAAGAACTCATTTCGCCAAAAGATAAAAGACGTAAATAAGAAATGATGGTTAGGATATTCGACTCCTACCGAGGACTCCAGGTTCAAGTCACATCAATGATGTTTTTTATAATAAAAAATCCTGTGGCAATTTAATAAAAAAATAAAAAAAAAAAAAAAAAAACAGACCGGGTTGATTCATACCGGGCGGGTCGTGGTTCACCGGTCCAACCACCGGGTTTTCGGTCAGGCGGGTCAACTCTTGAACGGTCGACTCTTGAATCGGCCGTTTTGGTCCGGCCGCCAACCACCGGATTCGACCGCCCGGGCGGGCGGGCCGGGCCGGTCCGATAACTATGTAAAGGCAAATTGTTTTCTTCGTTAATTCACATAAACCTTATTACAACCTTTAAATAGAAGTGCTAAAACCCTAATTGTGCCCTAATGATAAAAGGACTAACATAACCTTATTGCTAGAAATACATAAAAACTTATTACATATAATTACTATTTCATATTATTATTTCATAATTATATAACTATTTTCTGAATTACTTATCCCCTTTCCTTTTCTGAAAGTCTTCTTCTTCTTCAGGTGAGGTCGGGACTGTTGCGGGTTCTGTTCAACATATGAGAGATTATATAAATAGAGTTGAATAGAGATGGTACTTTTTGCAATAAAAATAAATAAAATCCACTCAAGTTAATGTTTATTTTTATCTACATTGTCGTTTTTAATATTTGTCTACATTGTTTTTAGTTGATTTATATACTTATAGAAGACTTGGTAAAGAGTTTATTGTTATAAATTGACACACACTGACACACATTAATTATAAAGAACAAACACTCAACAAAGCTAGAAAAATTAAACAAACACTGAAGATGGCCAAGCTTGCGTTTCTTGTGCTCTTTGTTTTGATCAGTATGTTCGGTTAGTCTCTCTTTTCACTTCTTTAGCTAGTTTTTGTCCTAAAGGTTACATGTTTATACTACATATAATTAATTTTATACACAAAATAAGTGTGTGTGCTTTTATATTTTACTACGTGATGCATGAAGTCTATCCATTTACAACAAGTTACATTTGTCTTTCAATAGAAACTGTTTTTTGAGGTTTGCAAACCTAGAAAAATTTGACATGATATATACGTTATCAAGATGAATGATTTCTTCATAACATATGCCATGAGATGACGATTAGTGTTAAAGTTGTCTCACATTGGGCACTTGCTATTGTATCACCCACCATATTAAGAGATGGACTTTTCTCACCTCACAACCTTAGGTTTTGGGGATGAGGCCCCTCCTCTTATATAGGTTTGGGTCTAGATTTCTACATGATATCAGAGCATTACGACCTTGATTCAACTTTGCCCAACATAAGCTCCGGCTAGATAATACCTCTTCATGAATTGGATCCACTACATAATACCTCTTCATGAATTGGATCCACTTCCTCTTCATGAATTGGATCCACTTTGTCTGCCTCAGTATACCAGTTTATTGCTTCAAAATAATCCTTTCTCTAAAAGGCTAAACCCTACTGTCCTCGGCTGCTACCACTAAAAACGAAACGATTTTACCAACTATACTATACTTCTTGAAGTTGCAGAGGAAAGCAATGGCGGCTTCAAACCCTAAATCAGATTTTCACAAGGCAGCGTCCCACGGAGATCTGTCTAGACTCAAGAGGTTAGCACTTGAGATTGGAAATGGCAAGGGGTTAATGAAGGTAGTTGACGCCGAAGGCTGTATTGCTCTACACTTGGCGGCTGCGTCTGGAAAGATGCAAATGTGCAAATTTTTAATAGAGGATTTTAAATTTGACATAAATTCAAGGGAAAGGAAAGGAAATACTTATTTGATTGCCGCTACTGAAAGACGGCAGCATACAACTGATGTGTATCTTGTCGAAAGTAGTGCAGATATTGGCCTCCCAAACGATAGAGGCTTTGCTGCCTTACATTCTGCTGCTAGAACAGGGCAGAAAGAAATCATGTGTCTGTTGCTGTCGAAAGGCGTACCTGATCTCAATACAACTAAAGTATTCACACCATTGCAGTGAGCTGCTTTTCAAGGACAGAAGCAAGTTGTGAAGCAATTGTTGGATCATGGTGCAGATCCCAACGCAACTTTGAAGCTTTATTGCACGCCTCTGACGATGGCCGTAGCTGCTAAATCGCTTGAGTTCATGGAGCTGCTGCTCAAGGCTGGAGCTGATCCAAACCTTAGTTCATCTGGCAAAACTCCTTTAATATTAGCTGCCTGTGAAGGAGACACAAGGATTATTAAACACTTGCTGAAAATTGGGGCAAATCCTGATGTCGTCGAGAGATCTAAGATGCTGACACCTTTAGAGCATGCTGCATTGCGTGGTAATGTTGATGCGGTGAAGACTTTGTTTCCTGTTACTTCTCGGATCTATTTCTGACTGTAGTGTTGATGGCTTGCTTAATATTAAGCATGCATATTCTGGAGAAGGACTGGAACAGATGGTGAGTAATAAGAAATCTAGGCCAAAACCCATAAAAGAGGAGGGACCTCATCCCCAAAACCTAGGTTATGGGGATGAGGCCCCTCCTCTTATATGTGCTTGGGCCTATGTTTTCCACATGGTATCGGATCCACCCCTTTATTGTTCAAGTGTTGGGTCTCTTTGTTGGCCTTGTGTGCCCAGCCCACACTTGAGGGGGCGTGTTAAAGTTGTCCGATATTGGGCACTTGCTATTGTATCACCCACCATATTAAGAGATGGACTTCCCTCACCTCACAACCTAGGTTTTGGGGATGAGGCACCTCCTCTTATATGAGTTTGGGCCTAGATTTCTTCAATTAGGGAATTCGGGACATGTCCAAGTACACCCGGAGATGATGGGTTATGCAGCTGCTGCAACGACAATCAACACCAGTACTGAAACCGAAATGGAGGAGGAATTAATCACGAGGATATTAGCTGGGGAAGAAATTTTCTTAAAAGTGAAGCCGCCCCACGTCGTCTGTCTACTGCTCTTACAATCTAGCTTGCGAAAAGATGATCCGGTTTGCGTTGGGAAGGGTTGCGTTATTAAAGCAGGCTGTGATGCTATATCCCGTGGCTGCTATTGTGCTGGATTCTGCGAGGAGAACCTTTGGGATTACGAGTATGATGGGGAAGACGAGTAGGATGGAAGTCTTCTACAATATAATTCAGAGCGCGCAACACATAATATTTTCAGGAATTATATATCTATCTTGAAAAATTTTGCTAGACGAAATTACGAAAACTTATGATCAATCGCTAAAAATGATGATGTAGCGTATTACCATACGACTCTGATATCAATACAATAAATTTACCTCTACTTTATATTTCCATTATGTTGTAAACTAACTATCTGTTAGGGATCGATGGAAGTCTGAATTATAGCTCTTAACAACAACAACATAAAACAAAAGAAAGAGAGAAAAATAAAACTGAGAGGAAGCCACAAAAATGTTTCTCTTCAAAAAAAAAAAATCCGCTTTCTTTTGCATTTTTGTCCATAAATTTATTCAGGACGGGAAGGGAAGAGCCCTCAGTGCATCCAATGTTCTTCACTTTACGATTAATATTCGAACACTAATTTTATTGTGGTTATGGAGGTGTATGTCGTGTTTATTCATTATTACAAGATTAACCGTTTATTTTGTATCAGGGGACCGATGACTCTTGAATTAAAGATGTTCATGTTTATAATGTCGTATTCGTCATTATTGAACGTGTAATCGTTTGAGTAGGAAAACATAATAATTTAGAGCCATTAATTCAAGACAAACTTGGTTTTTTTAAAGTTTTAAACATCAAAGCAAATAAGACAACATCTAATTAAACAGTGATGTAGAATTTCAAATGTCTGAGGAAGAATCTGCTGATAATGAACCAGTGATTGAAGAACCTGCTATTGATCATATCTTGGAGGAATACCAAGGACCTCACCCTGCTGGAAGAGATATGAGCTATGCCTTGGTGATCAGCAATCAGAGGCAACAATACAATGTAGAAGAGCCTGCTGATGGAGCTGCTGGAGGAATGACTGGTGAGGTACCAGCACATGTCCTGGATGAGTTGAGGGCTGTCAGGAGTGACATAACACAGTTAAGAACTCAACTTGATAGACAGGAATAGAGATTTGAAGAACTGATGAATCTGGTGGATAACAATAGAAAGTCTACTGAGACAGTTGCTTCATGCTACACATCTACTCAGTATGCCATTGTTGATCTAACACAAGATGTGAGGGGAATCAAACAGGGCAATACACTGAAGGAGAAATTTTTGAAAGATCAACTTGCCTCTATTCATCAGAAGCTGGATAACCTTGCTGAGGCACAAAGACCTGCTGCACCTTCTGTTGCACCTCAACCTGCTGTACTTGATCTTAGAATTACTGAGAGGATAAACCTGCTGGAGCAAACACTGCAAGGAAGGATCACTAAAATTGACACTAGGACTGAGATTATTGAAGGTCAGATGAACAATCTAGTGTTGACTCAGGAGAGTGTGCATGGCCTGCTGTCCCGTTTTGTTGATGATGTCAATAAGGAGGAAGAGAGCCAAACAGCAGTAGCAAAAGAGGCTGCTAGAATTTTTGCCAAGAAAATATGGGAAGATGATACTAATGCATTTAGGGAACCTGCACCTGGCAGACTTCCACTCACTGATGATCTTCTCAAGGAATACAAGAGAGTCTACAACAACAAAAGGAGACCTTATCATGATAAAGGTTTCCATGAGAGACTCAATTCCTTTCTTGGACTAAAATTTTGGGAAGCAAGAGTTAAAGCCATGAGGGCTTCAAAGAGAGGTGGAAGAGGTGGAAGAGGTGGTAGAGGTGAAAGGAGTTTACCTACCACAAATGCAAAGGAGTCACTAAATGAGTTCAAAGAAGTTTACATGCGGTTAGGATTTAGAGTACATCAGATAAATCTAACTCTACCTGAAGCATGGCATTGGTGGAAACAAGTGAATCCTCATGTTGACTTCTCTCTGATTGAAAATGAATGGATGAGAGATATGATCAGAGAGATAAGATCTTACCAAGAACAAGTGGAGAAAACTAGAGAAGAAAGAGAAAGAAGACAGTAGATCAGCACACTTTATATGTTTTATCATTTGCTGATTCTAGACTGTAATAACTTTGAACAAATGATTAAAATGAGAAATGACCAAGTTTGTTCTGTTTTTGTTTTAATCTTTTTGCTTTGCTGTTAGGAGAGGGTATTGGCATCATCACCAAAAATGGGGAAATTGTTGTACTTATTTTTAAGTTTTAGTGATGAGTGCAAGACTAGCTGTTATAGTGCAAAGGCAAAAAGATGTCTAGATCAAATGTATAGGTTTATTAGAGTTTGATCTTTGTATAGGTTTGATCAAACAAGCACTGTAAAAGGTCAGCTGATTTATATCAGCAGACTAGTCTATATCGATAGGTATCTAGGTCGAAGAGACTAGTCAGAACCCGCCAAGACCGGAAGGTGAGGGCTCAAACTCAGTTAATTGAAGGCTAAGGGATCAAACTTAGTAATTTAAGTCAAGGATATGAAATCAGAATTTAGGAAAGTCTGTGATGACCTAAACTGATTACATATACCTTGTGTACAAGGTCTAAGTTCCATAAGTTGGATGGTGACTGGAACTTAGTAATGATTAAAAAGGTGTAATCTAACTTCATAAATAAAATTTAGATAAAAGAAGTAAGCTGCATTGTGTTTTAAACACAGCAAGTTATAGTTCAGCTTACTGATATGTACTTCAGCAGGCTCATGAACCTGCTGATACATATGTCTCGATTTATTCAAAATTACATTGGAAGAAAACAAGGATAAGGACAGCTAACAACCTCTGATTTATCAAACAAATCAATGGTTGAGATTAAAAGGACGTTGGGATGATTCAGGACTTTATCCAATGGATACAAGTCAAAGGGTGGACAGACTGCATTCTGTCAAAAAGTAGTCTGACTGTGTCAGTACTATGAACAGTGACAGAAAGCAAGTCAAATGGGACAAAACATGGAACGGCTATATTTGAATTTCAAATACAAGTCACAAGGACTCCTACCTATAAATAGCGGACTTCTAACTCAGAAAAAATGATGAACATTAAGAGAAAAATACAGAGAATCATGAGCTTCAAGTTACTGATCAAGAAAAACACCCTGCTAAACCTACTGAGCTTAAGGCTACTGATCCAGAGAAAATCTTCAAGTGTAATATGCATTCAAGCTACATCAAGTTTACACACTTGAAGACTGCAAGCTACTGATCATGTCATCCTGATCAAGCTGCTGCAACTGAATCATTTACTTGATTCAATCTTTCTTTTATAAGAATCTGCTGAAGACAGTGAAGCACATCTGTGTGAAAGACTTTTGTTTATGGTGGAGCTGGTGAAGAGGCAATCCTACCCTTCAAGGACCAGTGGAAGACTTTGGAGTAGCAATCCTACCTGTTCCAAGTGTTCAGTTTGGGAAGCCATAGTTATTGGTGAGGACAAGCAACATCGGAATCTTTGTAAAAGCTACATCAAAGATCTCTAGTGAATTACCTCCAACATCATAGGAGAAGAGTGGATCGACATGATTACACCACCGGAACCACTATAAAATCTCGCCTACTTACTTTCTCGCACTTACATTCTCAGATTTAATTTATTATACACATCAACCCATCGAATCTTGCAAATCAGTAGTCACACACAGACACTCAATGAGTATCTAATACTTGGTATCATATTTAACAACAATTAACAAGGCTTAATTTTTGATATAATTCCATTTGCACAAATTCAAGAAGTTCAATAGTCACAGACTATCAAGGTCGCAAGAGACCATCGAGGTATCGCAGTCGGGTTGTTGAGTTTGTTAACCAAAAGTTTTAAGTGGTAAGTTTATTCACCCCCTCTAAACTTAACCAAAGCCTTTTCAAGGGACCAACAGAATCTTTTATAATCCCGACCTCAGCTCGGCATCACATTTGGAGTTCGCCCTCGAGCAAATCTTTTATAAGCCCGGCCTCAGCTCGGCATCATACTTGGAGTTCGCCCTCGAGCGAATCTTTTATAATCCCGACCTCAGCTCGGCATCATATTTGGAGTTCGCCCTCGAGCGAATCTTTATAAGACCGACCTCTAGGTCGGCAACATATTTGGAATTAGCCTACGAGCGAACCTTCTTGTAAGACTGACCTCTAGGTCCGCATCATATTTTGGAACTCGTCTTCGAGCGAGTCCTCTACAAGACTAAAAGCTCTCAAGCCACCAAAGGCTAAACCGATTCACGACGCAAAAGCCAATAAGTCAAAATCAATTCGTGGCACAAGCCACAAGAAGCGAAGTTCATCAACTACACGCAAGCAACGAAAAGACCTACTCTGAGTACGGCACTTAGGCAAAGCTAACAGGCGATCCTCAACAATAGTGAGCCATCACAGTATTTCATGGAAACAGATCCGCAAACAGGCTTTACTCCCCGCCTAACATTTCAGGAAATGATTAAGGCATGGAGTAAGGGGCCATTGATGTACCTAAATCGATTTTTAGGTCCCGCAGATCCTTATTCAGTCCGACCAGCCACCGACATTAGTGGATGAGGCCATCGGCCATTTCTCGCTGTGAGCTCACAAGCCAAATCGTAATCGCAAGCCCTGGATCCATTCCAAGCCCCCGAGCATAAAGCGACGACAAAAGGGATTAGTGAGGTCGACACGCGATCTCATTCGATAAACGGGTCCATCAAAGTGACCTCGACCATAATATTTAGAGGATGAGCTACCTCAAGTTCGGCTCTGCTACGAGCCCGCTACTGTAGATAAATATCTATTTATAATGTATGTCCTCATTTGTAAATAGACCGACTTCAGTCGGTGGCTCCCCTATAAATAGGGGAGCTATGTAACTTCATTCGAGAAGGGGAAAATTGATATAAAACATATGGCAAAGCCAAATTGCCCCCGTCCTCTTCTCTGATAAAACACCACCGCCGGAATCCTACACCGCATCCGGGTACCACCAGAAAACACCACTAAAACACACTTATTATAGCTAGATATCCACCTTAGAATCTATATACCGCAAATCTGATGTTTCTGACAACATCACGTACCATGTATTCGACTGTGGATACTCCTTCTCGTTGAGCCGTATTATCCTTAATGGATGTTGGTCTGGAACAAGCATCCATTGTAACTTTCTGCATTCAGTGATTTCGATAAAAGGGACCTCATGTATCAAGACCACTTATCTATGATGGAATTTATGCGATCCAAGTCACCATTTCGTGATCGGGGTCGTCAGATACCGTTAGTGTCCATTCGCATTGACAAGACCACAAGCACCCAATGTCGCTCGTTAATCATCCAGATAGCATAAGCAGTGTTTTCGGGGTCCATGCACCAACTTCTAATTCCAAATTTGCTGGAGTCACACAATCCATTTTACCATCGTATTTGTCTAATTCATGCACAAGAGTCATTGTGAAAGATGAATAGCACAATCTCACATAACATTGATAGCAACCCGGGATATCATTCATACGAGCAGATAATAGTCCCACATATGCATTGATGGCCAAAATAGTGACTGTCCAACTTTAACCGGCAGAGTACCGAGTCGGATGCACTATAGTAGCGAGCAAGGTCGTATCCCACGAGGAATTTATCGAATACCAAAGTCATTTTTGGATTTAGTTTAGGTTAACCAAGATATTTCAAGTTCAATTACACTAAAACATAATATAAACTAAAGATACTAAGGGAAGAGAGACATAGTCAAACCATGATCCGATTGATTACTTTCACCCTCTAATCGATTATTCGGAACGGGATTAACCAACCAACCAACCTAACACTTATATCGACTCATTCATGGGTGCAAACTCCTAAAATAGTACTAGATGTCATACAACAATCAAACACCCTTTGCCCGGTTCAACAGTCCGCCTTTAAGGATTTAACTGACCGAAACAAGATTAACGCACTAGAGTTGCTCGATTTCACAACCGATTGAATCTCACTCCCTAATCAATCTAAACAACTCAGTTGATTATAAGGAATGATCTTAAAACCCCTTTTCCCACACCCCTTCGCAACATACATTTATAAAAGTGGTGTGTGAGTTTATGAACTAGGTATACAGTCTAATTCAAGCATTAAGAACAAGTTTTAAGACATGAATTTATCAATATAACAACAATTAAGCACTACCGATTCCCAATTTCATCAATTAGAGGGTGAGTTTTTCAATTTTCACATGATTTGACTTTGATATGTTTAGCTACTCATTGTAAAACAAGAAATAACACTCAAAAAGAGAATCAAAGCCATAAAACAAGAAAGGAAACTAAATTAATTACAAAATCGCAGCAAATTGAAGTTGCAACAATCTTCATCCACACCCATGTCATTTGGGGAAGAAGAAGAACACAAAATGAAAATTCCAAGAGAGTTAAGAAAGAATCTAAGCTAGATTATGTTAAATTTAAGTAGTAACTAGTGTAGGAATTAATCTAAGGGCGAGGGAGAAGAATTTCGACCTAGGGATGAATTTTGGGATCAAGGAGTGAATTATGAAGTGGTGAAAGTAGAGGGGAAGTCTGTAAAAATATGTGCAAAAAGCTATATATATGTGCTCCAAAAATGCTTGCAAAACCTTCTGATGTGCGCACACAATACAACCTGTCCGTCCAATGTGCACACACCTTTCTGAATGTGCGCACATTCCTTCTGAGAATATTCAGCATTGACAGGCCTTCAGTAATTTGGCAATATCTCTGCGTGTAAAGCTCCGATTTGAGTGATTTAAGTTGTGTTAGAAAGATCATTAAAATATCTACAACTTTTATGAGGACTGAAAGTCCAGAAAATGCTTCCAACACAGCTCAAATTGCAGATAAAGTCAATGTAAGGCGAAAGCATCAACTATATTTGATCCGTTTCCATTCCCGGGCTTCGGTTATGCCTCTCTACACCTCATGCCTTGTCTCTCGGGCTCATAAGTCACCGATATCCTGTGTCACAACATCCAAACACATACCAAGAATAACTCCGCAAGAAAGGTAGGACTCGAATAGGGTCTAAAACACCGAAAAATGCCGAGGTTTCCCATCTTTGTGATGGTTCACTTATAAGTGAGTGTGCAATGTGATTTTACGCTATAATAGATCTAAAACTACCCAGAATGAGCCAAAAGAGTTGTAAATGGGGGTTAAAACATGCACCGGAGCATAGTAAAGTTGACTCTCATCAGTGCTGCATATGAAATGTTTATTACTCAGTCAAAATATATCATGTTTACTGCTATTGTAATATCGTAATACATGTTAAAGTAATGAGTCAAAATAAATGAGTTTACCTCCTTAACAGGTGTATCATCACCCCACAACTTGCTAAAGAAGGCTCTTCCGCAAGGTAATAGAAAATAAGTGCTTCACATTGAACCCCTATCAAATTCCTGGTATCGCCTGTCTTTGCTGCCATCCACAATTTCAGTTGTTTTAAGTCATCGGCGTCAGCTCTCCGGGTGGGTGTGTATCTATCTACCGGATCTTTAGCTGCAACCCATTCATTATTCTGCTTTTTTATGGTTGCAGGTGCCTTCCTAGTCACGCGAAGGCCCATTTTTCTTTCAACGGATTTCTTATGTTTATTCGCTTTAGAGATAGTCTTCTGCATAATGAATTTGGATACCCGATTGCTGCTATATGGAATATTTGATGGGCTTTCAGAAAGGACTACTGATCTCGTCCCGGGCCTTACGTCGATTTTACTAGCAAGGTAGTATGTCAATCGTAGTATAGCAATGGCGAATCAAGGTCGATCCCACAGAGACAATGTAGCCCAAGGATAAACAATTTTAATCCAATCAAGATGACATAGGTGGTCATTGACAAAAAATGAACATAAAGGAAACGTGGTATTCCTTCCCCATCCCTTCTATCTACTAACTTGGTTTAATGAATCCTTATGTTTACTTCCCCACATAATTTCCTTAAACTAATCGAGCTTTTAATTCAGTTTTAGCTACGGGTGCAATTCCTAACCCTATCTACTCCGACCATGGTAGTCGATAATCTATACGCCAGCTACCCCCCCTTAATTGGTCCGTAATAGCCCATCCATATAAAGAACTAGAATTGCCAGTATTGAGTGCTAACTCATACCGCTAACCCGCCTAGGCAGCTATCGACACTAATTAGCACGTTCCTACTGTCCATCAAGACAATGCCCTAATTAACACTTCACTAACAGTTCTTCATGTTAATTTACGAATTACAAATACTAGATTGGCCAGACCTATTACCCGTTTTAATTATTTCTGTCGATCAACGTAGCTGACGCTGAACTTCCAGATTTAGGTTTTCTAAATTTTGCCTCGGTAAACCGGTATAGACCGCCGGTTTACCGGGGGCGGCTTTTCCTATTTCTGGATCTACATTGCTCAATTCAGATTAATGCAAGTAAAATTATGGGGTTGTTAAACATGCCGATCAACTAAAACACGTAAATACAAGCAGATCTACCATATTAAAGACATAAAGAAACATTCAAAGCTTCATACCGTTAACAATGGAGACCTAGATTGATCCACTCAAGCTGGAGATGGCAAGGAAGGGAAGGAAACCGGAAAATAACTCCAAAAGCTCAAAAGAACTTTATTGCGTCAAAATTGTATAATGAAATAATAATAATTTTGTAACATAATTGAGACCTCTATTATAATCAGTTTATACGGCCTTATATAGATACATTGGCTGACTTATGACACACAGAAACCCTAACCGACCTAGTAGATGCGGCAGATTCAGTTTTGTGTTCCCCAAGACCCTCGGTTTATCGGGCCTAGCCCACGGTAAACCGAGCCTAAATTTCTTCTTTCTTTCAGCAGATCTCTTTCCGGACTTACTCCACTCGGCCCAATACTCTTTCCCTCATCCCGATCCGTCCTTAAATGCTCCAGATTTGATACATCCTGAAAAATATATAAAACAAGACAAAACAGTACCAAATCTTCGGAATAACAACATAGATGCAGAATTATGAACTTAGGAACATGCACTCAGTGTTTAACATATATTCCTTCACAATAATGGCCTATCTACATCCTCTATAGTAGAATTCGGGGTAAATAAGGGTTAATTTAAGGGTGCATTTAGATTGTGTAAAGTTTCTCGCTCCATGTTGAGTACTCCCTTGGTGGGCCCCAGTTCTCGTATTATTTCCGCCGCCGCCGAAAGGGCCCGACCCATCTCCGCTTGGACTTTATAATTCAAATGGCCGAATAAGTATTTCGTTATAAACAAATATTATACTTGTTAAAAAAGTATTTAAAAAGCCCAATAAAATCATACTTGCCTACCCTTCGCTGTAAGATAAAATCGATTCAGAATGGCGCTGTGATTTTTTAACACCTCGTCCTACGCGTCGAGCCTTGCTTTAATGATAGCAAATTCGGCGTTGATTCCCTCTTGGATTTTTTTTCATGCCGCATCGATCATCTTACCTACCGCATCAATTACCGGGTATCCTTGAATAGTGTTCCCTCCATCAACAACATTTGCACGGCCATCATCCCGATCTTCTCGATATATGACTAGATATGGACATCATTACGATCTTCTCCTTCACCATCAATATCGTCATCCCCATTATCGTCATCATCACCCCGTAGGCCGCATCCCTGGGATGTCGATTCATGTCTAATAGTGGAAGGTGCATCATTATGGTCTAAACGAGGAACATGGGATTGACTAGTACCTGCAGTCGTGACAATTCTAGAAGATTTAACCGCTTTACGCTTGCCAAGAGCGGCCGGGGATTGCTCAAATCCCTGTGGGGGCTATTGTCGGGGCGGTTGTGTTAACGTGCGTCGGGGACGTGAAATTTGCTTTTCAGGTAGACTGAGCCCACATAGAAATTCAACTTCAACGTTGTCGGCTGTCATAGCATCCAACATACCGACCTGCACACAAAAAATATCAATACATTTAAAAGAATCGTTAATCATGGTAGTGACATAATCTTAAATGCATTTTATTAAATGGAAAGTCATTAATATTACCTCGGGCATAACTTTCGTTTCAATCTTGGGTCCACGTGGTGTACTATCCACGCATTTCCATCTCAACACCCGAGGGATGGCATCATCGCACATACGCACACAAAAAGGTGGAACGCTTGTTTACAAACGTGGGAAAAGTTCATAAGCCCAATACACTAACGCAGGTGCCCACCCATCAACCGGTGGCTTGTGACTGTTTCGGTCCGGCTTTTGTAAACTGAAGCGCTTAACGATTCGCATGAGATTTGCTATCGTTTCATATGTAATTCGCCACAAGTACTCCCCCATGGAAACTCATTTACAATATCCAAATCTTCAACGATGAAGAATATTTCTTTCAGATTCCAAGACTATCATTCCAACCTAATAGATATCCATAAATAAAATACACCAGCGCTAACCGGTATACAATCTCACCAATATGAGCACCGCCTCGAACATGATGTCGAAATGTATTCTCCGAGAGTTTTATGGTAATCGCTTGTTTTTTATATTTTTCCAAGTAACATCCGGGTCCAAAGCACATAGAAGTACCCGCATCTGTATTCGGATCAAGATGGCCAAACCGTAAGCCATAAATCATGGCAAACTCTCTCCTACCAAACACGACGCTTTTTCCCCGCTACCAAACCTAAAAGGTAGCTCATCAGCTTGTCGGGTATATCATGTTAATCACCCCACGTAACTTCCACTTTTCATGTATTTCATTCGCCTATAAAACGCCTAAATATGAACGCGTCTGAACTGTCTTCAAAATCTACATCACTCACGCTCACTTTTTTCAAATTTGTTAAAACACTTGTCAGCTTAGCGGATTCCCCTTTAAAATTCCACACTCCCTTGAATTGACTAAATGGATCAATTATATGCGCTCCGGGGGTGCCTTCAAGCTGCAAATCATAGTATATGCATAAATATGCATAAATATTTCATCATATATATATATATATATATATATATATATATATATATATATATATATATATATATATATACACACACACACATGACAAATGTATATTATATGTATATACATAGTCCGATTTCATATCTATATGCACACACACACACACACACACACACACACACATATATATATATACACACACACATGACATATGCATACGTATATATATATACATGACAACTTTTACGTATATTTATAATAAGTCCTAATCAACACATATATGTGTTTAAGATTTTTACTGTGGAGCTAGAAATAATGCCTACACAGCTACAATCAGATATATATATATATATATATATATATATATATATATATATATATATATATATATATATATATATATATATATATGTGTGTGTATATATATATATGTATGTATGTATTATATGTATATATATATATTTAACAACATTATATATATATATATATATATATATATATATATATATATATATATATATATATATATATATATATGTTCATAAACGTATAAGTCGTGGTCCTGTTGCCTCCATTTTCATAAGTTGTTACGATTTATTATAAATGTGTTCGCTTGTGTCATTTCTGCATATATATATACATGACACAAACCGACACAAAATCCGAAAGCACTTAGGATATCCGTTTATGACAAGTGTATATGCATACGCATATATATATGGAAATATGCATATAGGTTCATAAACGTAACACTCGTGTCGTGTTCCTTTTCATATAAATAGTTACAGCGTAGAATTGTTAGGAAATCAACGCGGGAACGCAGAGAAAATTAAAATTTGATTTCCTTTCCCCATGATCGACTTCATTTAAGCAACAAACATATAAGTAGTAAACAAGAAAGTTACCTTGGGTGATCTAAAAGATCAAGCTTTATCGTCTACGAAGCAATAGTGGTGCACGGAGCCACCCAAGCGTTCGGCCTCTACCGCTAGTCCACACGAACAGCCCGCCGGAATCCCATCATGGATTGCTACTAAAAACTCGGTTGCTAGACCGACATTTTTTCTCTCAAAAATCTCTCTTGAAACTCTCGATTTTCTAGGAAATTAGAACTCTTCTAATTGTGATGTATAAAAAGCTAGCTAAACCCTTGCTTATATAGGGGTGACTTGCTCCTCATACTACTAGTTTTCCCAATGTGAAAAGCTTCTGAGTGGAGTAGGGAGAAAGATCACATTTTACTAGTAAAATATGAAAAATATTTTTGATTGATTTATCTCATTAATATCTAATATCTTATATTAAATATTTTCAAAGTTATATGTTGACAATATCTCATATTGAATATATCTTTATTATATTACCATAAATCAATTTACACATGTGTGCAAATCTATACACATTAATATCTAATATTAATATATGGTAATACTATTAATTAATTTACACAATCCAATTGTATCTTATACACTTATAACATGCACCCCATATAGTCTTTTATTGGCTTCCGGAATATTCTTAATTATTATAATACTATGATTAATTAATTCGCAAAATACATTTAAATCATATACACATATATATCTCGACATATAAATCAAATATGAATATTTAATTAATCAACATAATTGATATCTTGTATTTAATTTATTCATAATAAATAAATACCACCATATTAATTTATCACTATAACACTTTATAGTCGAGAGAAAACTTTCCTTATTTGGTTATCACTATAACCGCATTTTAATCCGCTAGATGTTCTTATGTGTGTGACCCGATAGGCTTCCGAATATGTTGGCCGTAAGCATATAGTGCATTTACTAAAATACCCTTCACACCTAACGATCATGGATAGCGCCTAGCAACACGTCCATGACCCCCAATCATCGGAAGAGTCAAATGCAATGACTACTACCTTTCATGTGAAACGGTTACTGTGTAAATAGAATCATATCGTTGTTATAATATCCATACGATCGACGTCGAGTGTCAAACATCAACGACTATATCTTATAACTGGATATCCTACTCTCTCAAGTAACATATTACTTCCGCTGTGCAAAGACCTTCTAGAGTAAGACATTCCTTATAAGAATGCCCTTTTGGATATTTACTCATGTTCATAGGATACATGATTTCCGGATGAGCAACATAAATCCTACGCATGCTTCAGTATCATACCCAATCACTACCACATTATTGCCTCATGGCTAGGGGAAACCTCAATAATGTCAAAGCATGACAATCCACAACGTGATGTCATGAGGACTCCGGTCTTAGGATAATTACACAAAGTGCGACACATAATAAAGTAAGTGGGTCAGTCTAACATACGCATTCTCTAATACACGTCCACGTATAGTCCAAGTGTCTGTACACTTTGATAGACGAGATCCATCCCTATCTTCACAAGATAGAAGACATCTAGTACATGCTAGTCTAATCGTACTATTAATGTCCCATTTAATAGCACATGCGACTAGAGACATTTAAGTATCAAACCTTTTAAAGTGAGTCGATATCTCATCAACCATAATCACTATCATGGTTTCTCTTCACAAGTTTCATCCTAAGGACGTTATCGATATACAATATCATAATTGGTCCGTCGATTTAACATATAAAAACAAAAAGCCATTTATTATATGTATAAACATAAAGAAATAATAGAAATGATCCGACCCGGTCGGATCCAGTCCAACCCGATTGGGTTTAGGACACGATTTCAACAATCTCCCACTTGGCCTAAAGTCAATCACTCATACACACAAGACCAAGTTGAAACACAAGAATCTTATGCAATACTCGCAACCAACCCAAAGCGTAAACGGATCATTGTCCGTGGGGACTCAGACTATCTTCATATCATGCTCCAAATGATCAAGTCAAAAAGAACCACCTCAGCACACACATGAATCTCTGACGAGACCCTAGTTCTTACTTCAAACAATGAATCCACTTACTATATCAGCTATATAGAAAATGTGGAAGAACCATACAAGGTTCAGGAATGAACCCTTTTGATTCATGTACTGCTCCCGCTGCGCCTCTAAGGCAATAATGTGTATTGGCACAACGATCCTAGCTAAGAACATTTCTAGCTCACTATATCACTTAATCAAAGAGACTGCAAACTCAGATTGTAGCTCCCACTATCTTCATAAGACTCTGGGTATACATTTGTATATCTACGTTTGTTCGATTCTGAGAATGCACAATATTATCACGGTGGCTTAGCGGTGGTATGGAAGATGGATATTTTGCTGTTTTGGATGATTTTACAGTGGTGATGGCCGGTGATAGCACGGCAGTGATGTGGTGGAGTGAATGAACACTAGGGAGAAATAACTTGACAAGAGTTTTGTCCTCTTTGTCTATTTTTTGCATATATCTTTGAAATTACACAAGCCCTCCTTTTATAGGCAAGAGCCAGAGCTAAGGGTACGGGGTAGGGGTGGATAAGCACAATATACAATGATTTTATGCGATTAATATAACAGGCGGCGGTGCTGCGAGGCCGCTCGAGCTGTGGTATGTGAGCTCGCCTCCTCACTCTATCTTGACTTCCCTTTGGTCGCCTCTCCCGGGCCTGCTCCATATCTTATCGATCTCCGACTTAGATGCCGGGCGGCCCTCGAGCGATCAAGATCCTAAGGTGTTCACACACTCATCATGAGGTTTCGCCCGCGACCCTAACCCGATAGTCGCTGGTGGTGCTATGGTCATGCTCGCCTCAACCGGGTGACTGGATTGGCGGTTTCATAATACCTAGGCGGCGGCATATTTAGACACATCAATGGCCCCCTACTCTATGTCTTTTCCGTCTTCGTGGAGGCCAAGCATAGAGTAAAGAATATCCAGATTATGCAGATTGCTGGTGTCCTCCTATTATTGGTTTAAGATCTCTCTATTAAACGGGCGATCACGGGGTGTTTTTTGGGTCTGGTGACCTTGTCGTCTGAAGCGACTTATTCGCTAAGGGCCGCGCTATTTAGTGCGTCTTTCCTCGAAGCATTTTTTGGGTCTGGCGACCTTGTCGTCTGAAGTGACTTATTCGCTAAGGGCCGCTCCATTTAGTGCGTCTTGCCTCGAAGCGTTTTTTGGGTCTGGCAGCGTTTTTGGGGTCTAGCGACCTTGTCGCCTGGCGACTTATTCGCTAAGGGCCGCGCTTATTTAGCGCGTCTTGCCTCGGTTGCTTTTTTTTTGGGTCTAGCGACCTTGTCGCCTGGTTTACTTATTCGCTAAGGGTCGTGCTATTTAGTGCGCCTTGCCTCAAGAATTTTTGTCGGGCGAGCCCCGAGCGGTGCGAGCTTCCGCTTGGCGACGCTGAGTGTGAAACTTGGGTAGGGGCGCTTGAACCGCCGATCGCCGCCCTTTCGGTTTCTAGGTAACTGTTGCAACGCGGGTGTTGGAGTTTCGATAACTGCTTTAATAATGGCGCAGTCATTGATGGACGTGCGTTATTACGTGGGCCTTGATTGACCCGCCGCAATGATGGCGATTTTGAATTTTGAAATCCTCGTTGATCACGTGAATCGACCGCTGGGTAACTTTCATCCGACCGCACGATCAAAATTTTATTTTCTATATAAAGGTCCAAACCCCATTCACTCAACACTTTTCCGCTCCTTCTACTCCTTTCCTATTTTTCTCTCACGGTTTCTAGAGCTGATACACTCCGAGTGTTTCCCGTTTGAAGATTTGAAGTTTCCAGCGGCCCACCTTGAGTTTTCCGTTTGCTATATGCAGTTTCCGACCGCTCTTCAGCCAAAAACAAGGTAATTCTTCGTCCACTAAGCTCCTTCGATTGTTTTTTCTGCAGTGTTTCCAGTTGTTCTTTGCGTTTGTTCCTCCTCTTAGCATATCACGCATGACCTGGGGCATTTGGGGGATAAAGGCTTATGTTTTTGAGTCAATGTTCTTGTTTTGGGAAAAAAAGTGGACTTTTTCTTGGTGATTCGTGGTGTCCTTCCTTTTTGTGTTTCCTTGTTTCATTGTGGCATCCCATTCTGCAAAATCACAGGGAAGGTGTCGAGATGGGTGCGATCACCTCCCTGGTGATTTACAATATCCCGGGTGATTTTAAAGCTCCACCTTTCCTAGTTTTGCAGGATGTCGGATGATGCTTTCACCCTGGCGGCGATTCTAATGCGGATCGAGAGGCGTATGACTATGCCCTAGAAGATGAGCTTGCCGATTCTAGCCCCGAGGTGGTCGCACGCGACGACCTACAAGAAATGATAGAGGGGGGTGCTGCGGGATATGACCCTGAGGACCCTTGACATAGGGAGTTTGTTGTCTGATCCGGTACCTAGACGAAAGAAAAGTCGCAAGGATGCGGCTCGTAGCCAGGGCGAGGCGGGTTTTAGTGGTCGCGGCTGCGACGATGATATCTCGGCAGTGAAGGGTGCGAGTAGCGTGGGGGCACCTGCCGATGATGAGATGTATGTAGAGGATGCCGCCTTGTATAGGTTGATGGGATCTAGCGAGGAAGATCTTGAATCGGTTCTGCGTAAGGCTCTGGAGCTTCCCAAGAAATCCAAGAAAAAGAAAGTTGATCCTTCGACCATGACGGTAGGGGAAGCGGTGGCTAAAGGGAAGCCTTCTGACGATACCGGGTTACGCACCTCGATATATCATCATCGAGTGGGCCTCATGGGTTAAATATTTGCCAAGACGTAGGAGCCAGATAAGGCATACAGTCGAACTATCGACTTGGGAGCCATAACCCAAGATGTCAACCTCGAGCCTGAAGTTTATCTAGAGCTCGAGGTCACGACTATCGACTTACAGCAAAGCAGGTGACGTGAGTTCTGTGAGTCGATCTTCCCAGGTCGGGAGATCGATATCGAGAACAGAGTCCACACCAGCTACGTTGGCCCAATATCCACAGGATAACTTGGGCAAGGGGTAAAGCCCAATTAAGGGTAAATATGACAATAGCTACAAACCGACTCATATGAGGGTTAGGTCATGCATTGTCCTTATAAATACAACGTTCCAGGAACTACGTAAGGCTTGATTCCTGGAATAATAACAGGATACGTAGGCACTCTAAGAATCTCACTTAGACTCACCAAGAAACATACAAAACCCCATTCTTCGTTTGGCATTGTGGTTCTTGATTATTCATCAATAACATAAGGAAACGCCCGGATCTTTAAGGTGACATAATTTGTCATCGCTATTGGCGCTAGAAGGAGGGTCCTTTCTTTTGTCGAATACGCCAAGATCATCATGCCTCCAAAGGACAAAACCGCCGTAAGGACCACCTCAAAAACATAGATCCGTAACCCGCAGATAAGTAAGTGAGCAGCAGTGTATGGAGACTCAGGAGACAAAGATCCAGCCTTAGATACCGCCCAAGAAAATCCACCAACGCAGCTCAGAAAATCCATCAAAGCAGCTCGTGGCTCGCCTGCAGCATCAAAGCTATAGTGGATCGCTTGGCGCATGCATCACAATGCCCCGAGAGAAAATAATGGCGGAAGCATTTACACGATGTAAACTTCAACAACAAAGAAGATCAAAGCGGAAGGCGGTCCAATACCGCCGCCTAATAAGCCTAAGCCGCCTGGGCTTTGAAGAGAGATCGCCTCCTCGAGTTCGGTTGAAGCGAGGAAGCGTGAAATCCAACAAGCACATACGCATCGATGAAGATAGCGTTAGGCGTGAGTTAGACGTAATCCTGTGGAAGACCTGTGGTTCGTTGTGGTTAGAGTCTCCATTCACCAAGGAGATTGAAGATTATCCTAAACCCAAGGGGTTTAAGATTCCTAAGATAGACCCGTATGATGGCACCACCGACCCGGAGGACCATCTTCATGTGTATCCGCCCCAGATGAGGTCGGACTGCACTGCATTTGAGATGCGATGCCGGGCATTCGAGACTCTACTCGTAGGTCGAGCAAGAGAGTGGTTTACCAAGTTGAAACCCGGTCCATCTCCGCCACCGCACTCGCCCGAAAATTTAGAGACGCCTTTATCGCCAACAAAAAGTTTCAATCGAGCGAGACGCACTCACAAATATGAGGCAAAGATAGGACGAGTCGGTGTTAGATTATCTAAAGAGGTTTAACCTAGAGGCCATGCAGGTCAAGGACCCACAGGATCGAGTCCCGATCACTTCATTTGTGGGGATTGCACAACACAAAGCTATATGAGAAGTTAAGGTAAAACCTACCACTAAACATGGGACGAATGTGTGAATGTCGCCCATCGATTTTGTCAAGGCGAGGAGGCAAAGGCGTAGGCACACCCAAGCCGAGTGGATGGACAACTCGAGGAAAGATGGTCGAGGAGCAAATAAGAACCCGCCTCGACAAGCAAGATGTGGAAAGAAAAGCATCGGTGTGGGATCGATCGAGGCTCCCTGCTTCGGGCCGGTCGAGAGAAAGGGGGTAAAAAGGATAAAGACTTTACTCCTCTCAACCGGTCACGCATGAGGTTTTATCAATCATGGTCTCCAAGAACCTAGCCAAGAGGCCACCTCCGATCAAAAACCTCGAGAAAAAAAGAAGGTCGACAAAGTATTGTGAATTCCACGAGGATACAGCCATTCGACGGAAGAGTGTTTCGACTTGAAGAAAGACATCAAGCCCGTATCCAAGAGGGGAAGTTGGATGAGGTCGCCGACATATCACGGTATTCTCGAGCCCAAGGGCAACGAGATTTTAAAAGGAAAATCCTCGACTGTGATAGAGGCCAAGTCGAGAGAATCAGAGAAGAAGAGATCGATCCCCTGCACGAGACCGATCTCCCGATAACGATAGGACTACTATGGTCGTGGACCGCTACGATGAAAATCGCCCAAATAATTACGTGAATATGATATTTGGGCCCGGGAGAGTGAGAAGGAGCGAGCGGCCGAGAACTGTGACGATACCGAGACCACGCAAGGCAAATGAGACTAACCACGGAGGTCGGGTATGGCCTCAGCAGACGACGCCCTAAATCGACGAGTCATAGTGAGGGGTTAGTAATTGAAGCGCTTATAAGTCGCGCCAGAGTATCGAGGGTTTGCGCCGATAATGGTAGCGCCAGTAAATATCTTGTACTACTCGGCCTTCCAGTGGTATGAAGCTCAAAGAGAAAGACTTAGCGCCTATAGCCTCTCCACTGCTCGGTTTCACAGACAGTACCCATCCCATGGGTTCCAGAAAGCTACTCACGATAAAGGGGTGATGGAGAAAGACGGAGGACACTAGAGCTAAACTACGTGGTCGTGAAAGCTCCTCCTCCGCATATAACGTCATTTTGGGTAGACCACTTCTTTTCGAAGTTACGAGCTATAATTTCGACGTTTCATAATAGTATGAAATTCTAACTCGGAATGGTTCCCACTAAGTAAAAGGGATATTGAGATCGCTGAAGTCGTAATTGATAGTGATGAATGGTAAGATGGCGGTACAAAGCAAGTCCTCGTCAAGAGCTTATTCCGGAAGAAGAGGAAGAGAAGTGTTGGGCCCCGAGCGAGGCAATCGAAACTATCACCTTGTGGGAAGATGAAGTCGATCGAGTGTCCAAGTCGGAGTCCGATCCCGACTCAGAAAAGCGCTATTGATCGACTTGTTAAAAGAATTCAAGGACATTTTCGCATGGAAGGCATCCGACATGCCGGTCTTCCGACGGACATCGCCATCCATAAACTCGGTTGACCAGATGTAAGGCCACCAAATAGAAGAAGTTTAAACTTCGCGGCAAGATCGATTGAAGCTATCGAGTCCGAAGTCGGAAAGCTACCGCCGGCAAATATAGTAAAAGAAGTATTTTATCCGTAATGGCTCGCTAATCCAAAGTTGTTGGTGATGAAACCAGATGGTACCGCGCGATGTGCGAGATTTCACGGATTTGAATAAGGCATGCCCCAAAGATTCCTATCCGCCGCCTAAGATCGACAAAGTTAGTTGATTCGACCATCGGTTTTGAGGTATTCGCGCTGCTCGATGCATACAAGGGTACCATCGATTCTTATGGACTTCGAGATGCGGAGAAGACCGCTCATTACAGAGTTTGGCACCTTTGTTATGTTACCATGCCATTCGGACTAAAGAATGCCGGAGCTACATACCAAAGGGCGCCAATGTAATCTTTGGCGGGCTGATTGGTAAGACTATGGAAGTCTATATGGACGATCTACTCATCAAAAGCCGATTGATGAAGCAATTTTTGGTAGACACCAGGATGTATTTGAGGTGCTAAGAGATACCGACATGAAACTTAATCCAAAAAGTGCACCTTCGGAGTGAGAATAGGCAAATTTCTGGGTATATGGTGTCGGTGGACGGGATTCGAGCTAAACCCCGATAAGATCGACACACTAAAGAACATGCCTGCACTACTTAAATATGAAAGAGGTTCGAGACTCACAGTGTCGGATGGCAAAGATCGAATAGATTCTTATCTCGATCACCCCAAATACAAGCACTACCATTCTTCAAGATTCTTCAAAGCCCAATTCCTTTCCATTGGGATGTTGAATGTCAGCAACCTTCAAGAATTAAAACATATCTCTGTCGTAACTACCCACTCTCACTTCTCCTCGAGAGGGGAAAGGTTGTTGGTTTATCTATCGGTCCATGCGAGGAAGCAAAGTGAGTTCGGTCTTGGTCCGAGAGGGGAAAAGGGCCAGTGCCTATATATTTTGTAAGCAAAGCTCAGATGGCCCCGAAACCCGAGCACTCACCAAACCGAGAAACTCGTGATTATCGCCGGTACACGCGCCGAGAAAACTTAGGCCATACTTTCAAGCTCATCCCATAGTGGTGGTTACTGCATCAACCACTCAAGCAAATTCTCGCGAAGCCCGACACATCCGGGTCGACTCGCGAAGTGGGTAATCGAGATGGCTCAATACGATATCGAAGTTCGCATCACGCGACCGCGATCAAGGCTCAAGCTTTAGTGCACTTTTAGCCGAGGGTATATCAGTGCAACTCGAGCAAGAAAAGCAGAGTCAGAAAGAACGATGGATGCTCTATGCTGATGGAGCCTCGAGCAAAGAGCGATCAGGCGCAGGCCTCCTATTAGTCAGCCCGAAGGGGGAGGAGTTCCCGTACGCTCTCCGGTTCGATTTTAAGGCAACTAATAATGAGGCAGAGTATGAAGCACTTATAACTGGTCTGAAGCTCGCTCTGAAGCTGGGGGTCGAAAATCTCAACGTGTATAGTGACTCGCAATTAGTCGTTAATCATATCAAAGGGGAATACGAGGCTAAGGAAGATACTATGAAGAAATATTTGGCAGTAGTTCAAGGCCTCAAGCCGAGATTCAACTCGATTCAATTCGAAAGGTGTACTTAACTCGTATCAAGAGGGCCGATGCCTTGTCCAAGCTAGCATCAAATTTCGCCTCTAGTAAAAAGGTGTTAGTAGAATTGCTAATGTAAAGAAGCTACGAAGAGATAGAGGCCCACCTGATATCTCAAAAAAGCCACATGGATGGATCCGATTGTCCTTTACTTAAAGGACGGAATATTACCCAATGATAAAGTATACTAAGAAAGGTCCGATCGCAATGGCCCGATATGCATTCTTTAATGACATACTTTATCGGAAGTCGCTCACAAGTCCGTGGTTGAGATGCGATTCGAGAGCAGAGAGGAGAGTACCTTCTCAAGAAATCCATAGAGGAGCTTGTGGAAATCACCGTGGGGCTAGGATGTTAGCTCGAAATGCAAGCTCGCTGGATACTTCGCCGCCAATGCAACGAGATGCGAATAATTTGGTGCGTAGATGCAATTTTGTCAAATACACGATAATGTCTCGCATCAACAAGCGCAAGAAATGAATGTTATCTCGCCAAGATGGCCTTCGATATATGGGGAGTCGATATTGTAGGACCCTTACCCCGAGCCCCTGGGAACAATAAGTTTGTAGTTGTAGCGGTAGATTATTTCACCAAGTGGGTAGAAGCCAAGGCTATACCCGACATCAAAGCAAATACAATCAAGAAATTCCTATGGGTTGATATCTTATGCGTGTATGGTATTCAAGGCTTTAATCTCGGACAACGGAACTCAATTCAAGACCGACGAGTCGAGAGTGGTTAGCCGAGTATAACATCGACCAAAGACTTCACTTCGTGGCTCATCCTCAAGCAAATGGTCAAGTTTAATGCATAAATCGATGATTAAACTTGGATTGAAAAAAAGGTTAGAGGTCGAAGGGCTTAGATCTGGCGTTATAACTCCCGAGCATCCCGTGGTCATACAGATAGCTCCAAACTCGCCAACGAGTGAAACACCTTTCTCCCTAACCTATGGGTGCGAGGCGCTTATCCTCGAGATCGGTGTTCCTTCCTCGAGTACTAGCATATAATATCGAAACAAACGAGCCCGACATCCGGCAGAGAAGGATAACCTCGAGGAGCGGAGAGAAATGGCCTCACCTGTAATGGCAAGGTACAAGGTAAAATCTCCCAATATTACAACGCGAGAGTAAAACATGTATATTTCAAGGTCGGAGATCTAGTTTCGAGGAAGAACGAAGCAAGTCGACAAGAGAAGATCGACACTCACCCCGAACCGGGAAGGCCCGTGACGATTCTAAAAGTCCATCCTAAAGGTTCATATCAACTAGGTCGAGCCGACGGAACCACAAAGCCCTCGACAATGGCATGCGAATAATTTGAGGAAATTTTACGCTTAAGCCTTAGTTGATCGCTTTGTTTTTACTCGCTTTATTTAAGATATGTAATCACCCACGAGACAGCTTCTATCTTCGTTATAATAAATGATGATTTCTTTTTCTACGCTTTATTAAGTCATTTTTGTAATATTCTAAGTCCAAAAGGACACGGTTACACTCGACACAGTATGGAGCAATCCGAAAGTCGGAACTCCCGACAACGCCATAAGCATACGATGCGTAGGCACCAAGAAGACTCGCAGGTCGGGTCAAATGTCCAAGTTGAAAGCCTAACGAACTTAAGGGTCGAATAAGGCGCATAAAGGACGGTTCGCAGGTCGGGCCAAACGTCTAGAAGTCGGAAGTCTAACCAGCCCAAAGCGGCGCTAGACCGTGACAAGGACAAATCGCAATGTTGACTAACTTGAAGACCTAGTAAACCTATAAGGCTAAAAAGCCAAGGCAACTAGATCGACCTAAAAGTTATAGAACCCAAGTGCATTATGAACTAAAGTTAATAAAACACTTGGGGGCAATATTACATCGATAAGGCAGATAAACAGAGCCAAAGGCTCGACAAGCAAGAAAGCCAAAGACAAGAATAAATGAAAGAGTAAATAACAACAAGAAGAGATAAAAGTGGGATGAATTTCAAAACAAATTGGGGCTGTGTCGAAATGACCAACCCCGATAAAGTAAATACTCATCCAAATGATCAAAGTTGATAAAATTTACAAATAATTACAAGTTAAAGTTCAAGACATCAAAGTTTGAAAGAAACAAGACAACTAAATAAGTAAATGGAAGTCGATTATCGTGAGTCGGGCTTATCGTGGGGCCACCATACTCGAGCGCGGATATACCCCGTTGGAATTCCTCGGCACACAGTCATACAAATACCCGAAAGTCGTGGTCATAGCAAATGTGCTCTTCAAGCTTATCGATCTCGACGCCGATAGGCCCTCTTCACTTGGTCCACCGCCTTGGTGAATCCTCCAAGTATGGCCGCTTGCATGATTACATCGAGGTCGTTACCCAACTCGCGTCGACTCCGATACTCGAGTACCGCTGGCGGTCCTTGCTTCCTCGTTGCCTAGTGGACCTGGTCGAGTTGAGTCTTCAATTGCTCTCTCTTCAAAGAATAGCCGCCTCGTGCGCGCCTCGCCGAGAGCCACTTTCACAAAGCAGCCTCCTCCCTCGGCCGCAGCCCAGATCTCTCCTCACCGGCAATGACAGCTTTCTTCGCCCCTTTACTTTCTATTTCAAGCAGCAGCCTTCTTTCTTGAAAACGCTCACCGCGATTCCGCATCGTAACACTAATGATTCGACAACAAGCCTGTTGCTCAACCTCCGAACTGTGTCTTCACTCTCTTCTACGCCTCGACTATGGCGTGCTCATACGCCGAGAGGCCTCTCGACTCATAAAGTGGTGTCGCCAAAAGGAAAAGTTAAGGCATAAGCTTCGGGAGGGCAAAAAGAAGACATGAAATCGACAAGAGTTAGTGCTTACCACGTGTTAAGGGTGATTTTATACGATTTCTAATGATATATTTTATAATGATTTCTCCACATTTATATAATTTGCATAGAAAATAAGCGCTTAATCGATTTATTGAGCAAGTGAGGTTTTAAACGGTTTAATTGCAAAAGTGGTTGATTTATGTGTTTTATCGTTGGTTTTATATGTGATTACACTTTGCAATGTTTTGATGTCTTGTAGATACAAATTTTCGATCTAAAAAATGATTAAAAGATGATAAGGTTCGGATTTTGAGCATTATTATATCAACTCAAGTCATAATTACTAAAATGTATAAGTAGTAGTTATCTATCTATCCATATATTTATATATATCTTCAAAGGAATAAAATATTCCTTGGGCTCCTATATATTCCTTGTCTTTTTTTTGCTTGTCTTTTTTTTTTTTTTCTCTCGATGATATATGTATATATATATATATATATATATATATATATATATATATATATATATATATACATATACATATACTGCATCGTTAAAATCTGTTGTTGTAAATACTCGTGGTTCGTTTCTTTGTGTTCTGCAAAAAGATAAGAATTATCATGAGACGGAACTAAAGATCGAATCACTTGAGACGAGAGTTTTGCCTGATCAAGCAAGAAAAATCTAAGAGGGGACAAAGAGAATATTTGGGGACAAAGAGAATATTTTGAGACAAAGAGAATATTTGATGAAGAAGGCATGTTTTGGAATCCTAAAAGATGGATTTTGAGGAAGAGAAGAAGATGCTACTGAGTTTACGAGTTAAAGGGATCAATTTTGTCCAACGAGCTTCTACCAGAACCTGTTTTCGATGGAAATTTGACCTGACTTAGAGGCATTTTCAGGGGACGAGGTCTTGATGAAAGTTGTAGATATTCAAACGAGCTTTCCAACGATTTTGAATCACGCCAATCGGAGGTCTACAACTCAAGTTATGATTTTTTTTTCGAACAGCTGAAAAACGGACGAACCGGAGATATTTATTTGCTCTCCCAAGCCTACCTAACAAACTCCCAAGCCTCCCCAACAAACTCATCATTACTCCCAAGCCTCCATAACAACCTGCAAGCCTACATAACAACCTCCTAGCCTCCCCCAAATGATACCTCCCTTATATCACCTCCCATTATATACACACATCCATCACCATACATGGAGAGAACATATCCATCATAACACCACCCATTCACCTAAAAAGGCCTTGGCCGCTCTCTCATGGCCTCCATGTCCATCCCTTTCTCCATGTAGTTTCTCCACTTTTTCTATCATTTTGTTGAAGAATTGAAGATGTGTGTATGTATATATACATATATGTCTATGTATATCTATATGTAAGCATACATACAAGCTTCTTTCTTCTTTTTTTTTAGTTTTGGGTCATATATATGTATGCATATGTCTATGTATGTATATGTATATGCTTGTATGTATAAATAAAGTTGTAATAAAACGATGATGAGAAGCTAAAGCACGTTGGAACGAGCCTGTGAAGCCGATTCTTAGCAACATCTCGATTTTAATTTGGATTATCTTGTGAGTTTTAATAAAAGTTGT
Source organism: Gentiana macrophylla (assembly GCA_026214975.1). Lineage (NCBI taxonomy): Eukaryota > Viridiplantae > Streptophyta > Magnoliopsida > Gentianales > Gentianaceae > Gentiana > Gentiana macrophylla. The sequence continues at coordinate 83,685,219 of CM047813.1, read as the reverse complement.
ATCTTTCCTATGTTTTTATTGTTGTTATGCAATTTATATCGATGGATTATTGCTGCTTGATGTTTAACGCTTGACGAGAGTCGTTGATAAACTTAGATCACCATAGTCTAGATTGGATTTTTAATCTAATTAACTAGAGTTGTTAGGTTGAATATCTAGATTGCGTAAATTGAGAGATTTCACACCTTGTTATGAAAGCGTTAATCTTCAAAATCGAAAGATAAAAGATTGATAGACTAACTTTTCTAAGAGATTAGGAGTTCATACTTTTGTTAGGTGAATCACAATTTTCGTTAAATCACCACAAGATAATCTAAAGTAGAAATTGAGGTTGCGGGAATCGTGGATCATTGCTTGTTCGGGCCGTTAAATTAATTGAGAAAATCGCTTTGTGTCGCTCTTGCTTCGCTTTCATTGTAGTAATCAGAGTAAGTTTATTGTAGTTGTAGTTATAAAATAGAATTATATTAGTTAATCCGTTCAGAATTATCTTTCCTGGCTTTGGATTGACAACCCTCCGCCCAGCTTTATTGCTTTCGCTTTTAATTCGCTTTTGTTTTATTTTCCGTGACAAACTTTTAAAATTAAGAACTAAACCAACCTCGATTCCTCGTGGATCGACCGTTTTAATCGCTATACTACAATCCTCGCACTTGGGGTAAAACGGATTTATTTATTACTTGTTTGTTTTGCTTTGCTATAAAATCCGAGACAAGTTTTTGGCGCCGCTGCCGGGAATCGGTTCGTTGTCCAGCTTCATTATTAATTTTTCTAAGGTAGTATAGTAGGAGAGTGTTCGCTTAACGGAACCAAAAACAAGTTTTTGGCGCCGCTGCCGGGAATCGTTCGGTTGTCCAGCTTCATTATTAATTTTTCTAAGGTAGTATAGTGGTGAGTGTTCCCGCCAACGGAACCAGAGACAAGTTTTTGGCGCCGTTGCCGGGAATCGTACGTTGTCTAGTTTTATTAATTTTTCTAGTTTTTGTTATCAAGTTTTTCGTAGGTAGGTTTTTGTTCCTGCTTTCAGATCTTTCTAAAAAAATATAAAAAAAAATATAATAATTAAAGAACCAAGGAACACGCTTCAATCGCCGAGGTTGGGTGAAGGATTCTCGTGAATCCCACTCTGCTAAAGCATAAGGAAAAAATCTCAAACCTCGTGATTTAGGTGTTGGTGTTCGAATGGTTTATGCAAACTCGAGTCGAAAGGTCCACCGCTTTACACCCTCGACCTCGAGCGAACCATAGTCAAACCAAACAAGCGAAGAGTCCGCTCCGCGTTCCTCCCGACGGCGGAGTGAAGCCGATCAAGATCTTGAGGAACGCCTGGCCGACGAGATCAAGAAATAGTCATAATGGTCGCAGACGATAGAGACGACGCTGGTCGACTACGCCATGCCTGGTGAAGCCAAGCGTCAACCCGCAATCGCTTTTACCCGCCATTAATGCACCAACCTTCAACTTAAACCTGGTTCATACAAATGATGCAACATGCATCTATTTTCCATGGTTTTCAGTCTGAGAATCCTCATACTCACATACACACATTTCTGGAGATATGTGGTACGACTCGCATCCAAGGAGTCAGTGAGGATGCGATAAAATTGAAACTTTTTCCATTTTCCTTACGAGGGGAGGCTAAAGAGTGGTACAACTCTCTCCCTGCTGAATCAATTTCCACCTGGGCTGAACTCGAGAAAGAGTTCCTGAGTCAATACTTTCCACCATCTAAGACAGCCCAGTGTCTAAGTGAAATATTCACTTTCTATCAAAAGGAAAATGAGTCTTTCTTCGATCGCTGGAAGAGATTCAAAGCTCTCCTAGAAAATGCCCCCATTATGGTTTGACTTGCAGAGGCAAGTCAACACATTTTTCTGGCTTGACCGAGCTCACTAAGGGCATGGTCAACAGCTTCTTCAAAGGGCATTCTGAAAAAAAACACCAAGAGGGGTGGGCATTATTCGAGGATATTGCCAAATATAACTATGCCCCTCAGATCAAGCTATTCAAGCACCACTTCCTCCTCCTAGGATCGAGGAGGTGAATAAATAAAATGAAATCGCTTATGTCAAAACAAAGCAGATGGTCAGCCTTACCACGCCTCTAAATCAAAAGAATAAGAATCCTTCATTTTCACGTAACTCTCAAGTTCGTGATGGATATAAATAATTGTCGCGGTGGGGCGAGGCCAGAGAGGGCTTGCTCTTGCTGCACTGGAGAGATGGCCGCCGATTGATCCAGATCTTTTCCCCACTTGTAGCTTAGATATTTTCGCCTTGCTTAAGATCTAAGTAAGACCTAGCTATTAGTAAAATATCTAATAGATTACTTATTCCCAAGTTATCCACCTCTATAAAAGGGGTGGTCATTGTAAACTAAAGAAAGAGATGTGATATATGAAATACACACTATACTTGCAAGCCAAAGCTCTCTCCATTCTAACTCTCGTGCCTCCGTGCCACCACCCGCTGAATAACACCACACCAAAAATACAAATGTGATATCCACCATCCATACACCGTAAGGACACCCGTGACGATTTAGACATCTTGATTGGCTCCTGCTACTGGAAATGATTGTGTAAAAGATCACCTGGAACTCTTATTAAGAGGAGATAATCTTACAAAGAAAGTCCTAATCTGCCTTTATTTCTTCCCTTTACCAAAGAAATCGCTCAAAAGGTGACCTTTTCCAACATCAAAAACTCACACCTGTGATATCGCTTTTGATAAAATCATTCTCTTAGTGGCTAACACACACAAATTACCTCTCTTTACACGCTACTCTTGAAAAAGCCACCCCACGAGATGGCCGGAAGTAAAGGACACTTAACACCCCAAACCCCGCAAAGGTACTATGCTACATCAAGCTCGTGGGGAAGGCGCAGGAGAAACGCTAGACAATCTCCCTGCAGGCATGAGAAGGATCCCAGAGAGGGTCTTAGCACCTAGCGACGCCAAATGTCATTAATCAAAAAACCAAGTCGAAAGAGGCTGTTGTTGCCCTGGATGGAACTCGCAGAGAGAAGTCACAGCAAAGCCAAAGATCAATCCCAGAAATACAACCGGGCTTTCAGGAGGACCCAGAGGTCGCCGAAATGAGGGAATACGCCAGTCATCGCCGAAACTATGTATCTCACCACCCCGCCTGGTGGCTGGCGGCCAGGCCCCTGGCGACGATTCGACCCCAAAATCCTCCTAAACGAAATCCTCTTGGCGGTCGCACAGCACGCCAGAGCCAAATTCAGCAGATCGACGTAGAGGAGGCGTGCACTCTTCAGTCGCTATGAACCGAGGAAAGAAATTCCACAACCTCGGCCCCCAAGATCGCGACCATCAAAAAGGAAAGAGGATCGACAAAGGGTCCGCGTTTAATAGGTTGGGTGAGAAGGACAAGGCCTCGGCCTAAGTCGTCTCGGCCTCCTAGAGAAGAGATGCCCATCCAGCAGGAAAGACACGCACAAGATGCACGCATAATTATCAGGGAAAAGAGGGCCCGCCAAGAGGGATCACGAGATCATGGGGAATCAGAGCGTAGAACGGAGCGAGCTGATACGCAAGCACAGTCGCGACCCAGAATCGACCCTATTTTGGCGGAACAGATGGAGGTAATGAGAAAAGAGCTTGCAGAATTAAAAGTCCGAGGCCTGTCGAGAAAGTCGCCCCACTTCGGGATCGACGTACTCGCATAAAGGGATTATCAAACACCGCCTCCCAGCAGAGAAAATGTTAGTTATCCCGATTACAACTATTACAATGGAAATTCATGCCCAAACGACCGGCTCACCGCGCTCCAGGTCGATCACCCTTGCTACACAAAATAAATCCGCTGGTGCATCGCATTGGTTGGCAAAGATGCGCAGATAGGGTCGCGCCCCCGATACGCGGGCTTCTCGCGGCTCGTTGAAAGTTGGGAGGATTTGTCGGAAAAGTTTGTCGAGAGTTTGAATCGGCAAGCGTGGCAAAGAAAACCATTGAGGACCTATATGAGGTTCGTATGAGGGCATGAATCCGAAAAGAGTATTACGAACGGTTCGTCGAGAATATATGATCAAACAAGGAACATTCCAGATTTATGCGGTCATAACATGTTTCCTCACCGGAATCGCCAAAGGCCCGATGAAAACCGACCAATCTGCGCCCCCCAAAAAGCGGGTCTGGGGAGATGTTGTAAAGGGCGAATGATGGGTCGCCGGCGCCATCTCAAGGGGAAAGCAAAGCCTAAGACAGAGCCACGTTCGCCGAAGGAGGATCGCGTAGATGACCGTAAAAGGAAAAGGGACGAGATACTAATCGCGATCGCGTGAGGTAAAGAAGCCGTACAAATTTAGCGAGGATAATTTTACCCCGCTCAACACCAAAGCATCCCAAATCGCTTTGAAATTCGTGAACATTTCGACAAACCAAAGCCTATGAGGGCGATCCCGATAGCCGCGATAAATCCAAATCTGCGACTATCACAAGGACCATGGCCACATCACCGATGAATGCTTCACCTCGAGACGCGAGATAGAAAGGTTCGATCCGTGAGGACCACCAATAAATATAAACGCGAGGGGAACAACACTCCCGATGGGGTGGACGCCAAACCTCGCTCATCGAGAGAGGTTCAGTCATCCACGGGAATATTCCCAGCAACCATCAATCGAAATCTCGGGATAAATCAAATCAATACCCGCGGCAAAAGCGGTGTGTTGGGAGAGAATGAGAGGGAATCATATTCACAAAAGCGAAATGACAACGATCGGTGGGTCCCATGGAGATACCCTCATTCTAAAAGTGGGGTGAACGACAAGCACGGCGTCAACCGAGTAATGGTCGACATAGGGCCGGCAGCGACGTCATCTATTTGACCTGTTTAAAACAGATCGGATTCGGGAGGCCAAGTTAAAACCCTACCTTGGGGTCCTCAAGGTTTTACCAACGACACAATGACGGGTCAAAGGCACGATCGACCTCAATATCATTTTGGGCTTACTATGAGCCCGCAGAGAAGCGGAGATAATAACTTTCTTGGTAATCGACCGCCTCTTTACTACAACATGATTTTGGGAATCCCATACTATGAAGAAGTTCCAAATGGTGGCGTCCGCTCCTACCAACGGGTCAAATTTCACGTAGGGAAGAAATTGGGGTCGCCATCACCGACACGAGCTTTCCTCGACTATATGACCAAAAAAGCGAGTCGATTCTAAGCGACTCCGTGGATGGTCTTAACACGGCTACGGATCGATTGCATGATGAAAGAAATCCCGGAGAAGGGGTAGAGGTAGAAACATTGCAAGTTCGGGACGAGCCCGACCACCGCCAAGACGAGTTGATCGAGGTTATAATAAACGACAAATATCCCGATCAAAAGATAAAAATAGGATCGAGGACTACCAAGGAAGAAAGGGAGGAACTGTCGAGCTTGAAAGTTAAACTTGGGACGCATTCGCTGGGAGGTAAGCGATATGAGAGGTGTGGAATCGGAGGTCGCCTTGCATAACACGAGTGTCGATCCCAACTTCAAGCCAATACAACAAAGGGGCTGCGTCAATTTCTCTACAAAAAAGAATTAGGTCCAATAAAATTGAGGTCGAAACTTTTAGCAAGCAGAGGCATAATTAAAGAGCTTCAATATCCCACCTGGTCGGGCAAATGTAGTAATGGTGAAAAACACAACGGCAAGTGGCGGATGTCGCCGACTTCACCGATCTAAACAAAGCTTGCCCCAAGGACCCCTATGCGCTCCTCGAATCGATAAAATGGTGGATGGGATCGCGGGTTTGAAACCTTAAGCTCGGACGCCTATTCGGCTACCACTAGTCAAAATGACCGATGAAGATAAGGAGCCGACGGCCTTCGGGGCGCCGCGGGCTATATTACTATGAGATGATGCCGTTTGGCTTCAAAAACGCGAGCTCAACCTATCGAGGAGAATGGTACAGAGTTTTTAGCACCTTGAGATAGGCAAGAACACTGAGGCTCACATTGATGACATGGTCGTGGAAATCAAGTCGCCAAGATCACCTGGGAGGACGCCTATGAAACCTTGCAAACGTGAAGAATCACTCAATGAAA